>CM077312.1:102438337-103638337 GCA_039655065.1 Glossophaga mutica | reverse complement strand
AGGAATGAGGTAATTGTAGATGCAGGAGGCGAGGCTGATATTTAGTCCTGCTGAGCACGTTTTGTTCTGTGTCCGTGTGAAACCCGAGTGACTAGTGAGTCACAAGCGTCAATGACAACAACAGCACAATGGAAGCAGCCGGGACCCTTCCCGCCACTTCTGCAGATGGACACATGTCCCCACCAGTCCCGCTGGCACGACTGGGCACCGCCTGAGCTACCCATTCAAAGGACCACACATTAAAATGAACACAGGCAGAGGTGCTTGACGTGAGGACGACCTTGAAATGCCACCTTTGGGGGGGGGGGGGGCGGTGCTTTCCGTTTCCGCTCTGACAGCCTTTCCGAGTCTCCTCCGCTCCTTCTCCTCGAGCCCCTCGAAGGAAGGGGATCCTGGCCTGTGCTTCTTCCCTGGAGACTCCCCGGACCCTCAGGCTGACCCTGAGGCATGTTGCCGGCTCAGCTCCACAGCAGATCCGGTTTCTGGAAGGATCAACAGGCCCTCCCTGTCAGGAATCGCAGAAGCAGAGGGAAAATGTGTTTATTTGCTATTTTGTCAGTGCAGCCTCTTGTCTTTGAAGGAAGAGAAGCTCCCTCTAAAGCAACACTTCCGAAAAGCTCTGTTCGAAAAAAGAGTTTTTTCCCTTTGTTTTTTCGTTTCATTTTTGCTTTTGTAGTTGTCCACGTAGTATCGTTGTTTTTCAATTCTTAAAACAAAGGTAAAAAAAAAAAAAAAAAAAACAATGCAGCAAGTCTTTTAGATGGGGGCCGAACAAGAACTGCGGTTCGAGCATAGAGGAACAGGTGCTAATTGTACGTGAAAATTTTATTAAACTAAACGGTCGACCTGGTTAAAATTCAGGGCTTTTGAAATGCTGAGTGGCAGTTTCTGCTTCACTAGGGCCCGGGGGGACTTGGGGGCATCGCCGGGAGCAGGGAAACAATGGCCCATGTGGCAAGACGAGCAGGCGGTTCCTGGGCAGGGGGGCACCCGTCCTTCCTGAGGGGCGGAGCCCGCCCCCGGGGGCCCGCACCTTCGCGCTCCGTGCCACTGGGAGAGACTCAGCAGGGGGACCGTGGCCTTGTCTGTGCTGGCTCCCGTACCGCATGCAGCTCAGCTAAGGAACGAGGATGGGAGATTTGCCAGGACGCCCCACGGGGGCCCCCCAAGGAGGCGGGTAGCAGTAAGGGCTCGGAAAACATGTCCCCAGGGCTTCCAGATCCAATACCCTTCCCCGTCAAAAGGAGGGGGCGAAAATCAAAGGAAGCCCATCTTACCTTGCTGGAGGAGTATTTTAGCAGCCATTGGAGTGGCCCTGAAAAAGTCCTATGAATAACCAGAATCAGTAGTCATTGAACAACATGTAACCTCCTTCTTGGTCCATATTTTAAATCAAATGTTGTCTTTTTTTTAAAAAATCCTCACCTGAGGATGTGCTTATTGATTTTTTTAAGGGAGGGGGTGGGAGATGGGGGGAAGAGGGAGAGTGGGAGAGGGACAGAGAGAGCAAGATCAGCTGCCTCCCACACACGCCCAGACCGGGGGGGGGGGGGGGGGGGGGGCGGGGCAAAGCCACAACCTTGCGGTGCACGGATGGAGCTCCGACCAGCCGCGCCACTGCCCAGGGCACCCGCATGCTGCACTGGAACGTGAGCGCAGCGCGGTCTCGTACGGAGACAGCTGGGATGTGATGTCTTACGACCACTGCGTCAGGAACTTCGATCCCGATCTCAGTACCCTTCCTTCCCTCACCTTCCCACGTCCAGTCAAGCCCACCGTCCACTGATTTGATCTAATCCGTCTTCTCTACCTGCCCCATCTGGGCTCCAGACGCCGTCACTCCTTAGTCTAGGACCCATGCCACCTGCAGGCCCGTTGCCCCTGTGCCGCTCCTACCTGCGATCCTCCTCCTCTCTTTAGGGTGTTCTGTCTTGGGGGGGTGGGGGTGCAGGGGCTGCTGCCACCCAGCTACGGCTTTCCTCGCCCTCCTCCTTAAATCATGAATCCAGGCACCAGGCGCTACAGTCTCCCCAGACTAAAAGGCACAGTTTTGAAATTCATCAATCACTTGGTATGTGCTAATATTAGCCCTACTTTGTGTCAGAGTGTCTTTTCTAAGACAATCATCTGGCGTTAGCCCCTTGCTCAAAACCTTTTATTTCAAAGGCTCTGACGCCGCTGCTCTTAGAATAAAGTGAATAAAACCCACACTTCCTTTTAACGTGGATCATAAAGCTTTTAAAGACATTTTCAACCACATCTCCTTGGCTTCACCCACCGCAATTCATGTTATAGTCCTACAAAACTAACTTCAGGGACCCAACCCAACCTACTGCTCTATGACTCAATTCGCCACGAACCTTGACCCTCGAACCTTGAATGTACGCCCTTCTATGCCCTTAGTGGATGGACACAACCCACGTGGGATTCATCTTGGAGCCTCTGTGGTCTGCTGTGCACCTCGGGGCTCAGGAAACATCCAAAACCAATAGGGGCTGAATCATTTGAATCGGACATCAGACGTCTCGGATGCTTTCCTCAGCTGATGCTCTGCGCCTCTCAAGGGCTAGAGTGAAGGGAGTCGGCTGGAGCAGAGGCAGACGTATTTTAAAGATCCGAGCTCTGACATGTACATTACAATTTGTCGAGAGAGGCGCATTAGTTGCACTCACTCCACCGTGACTTTAAATGATATCCCTGTCAAGGGAAGCACGTGGAGAATTGCTGAGGATAGAATTGTAAAAGAGATCTGAGCATTAGCAAAAAGTTAATTTTGCTTTCAAATACTTGGTTAACATTTGAGATCGTTTCGATACACTCACATGCATTTCTCTCTCACAGAAAAACTTCACGAGAAATGTGGCAGGTGTGGGAACTGTAAGGAAAGCGCTCTGTGGTGTAATACGGTGATTCTCATGTGACGTGCGTGTCCACTGCACTCACACACACACACACACACACACTTCAAGCTTGCATCAAGAGAAATAAACGTTCACTGTAGGTCGCCTTGGCTTTCCAGAGCTTCTAGCCCTCGCGCTCGGCGCTCCCTCGCCAGGATGCTGTGCGCAGGTACACAGTTAGAAACCCAGCTTCCACCTCGCAGCCTGCCCCGTCCCGAGTCCTGAGCCCGGCCTGCCATGTCACCCCCTACCCAGGCCATCCCCACCTCTCCAGGCACACCAGCACCATCCTTTGCTCTGTCACAGAAGTGCCTGACAGTCCCCAAACGGGCCTCCCTGGCTTTCGTTGGCCTAGCACCCCTTTTGCGCAGATGTGTGGGGAAACCATTCTCTGTTGCTTGCTGCAACTGGACCTCCCTCCCCCTACCATGGACAAAGCCTAAGCCTGAAAGTCAGAGACCTCAGCCCTTGGGCCCTTTGTTTAGCCCGCCAGTCCCAGGAGGAGACCCGTCCAGGTTCCAAAGAACACCCGGGACGGAGGGAGTAGCGAACGGGGTGCAAGACAAGAAAGGCATGGAAAGCAAGGTGACTCGTGAGGCAGCTCGCACTGTGACTGAGCAGCAGGAATGTTGTCTGAGCGAATAAGGCAAAGGCGCAGCTCCGGGGACCAGAGCCGGAAGTCAGGGAAAGGCCCTCCCGGCTGGTTTGACGGGCAGCGGTCACGCTACAGATCGGGAGGCCCTGCCGGTCTGCACCGGGTAACATGCTGCAGGGGCCAGCCCGCCAGGGTGGCGATCGCCCTGTAGTATGGAAGTGTGTCATTGAACGTGTTGTGCCCCTGACACTCGACAATGTCGTGTGTCAGTTGTACCCCAGTAGAGCTGGAAACCACTTTTAAAATAAAATCCTTTGATTCCCAGCCCTACAGAGAAGAGATACAGCCTGGCCTTGGTCGGGACTCAGACCTCGGGCCAGGGCTCAGCCCACCCAAATCCTCAGGCTCAGCTAAACGGCCGTGAGCCGAAGGACCTCACTTTGGAGAGTGACAGATGAAGCGGAGTGCAGCAGGTCTTTGCACAGAGAGGCGCAGCACGGCCTGGTGGGAAGGGGACCGGCTTTAGGACAGACACAGACGTGTTCTGGATGGAGCGGTCCGGCTTCAGTGCCTCGAATGAGATGCGTGAATTTTCTGAATTTCCTGGGCCTCAGTTTGCTCATCATTAAATGGGGACGATAATGATGACCTGGCAGAGCTTCGGCGAGCGGTGCACGTGACGTACGCTGAGCACTGAGCCGAGTGTCTGCAGCAGAAAGGCGGCTCCTCGAGCCCCGGGTTTCAGGGCTGTGATGCTCACAGAAGGCAGAGCGTCTGAAAACGCAGCCTTTCCGGGGGCCAACTGCAACGCCAGCTCCTGAGTCTCTCCACCAACCTGCTGAGCCCACTGAACCAGGATGGGGCCCCAAATCTGCATGTTAACACACTTCCCAGGCTATTCTTAAGTAAGAAACTAAGACAGAAGAGAGAGAGAGGGGAGGGGGCCAGAAAGGCAGGAGGGACACGAAGCTTATTACTGCAATCAGCACCAGCACCAGTAAGAACACCCGCACAGATGACGGGGGTAACAGTAGCAACACCAGCAGCAGCAGCTATAAAACACTGTATGCCAGATTGTTCTCAGGGTGTTACCTGTATTAGGTTTTTAATCTTCACAACAACCCCATGAAATACACCTCATCATTATTCTCACATTTCCGATGAAGACACTCTAGAAGTTCAAAGAGATCAAGTCACAGCCAAGAGCACACGGTGAATTCAAAGTGAAGCTACCAAGAAACCCAGGCAGGCTGTTTGCAGAGGACAAGCTCCCAGCCACCGTGCTAGGACAGGAAGGGGTGCCCCATCGCTGCCGTGAGTGGGACCATCGGCCCCCAAGCACGTCATAGTGACCACAAGCCCTGGCACCACCCGCATCCCTGCTTCCAGTCTGGCTCACACAAGCACGGTGGCTCACACGTGTCCGGCCCGATGTGGTGGCCCCCACCCATCCCCACCCCCCGTGCCCCGCTGGGGCAGGGCCACCCCGCTGTTTTCACCCAACCACCGTAGGGCCCCTAGCACACCATGCCACACACGGAAAGGCACTCCATAAGCAGGCATTGAGCAACCGAGTCCCCAGGACCGGCTCAGACCCCCACCTCCTGTAAGTTCTCCGAACCACAGGAATAAATGTTTGCAAACTCATGTCTCACTCCTGGAAGTTCAAGTTCCTCATATAGACATCATCTCACCTGTAACCACAGCTCCCCTTGCTGTGCCGGGAAGACCGGCAGAGGCTCCAGAGTCAGGTTCCTTTGGTATTTACCGCAGGCCTACTGTGAACCAGGCACCCGGTGGGCAGTGTGACTCAAGCTTTTCACAGGGTGCACACAGTAGGTGCTTCATCGGCATTTGATAAACTCTCAGGTTCATGTTAGGCTCCCACTGAACAGGAGATGGAACTGAGTCTCAGGTGATTTGGTAATTTACAAGACCATTCAGGGTGCAAGTTCAAAGCCCTCTCCACCAGGTGACTGGGAGGTGGACCAACGCACAAAGGGGTCAGCACAGAAGCAGTTCAGCTCTGGGTGAATCTATCCACAGTGGTTTACGCTTTCTCTCAGCCTTGGTGGCATGAAAAAATAATTATAAGCTAACAGTACCTTGCATTTTTTGTAGTACTTATTATCTCTTGACTGGATTTCATATGAATTAATTTTAAAAGGGCATGCATTCTTTGAGAAAGGTGTCAAGTGATTTATTCAAATCTTCTCTCCATATGTCCTCTACTGCCTTAAATTTGCAGAAGTCAGAAAGAGAGGGAGAAACATTCAAAATTTAACAAGGAAAACATTTAATGTAACATGCCTTCGCCACATGACCCGGGGCTCTGTTGTCAGATGCTGATCATGGATGCAGAGGGGGCTGTAAGCGTCAGGACACTAGGAACCCAGCTCTCCCAAGGGTGGCTGGGCCCGGTGGCTCCTTTCATGACCAGGATACCGCGGAGTGAAGAGACGACACGTCTGAGGGCACGTCACGGAGCCCCGAGACCATCCTACCAGCACGGTCACCTGGCCTCAGGCTGGCTCTCTAGGATGAAGCCAGCCACTACTCTCTAGAAAACCCTCCGGAGGGGCCCGCATGCCAGGAGCCCCGGGGAGGCCTCTGGGCAGCAGCCAGGGAGGGGCCGAGGCCCTCAGTCCAGTGCGCATGCTGCCCACACCCCGGGAGGGAGTCGGGGAGCCGGTCCTTCCCAGCCCAGCCTTGGGGTGGCAGAGCCCTGCAGGAGCCGGAGCTGGAGCACCCAGCCAAACACACCCGGTTCCTGCCCCTTGGAAACCAGGAGGTCATGCGTGTGGGTTGTTACAGCCGGGTACTTCGTCGCTGGGGTGCTCTGTTACAGAGAGCTAGCACCCCCCGGGAGCGGGTGCGCAGGGAGTGCGTCTGCGGCCTGGGCCCGCCCCCAAGCCCACCTCAGCCGCGAGCTCAGGCACACCTCCGGTGGCGCAGTCCCACCTGGAGCCTGCACTCTGCTGCTGCCCCCCTTCCGCCAGGGCCTGCCTGCCTCGATGCCACAGGACCCCTCACCTGGACGAACGAGGCGGTTAATGGCCCTGGAGTCACCGGAGCAGGCGGATGAATACCCCAACGTCCGCCCTTCACGTGGATGGCTTTACGGGCTTCGTGCACACGTCTCAGGAGGCTGGCAACGAGCCCACAGCATCAGGCCGTCACTGCTGACAGCCGTGACCTTGACAAAGGATCCCTGTGTGGTCCTTCCTGCCCTTCCCTGGCTCACTTCTGACACTCCCGTACTCCTTCCTCCCGTGATCACGCCTCAGAGAAGCCACCTGCACGCAAAGCCTTGCCTTAGGCTCTGTTTGGGGGGAAATCCACACGAAGACCCACTCGTCGAATCGCCCACTGTGGCAGGCTTTCAATAAGCAAGACGGTTTATGGTAAGCAAAGGGCATGGCAGAGGGCAAGTAGGGGTCAAGTTTAGGGGTTGACGAATGGGTTTTGCTTGGGACGGAGTTTCCCAACTTGTCAGAAAGATTTAGGTAGTTTGGTATAATGAAGATCCTAAGTCCCTCTTCCTAGAGAATTTGATCCCTGGGAAGGAGCCTAGGAATCTGAATTTTTAACTCCTGAGGGTTCAGTGAATTTTTTAACTGTCAAATTTGGGGAACCGTGGGTTTCTGGAGGATTGGCCTTGGGGGCAAGAGAGAACGGAACAGAGCGAATTTGGTGCCAGCAGCGAAGAACCTTGAAATGCCTCTTTAAAGACTGGAATGTATTCCGAAGGTAATGGGGACCCGCTGAAGGTTTCCGAGCCAAGAACCATAGTGATGGAGTGATCGTGAAAAATTATCAGAGCGGCGAGACATAAAGGGATTTCCTAAGAGTTTAGCTGAGATATGCTATGAGGAACTTTTTTTTTTAATTTATTTATTTTTTAATTTATTTATCTTTAGAGCGGAAGGGTAGGAGAGAGGGAGAGGGAGAGAAATATCAATGTATGGCTGCCTCTTGTGTGTCCCATGCTGGGAACTGGCCTGCAACCCAGGCATGTGCCCTGACTGGGAATCGAACCGCGATCCTTTGGTTCGCAGGCCCGCGCTCAATCCACTGAGCTACACCAGCCAGGGCTGCTATGAGGAACTTTAAGGCTAATAAAGGAGTTATTGCAAGTATTCAGACAATGTGGAATAGAGATTCAACTGAGAAACTCGATAAAAAAAAAATCAAGAAGAGCCTTTCGTGAAATGAGCCTGAAATCTGAATTAAGTAGGCTCGATGCACGACAGTCCTTCTCTGTGCCGCCTACAGAGTATGTAGGGACTCCGTGCATTTCTGCATCATTCTTGGCGTGCAGTACTAATCTCTTTCTGGGAATTAATTACCATTGCATCACTATCAAAGCTATAGCATTTTCTCAGGGGAAAAAGTCTACTGCTTACTTAGGAAATGGATGGTTATTTGTGTAGCTAGACCACTTGGAAATATTTACATTTTTCCTTTATGATGATTAAAGTGTAATGCAAATCAAGTTTTTAGCATAGATTCCAAACATATTTTTTACGCGTATAATTGGAAGCTTGACACTTTACCTGTGTGTGAGTTTAGAATTAAAGCAGATTTTCTAATTAAATCAAAAAAATTCATTACTGCCTTCAAACAAAATGTTATAACTAAGACAAAGAAAGAAAAAATACCAACGGTCTTTTTGTTGGGGAAGAACCATGCTTTTATTTTTGTTTGTCTTTTGGGCAAAAGGATTAAGCAGTAACTATCATGATATGACTATCTACATTCTTAAGACTTAGAAACGTTGTCATTTTAATAACAAATCCACCTCCCTCTCTCTCTTCCCCTCACTCTTCCCCCCCCCCTTCTCCCTCGTTCACTTTATAGTAGCACTTGTAAGTACAGGACACGAGGTATCCCATTAACCTCAAATGACTTGGAGCCTTTCCTCCTGATGCATGTGTCCCAAGTACGCTGTAAGATGTGGACTGCAGGGTATGGGGTCAACCTGCTAGTCTTTATCCAGGCTGCAGAGTTTGCATGTGTGTGCCAGTGGGTGGTCAGAGTTAGTTCCCAGCTCGTGGGGTATCAACACAGGTTAACCTACACAACATGGATGAGACTCTTGGGAGAAAGCCTGAGGCCTGATGGAGCCCAGATGAGGAGCGCTCTCTCCGTATTCTACCTCGCACCTGCCACAGAGCAGTCTGGCACCCTCTGTGATGCAGGCGGAGGTGCTGGAGGTGTCGGAGGTCGGGGCCCATGGGCTCCCTGCGGTCTCTTGTGGCTGCCCTGTTCACAGATTCTCCTTCACCAACTTCATGAACGATGTTAAGTCCTCATTGTCAAGAACTCATTGTGTGTATATCAGGAAAACAGAAGTGTGTTTATTTACTATGAATAAGAAAATGTAGGTGTTGCATGGACCCCTAACCCTTCAACTGCACAGAAATAGGTTGTGCCTTTTCTTCTCCATCAGTTCAGAGGACGCTCTTTCCTCGTTCACCTGCTGGGATGGATGGCGGAGAAGATGCTGAAAGGAGGCAGCATCTTAGTTGTTCTTTGAAAGTGTTCTCATTTGGGGAGGGTGTGGGAGATGAGATACTGCTATTTTTGTGTCTAATTTGATTATCTTCAAACGAGGCTCAGAAGAAAGCCTCGAAAGCTCAATCAGAAGGATCCGTACCTGCCTCTGTGGCCTTGGGTCACCTAGGCATGAGCTCACAAACCCTCAGCTTGTCCCCAGAAGGCTGACTAGTCAACCTATGAATGGAATGCAGCATTAATAAGCATTTGGTGGGATTCATGGAGATACAAAACCTAATGGAAACCATAAGCTATTCCAAAAAGGAAAATAAAATCAAGAGAGTTGAGAGACAGACGCAGCAGGATGGGGGAGAAAGAGAGAGAAAGAGGGAGGGAGAGGGAGAGAGAATGATTGTGCACACTAGGAAAAAGGTCAGCAGAACAGCTCGTTTCAGGTGCAGCATATCATGTTTCGTTAATAACAAAAGAAAGCACCAAGCCAGCAAAATCGGGCAAACATATATTTAGGAAAGCAGACAAAGAAATGGGTAAGACTTTATGAAGTTTACATTCATGCAACCGCAGAAGTCAGCTGAGCCAAGAACACGACTGGCATTCAGTCACACGAAGGGAAGAAGGTCTCTAAGATGAGGGCGCCCACACCACTGCTGGGGGCCTCAGCGACCAGACCTGTTCTTCACAAAAACATACAGAACAGAGAAATAAAATCAGCCTTCCTGTGAGAATGGGCAGCAGGAGGTGCAACCAGCGCCCATGGGGAACGATCCAGAGAGGAATATGGGACGTGTGTCTGCAGTAGGCAGAGAACGAAATCTTGAGCAGGTGAACTAGGGTTGACAATGCAAGGGACTGGATTAATCCCCCAAATTTAAGAATTGTTGCATTCTGAATGTGTGGACTTACTCCTACTCCACGTGCTTAAAATAAGTTTGGCAAACCAGTGGCCCCGGCTTCACAGAAACAAAGTCTCAAGTCTGGGGAACTCCAGGACACACTTTCTTAGGCTCAAAAATTTGCTGGACTTCCAATGAATAGCTTCCCTGCTGCATTCTCCCATAAGGGAATTGGGGTAGATGGACAGGGACATTCATAAAAAGGTGGGGACAGAATAGACTGCGGGAGGCTGAGCTCCTGACGGCCATCCCTGTGCATTTGGAAAGGAGCCGGGCATGTGAAGAGGCCAGAATGAAAAGGCATCGATGCTCTTGGCCACCAGGATCAACGCCATACTATGACTTGATGACAAGGGAGAGGGTAGTTTGCCACAGTCACATAAAAAGCAATACAGAAATATCAGTGTTGCTGCTGCTCGCCAGTCTTGAGACTTCCTGTTTGCCCAACTCGGTGCTAAACTCCTCTGCAAAATGTCAGTGAGTTGTCCCTATGAATATAAAAGACAATGTTAATATAAAACCAGTTTTGCAAACGAGGACAACTGGAGCTCAGAAGTTTACTCCCTTGGTCAAAGTCATAAAGTTCATTGTGAATGGAGGCACCAGGTACGAGTTGCACCACGCTTAATCCAAAGCTCATTCGTTCTCTTAGCTTCCCTGTTATACTCCCTCCCAACTTAATTAGGCTAAATACATTCATTAATGTAATCTGCAGTGGGAGTCTACACCACCTGTGTCAGATTCGTCTATGATGAGCAACTGAAAGACTGAGGGGTAAACTACAAGCACATTCACATGCCATGAAGCCAGCCACCTGGGGACATGTGGAAGGATGAGAGTGTTGTTCTGGAAGGAAAACGAAGAAGAAAGAAGGAAGCAGAGATAAGGGGCCACGGACTTGGGGAGGCATCTCCATTGCTATGAGAATGTCAAAGGGTCTCGTACGTTTGTTGCTGCGGCCGTCCTAAAGTCATCCCCCTGCGGGGACTTCCTGGAAGCCTACCTCTATCCCTTAGTTTCCGGGGAAAGGAGAGGAGCTGGGCCTTCGGTGGAGAGAGAGAAAGAGAGCCGCAGAAGGCAGGCTGAGAGGCGGTGCCCGCAAGGGAAGGACAGAAGGAGGTTCGTTTCAAGTGACATTTTCTTTGACTATAGAGCCCATCACCCCAACCAATCGGATTCTCCTTCCAAAGAACGAATTTAATCCAGAGAAACCAAAGTTGTTGCTGTTTTTCCTTTTTGAAGTCACACCTGCGTTGACTTCTAGACAGGTCTGGCTTTCTCTTATAATCACGGAAACCACAGGGATGGCTTATTTTATTAGCTAAAAAGTATGAAGCACAATATCAGCGCGGGCTTTGCTGTCACTAGGAAATAAAGGGAAAGAAAAATAACAGTATTATTGGAAGAAATGTCATAGTGTGTCTCCGCTCAAAGTGGCGGTGAGCTCACCTGTTTACCTACCCTCCTTACTCAAATTCCCAATTCAAATTACCGAAACCAAATAAAAATAATCTATTTCATGACAGAAACAGTAAAGGAATCAGTCAAGTTTCTGCAACTTTGAGAAAGGCTGGCCCTGGCAGGGTAGATCAGTTGGTTAGAGCATCGTCCCAGTACGCCAAGGATGCAGGTTTGGTCTCTGGTCAGGGCACGCACAAGAAGCAGCCAATGAGTGCGTAGGAAAAGGACAGCCTTGTCAAATCACTGAAGACATCCTTCTCCCCTCCTCAAAAAAAATCTTACAGCACGTTAATTTGTTAAGGAATATAAAAACTGTGAAATTAGTATAAGTAAAGGATGAGTCTTTTAACCGGGAGTTATTAAAATAAACAACCATGTCTCTATAATTGCCTTTAAGGATACATTTTTTGAAGGACAAAATATTACATATGATATTTATTCATTTTTACATCCTAATATATTCCTTTAAGGAAAAAAATACTTTTTTTGCCTAGTTTAAAAGTTAATTACTGCACCGTAATTATAAAGTTTGCTTTCTTTTTAAAAAGAAATCTATCTTTTAACTTTTAAGTTTAAAATAGCTTAATGACAGAAGTACTCATTACATTCTCCCAGAGTCAGAGTCCCAGATGGTGTGGTAAAAAAGGAATAATCAATAACAATTTAGCACTCATTATGTTTATAAAAATTATAATGCAGATTCAACTTTCGGACATATTTTCCAAAAATGCATTTATGCATACATTTATATTTTGTTTCATTTTAATTACATGTTACAATCTTTTTAAATATAATTATCAAGGTATATTCTTCAATTTCCTAAAAACAATTCAAAGTACTCTTTAAAAGGCACAAGCGAGGGAATATAGGATCCAAGAGGAAAGGCCCCTTCGGGCTTCATAAAGGGGCTTGCCACTGTTACGGCAGGATGAACGGTGACCCCAGTTTCCAAGGATAAAGACAGGAATGAGGACAAAGGTGTGTCCTATAGATCACTCAGCGTGGGGGTGGGGTTTAGTCTGTCCACAGGAAATTTACTTGCACTGGAATAATGTGATCTGAACAAAATTTTAAAGAAGAATATGGCTAAGACAACATTTTCAACTTTGAATAACTCAGATGCTTTTACTCAATTCAATAGGTAAGAGGGAGTCATGCTGGTTGTTTTAACAAAAGAAAGAAAAAGTCCTGGCTGGTGTGGCTCAGTGGATTGAGCACCAGCCTGTGAACCAAAGGGTTGCAGGTTCAGCCCCAGTCAGAGCACATGCCTGGGTTGCAGGCCAGGTCCCCAGTAGGGGGCGCACAAGAGACAACTACACATTGATGTTTCTCTCCCTTTCTCCCTCCCTTCCCCTTGCTCTAAAAATAAATATTTTTTTTAAAAAGAAAGAAATATATATACAGATATGGATATCTACCTTCTATCTATACCCATATATATCTTCGCTTGAGGGGCATTTATGTGATAATGTACTATTAAAGGTCAAAGAAAAATATTTCCTAAATTCAATACATTCAGTTGAATCCTTACTCTATGCCAGTGGCTCTCAAACTCTAGTGTGTGCATCAGAATTATCTGGAAGGCTCATCAAAACACAGATTTCTGGGAGCGGTCCCCAGAGTGTCAGATTTGGGAGGTCTTCCATTTCTGTAAGTTCCCAGGTGGTATCAATGCTGCTAGTCTGTGAACTACACCTGGGGAACTACTGATCTGGGAGTTTTATGAGAGCTGAGGCACACCAGGCCTACCACATTTCACCGGGATCATATTACACCAGAAATGGCAGAAAACCTAACAGAGGCCTGATTTGTGGGAGTTTATTTCTCTCTTACAAATTCTAGAGGGATGTCTGGAGACCAAGGCTCTTGCAGTTGCTAGATAATGTCACTGAAGTCCAGGCCACTTCTACATTTCAGACCTGGGTGGTACATGCTTTCATCCTCATGGTCTCAGGACGGCTGCTGCACTTCCAGGCATCTGGTCCCTGTTCCAGGCATGAACAAGGCAAAGAATCAAGTACTCTCTCCCAGAGAAGCCTTTTATTTTTAGGTAGAAGGACTGTCTTCCCCAGGGATTCATACCAACATCTCAATAATCAAGTGTGTTACAGGACTTTCTCTCTCCAGCTCTAAGGGTGGTTGGATAGAAAACAAAAACAAATTACTGGCCGGTGCATTTGCCCCTTTGAACAAAGTCAGGGCTCCGCTAATAAACGTATGGTCAAGGGCGTGAGGTGGGTGGTTGCCAGTGTCTGCTGCAGAGCGGTGCGACGTGGTTGGAGACATGCAGGGCTAGAGTGAGAACGGGTAGACTTTGGAATTCGATTTCTAAATCTCCCACATTCTTCCAACCTCAGCTAAATACAATTCCTCCAGGAAGCTCCACTTGACCTATAATTCTCAGATTACATTAAAGGCTACTATTACTTAACCCTATGGCAACTGCGATAATTCCGTACTAGGTGATTCATTGAAAACAGCATTTGGAACACACAGGGGAGAGAGAAGGCTTATGGCAGCAGTTTTGGCCTGAGGACGACTGATGTCCAAGGAAAGGAGTGAGCTGCCTGGGGAAGGTGCCAGGTGAGCATGTTGGAGCCCAGGAGGGAGGTGGTGCGAGGCTCTGGTACCAGGTATGCAGGAAAAATAAACATAAGGACGCTCTGCCCATGAGTGAAAGTCATTCACGGATCTTAGGAGAAATATTGCATCTATTAGGAAAGAACAGGCTACTATGAAAAGGAGCTATGAGAGCATTTTTTCAAAGACAGGGTTTGGAAATTAAAAACGGGATGCAGGAGGTAAACAATTCCATGGAGAAACTAAGGGAAAAAAGGGGGCAGAGCGCAGAGTCACATTATTGTGCTCGAGGAAGCTAGATAAAGTTGAGCACGTTTCTACATAAGAGAGCTAAGGGGAAAAAAGATCCGCATTGAAAGGACATGAATAAAAAAATGTCCAAGAGGCCCAGAATTCAACTAACAGGAGTTAGAAAAAGCAGAGAACAGAAATAATGAGGGAGAGGAAAATAATCAAAGAATAATAGAATACAAGGTCCCCAGTTGAAAAAGAAGCCCAAGTCCTCGGACTGAAAGGACATTTTAAGGCACTGAGCAGAAATACGACATGTTCAGAATGCCAATCATAAAGAAGATTTTAAAATATTTACACAAAAGAGAAAACAAAAGGAAACAAAAGTCTACCTGTGGAGGAACTAAATGAGATGGCGTATCAAAACCCACTCAGATGCTAGAAGAAAATAGAGTTCAAGGCCTCAAAGTTCTGAGGGGAGAAGATACTGAACTCAGAATTCTATGAACATTCAAACCGATCATAGAGATTTATAGCCAATTAAATTGCCAATTGGGAGGGAGGGCAGAGGACCGATGCCATCAGACATGTAAGAATTCAAAAAGTTATGATCAATGCACCCTACATTGTAAAATAGAAAATACTCAAAGAGATGCCCCCTGAAAAAGCGGAGGAATTCAAAAAACTACCGAAGAAGATCCATTGTACTTTTTCATTGTATTATGTCCGTGGGTTACTTCCAGGCTTTTTATAACTGCCTAATAACAAATAACTGTCTGCCTGTTTGCACGCAGGAGAGAGCAGGAGGGTTAAAGGAATCAAGAGGCACCAGGAATCAACAGAAACCAGGAAAGGCGGAGATCTCAGAAAACGGAGAGGGAAAGAGAACAGGGAATCACGGCGCAGGCATTTTTAGAAGACGGAGGAGGAAACGACTGTGCTCTAAGGGGCCGCAGCGGCTTGGGTGAGCGGCAACGTCAAAAGTGGGGAAACTGAGTCTAGAGTTTTCAGGAAGACAAAGGGGACGCAGGGGGAGGGGCGAAGGGAAGCTCGTGCCTGATCCTGGAAAGTGCTGTCACCGACAGAAACTGACCTCGAGGGAGGGAGGCAGCGAGGTCCGCGGAAGAGCCTCCTCGCTCTCGACTGCAAGGAACGCGGATTCAGACCTGAGCTCCCACTTACCAGCCAGGTGGCCTTAGGGAAGGTCCATTGCGAACCTCAGTTTACCGACCTGTGAAACAGGACTAATAGGGTACAGAGAGAAGAACGAAGGCACAGCGAGGTTCATTGATGAATGCACAGTCCCCGCCCTCGGGGCCCTCGGGCAATGCTCCCTGGGAAAGCCGTGTTATTCATCAGAAGCGGCCCTGTTGGGAAGCCCACTTTTGAAGATGTGAACAAGAGCACACATAGGGAATTTGACTTTCAATAAAAGAAAATGCATTTCTGCTTCAAATGTAACACAAAAAGAAGGAGAGGAGAAGATGCAGCTGAGTGTTGGGAGGGCGGGCGGACAGCCATAGTGAAGTAGAGGTGGAAGAAATTCAGGGAGTTACGCCAAAGCTGTAGTGCAGAGTGGGGGTCACCGGGGGTCGGGGTGAGGACAGACTGCGCAACACTCTCCACTCTGCACAGCCCCACTCCCCATGAAATACTTCCAGCCCCTGGGGACGACAGCAATATTTAATTCAGTTTTGCAGATTTGCAGCTTGTAGAGCCTGGCGAGTGACTGTTCAGTAAATGTTTGGGGAAGAGAACAAGGAGAATGGCGGGGTGGGGGGGGGGGCGGCAAAGGAGAGAAAAGTAGCCCCAGGTCTGGGGGCCGATCCCATTGGGCACCTCGGAGGAGCACGGCTGTGACAGGCAAGGCCTAGGGTGGACCGACCGCCCTCCTAGACACTCCTGTTCCGGCCCATCTCCTCTGGGAGCAAACGCCGCCCTTGGGCGATGCCTCACCCAGCGTGTGCAGGACAGCGATGCCAGCACTGAGGGCCCTGGCCACCAAGAGCAGGGAGCCAGCTCCACCGGATGGATGGCTGTCCTCACACCTGCACTTTCAGCCAGGAACCCCTGGGTGGCGCAATTTCACATCGATTCACCACGGAATGCGTGGTCGCTCCAGTGAGTGGGCAGAAGGCGGGAGAAATGTGTGGCCCACGGAGAGGGACGGTCATCAGCGTGGGTGCCGGCGCTCTGTGGTTGCACCCATTCCGATGGCCCACGAGGACCCAGCACGCCTGACCTCATGACCCCCTGGTTTAAAACCCCTCAATGGCTTCCCACAGGTTTTTATGCCTTAGTTGAATTCATCGGGGTGACACTGGCTAATACAACTGCTCAGGTCTCAGGTGCACAGTTCTATAACACACAATCTGCAGGTTGTATCGTGTGTTCACCACTCCGGTCACGTCTCCTTCCATGGTAAAATGCAACCTGTAACTGTGACCGCCGCCACACAGCGAGCAGTCTCCGGCACCCCCCGTGCCCAGGTATCTGCAGCAGCAGCTACGGCTGAGAAACTGGCCCCCCCACTCCGCCAGCCCAGCAGATCCTTGCCGCTCCCAGGGGCTGGGAGACCCCACTCGTTCTTCCACCTCCGCTGAAATGCTCCCTTCTGCACGCGGCCTTCGCCGGTGCCCTGGCAGACCAGGTCTCCGCAGCTCACCCCCCTTCACCTGCCCAGGCCGTCCTAACTAGAGTCACCGGTCCACCTGTTTAGAAGTTTACATCTCCTCTGGATTTGAGTCCTCTGAGGGGAGAGGCTGGTCTGTCTCTGTACCCTGCACAGTGTCCAGCCCGTACATTCTCAATGGCAGCTGCATCACCCCAAGGGGGCAAAAGTTGGTTCCACCAGGAGGTGAAAACAACCTTACTCCATGTGTGCTTAGAGCACAGATATAGTACAAAAACAGATACAGCGTATGCTTTGTAGTGTTAAAATTTCATTAGGAAGAATGTCTTACAAGGTTCCTTAGGTAGATGATAACACAAAACATGGGGATGAGACTCTGCTCAAGAACCATGCCTGGACACAGGTGACCTGTCGGTATCCTTAAGTTTATAAATACTGAGTGAAAAAGAGTCCAGACAGGAAGAAACCATCAATTTTGATGGGGGCCGAGAGGGAGACTAACCCGGCAGAGCCCCTTGTGAACCCGGACGAAGCATCCTCACTTACTGTCCCCGCCCCTCCTACTGAGGGTAGGGGCAGTGCGTGGCCAGGCAGGGCCTCTGAGGGGCATCATGTTGCCTTTCTTGTCTCAATTTTACGCAAAACAACAGAGCAAAGAAGAACTGAATTCCCAAAGTGTACATAGACTGCTGCATAACTCAGGTTTGCAAACTCCGGCAATGAACAGGGTTATATTTAAGATCACTTTTTGATTTGGAGGCTGACCTTACTCAATACCTTTCACAGACCATTTTTTGCATTATGTGTTTCCTTTCACAAAATTCCCATGCATTATTATTATTTGTGTAACTCTCCCACTAGTTAGAAATCTTCATGGGAGCTATGCCTTGCTAATTATATGAGATAAAGCCTATTTAGAGAGTCTGGCACAAACCAGGCTCCCTGTAATCATTGGTCGTTATTGTCGTTCTAATAGCAGTAGTGTTGTTGGTGTCAAATCCTCCATTTCCCCGCCTCTGTATTCCACACCAGACGTGCACTAATATCTAACGAAGAAATAAAGTAAAATTCCAGCCAGGAAATGCCTTTCCTCTCCACTTTGACCCTTTCACTTTTGAAACTAATATCAGATTTTAAAAAGAGAGAAGGAAGGAAGGAAGGAAGGAAGGGCGGGCGGAAGGGTCCAAACATTTTTCTAAAATTCTCACCCAAGGACATTCTTGCTGATTTTAGAGAGAAGGGAAGGGAGGGGGGAAGGGAGGGAGAGAAACGTTGATGCAGAGGAAACAGCCATCAGTTGCCTCCGGAACGCACCAGACCAGGGACCAGGCAAGCGCCTCCAGGCGCTTTCAATTACCATTTTTGAGACCGTGGGATACACCTAGGTTAGAGTTCCTTTTCACTTGATCTCAGATTCCACCGAATATGTATGATTCTCAAAATTAACTCAGAACTTATGACCATATTATCTCGGTTTTACCCCATGAGCAGATCCCTTCCCAAATCGCCCTTCCTGGGTGGACGCAGCCCCCTGATAAAGTTCGCACCTGACCCGGCGTAGTTGTCACCACCTAGTCACCACGAGGCTGTCCTCGTAGAAGCCACTAAATATGGATGAGGAGGGACTCGGGCTCCGGGCGCTGGGAGAGCTCCCGGGGCGGAACGCCCATCTCAGGGCTGCATTGGCGGGAGCGAACGGCAGCATCCGTGGCGGCTGGGCCGCCACGACAGTACCTCGTACTTATCGGAGATGACAGCTGAGCCACGAAGAAGCATGTCTGTCAGATTTCCACAGCTCCACTCGAACACCCAGCTCTGAGGTGCGATAATTATCGAGGAGCGTTGAACACCGCCTAGAGTGCCCCCCGAAACAGACTGTCGCGTGCAGATTACATGTGACAGAGAAATTCACGGGTGTCAGTTGTTTGTGTCTAAACAACATACGCACATCCTTTTCTGAAGGGATGTGTGTGAGCACTTCAGATGGAGGGGTCGGGCATCAGACGGAAGGAGTCTGTGTCCCCTGCCCTGCTCCCTCACAAAAACACCACAAATAACGTGATGTCTGTTTCCACTCGGTGCAGAGGGAATGTTGAACACGGAGGACCAAGCCGTTCACTGAGCCTCCTGTGTGTCTGTCTTACCACGTTGAATCCCTCCAACCATCCTGTGAGGAGGAATTTCCATCTCTGTTTGGGAGACAGGCAAACCACCAAGGCATAGCAGGAGGGACTCAGGCCGCGGATGGCGGACTTGAGCCTGGATTTGTCTGTCTTGGGGGTCATGGATCTGATCACTGAATTATATGGAACCATCCAGAAAAAAAAAAGGCATTTTTCCATAATGAGCAAATACAAAGAACATGTGTACCTAGCCTGTAAACACCTTTACTATATTTAGTAATAGCATCTGAAGGAATTTTAATTTGCTTCATCTCTGAAGCTTCCTCTGTCTTTGACACGTTATCCAATGGCGCACCCCATTCAATGGCTGGAAACCTGGTGAAGACTACGCCCAGGTGCGCCCAGGTATGCCCAGGACCGCATCAGCTGCTCCTCAGGAACACGGGGCTCCGACCGGCCTGCATTTGGAAGTTGATTCCCAAGATGTTTCCCCTAAAATGCACTTATTTTTTCTTTTCTTTCACTTTTTCCATCACCATTTATCCCCCCCATACCCTCTTCCACTCCTGCCCTTCACCCCCGCAGTCACCCCACTGTTGACCATGGCCATGAGCTCTTTCCCTCTGCTTCCTTTTCTGCCCAGTCCCTCCACCTCGCCCCCATCAGCCCCGCCAGAGCTGTCAGCCTGCTCTGAGTCTGTCTCTATTTTCAAAAAGGGTCAAATTCTCTTCTTTGTTACAGCCAAGTAATGTTCCATCTGTAAATGTACCAATGCTATTTTACCCACTCAGTAAAAACGTACTTATTAAGTCTGTGTCAAACAGATGATGAGAACAAATGAACAAAACGTAATTCTTACTTTCTTGATATTTCAAAGTTCCTCCAATCTGACCTTATCACTTATTCTTTCTTATGTTCCCAATATGCAAAAGTGCCTTGTCGGTGCTCAATAAACCCTCGTTTAATTGAATTATCAGGTGTTTTAACAACCAACTTCCATGTGAGTTAAATCTGCACTACTTGATTTTACAAGAAGTGGAATGAAGGTTATAGGGATCTGTCTGGAATTTCAAAAAGCTTCAGTGTAAACCTCCCCCCGCCCCCCCCAAAAAAAAAACCCACACACAAACCCTGAATGTTAGAGATCATGGTTTTTGATTCACAACTAAAAATTTACTCCAAAAGACACTTGGTCTCCTTAACTTACATATAGTCAGCCACCCATGATGCTTCGCAATGTTAACCTACTGCATTATTCATGAGAGCCTTGATTTACTCTCCACCATCAATCTCCAGCTGGCTAACACAGAGCGAGCAACCGGGCTGCGATGGCAGAGCCCGCATTCGTGAAGAGGAGGCGGGCGCCTGAGCTCCTGTCCTCGGGAAGAACAAGGTATTAACACTCACCATGCGCCTGGCATTGTGCTGGGCCTTTCCAGTCATGCATGCTCATCGCCTGCTTCCACAAGCCTTCGGGAAAAGATGCCAGTGTGATACTCTGGGATGTAAACCTGGTCGCTGTCCTGTCTCCATCGTGCCGCGCTGTGTCTCCTGCAGCTTTGCAGATCCGATGGTCCCCGAACTGGCATTGTCGCTGTTCCCTGGGAAATTATTAGAAGCGCAGAACCGCTGGCTGCAGCAGCAGGCCCCGGACTGCAGAAGCCCAGTTTGCGCTGCCCAGAATCTGAGGCGATCCGAGCTCAGGGTCGTCTGAGAGGCATTGCTCCAGGACCTGCTCCCCAATCTCTGCCCGAGCTCTGCAATAATAATGCCCGTGATTTATTGACATTTTTCTGTCTTCCAACAGAGGTGGAATTCAAGAATCAGCTGCTGATAATCAGAGTTCAGGTGACTTCCGGCCAAGATGGAGGCATAGGTGGACACACTGTGCCTCCCCTCACAACCAAAATTAAGGACAACAAATATTTAGAAAGAAGAAAACAATCAGAACTGATAGAAAATTGAACTATAGGGAAGTCCAACAACCATTCATCCAGACTGGTAAGAGGGGCGGAGTCGCGGCAGGAAAAAGTGGAGGTGCGGACCCAGGACACAAGCAGCAGTGGCTGGCAGTTCCCAGGTGCACAGGCGGCAGCTGGCGGACCCCGGGCACAGGGGGGCAACTGTGCAGACCCAGTGAGGACGCACAAGGCGGCTGGCTGACCAGGTGGTCCCACATTCTCGTGCGCAGACGGTCCAGGCAGAGGGAAAGTGGCGGAAGGGACTGAATCCAGGAGAGAGAGGAGCAGGCGCCATTGTTCCCTCTCGGACCCCGCCCCCACATGCAGCGTCACAACCCAGCGACTGGGCTGCCCCACACTGGGGAGCGCCTGAGGCTCCACCCTTCACTACGTAACAGCACGCGTGCGCGCGCAGATAATCCAGGCAAAGGGGAAGCGGCGGAAGGGACCAGAGTCCAGGAGAGAGCGGAGCAGGCGCCATTCTTCCCTTTCGGACCCCGCCCCCACCTATAGCGTCACAACCCAGCGACTGGGCTGCCCCGCCCTGAGGAAAACCTAAGGCTCCACCCCTCTACGTAATAGCTGCGACCAGACTAAAACCAAAACAAAACAAAACAAAAAAACCTACCAAAAATGGCTCAAACTGGAGAACAAATGAAAGCCCCAGAGCCAATTCCTTTAAGCACTAAGAGATAGCCAACCTATCAGATGCACAGTTCAAAGCCCTGGTGGTTAGGATGCTCACAGAATTGGTTGATTTTGCTCACAGATTAGATGAAAAAATGCAGGCTACAATACATGAAATGAAGGAAGATGCATGGGGAACCAATAGAGATGGGAGGAAAACTGGGGCTCAAATCAATGGAGTGGACCAGAAGGAAGAAACTAACAACCAAACAGAAAACAAGGAAGAAACAAGAATTCAAAAAAATGAGGAGAGGCTTAGGAGCCTCCAGGACATCGTTAAACGTGCCAACATCCAAATTATAGGGGTCCCAGAAGGGGAAGAAGAAGATCAACAAGTGGAAAAGTTATTTGAACAAATAATAAAGGAGAACTTTCCCAATCTGGCAAAGGAAATAGACTACCAGGAAGTCCAGGAAGCTCAGAGAGCCCCAAAGAAGTTGGACCCAAGGAGGAACACACCAAGGCACATCATAATTGCATTAGCCAAGATTAAAATGAAGGAGAGAATTCTAGAAGCAGCAAGGGATAAGGGGACAGTCACCTACAAAGGAGTTCCCATCAGACTGTCAGCTGATTTCTCAAAAGAAACCTTCCAGGCAAGTAGGGACTGGAAAGAAATATTTGAAATCTTGAAAGGCAGGGACCTACATCCAAAATTGCTCTATCCAACAAAGCTGTCATTTAGAATGGAAGGAAAGATAGAATGCTTCTCAGATAAGGTCAAGTTCAAGGAGTTCATCATCACCAAGCCCTTATTCTATGAAATGTTAAAGGGACTTATCTAAGAAAAAGAAGATAAAAATATGACAGTGAAAAGACAGCAAACTCACAGCTATTAACAACCACACCTAAAACAAAAGCAAACTAAGCAAACAGCTAGAACAGGAACAGAACCACAGAAATGGAGATCACATGGAGGGTTAGCAACAGGGGAGTGGGAGGAGGAGAGAGGGCGAAAAGGTACAGAGAATAAGAAGCATAGACAGTGGGTAGAAAATAGGGGAGGGCAAGAATAGTATGGGAAATGTAGAAGCTAAAGAACTTATGACACAAGGACATGAACTAAAGGGGGGGAATGTGGGTGGGAGAGGGTGTGCAGGGTGGAGGGGAATGATGGGGGAGAAATGGGACAACTGTAATAGCATAATCAATAAAATATATTAAAAAAATGAAACAAACGAAAAAAGAGTTCGATGGCTACCACAGCCACAAGTTGTGGGGCAACTCCCCTGAGCCAGACACTGCATCGGGGACAGAGACACAAACAGCAGCGCTGTCCCTGCCCTTCGGGAGCCCAGGGGTCAGGGCAGGGTTTCACTGTGGGACCCGCAGGTGGACTCCGTCCACCACCGGCCACCTGCCCCGTCATCACGTAAACGCTGCATTTTGCACTGTTAATGTGTGGACACTTTTCCTGCATAACGGTCCACAGCTCTCATCAGATTTACAGGGTAACTAAAGCTCACTTCTTTACTATCAGCAATAAAAATTGAAATGGACCATTAATGTTCGTGTAAAGGAAAATCACATAAAATTTTTCACTTGAGTCTAGTGTGCTGACACACGTATACACACATATATCATACACACACGTTATAGAGACATGTATGTGACCTCTAACTATTGTTATATTTCTACTTAGCCCGTAGTCTTTACGAGTAACAACACAACAGCAATAATAGCTAATACTTATTGCAACTCCACTGTGCACCAGGCATAATTTTAAGCCCTGAATGAATGTATTTAATCACCATGGTGATCAGTCACCTGAGGCTGCGGAAGTGAGCAAACCGCCCGAGGTCACAGAACTGAAGAAGGGGGCGCCAGGGCTCAACCTGAATGGGTCTGGCTGCAGAGTCCAGGCCCCGAGCCACCACCCAGCCTAAGGATACACGGAGGTGGGCTCTGTCTCCCCAGCAGAGTGAACAGTGATGAAGCTGATCAAACCGGGGAGGAGAAAAAGGAAGAATTTAGAAGGGGTACCCACCCACTCTCCACAGACCTATTATAAGCCAAGCTTCAGCTGTTTCAGTGGGTCACATCGATGTGCCAGACACATGTGTGTACATAGAAGTAGATGACATGTTTGTATGTGTGCCTACGACAACTCTGATTACAGATGCACATATACGAGTACACGCGTGCTTACATGCACTCAGGTGAGTGCGTGCACAAACACACAGACACATGCATGCACAATTAGTGGTCTTAACCCGGGAGTAGAAATCATTTCCATTCCTACTTCTTTTGCTAAACTTTTCTGCACAACCCACAGTAACCAGACCACCTGCTCCACAGTGCTTCTCAGCCACATGCATCGAAAATGCTGGAGGGGCTCATTAATAATTCAAACACCTGAAACCCTTCCTAACCTACTGAAAAAAGTATCTGCAGGGTGAGAGCCCACGTTACGATAATTTTCAACAAGCCTTGGGAGTATATATTTTTTAAATGAGCCCCTCGGGTGATCGTAATTCTCAGCTAAGTCTGGGAACCCATGCTCTGTAATGACCCTTTCCAAATTTTAAAGTGCCTGAAAATTAGCTACGACTGAATTAGAATGCAGCTTCTGGTTCAGCCACCCTGGGCGCAGGCCTGAGAGTCTGCATTTCAAACCCGTTGCTGCTGGTGGTCTGTGAAACACACTCAGAACTCGAGGCCAGGGACAATTTGTTTCCACGTGGATTTTCTGTACACATTCGGGGCCTGACTTGAGCTCTGCTGCCCTGCACACCTAGATATACAGCACCAGCTGGAGGACCGAATCCACTTCCCAGGACAGGAGCATCCTGGGCTCCCGCGGGGCAGGTGGAGTCTTTTGGCTTTGGTGGGGATTTCCTATAAACCGAATGAGAACAGGTTGTTCCTTCCAGGCAGGAGGACTGGGCCACATCTCTCACGCTGACGTTCCCTTTGTAGCTCGCCCGCACGGTCACTTACTGCAACACAAAAACGGTCATCTGCATGCAAACAAGTTGTCACTGAAGAATGATGACCACTCTCCAAGTACAAGTAATCCCCGACACCCTCATAAAGAGGTGACAGAAGAGGTGACGTTTTATTCGTCCCAAGGCTTTGTTCATTACAGTTCCTCTTCGAGGAGGCTGGGACTCTAGAGTCTTATCTGAAGATAGGCTTTGCCACTGACCGGTGCAGCAGTTACTTAAACCTAAAAATTGTGAGGCTGAATTTGCAAGAGGTAGATGTATGTGAAGAGGCACTTTGTGAATGGAATCACAGGAGCTTTCTTTTCCTGACTATGCACTCGGAGGTGTGGAGTCTGGAGGCGTACTGACAGAGCCGCCTGCCTGCCTTTTGTGAGGGGTCAGAGAACAGCATGTAAGCTCTGGCTGGTGTGGCTCAGTGGGTTGGGCACTAACTTGTGAACCAAAAGGTTGCCGGTTCGATTCCCAGTCAGTGCCCATCTTGGGTTGTGGGCCAGGTCCCCAGGTGGGGGTGTGTGAGAGGGGATGGATTGATGTTTCTCTCACACACCAATGTTTCTCTTTCTCCCTCTCTTCCCTTCTCTCTAAAAAAACTAGAAAAAAATTTTAAAATAGGAAGCAACCTAATTCCCAGTAATCACATAACAACTATCATAACAACATATAATAGCAATCGGCAGCCACAGATATTAAAAGTGGTAAAAGCCAATGCAAATTGTCTTAAGAAAAAATAATAATATATTGATTTACATAATTTCTAAATACATAAGTGGGTGGAGGAGCTTTAATGAATAGCAAGCGTTTTGCTTTCGCTCCGCCTGCCCCCTGGTGGTGGAGTCTGGCCTAGGCAGGCTGTCCTGGGGCAGGGGAAGCCTACCGGAGCAGCGACTCTGCTCCCAGCACGCCCAGAGTAAGCCTGCAGAACTACCGCAAAATTCCTGAGCGTCCTCTCCATGGGGCCAGCCTGAATCAGGTGTTCATCCTTGAGCCAGTCAATCTGGTCAGGAGATGGGATGGGCTGATGGCTTGGGTCACATGACCAACTTGTGACGCTGACAGGTGAGAGCAGGGTCGGGTGTTCTAAATCAACCACATGACAGGGAAAGAGGAAACTGAGAAGCAGAGAGAACGGCTTCTAAAGCACGTGTTCCGTTTGATGCTCAGGGCACCAGGAGATGCAGATACATTACAGACCCATTGTATCCGTACACAGGTACAAAGAGGTATATCCTGTATAAATGGAAAATAGAGCTTACAGAGACACACGAGTTAGCAGGAATCCTTTGCTTTCAAGAGATGGAGTCCTCATTCATAACAAAGGAGGGAAAAAGAACAAAAGAATAGAGGAGAAATGTGTCTGAGCTCACACAATAGGAAAACAGTAGGTTCTGTCTCCTGTCGTGGCTGAGTCTGTAGGGCTGTGCCTTTCTTCCCGGCCACCTCTGCACTTAGGTAGGAGGAGGTGACCCCAGCAACTCCATAACAACATTGTTCTTGCCAAGATGACAGTGGCGGTGGGGGGCAGGCTTCTTAACACAGCGTTAGTAAGATTTCCTGGAAGGACCAGGATTTGTGGGGCTTATAACCTACAACCACCTCTATACCAACCACTGCAGACATGAACTATACTGACTGGCAGCCTGGGCCATGTGTTTACTCTGTCACAGGAAACACAGGGATGTGACTGTCACTTACATTGGGTGAGCAAGGGGCAGTTATGAAACATAAAAAAAAAAAAAAGAGAGAGAGAGAGAAACTGCCGAAAAAATTTAAAAACCACCCCTGGTGTTTACTCCAAGAGACTAATTAGCCTATTCAAAGCCAAACCACAAGAAGAACTTCTTTTACTAGTCAAGATGAACTAATAGGGGCCAGATTGTCCCACCTAAAGCCACCGCAACACAAACATCTAATTATCTAACGTACGAAACAACAGCTTGCAAGACGCTGAACTCAGGTGGCAGGGGGCTGTGATTCCCTGAAAGGTGGGAACAAGCGAGGGACACCTGTGATGGCCCCGATTCTCCAGCCTGAGGGGGACCCCAGTCCTGGAACGGGGGGAGGCAACCTGGCTGAGGCCAGTGGACTCCCCGAGTCGAGGAACAGAGGTGAGGGTCGAGGAGCCAGAGTTCAGGAGACCGAAGAGCAGGGCGGAGAGGGGGGCACGCGGACAGAGGTCCGGAGATCCGCAGAGGGCCCGCCTGGAGCGGCCGCCAGCCCGGGGCACGCGCATGCGTGATGAAACACCCCTGAAGGATGGGGAAGGAGCGCCTGTCTCCCCGGGGTCAGAAACGGTGCCCATTCTCGGAAGCCCAACTGAAAACCATCCTCACGCACAGGGCCTTGGATAGAGTCCTCGCAGGGGTCTGCATGCAGAAACCGTGAAAAATTAGCCCTGGGCAAAAACGGTCCAAGCATTTCTTACCAATCTTAACAACAAGGCTTGACTGGATCCAACCTTCCCAAGTCATTTAGCTTGATGCCAGGACGGAGCTCAAGAATAAACCGTATAGAAACACAAAAAATATGCACTGTCCGATGAGATAAAAATCATCTGACATCACTGTTTTCTTTGGGGCACATGACATGAAGTCGTGTATTTTAATAAGTGGCACCAGAGAGTTGAGGAAGTACGCCCTTGGTGTACGTTAGTCTTCCCCATTTTTCAAACTGTGCTGTCCATGGACTCTCTTGCAACATCCGAAAAATAAAAATAAAACAAAACAATAAAATAAAATAAAGCCCACGATGCTTCATTCCACAGAGTTCTTTCTGTCTCATCCACTCTGTTGCTGACATCCGGCTGTGCATCTTGACATGACAGAATGTTCCGACTCGTTCTTTCATTAACCACTTCAGAACCCCGGCTCAGGCGCCTAAACATAACAAAAGGAAAAATGCAACAGGGGGAGAAATTCCTTGGGAAACTAACTCAGGAGAACTAAGCCAGGAGTGACCCGAGGGGCAGAGAGCCCATTCCTGTCACCACAGCCCTCGGGCCGCTGAGTCAGTGCGGGGTCCAGGTCCCCATCATCGAAACACAGAAAACCCCCTCGTGCATTCTACAGACGGCTCCTCCCAAGGCCTTTCAGAAAGACCAGCGGCAATCAGTAAGTCTCCTTTCAGTCCATTCCGGAGAAAAGAGAGGGCAGGAGCCCTTGCAATTTGTCCATTTCTATCGCCTGTATGTGTCAAAACACCTCACACGCCGTGAGAAAGGCTGACACCCATCTCCATTGTGTGTGTGCGTGTGTGCGTGTGTGTGCACGCATTTACACACTCTTCTCTCCACCCCTCCCTTCTCCACTTCCTCCCCTGATTCATCATCTCAGTGCCTGGCAGCTGAGGGGCCGTAAGCGGGTGAAAGTGAAGTTTAAAATAATTAGTTAAAACCCAAACATTTTCTTGGTGATGATGTAACTAAGCTTCATGCAAGTGTTGACAAAATATTCCCCCCAGAATTAGATTTCTGAGGAGTGTGGGATGAAGCAGCTAATTAGCAAAGTAATGAGGGTCGGGGGAGGGAATGGGGGCGGCTGCTCCCAGCCTGAAGGTTCCAGAAGCACCAGGAAGGAGCGTGTTCCTCAGACACGCACGTGGACAGTGGGTCTGAGAACACGTGAAGAGCAAACCTAATTGAAAGCGTGCTGCCTGCCAGAGACAAGGGGCAGATCGAGACCCCGAGGAGAAAACTGTGGCTTCCGATTGAGCAAATTCCGGGCTTCCTAGAAGCTCTTCATGCTGGACGTCACTTAGCTGGCATTCCATTAAGCCCCCTGCGTCCGTGGGGAATGCGACCCCTTTCACCTCCAAATGAGGAAAGTAAACCAGCAGGAACGTAGGTTTGCAGCTCCCAGAAATTGGCTTGCCAGAGAAAATCAGGTTGTCCGTACAACGGGAAGCTTTCCAGGCTCCCAGACGTAAACATGATCGTGCATACATTCCTTTTCGGGCCAATTTTACAGCCGTTTCCGTGTGTTTGCACTCAGCTCGGTGCTTTACAGATGCTTAACCCCACGAGGTAGGTACTGTCATTGCCCATGTTTTACCCACGAGGAAACTGGGCTGTGGAGGTGCAAATCTTGGCCGAAATAAGGGCAGCAAGGGCTTGTTGATGTGCTATTTAAAGTCACAAACTCCAGCAGCAGCAGCCACCCCTGGGGCCAGCGTCTTCACTGACGCCACATGCCTGGTCTAGCCAGGTAAGTCCGGTTGGTTTCACATTGGGAACTTCAGCCTTAAACGTCCCCGGTAGTACTGTCTATGCTGAGAAGCAGCTGGAGTCCTTGGGGAACCAGCTTCGGCCACCCAACCTTCAGCTCTCCCTTCCCCCAGGCCCAGACTCAGGGAGACTCAGTCCCCAGGGTTCTGTGGAACCACCGAGGTTGAGAGAATGACGTGACACCAAGCCTGTATCCCCTCCGAGTCATATGCTGAAGCCCAGCCTCCACCGTGATGCCGGAATTTGGAGATGACTAAGTGTAAATGAGGCCCTAAGGGTGCCCCTCCGTGCTGGGGTTAGTGCCTGCTGAAGAGGAGGGGATGCCACCCCCCTGCCCCCAGCCTGGCGAGGGCGGATCTGGATGGTGGCTGCCTGCGAATCAGGAAGCGGGTTCTCGCCAGACACTGAATGTGTGGGGACCTTGATCTTGGACTCGCCAGCCTCCAGACCCGTGAGACGTAAACGTCCGCTGCGTAAGGCCCCAGTGTGGGGTATGCCGCTGTAGCAGCCTGAGCCGAACAAGCAAGACCCAGCAAGGGTCTCTTTCTTCCCCTGGGGCTGCTGAGGGAGGCTCCCGAGAAGGCCTGGAGTCTGCCGGTCACCACCTGCAGGACAGCCGGCCTGAGCGTGAGCCAGCGTGACAAGGGTTGGCGGGGGGAGAGATGGGGGGAAGAGAGAGAGGAAGATGGGGGAGCAGGGGAAGGGTCCCCCATCTCACTCATCCCGGCCTCCACTGGGGCTGGCTGGCAGGGTCGGCCCCTCGCAGAACCCCATTCTCAGTCTGGGCTGCAGGCCTGCTGTCTGGCTGATGGAGCATTCTGCTTTTTTCATTCTTTTTTTTTCTTTTGCATGCTCAGTTGTCCTTCGTGCGTAACCTCTCCGTTATGGGGGACAGATATCACCAGATCAAAGTTTGCCGATACCTTTCATTAGACTTCAGGAACTACCCCCTCTCAGAGAATTTTACCCAGCCGCCGCGGTCAGATACTGTATGGTCTTCCCAGGGCTGGGCGTGCGGAGAGAGGGAGATGAAGGGGGGCCGTGAACGAACGATGGCCCGTGACCCTCGATGGGGGAGATGGGGCTGTCAAGGGAGAAGCAGGACGCATAAAAGTGACAAACGGCCTTGAAGCTGCACAGAGGGCCGATGCGGGACTTCTGCTGGAGATGTGAAAAAGCTCCGCGGACGCTTGAAACGGAGAGGAAGTGCCTCGGTGTGCAAGACGCCACCTCTGCCGATGTGCTCCTGGCTTTGAAGGCGCGTCCTGCGTGCTGGGCGACCCGAGGAAGCTGCTGAGAATCTCCACTCATTGTTTATACGCCCCATGGGGGCCAGTCAAAAGTGCCCTAAAGGGGTGCGTTGCTCTCAGAAACCGCAAGATACAGCACAATAATGATAGTTCTCAGTGCCCTGTCTTTAAGGAATATCACCTATTGAGCACTTCGTAGGTGCAGACACTGGGAGAAACACTGGACATCTGGGCCTCACGAAGATCTGCAGAGGTGGGTAACCCGAGTACTTCCCTTCGACAAGTTGCAGCAGGTCAAGGTCCTCACATCCGTTTGCTAGCCTGCGCTTGGGTCATGGTTTAACTGATGTCTCTGCCTCCAAAGTCCTTTTTGCGGAGGGGACCCACTCACACATTATATGTGTGAGCAAGGCCATACTTTCCTAACTCAAGCCATCACCTTCTACACGCGTACACACACATGTGTGCGCACACACTTCTCTGCTGCAAGGGCTCCAATTTTGCTTACCCTCGTTCCCAGGACTCCGTGTTCTGAGGAGGAGACCCGAGACACAGCCCCAGGGCCGAGTACTGACCTGCCTGACCTCAATCTGGCAACTGCCTCCTCCTTAGCTGATGGGCTTGGGAAGGGCGCTAGGGCCTAAGGCTGTGGCAGGAGACACAGGAAGAATCTCCGCCTGAGCTTCATGGACGTGTTTCTTAAGGAAGAAGAAGAGGTGGGGGTGGGGGAGAGATGCAAGGAAGGGGCAGGCCCTTTTCTCTGCTTCCGGGAAACGATGCAAGCTCAGGAACCGCAGCAGCCATTGTGTGATTGCGAGGGAAATGAGATGGCAAGCCAACGATGACAAAGTCCGAAAGGATTCAGGCTCCCAATAGCATCGGTGAAAGTCTGAATCAGCCGAGCTGGGAGCTGCCCCAGCTTGGGATTTAGGATCTGAAATTCGAATCCCTTTACTTACGGAGGCATGGAGAGTTGGGTCTTGTGCGACTTGCACTTGGGCACGGTAAAAATCTCCCCAACATTTCACGGCACATTTTCGAGGATTCCGGTAAATAAAATGTCCCTGGATTTATGTTCTCTGCCCTCTTCTCCTTGCTGTCGATTCTTCCCGTCTGCAAGGGCACAACAGCCTGCCATTCGCTAAAACCAGGGGATTTTTCCCCTACAAAAATAGAAGAACACAGCAGCCCAGCTTATCATATGCTGAACTCTCTTACTCCCACGGTAGCTGTGAGGAAGCCAGCTCCCGTGTTGGGGACCCCCAGATGGCAGGGGACTTAAGAGACCTCTAAGAGCTCAGGGTGACTTCCAGCAGACAGCCCTCAGGGCTACACCAGCAGGAAAATTAATGCTGCCACCTGAGTGAGTTTGCAGTGAATTCTTCCCCAGCTGGGCTTCTAGATAAACCCTCAGCCCTGCCTGGCTCCTCAAACGCAGTCTTTCCAGAGGACTGGGCTAAGCTGAGCTGGGACTCCTGACCCCAGAAACTGCAGGACGATGAACGTGTTCTTTAAAACCACTCCTTTGGTTGGCTTCTGGGCAGTGGTGGAAAACTGACACAGGTTTTGGTACCTGCATAGCCTTACGGGCAAGCACCTCCTTGAACTGTGCACTCCGGACCCCGGCTTGCCTCCCCCAGTGCTGCTTTCAGAGAATGTGTCTTTGTCTTGGGGAGCTGGGCAGGAGGGAGTGACAGAGCTGAGCCGGGTCTCAGGGGGCCTCATTCAGTTCACGGGAGCTGGCATTGTTGCCTTTTTCCCCTCTATGAAGCATTCGACACAAAATGATCTAAAAAGTCAGGGTTTTGTCATGTTGAACTAATTACATCGCATAGAAAGCACAATTTTCTTTGAAATTCCTGGGTTTCGTTCACACCCGTTTTCACAACCCACGCGTGCATCCAACCTGAGCGATACCTGCGCTTGGCTTCTTGCCATGTCTGCCGGCTCACGGGAGAAGCCGGCCCTCAGGGGCGGCGTTCCACCGCGATCGGGACCCACGCCACGACGGGCAGGCTTCCCAAGGGCCACTGCTTGTTTCCAATGTAAAGTCTCCAGGAGACCTGCAGTCAGAGAAACGGGGGCTCGATTCTGGCTGCTCCGTCACTTACAAGGTGTGTGATGTGAGGGCATTGCTTCTCCTAGCCTCGTTGGCCTTCTCCAAAAAATGCAGAGACTAATGACACCGGCCCTGTCGGGATTTCTTAATGAAATAATGCCAGGTAAGTTACTGGCACAGAAGATGCAGGCAATAAACAAATACCAATGATAGAAAACAACCAATCAACATCAACTCTGTTACATACTGAAGCTTTATCACAAGGGTGTGGTTGTATTGCGTGCATTGTACAGGCGGGAACGGCGGTCCCCGAACAGAGGAAGCAGCTGGGCCCACGTTCCGTCGACCACAGTGATTCAAAGGAAGCGGTCTGAGGCCACGGCCAACTCCACCACGCTCCCCTCTCCTATCCTGCCCATTCCTAACTACTGGCCACTGCTCTTTGGCAAAAATTTGGTTTCCCTCAGCTTTTTTTTTTTTTTTTTTAAGAACAGACCTATCCGCTAACGTACTCAGTATCATCAGGTTATAACACAAAGAAAACGTGTCTCAGATTATCTTTTGAGATTATGCTGTGCAACAAGTAACCGTGAGGTCCCCTTCGTCCTTATTGCCTTTATTTTTTTTTTTTTTTTAAGGAGAGATCTGGGCTTCTTCTCAATTCTCATGCCTGGTCATCTTACCTGATACATTCTCTTCAAAATAAAGTTACAAAGTAGCACGATGGAAGTCACTGGAGTCACTGGGCACTCTGGCTGAAGGCTGTCCCCGTTCCCTATGACAACAGGTACAATCCCGGGAGAAGACCGCCCCCTCCTCCGCTACCCCTTGCCTCCACGCTGCATCACTCAGGCAAAGCCGGAAGAGGCAGGCTGTGCGTTTCATCCTGAGCTATGCTTGCATTTGAATAAACAGATTAGTGCTAAGTGAACTTCGGAGAACAAAACAATGCCAGTCACTGAGGTCGGGAGAGACTGAAGCGCCATGATTATGAACGGGAGTGGAAAGAGAGCCTGGTCCAGATAATATGCATTAGTCATGAGTCCCACATGTATCGGGACAACCTCCTTCCTCTGCTCTGGCCCACCGAGGTGGAAAATTGATTAACCTGCTCTGCCAAGGCGCATTGTGTCTGTCCTCCATAATCCACCGGCGATCTTAATTGATGTCCCGCAGCCTGTCTCTGGTTGGACACGTAATCACAACCTCAGTTCTATGAGGTATTTTCTGCTGTAGGAGGATAAGCAAAACAATCTACAGGTGTCACATCATCGAACTTCATTCAATTCTCTCTCCCACCTGCCCTCAGACCAAGCCTGTGGTTTCCTAATTTTGCAAACCTGGACGTGCTGATTAAGGGAAGATGATCGGTATCAAATTCCACTGCTCGTACAGACGGGGGAGTTTAGAGGGAGCTGAATGACTTCCCCACCGAAATTACACTCAGAACTTGGAATGACTTTGCAGCTTGCCCCCTCAGCAGCTACTTCCCTTTTTCCAGCTATCCATGGCTTTTTAAAGACACATTCTCAGCCTGTCTGATCGACCCCAGGACGGAGCCAGTCAGCCAAACAAGGTGTCCTGAGCGTGCTGAGGAGTGGGCGTGCTATCCAAGCTGGACCGAAGAAAGTGAACAGTGGCCCTTTGGCCAGAAATGTTGGAGGAAACTGCCTCACTCTTCCCCTCTGGATTTGACCTTCAAGGAATTTAGCCTCGTATTGTCCCAGCAGCCATGCTGAAAATATAAAAGGAAAGGTTCTTTGGGGATGGAACCCACAGAGAAGATCCAGTGTGGAGTAACGGAAAAGGAGAAGCAAGCCACCTTTGACAGTCTGACCTCTGCTCCCCGCCCGATCTGGGGCCATTGTACACCTCACCCTGTTCTGTTCACTGGTGTGAACCTGTAAACTAATTTTTCTCTGTCTAGGACATGTTGGACTATTTCGACCCCTGCCACTAAAGGAGAGCTAGAAGATATAGGCCCCAACAGTTGTTGAATGAACATGGATCATTGCCTTGTTCATTTTGAGCAAAACTAACAAAAAAAAAAAAAGAGGCCCCGCCGTACAATGGCTAGGCGTGGCTGGAAGCGCTTTCTGCCGGAGGCTCCTGGACCTCCGCGCTGCCCGTTTCACCCACCTGATGCACCTGACCCCCGAGCAGGCGCTGAGAGCTCACTCTCTGCCGTCAGACTGCTGGGTTCCAATCAGCCTCGCTGCCCCCGGCCGTAGGGAACGGCCCCCTCCCCGGCCCCTTCGCTCCCTCTCGGCCCCCTCGCTCAGTCACCCTCCGCGTCTAGGAAAACGGCACCTCCCTCCCGGGGGTGTCAGAAAGCTGTAACCAGGCAGTCCGCCGGACAGTGTCTGGCACGCTCCTCAATATAAACAAAGAAAATGTCGGTTTTCGAATCTCATTCACCTGAGCATTGTCGTATTCATAATAAATGTTCTGTCTAAACTGCCATCCATATATTTCAACCTCGCATACCGATTTTTAATTTTTTTAAATGTACCTTCCTTTCCAATATCACCTCTTCTGTGCTAGTCACCAACTGCCATTTTGGTGAACGGACTCCCACACACGTAAAAATAGCTCATTATGATGAATGTGTTGACCCCACTTGATCTGATATGTCAGTAAAATGAAGAACATGCCCTAACATGGACGGAACAGGTCATTTAACACACACAAGTGTGTGGCAGCATCTCATGTAGCTTTAACGTGGAACATCTTTTCTTATGCGTATTTGCCATCTACATATCTTATTTTCCCATTTTTGGTTGTTATAAACAATGTTGTGCCCTGGCTGGTGTAGCTCAGTGGACTGAGTGCGGGCTGTGAACCTCAGGGTCGCTGGTTTGATTCCCAATCAGGACACCTGCCTGGGTTGCAGGCCAGGTCCCCAGTAGGGGGCACATGAGAAGCAACCACACACTAATGCTTCTCTCCCTCTTGTAATCCCTCCCTTCCCCTCTCTCTAAAAATAAATAAATAAAATATTTTTTAAAAATGTTTTTAAAAAAACAATGTTGCTAAAACTTTCACGTGAAAGTCTTTGCCTGGGTGTGTTTTTTAAATTCTCTTGGGTATATACCTAAGAGTAAAAGTGCTGAGCCCCATGGTAACTCGATTATTTTTTTTAACATCTTGAGAAACTACCAAACTGTTTCCAAAGTGGCAGTCCCATCTTACATTCCCGCCAGCAGTATGTGAGAGTTTTACTGTACTTTTCAGACCATAAGACATGCCTAGGTTTTAGAGGAGGAAAATAGGGGGAAACCTTGTGAAGCGAAAAGTGTGGTCAAATATTTAATACCATAAATAACATAATATCTCACCAAGGTAAATGTAAACAGAACTCAACAGCAGCATTAACAACCATTATTCCTCCCAAATTTGGGGCGGGGAGGGGCGAGTACGTCTTATAGTCTGAAAAATACGGTAATTTCTTCAGGTCCTCACCAGATCTTTTCATTGCCTGTCTTTGGATTGTCAGCTCTTTTAGTGCATGTGATGTGGGACCTTAACCACGGTGTTAATTTGCATCTTCCTCGTGACCAGTCATGGTGAGCATATTTTCCTTATTTAAATGTCTTCACTGAAGAAATAATTGTTCAGGTTCTTCGCCCACTTTTAAGTGACTTACCTGTCTTCTTACTATTGAGCTGAAAGAGGGGTGTGTGTGTGTGTGTGTGTGTGTGTGTGTGTGTATTCTGGACACAAGTAAATACTTTCTTGCAGGCTGTGGTTTCTTTCATTTCACTGTCTTGAGTTTTGCTCTTTGAAAGGCAAACATTTTGATTTTTTAATAAAATTTACAGGTATTTTAATAGAAAAAACATATATAATTGAGAAAAATCACTACTCGGAAAAGATAGACCCAAATAAAAATGTGTTTGTCACAAACTCAGCTTGGGATCACAGATAGGAAGGAAGTAAACAGAGCGTGCAGATACAAAGGAAGCGGTGATCAATAGCATCCGTATCGAAATACCCATTCTGCGCCTCACTGTAAATGGGTGACGGTGCTGTTTATACATGCAAAGCCATAAGTCTGGTTTAACATCATTGTCCTACCCGTTCACACGAGGTCTGACTTGGTTAAAGTGTCAATCTTCTTAAGTGAACCGTAAGGAGTGGTGTTCATGGTGACTATTTGGAGTACGCGACTAAGTTCATATAGTGAAGACAGATATTTTTCCTATAATTGAAATCCACTGAGGCTTTCTTATTAAAACTGAAATTTATTATACCAGGAATCTTTCTAGTATTCCTTAGGTCTTCTTTTGAAAAGCGTTGTACGAAGTTAAAAAAAAAAACATTTCTCCCCTCAAGATATTAAATTAATTCAGCCAAGACTTTAAGCTTTTGCTCTTCTAGATTATTTGAAAATTTACCCTGACATGGAAACACACATATCACAAATAAATGCCTGACCAAAAAAAAGATTATATGTCAAGTCCAATTTATGAAAGTCTCTGCAGAGAAAGTGTTATTTACTTTTTAAAACTGATGTTTCGAATACTTCACTGATTTTCAGAAAAGCTATATATTTAAGAATATGAACATTGAAAATAACAGAAAGTGGGTGTTTAAAAAGCACATTTAGAAAATTAGCCTTTAAAATAGCTTTTTCTGAGACGAATCCTCTCAAACTAGCAACGAATAATATGGTGGCCCATCTTTCCCCGGTACCTGGGGAGCACAGACCTGAGCCGATGTCAGTTCAGTGTAATACGTACAAAAAGTCCATAGAGAAGAAGCCGGCCACCTGGAGATGGTTTCATCTAGATTGTAGAAGAGGGAGGCGGCGCCCTAAAAAATGAACATCAAACTGGAATTCCACTAGGAAAGGGTTAAAATGATTCCATCAATAATTTATGCACTACGATGCTGAAAGAAATATTTTAACGAAGAACCTTTGGTGTTGCATGTTAATAAAGGGTAAACATTTCTGGATGCATTATAAAATGTTATTCTGCATCGGCTTGCTTTTTCCTTTTCAGAGAGTTATTAATAAATTATCATACTCAGTTAAAGTGAGTGTCAGTTTATAAAGTCTCAATTATCAGAGTAATTACTCCGGGAGAATCCCTGAATTATTTGCTGACCTGGAGATTCAATATTTATCCAGAGACGCAGAGTGGTATTACACTTGGGCATGTCTTTTAAATGTCTGTACTTTGAGGTGAAGCCTTTCCCCTGTCAAACACGATCGACTCTTGAGTGGTAAATGCCACACCAAGCATTGGTCCACATTGCCCCTTCCAACTCAGGAATTCAACAAATCACGGAGAACACTGCATGCCCGGAAGTACACGCGTTGCTGTTACTTGATGAGGACTAACGAATGCATCAGGCTAAGCACTATGTGTGTGCTCACACAATAACCCTTGGGAACAGAATTAGGTACCGGTACTCACTTCATTTTAGGGAGGAGGAGTCGGAAGCAAAGGGTACCAGCAGCTTTCTCGGGAGGCAGACATAGTACACAGTGCCTCGGCTTTTTGAGCCCAACTCTTCACAACTACAGCAGACTGTCTCCTTATTAAAAACGTCAGTGTTTCCAAGCAAATACACGTCTACAATCTTTCATCTGAACCCTGAGGGGCAGAGTTGGATTCTGCATAGAGAGCGTTTCAATTCCAGAGGGGTAATACCACTACTCCCAGGACCAATTGTAAGATGTTACAATTTCTTCAGTCCAGTGTATGAAGGAGGTCCCTGCTTGTCTGGACTCAGGTAGGCTCTGTGCTGCCATCACAGTAATTTTGGCTATAATTTGACCACAACCCAAAAGGCCGAGGTTCAAGACCTTTTGGACTTGAGAATTGCAAAGTAGGGATCTGTGCTTCTGTGCTTTGAGTCAGAGCTGCTAGTGCCGTCTTGGCGCCGGGCCGAGTTGACTCAGAAGCAGAAGACACACTAGCTGGTCCTCGGTCCGAGGGAAGGGCTGCCCCGCCAACCAGAGCCCTCTCTGGAGAGGCTGCTGCGGCACAGACTCACGCTCTACCTTTGCACAGACTCAGGCTCTGCGTTTGCACGCCACCCCCACCCACCCACCCACCCCGCCCCCACACCCCTGCCCCGGGACAGCCTGGTCTCACACCCTGGCAGTGGCAGCCTCTGGAAAAGGTGTGTGCAGTAAAACAAATATCATCATTCAATGGCTTTCGAGTTCAAGGCTTCAAAACTTCTTAAGAAATCTCTTCTTAGAAGTAAAGAAAGCTGCTGACTCTTTTATATACAAATAAAGAATTAATCCCATCTAAGAGTAAAAGTATGCTCACAATAAAAAAGGGTGGCGGGAAAGAAGAATATATTGTCAGCAGGGTGTTATTAACTGAGAAGTTTACCCTTCTGTATACATTTTTGCTCAGTTTTCTAAGCAGATTTTCACTTATTTACTCAAAGAACGTGTTTGTGACCACGGATTCTATCACTTGTCACTCAGTGAATGGATGAATGAATATTAGGCGCTTGGGACAAAATGAAAAGTTTCTGATTTCTTAATGTCCACAGCTTAGTAGAAAATTGTGAATGAATCTGTTAATATACAGCAAACAGCATTTTAAAATAGATATGCTAAAAATTCACCAAATGACTTAAATTAGGAGGAATGTAAAGATAAATGTGAACCAATTGAAATTAATGTTCCTTAGAACTTAGATTTTTTTTTAGAATTTTATAACTTTCAGTAGTCTCTACAAATACTAAGGAAATAGAGGAGAGAAAGCTAAACATTCTAAGTGCACCTTGTAAAAGTTTTAGTGCCTGAAAGGAATATAAAGCTACAGCATTGGGACGTGTGCTATAATTCACTTTTAGTTATTGAACTCGGCTGCATTATTAATTTCCTTTACAAATCCCCCTTTTTAAAAATTATGCAAAGACATATTTCACCACAGGCCTGAAACACTGCAGTTTCCAGAAGAACAGATTCCAAAGCGATGCGAGACCCAGCGTCTATGATCAGCCTCGCCCCCAGTAAGTAATCAGTGCCTGCCACCCAGATCAGCTGCAGTACCGCATGTACAGCGGGCGGTGTGGACAGAGCGGCGGCAGAGTGTGCGATACGGGATCTACCAGATGAAGCTACTACAGGTCCCCGCAGCGCAGCGCAGCGCGGCGCGACCGGCATCTCGGGCCATCTCCTCAGTAACAGTCCCTTCGGCCCCACCAGAAATGGAGTCTCTCCGTCTCGAGTTTCATGATACCCAATGGGAAAATTCAGTCAAAACCCCATCTTGGATCTCAAACCAAATACTTAGAGTGACTGATCTTTTTTCTCACTGAACTGATGTCTGTTTACCCCTGTGGAGAACGGCACAATGGAAACGATGGTCTCAAATGACGAACTAACTGGAAAACGTGGATCCTATTTCTTTTTTCCTGAGCGATTACTACATGCCAGGAACCATATCACAGGGAGTTATTTCATTCCGTCTACAATGTCACTCTATTCCACAATGGGCACCATTATGAACCCTGTTTTATAGTCAAGGAAACCAAGGCACACAGAACTTAAATAACTTGCCCAAATTGTATAGCTAATAAATTGTGGAGCTGGGATTAGATTCTAAACAGGGTATCGTATTTTACCAGGTATAATGCACACTTTTTTGCCTGAATTTTTGAGGGGAAAATAAGGATGTGCGTTATACAGGGGTAGAATGATGACATGCCCTGGGAATCTGATAATGGGTGTAAAAACCCCAGACCCAAAGTGCACAGAAATGTGGGTGTGCATTAGACATGGCGAAGCAAGGCCATTGTAAGCACATTATTTACTTAACTTGTTAACCCTCTTCTCAGGAAGAGCTGAAAGCAGGAACTTAAAATGAGGTTACCGGAATCCCACCAGAGGCCTATCCAGGCGTTCCCAGCACGCTTCCCCAGAGACGTGCTTTCCAAACAGGAGCAGGGGCTGAGGCGGGCTTCCCACCGGTAAGATCCGCTCCCCTCCTAAAAACCCAACGCTAACAGCAGAAAGCCAATTTATTATTTCCGGAGGGAACTCCAGCTGCCAAGCTGCCAAGTGAATGGTGAGTACTTGGGTTGGCAGGATACGAGTGTCCCCCTGTTGACATGCAAAGCCAAGTCGTACTCAGAAGAGTGCGTGATGGGTATTCTACGAAACCGTATACACTGGAATTGCTCAAAGGCCATTGGTTGAGGCCTTTAACAGATTACGTAGAAATCCTAACAGTGACAGGCATGCAACAAATGAGAGAATTTACTGGACCAAAGATGCCTTAGCATCAGCTAAGGTTCACTTATTAATCCACTGAGCATTGTGTGAACTCTACAACGTGCCAGAGACTGGGGGTCCCATGGTAGGCAGGACACACCAAATCTGACAGAGATTTCACCTGGTGTCTGACAAAGACACGGCTTGGTGCCTCTCTTCCACCACGCAGAGCGTTTACTTATCTCACTGCCACCACGGAAGAGGCACGGTGCTAAGGGCTTTGCACACAGCAGCTTGCTCATCACACCGCCCCACGAGATGGTGTTAAAGAAAAATGGTTTCTAATTCTTAGGAAAATGGTAAGGCAGACTTTATTCTATTACTACAGAATGGAGACCACTCAATAAAGTTCGTAGGGGAGAGGGACTGGGCTCAATTTACTTAAAAAAAAGAAAAGGGAATTAATAGCCAAGAACCAGAGTGGGAAAGGGGGCCGGTGAATGGAAAATTACTGAAAGGTTTTCATGCTCAGTAACCCAGCTGGCAAGGACAGGCTGGGATGGTAAACTATAAAGATAATCCCTGTGCGGCAGTGAGAATTTGGTCAGGTATCCAGGGAGCCCATATATCAGGGTAGGGAGATTCTGGCTACACTGATTTAGCAGGATTTTCGCCAAAACTGGACTCTACAAGTGTGGAAACTGAAGCTCAAGTTTGGGCCTAACTGGGCAGAGGGCTTCAGGGATGCTGACTGACGTTTGGGCAAGGAGGTGACCTCTGTCGGTCAGTAGGTATTACTACACTCCCCATTTCACAGATGGGAAAGCCAAGGCAAAAGGTGGTTAAGTAACTAGCTTAACATTATACAGTATAGTGGGGCCAGTAAATCACTACCGAGGCTACTTGAAGAAGAAAACTGCAGATTCTCTTGCTTCCCTCTCCTGCCCCGACACACACACCCGCCCCCATACTGCATCATCCTCACACACACACACACACACACACACACACACACACACACACACACAAAGCCCTTTAACTCGATTTCTCTCCTTGACAGTGTGGCGATGGAAACGGCCATTTCTCTGGCACATGCTTTTACTATGCTTCTTCTGCTTGTTGACATTTTCTTTATTAAACGTGTAAAATACATCAGGGACCTAATCTGAAATGAGCTGGTGTTTTCTTCTGCCCTGACAAATAACATGTTATTTCTACATGTTGAGAAGGCACTATTAGTTGAATACAAGTGTCTGCTCACTGAAGTTGTTCTAAACAGAAATATACTCAGAAAAATCTTCACCTCCCTGAAACTTGCTGGTAGCCAGGGTATCCCTCTTACCAAATTCTCATCTATAAAATGTGAGTGAGCATCTACTGCATGGACACTAGTATTTTCCAGAAAGAGGTAATCGACCTGCCTGGCTCTTTGCCTTGTAAGCTTTGCCCTTCCTTCTCCCTGCCTGGAATGCACAGACGATGGCAGGAGCTCCAACAGCCATGCTGAGACGATGGGTGGAACCGCATGGCTAGGGAAAGCAGAGCGCAACTCTCAGTGCCACGCAGATCTGCACCAGCTGCATGGAGCTACCATTTCACTCTCGCATTTCTTCACCAGCCCACTGAATGTGTGAGAAGAACAAATGCTCACTTGGTTCATCCACGGAAGCAGTTTATGTTTCATGCCCCTGAACCCAATCATAAGCAGCAGACGAACTTTCAAAGGGCAATTACTGACACTGTTGCCTCATTCTCGATGAACACTTCGCTATAACAATTAAGCATTCCTGGTAAACTTTATCATGGATAAAATGACATTGAATAAAGCAGGAGGTACATATTTTAAGCAATAAAATGAAAAAAATGAAAATGTGACTCAGAAACTGCTTTCCTCGTTCTTTCCAGTTCCCTTCCTTCTCCTGGTTCTTCCCCTCCCGGTCACACTGTGACAAATGACTGCCTGAGAAATGAAAGTTGCATTCTGAATTCAAGCACCTTTGATATCGATCAGTTATTTGGAACAATAGTGGCTCTGGAAATAGGAAAACGGAGGTGGGAGGGAAGAGTATTCTGAAATACCCAAAGAATAAAATGCAATTATGCAACTGAAATCTCAGATAACTGATCCGAACTCAAAGATTCCGAGCTGCTACTTTTTCTTTATGACAAGGAGTGTGAGGTTTTCCAAATATGACACATTCAAGTATATTCTCAGTTTTCTGAAAACCTACTCACTACTTTTTAGGCATCTTTGGCTCAAAACCAGCCATTTCCAGAAACGTAATCTTCATTTGTAACTGGTTTTGCAGCGATGATCAAGGAAAGAAGATTGAAAAATCCAGTGGTCCAGATTATTTGGGGCAAAGGCAGAGTGACAAATGGTCACTGGCATATAATTTCACTTTTGACGAAGAGAAAACCGAGAGGGAAATATTCAGACGCTGAGGTCTCTGAACTGCCTTGGACAGAGAAAAACTGTTTAGATTGCTGGGCGCCATAACAATCCTCAGAGTTTATTGTTTTGTTTGCAGCCTGGAGTCTGTGAGAAATAAATACCCACAGCTGAGGGCATTGAGGGCTAATGAACATCCAGAGTATGAATATATAAATATTTTTACATCGACACAGAGAAATATAAAAAGCAAGTGACACAGATTTCTAAATGTACATATTTATATGATATCAATACTTATGTCAATATACAGATAGATAGATAAAAACAGAGAGAGAGAGAGACAGAAATACATCTAAAGGTACAGCTGGCTGTCTATCTGTCTCCGGGGCAGGGTAGGGGGGACCGGTATAGACTAGGCTTGCAAAATGGTACTGCAATCATACAAATGAAGTCAGGTAAAGTTTGGAACCAAATCATGGAACTTCAAACCAGACAGTACTAAAAGTACAAATTTCTGAGAAGGAAATTGACATCGGAACACTCACATAGTGTATGGTGTCAAGAACGTAAAAATACATACAAATCAAAACAAAAATGATCTGGGTTAGAACGTCTCGATTACATGGAAATGTCTCAATTACATGGAAGGCAAAATGTCAACTGAATTCAAACTGTGCCAGGTTCCCAATGTAAGTGTTAACCAACACACATGCCTGTGTACACGAACATGGACACTTATTTTAACTTGAGAGGATTTGGAAGTAGGTCATACAGTTGTCTCACAAAAAAATCTTAGAGTAATAATGCTCTAAGGTTTTCCAGCTGAAAAGAGAACAGTCCAGACAACCAGCTGCCATCTGCACACCTTGTCAAGCAATCGTTTCAGCCTTCTGGGAAGGAGACTGCTCCCCAGGGAGCAGACTGGTCACCTTTTTTGTTTAGTAAAATGATGGTGTGAGTGCCGCGTTCCAGCAAAAGGGCACAAATGACCGCCGCTTACAGTCAGGGCTCAGTGTCCATGGGCAAACACTTTTCGATGGGTTCGGGACCCCAGTCTGCCAGCATCCTTCTCCCCAGCAGAGTTTCCTAGGCCAACGCTCCCCACTGCTGACTGGGATACCCTTAGGACGCTCACAGCTGTTTCTGCATAAGCCTCGGCAAACCATAGTTAGGTGAGTCTGCTGGAACGAAGCGCAGTTCAAACTATCTAATGCATTCCAAGACCAAGTATCAATTACAGTGGATGAAATAAGACTGGGCTGCCGTCCATTGGCACAAAGGAACGAAAACTACATTTTGTCTTCATTTTATACTTGTGTCTGTATGAAAATAGATACATGAAGCACGCCAGTCTCACAGCCCCCCTTCCCACCCTAGGTACTCACAGAAAAAAAGATAGTTAAGAACGCACTGGTGTACCCAGAGACAACGTCTCCGTCCGTGATGTTGAAAAACCTGATTTGCTATTCTTGTTTTCCTTTACCATCTAATTAAGGAAATCATAATTTTCTTGACTTCCATTCTCCATCACCTCTTTCCCAGGGGAAATAAAAGCAAAAGAGGAAGCATCCCACTGTGATCGGATGAGTTTATGAGTCACAGGTTAATCAGCACTTGGCTTGTCCATCCAGTGTCTCTAATTGAAGGCACGCTGATGCTGCCCTTAATTGGAAAAGCACATAGTCCTCTAATTATAGCAACCTTCATTTTCGGAGTATTGTCTGAGTATTCAGTATGTGCCAGACGCTTCGCTAAGCGCTGGTAAAATAAACTGTGTTACATAACGCTTACAACACTGTAAGGTTGGAACTATAGATCCCCTCACTTTACCCATGAGGAACCATTCCAGACACCTCAGTCCCTTGTCCCCGGACACAGTAAGACTCAGACCCCGGTGCGCCTGACTGCAGTGCCTTGGGTCTTCGTCACTTTGCTCCGCACCCCCTTTCCTGTTTCCAGATCCGTGGATGTGAGAACATGAAACATCACCCCATTCATGAGCCAGAAACATTCAGGAAGACCAGCGACAATCCAGCTCGAGGCTTGCACCCTCAGATGTGATTTCACCTCGGAATCTCGCAGAGCGCAGAAGCTGGACATGAGCGGGTGGCCGCAGGACAATGAAGCCAAGGCCGGAGGCCGGGGCATTGTGTAACCCTTGGTGCGGATGTCTCTGTTGGCTGTGCCAAGGTCGCTGCTTAAACATACTGTCCTTTCTAACTTACTTATTCAAAACAAGGTCATTTCAAACTCAATGTCTTCTTCGTGGTGACACACTGACTTTCATCAGGATTTCCAGCTGGACCGATTACCACCTGCGAAGGTCAATGGCAACGAGTCCAAGACTCGGACTACTCTGGGCCCGAGACAGTGTCTGGCTCCCAGCTTTCTGATCTTTCACTACTCACTCCCGTTGTTTAAGATTGTGTTTCATCAGACAAAATCCCTTCATTACGCTGAAGGACTAAAAGACTCAATAGCACTGCCCACCCCATGCCCACTACGACTACGTTCAATCAAGTGAAATGCGCTGGGAAGGCAGAAGCGCTGTATTTCATGTACGAGGAATCGTATGCATCGGATTCATTTTGTAAAACTGCCCCAGTACGTTTGCCAGCAGCAGCTTGCCGCTGAGCTAGAGCGACAGGTTTCCGCTCCCCGCCCCCGCCCACCACTGTAGAGGGCCTCTCTTGCTGGGCACGCCCAGCCCCCTTTCCTGCTTCTTCTGGCTACTGGAAACATTGCCCTTTGAGGAACCACTGCCCCACCTCTCCGAGTCCCTGTGGTTTGTGTAGATTCGGCCCAACCCCGGCTGCCAGGTGGGTAAAGAAAGATGAAGCACATGACCCAGCCCTGGCCAATCAACACTCTCCATTCCATTAGCCATGCTGACGGGTTCCAAGATGGGCATACGACCCACAGGAGGCGGATTTGACACCATGGTAGGACTTTTCTGGAATTTTGGAAAAGTGGTTGCATGATTGGGTGGTAGAATGTAATCCCGGAGCAGCTGGATGCCATCTTGCTGACACAAGGAAAGAAACGCCTGAGAAAGAAGTAGCTAACACACACGTACATGTCTACACGCACCCATAGGCAAAGTAGAGAGGAGAAAAATGCGTACGACGCTATTTGAGCCCACAGTGTCTCTAATGTGTGGGGCTGTGTGTATGTTCCTCTCACACGTGCACACGTGTATGAACACACAGATCCCACTGATGCTTTCCCTCAGGCCCAGAAAGAAACTAGTTCATAGACATGTAAGCTCAGAAACAAGTTCTTCTTAGGTGAGGTTTGGGAGACCTAAAAAAGGAATTAGAAATGAAAGAAGAACAAAATCTTGTGCCCGAAAATGTATTAGGAATCTGTCTCCTATTTCCAACTAGGCCAGGTATGCCAAAGATTTAAAAAAAAAAAAAAAAAAAAGTGACTCTCTAGAGAATGCATTTAATGTAGCAAACTAATACTCATTCACGGGATCAACTGTCTTTCTCCGCATATAATGTTATCGGAATTATACGGACACTGTAGAATTCCCATTGCTTTGCCACTTTTTTAGATTCTTGTTTCTTCTTGTTGTTCTGACTGGCTGTTCTTCGCTTCCTTATGTTCTACACCATTGATTTGATTCTCAGCTTCATCCACTCTACCGTTGTTTCCCTGTAAACTGTTCTTTATTTCAATTAGTGTATCCTTCATTTCCGACAGGGTCTTTTTTATGCTGCTGAGGTCCTCTCTAGGTTCCTTGAGCATCCTTATGACCAGTGTTTTGAACTCTGCACCTGACAGATTGCTTATCTCCATTTTGTTTAGCTCTTTTTCTGGAGTTTTGATCTGTTCTTTCATTTGGGCCGTGTTTCTTTGTCTCCTCACTCTGGCAGCCTCCCTGTGTTTGTTTCTACATATGAGGTAGAGCTTCTGTGACGCTGTGGTGTGGTAGTGTGGCCTTATGTGGCAGGCGTCCTGTAGGGTGCAGTGGCGCTGCCTCCCCTAGCACCCAAGCTGGGTACCTGAGGCGTGCTCTTTGTATGGGCTGAGTACACCCTCCTTTTGTAGTTGAGCTTTGGTTACTGTTTGCAGATCAATAGGAGGGATTAACCCAGGCCAGTCTGAGACAAGGATTGGCTATGACCACTTACCACCAACCTCCACCCTCCGTGGAGGATCAGCGGTGCAGGGGCCGGGTGGTGCTGGTGCTCCGACATGGTCTGCAGCTGTCCCCTGGGGGCGCTGGCCCTGGAGTTTCCCGGGTGGTGCAGGCCAAGGTCAGCCTCCACCCATGTTTTGCCAGTGGCCACCCTGCCTAAGCTATAAAGCAATCTGAGATGGCTGCTATTCGTGCTGGGCTTGGAGATTCCCAGGTGAAGCTAAGCTGTGAATCTAGGCTGGCTGCTGCTAGTGCCAGGCCTGGAACTCACGGAGGCCAGCTGTTGCTTATTTAGTAGGATTTAGAAGTTGTGTGAGCCAAGACCAGCCATTCATCAGGAAAAGCAGCCTGGGTAGGCCCGTAAATTGGGTGGAGCAGAGCCTCCGGAGATTTCCAAAGTGGGTCAAACAGTGTTAGCCAGGCTGATGGAGTCTCAGATATGGCACCAGCTTGCCAGCTCTGTGGGTGGAGGGTATAGAAAAGGGCCTCTGCTCACCTTGTTGCCAGACACTTCAGTTTCTCCCAGTATACCGCTGGTGTCTTTTAAGCTGCTGCCCCATCACCAGAATCCAGAGGGAGTGAGTCTGAGTGTGTAAGTCCATGTGTGGGTTCTTTAAGAGGAACTTCTTGCCCTGGCTGGTGTGGCCCAGTGGATTGAGCACAGGCCTGTGAAGCAAAGAGTCACTGGTTCAATTCCCGGTCAGGGCACATGCCTGGGTTGCAGGCCAGGTCCCCAGTGCAGGCCACATGAAGGCAACCACACACTGATGTTTCTCTCCCTCTCTTTCTCCCTCCCTTCCCTTCTCTCTAAAAATAAAAAAATTAAAAAAAAAAAAAGAGGAACTTCTTGAGATTCCAGAAGTTTCTTCCACCGACTTAATCCCCACTTGTTTTTGCAGCCAGAAGATGTGGAGATTTGCCTCCCTGGCACTGGGTTCCTGGGCTGGGGGCCTGGTGTGGGGCTGGGACTCCTGGCTCCAGAGATCTCTCTCCCAAATTTGTATCTACCACATGTGAGTGAAGGACCAGCCCATTCCACACCTGACCCCTCCTACCAGTCTGGATGGATGTGGTTTCTTTACTTCTGTTATTGTCAGACTTCCATTCAACTCGATTTCTGAAGCTTCTGAGTGATGGTTGTTCTATGTTTTAGTTGTAATTTCGATGCAGTTGTACGAAGAGGTGAGCCATGTCTGCCTACACTGCCATCTTGACTGGAAGTTCCCCATTAATTTTTAATTTTGCCTCTGGGGATCAGACACACGTGGATTTTGTCCCTGGCTGCACCATTCTCTAGCTACGTGCCCCGTGCAACTTCCTGAAATGCTCTGGGTCTGGGGTGCTCAAGAGAAACATGGGGGAAACGGCATCTTCCTTTCTGTTCTCCCTGAAGCAGACCTTGAGACGCAGCTTTGAGTGCAGTTTCAAGGGAAACAGGCCGGAGCGCCAACGGGGAAACGCAAATGTGCTGTAGGAAAGGGAGATGGCCTGGAGAGGGTGTGCTCTTGGACCCGCTGCCACCCACCACGGGCAACGGGAGCTTAGTCCCCACAGGATGTAGTGCACCACAAAGGCGTCAGAATTACCCCAACTCATGAGAGTCAATGGTCAAGGGCTGCTATCCAGGACTGTTCAATCCCAGCCACATCTGGCCTGCTCTGTGCCCGTGTGGCCGGCAACACTTTCTGCAGCTGGGTGTGGGAAGTGAGGGGGCTCAGCGCAGGGATGGCTGGAACACAGCGAGAGGTCCCAGCGACAGGGACATGGGTCTGAGAGCACACGCCACAGAGAGAGAACGCTGAAGGAGGCATTCGTGATGAATAAGGAGATGATGCCTAACAAGTATTTAGCATTCTAAGCCCGTCAAGTTCTAGCATGCAGTTCACCTCATTCAGGTAGCACAGAGAGATGTGAGGTACGAGGTCTGCACCCATTTTCACGCGAGGCAACGTCATTTCTCCTGTGCACACCCAGTGTGAGAGCATTCTCTCTCGCCAATCACACCCAGTGAAGACAATGAGAAAACCTGAAGGATGTTCCAAACTTTCCATCAAGAACCCTACCAACAGGTCTTCCGAGCCATAACCAAGCAACCATTTCGAACAGTACCATCTTTCTGGACCAAAACGGAGCTCCTCTGACGTGTCCTTGTGTCTGCCATAGGTTCTGTTTCAAATTCCAGTGTACTGGAAGATCTGAGTTCCAATTCCTTTTGATTCAACACCATACAGATTTATTGAGGACCTACTACGTGTAAGGCAACACGCTAGGTATTAGGGACACAAACATGAAGATGACAGAATGCCTGTTTTCTGAAAGATTATTGCACACACTGTACTCTTAAGGACTTCTGGGAGGGTGGGTGATGGTACCTTCTCTGCCCCTGTTTCTTCCCCTTCAGAAAGACTGACTTTCAGTAAACACAACATTTCAGCCACACAACAACAGTATAATAATATTGATTAATTAAGAAATGAACAGTTGTTTAGCTGCATTTTAAGCAACGCTTTACCAACCACACAACGAAACATATTCCGTTATCGAAGCTTATCTTCTCACAATCATTAAAGCCAAATGGAAAGAAAAACAAAAACATTTTCAGGTGCTCATATGTTTGCTGTTATCAGATTAAAAGGAAATAAAACTTGATATCTAAATTAAATTCTACTGAGAAAAAGGACATCTGTAGGTGATTTTGCCCATTATTTGATTTCAAAATAATCCAAAGTTTATTTCCGCTGCAAGTTAAAAACTGTTTTTAGTACTTACTGGAAAACAAAACTTACCCAGTTAGTGTTCAGTGAGTCATTTGAACTTGCTGAGGGCTTCAGTGAAAACTCGAGGCTGACCTCCACTGTTAAGAGAATAAAACTGAGACGGTGCAAAACTTATGATTAAATGCATCCTTTGCTTCCAGCAAGAATCCGAGATCAGTTCTCTCCCAATAATTCTCTGAACAAGCAGGAGAAGTCAAAGCAGAGAGACATGGTGTGGGCTGCCCGGATTCGGAACAGAGATGCGCATACCACAAAGACTTCGCTTCGCTCTCGGAGTTGCAATTGGCCTAATTGGGCCGAGTGCTCCTGGGAGGGAGGATGGGAAGACAACACCTTGGAGGCACCTGCCCTGTCCCGACTCCACAGACAGTCTCTCATCTCATCGACAGCGTGCTGGGTGGAGAAGAACACCAGCCACCTCTTTGTACTGAAATCCCCAACACGTTTGGCCTACATTTTTTTATTTAAAATGAGCCGCTGCCTTTATAATTACTACAATTGGATTTTCTCTATCTTTTAGCAAAATACTCCTCGATACTCTTGGGCACAGCCAAGAGTTGGGAAGATAATAAATTAAGGTAGGAACGGCCACAGTGAAAGGGACTCAGGGAACGTACAAAGCCACTAAGATGCAGAGATGTAGCATCTTCCAAACTAGGGTCCCCCACATGTGGCAAAGCCCCCAGTTGGAATAGATAAATAGCTTCAGGTCCGAACACACCTTATATTTGCAACTAAGCCCATTCCCTCTGGAGTCCATCCTGGGTCCTCCACCCAGACTTCTTCCCACCTTCTCCCAATCTCCCTCCAACACAGAGGCAGCCAGAACACCCACCGCTCTACCAGATGACGGTACTTAATTTGCACGTGGCATTTCTCGTGATCATGTTGACATGAAGGGCAGGGGAAAGGGCACCCCGTAACCTGGGCCAACGTGGAGCGGGCCACCGGGTCTGAGCTCCCCCGGCCTTCTGTCCCACTCAGCCGAGCCACTTCCTTGTCATAAGACTGGGACTGTTCTGTCACCTCCTCTGTCCTGTCTGGTTTGCTTTCCTCTCAGTGCCTCACACATGCTCTCTTTAATTCCTGGGTTTTTAATTTCAATCAATTAATATGCAAAAGTCCCTAAGCACGTTTAATCTCATAATTACAAAATCTCATAATTTACAAAATCTCTTGCCAAACAACTCTACTGAGAACCCTACGTGACTATTCTAAATCATCTATGTATGTAAACAATGACCCCCTACGAAACTTCTATGAAGTAGTTATAAATAGTATTCTTGTTCCGTGGAACAGGCTAGAGAGGCACAGAGTGGTTAAGTCACTCTAGAGACGTCTCACAGCAAGTAAGCTTTGGTGCTGGGATGCAGATCCAAGCCCTTCACACTGCAAAACCCACACCCGCATCGTAATACTTCACATTCCATATATAAAATTCTGCAATTCTAATGCAAAGGAAAATTCTAAAAACAGCATCATTCATCAGACAACAAGGAATCTTCACGTGGAAGGCCAGGCTTGGGGGTATGTAAGAACAACTACCAATCAGATTCCTGCAAGGCAATGCCTGGACGGGGGCTCAGAGCTGCCATGGTCTCCCACTCCGAGCCGTGTCCCCCTCCTGCTTCCCCTGGTGTGGCAGGCGGAGGACCTTGCCCACCCCGGCCCCAGTTTATTCCCATCAGGCCCTGCTGAGAAAGCACAGCCCCACCTGACCACGCTGTCCAGGGGTCACCAGAGATCCAAGGTAGCACTTTCAGATACCCCAGGGATTTGGGAATCAGATGTCAGAGTCTCCCCTGGGCCCTGAATTTGAAGAGGGGTGTACAGATGGGTGGGCCAGCCATTTTCTGCCACGTGCCTGCAGAAACACAGACAGTCTGGCTACGAAGACCAAGAAGAACCGGCTCCCTCTGCAGAAGCAAGTGGAGGTGAGGTCCCATTCAACTCTTGAGAGATAAAAGGAGCACTTTAGTTTTTAAATGTACAGTTTTCAGTGTCAGGTCCTCAAAACTCTGCATACATCCTGCCCGAGTTCATAAGACACCCTGATCTTCCCAACATAGTTACACACACACACACTTTGTTTTTTAAAACTTCAGTTTCACCAAGTTTCTGTTATTTGGAACCAAACATTACTGCGAACAAAAATCAAAATTATTATACCAAGAATTGCAACCGAGCCAGCTGCTCCATTGGGACCACCTGTCACTGACAAAATGCTCCCATTCCTGAACTATCAGTTCAGTCCACAAAGATGACACACGAAAGAATCAGACACCCTGCAACTTACTTTGGTACCTAGGCTGGCCACGCATCCTACGGACCCTCCTTTCATGAACTAAACAAATGCTTGTGCTTTGCTTGCGCTGGTCCACGGGGGCTGAGGAGTCACAGATTGGGACTAGGAGACGGCACTGGGCCTCGCAGGCCACGGGCGAGCCCTGACACTCACAGGGCCAAGATCCGATGAGCCGGAAATCTGAAAGAGGAATCCGGGTCAGCCACGAGGGTCCTGTGGCCCCACCTCTATGAGACCACATATGTGTCTGGCTCCTAAGGTCCCCAGCAGATGTCTCAGGAGAGACAGGTGTTCCCCAGGAAAAACACGAGCTTCTCTCAGCCACGTGTCATTCTCTCAGTCATTAAATGACTCAGCTCTCTGGGTCCAAAGGTGCAGTAGTTCTCCGGAACCAGTTGTTGATCAAGCTGCCCCTTAGTAGCTGCATGAACCTCAGCAAGTTACAAAATGACTCTGAGCCTCAGCGTCCTGGCTCAGAAACAAGCGCAAGGACAGCATCCCTTTCGGGAGGCTTCTGTGGAGATGAAATGAGATGATGCTTCGAAAGTTCCTGGAGGAGCCACACGCACAGAGTAAGCACCCATCAGTGTGAGTCATCCTCACCATCTGCCCTGCTAGGAGGTCCCCACCACTTTTCCTTGTAGCTTGTCAGATTCAGGTAGTAAACAGTATCCCCTTCCTGCTGTTCGTCCATTTTTATCCGCTTACCCATCCTGTAATCAGTGGTCCCCAACCTTTTAGCACCAGGGACCAGTTTCATAGAAGACAATTTTTTCCAGGGACCTGGTGTGGGGGATGATTCACACGCATTACATCCACACTCTCCTCCTGCTGCGCGGCCTCATTCCTAAGGGGCCCTTGACCAGTGCCCTGGGGGTTGGGGACCCCTGCTGTAAGTGATTTATTTAAGAGTTATAATCCTGTCTTTTCTCAATCTAAACATTTAAGACCAAATGGCTTTCTTTTTTGAGTTCACTTGTTTGTTATACAGATCTTATTTCCTCCCCGCTCAAATCCTTGATTCCCAGCAATTTGGGTCTCGCGAGACCAAGAATCCTAGGGGCCCAATATGGACGCACCTAGGCTTCCTTGTGTCTCCTTTGGAGAGGCACCTTGCCATTCACAAAGCAGATGGGCCCCACAGTCCATCTCCTAAGCAAATGTCTGATTGGATAAACACGTCGCTAGCTCTCCAGCTAACAAACACGCTGAATTCAGGAGGTGTGAGGTTTGAGACCTGAGCGGGGGAAACCTAAAACCACTTAGCTGTGTAAAGATCCATAATGATACCTGGGTCAGGTTGCCCTTGGGATCACAAAACAGGCCTTAGGACAGGAAGTCCCAGAGCAGAGGAAATATATCCTTGCAGAGACTAAACCTCCAAGTGGTACCGACTGTGTTCAAACTTTGTTACACAACAGCTCCCCCCTCACCCACACTTCCCTGCGGGGGTGTCCTGTGGTGAACGCTGGTGCGGTTTCAGCTGCTATTCTGAAAAGCAGGTGTGAGGTTGGGCAGCACTGTGCAATGACATTTAGCGGCTTTACTCTCCAGCATATTCCCTAATTAACGTGACATGTTTGGTAAGTGAGAGGATATTTTCTAAACCACACTAGTGATAATCATTTCAGAGATCTGAAAGTGCATTTGCTTTATCTCTTTTGAATTAACTATTTGCTTTTTCCTCCCATATTGTTTCCAAACAAAATTCCTTTCTTGGAGTTGGCACACTTCTTCCTCCATGTGAAAGCTCCTGTTTATAAACTACACAAACATTAACACCGTCTCTTCTTGGTTCTCACCGATCAGCATTCATCTGCCTGTGATTGTGTATCACAGGTGCCTTCTGAAAGGCAGGAAATTATCCAGAGGAAGAAACAGACCACCGTAAGAGGGACAGAGCTCTTGTGGAGCAATTCCATTTCTGAAAAACAATGACCCAACTTCTTAACGCAGCCCATCCCTCACTTCCATTTCTATTTGGACAAAAATAGAAGATGGCTAAGTTCCATTTCCATTCTGAAGCAGTTTATGTTTATGTATAGAAGTAAACAGCTATCAGAGTTACATCCAGGAACAGACAATGCTGTGACCCTTGGTAAGGTCTATCTTTAAAAGATATTACTAGGCTTAGAGTCTCATCTAACTAAACAGAGTGAGTTCACGCAGCCACTTAGAAGGGTCACTGCAGGTCAGAATTTAGGGTCAGTGACAATGTCCATGAAGAATAAGGGCTCCGAAGTAGGACTAAATCTTGCCTAGGAAAGTAGAGGAACAGAAATTCAAGAGTCTTTCTCTTCTTCCATTATTCACTTTTCAAATATAATTGTATATTATCAAAATAAAAATCTAGACACACACAGTAAAAGGGCTAGCATTTTATATGTGTTGCGATGGCTTTGAAGAGTGCGCTGTACTCATGTTGGGGATGACAAATGGTAGCGCTAGTCTCCAGTGATCTTCATCATCCACTTTGTTGGTGTTTTTGTGTCTGTTTGGGGGGGGGGTTGTTTGTTTTTTGCATCACATGCCCTACCTACAGAGTCAAGTAACTCCCAGGTCCCAGGGAGGAGCAGATCCCAGCGCTAAGCCGTTTTCAGTCTTCCTTGCAAACTTCAGTCTTCAAGTGACTCACAAGTGGGGGCGTGAGGGAGTAATTGTATCTGTTTTAAAGCTGACAATTAAGAATAGCCAATGAATGCTTGAGTTTTAACATATAAAATGTGGGTGAATACCTAAGGCTCCACCACTTACTAAATGACAGGTGGATGTGCCAAGACAAGAAAATATGGCTCAAATGAGAGAACAGATCAAAGCTCCAGAAAAAGCACAACTAAGCAACAAAGAGATAACCAACCTATCCGAGGCACAGTTCAAAACACTGGTAATCAGGATGGTCACAGAATTGGTGGAATATGGTGGCAAATTCGAGGAAAAAATGAAGGCTACGCTAAGTGAAATAAAGGAAAATATACAGGGAACCAACAGTGACAGGAAGGAAACCAGGACTCAAATCAATGGTGTGGACCAGAAGGAAGAAAGAAACATTCAACCAGAACAGAATGAAGAAACAACAATTCAAAAAAAATGAGGAGAGGCTTAGGAACCCCCAGGACAACTTTAAACATTATAACATCCGAATCATAGGGGTGCCAGAAGTGGAAGAGGAAGAGCAAGAAATTGAAAACTTATTTGAACAAATAACAAAGGAGAACTTCCCCAATCTGGCAAAGGAAATAGATTTCCAGGAAATCCAGGAAGCTCAGAGAGTCCCAAAGAAGTTGAAGCCAAGAAAGCACACACCAAGGTACATCGTAATTACATTAGCCAAGATCAAAGATAAGGAGAATTTCTTAAAAGCATTAAGAGAAAAGGAGACAGTTACCTACAAAGAAGTTCCCATCAGACTGTCAGCTGATTTCTCAAAAGGAACCTTGCAGGCAAGAAGGGGATGGAAATAAGTATTCAAAGTGGTGAAAAGCAAGGACCTCCATCCAAGATTGCTCTATCCAGCAGAGCTATCATTTAGAATAGAAGGGCAGATAAAGTGCTTCCCAGATAAGGTCAAGTTAAAGGAGCTCATCATCACCAAGCCATTATTATATGAAATGTTAAAGGGGCTTATCTAAGAAAAAGAAGAAAATTAAAAATATGAACAGTAAAATGACAACAAACACAACTATCAACAACAGAACCTTAAAAAAAGAAAAAGCAAATAAGCAAACAACTGGAACAGGAACAGAAACACAGAAATGGAAATCACATGGAGGGCTCTCAGTGGGGAAGGGGGGGATTGGGGCAAAGGTACAGGGAATAAGTAGCATAAATGATATGCACAAAATAGACAGGGTGAACGTTAAGTACAGTCTAGGAAATGTAGAAGCTAAGGAACTTATATGTATGACCCATGCACATGAACTAAGGGGAAGGGGGAAGTGGAGTGGGAGGGGGTGTGTAGGGCAGAGGAGAATAAAGGAGGGAAAAATGGGACAACTGTAATAGCATCATCAGTAAAATATACTAAAAAAAGAAAAAATAAAAAATCACTGTTATAATAAAAAAATAAAATAAAATATATGTAAAAGTGAGATCAGGAATCACAGCCTGCAAATTGCACTCTCCCACATTTGCCTAAGGATGCAGTTTGCACATACACTGCACCGTTCCTTGTAAGACCGAAAGGCTGTAAACGATGTTTATATACATCACTGGAGAGATGGGTAGATTCACTGTGATGTATTCTTACCACAGCATCACCGAATAGCAATTAAATTAACGAAATAGGGATCATTTGTCTGCATAAATAAGTCTCAAAAAGGAAGTTGAGTGAATAGAGAAAGTTACAAAAATACAGTTAGAAAAATATTATTTACAGTGATTTTTAACAACAAAAATACCATATTGTCTCTTAAATATTGGCCTGAGAAACAGACGCTTGCGCTAAAATATTAAAATAACAGTTCTGTAAGACACACAGCAGCTTCCAAATAGGGTTGATCGGAAGTGGGGAGAAGATGCGGAGCACAGAAAAGGAAATGGGATGGAGAAGGGGTCATTGTATCTGTAGTGTTTTCTTTCTTTCCAAAGTTAAGATTTTAAAAGTTGGTATCTATTATATCTAGGTAGTAGATACATAGGTGCTGATTATACCATTATCTGTACCTTTCTCTATTTTCAGATATTTTATTCTATAAATATACTATAAAAATATTTGTATAATGTACACATAAAATGCTTGTATCTAAGTATATTTATGAATGCATATATTGTAAAACTACAAATATATTATAGGTGTTCATTTATAAATGTGTAGATGTGTATTTATAACGTAGTTATGATAGTTTACGTATCAGATATATAACATATTCTATATATAAAATTCAAAACCAGAGAAAGTTACAGAATATATTACGTATGTTATAATCAGAGAAGAAACAATAAGGAACGTCCCCAAAATAACATATAGCATCCCCGTACCATGGGATACACTTCTGTGTTATTGCCTATCCTTGCAGAGTAGTCTGTCATGTATGTATGATTGCATGTGTGTGGCTGACCAGAGCTTCCGCCTTTCCAAATTAACGATGTATTCCTAAGAAGTTCCTGTAGATGAAGGAGATGACAGGAGGGGCTAATGCTGAGCTCAGCACAGCAGCAGCAACATTAACAAGTAAGAACTGACACTGCTTGTGTGCTTTCTACATGCCGTTACTGCTGTACCCATTTCACGGAGAAAGCGCATCACGAAGAATGCGAGCGACTTGCCAAGTCAAACAGGGAGGAAGTGCTGCAGGCGGTGTGTGAACCGGCGCCCCGGGGCTGGCAGGTCTGCGTTCTCAGCTAAAGAGTTACTTGGGCAGCAGAAGCCAATACCCTAGTATTCTGCAGGGGGGAAGGGTTTCAAACACACTTGAGGATACTTGCTTTCTTTGGTGCTTTCAAGCTATCTTATAAGAGTTGTAAAAAAGAAATAGATGCAGTCGTCACGTCCCCCTTATGCAATTCTTAAAGAAATCTGGGGGTCCGCAGGAAAATATTACAGGAATTCATTGCAGGAATCCTCAACATCTGGGCCATGTAGACCCTGAGACCCTATTTTCAAGCAAACCCATTAGCATATAAAACCTGCCACAAGGCAAAAACAAACAGAGCCCAGCAGAGAACCCTCAGCTTGCCCGCGTGTGCACACCTGTAGCCAGCCCACACTTCCTGCCCCGCCCAGACTCTGTGTCCTCCAGCCTCACTTCCGGCTCCAACCAAGCAGCCATGGCTACACCCCAAAGCCTGCTGGAGCAGCGGACAGCATGCAGGAGACTCCTTCGAGTCTCAGGAGAAAGCCATGTGTGCCAGCGTTGGCAGAAGTCATTGAGAGGGCGTGACCTCCCGCTGGTGCCTGACAATGAGAGGCTCCTCCCCGCCCTCCCTGGCCCTTGGAAGGTACGTTCCACCCATGTTCATTCCCACAGTCGGAACCGCATCCAAGAACACGGCCTGATATACTGGGGACATGGGACTCCACCCATGACTTAACCTCACTGAGGCCTCTCTGTAAATGTTTAAGATTATGGAGGCAGGTGCAGAGATCTCCTTTGTGGAGCCCAAGACAAGTCTGGAATGTAAGTCCCTTGATTCTCAAATTGCCACCAACCTGGACTGGACTTTCTTGGTCTGTCCTCACTCATGTATCAAAGGACCGGGGTCCAATTTCACCAGGAAACTCCCCCAGGGGGCGAACCTATATCAAGTTACCTTGGGTGGAGCCCATACCCGGAAGGAATAAAGAAAGGCAGCTGCTCTTAGCAGGTAAGAGTTTGGGGGCAGCAGGACCATTGTCCCTCAGAAGCCCTCCCGGGTGACTGTGTCACCTTCTAATGACTGCCCATGGCTGATGCTCTACTCTTCTCCCAGTCTCATGGGAAATGCCTCCTTGCCAAGTGCCCCAACTTTTATTTTACACCCCCCCCTTTATTTTATGTGTCTGTCTGTCCTGCCAAACCTTCTGAGAACAAGAATCTGATGGGACTGGTCACTAAACTCAACACCAAACAGCCTTCCCAGCCCCAGGCCCTCACCAGGACCCCCCGACAGGCCTGGCCCCTCTCCTGACTTGGCCCCTGGCAGATTAGTGTGAACTTAGGGCGTTATTTAACCGCCACGTGCCTCCGTGTCCCCGTATGTCAAAGAGGTGCCATTAGAGCGTATTTCATTAAGTAGAGGGCTACGTGGGGCAGTACTTAGAAGAGCCTCCAGGTGGCGTCTGCTGCTGGTATTCAGGGTCTGTGCCTGGGCTGCCCTGGCTGGCCCCAGTTCCTGGCAGTAAGAGACCTCTTCTTCCTCTCTATTCTGCCCTCGTCTTGACTGTAAATGATCTGGGTGTCCCACCTATGCCTGTCTCACAGATATTTACATTTAGATCAGGTGACGACCTCCAATCCAGATTGAGATGGCATGGTGGCATGGTCCCATGGCCGGAAGCATGACTGGCTCGGTGCCAGGAACCCTGCTGACTCCTTTGTGTCACTAGGCTGTTTGGTGCTGGGGAGTTAGTGACCAGTCCCATCAGATTCTTGTTCTCAGAAGGCTCTGCAAATAGAGACGCAAAATAAAAGGCAGGGACCTGTGGGTGTAACAGGCTCAGCACGCTTCTCCGACGCCTCTCTGAGACCCCCATGAGTGGTGTCAACCACTGACACTGGCCCTCAAAGAACAAGTATTTCCTGCAGAGAAGGGACAAAACATGCATTGCATGTAACCCATCGACCACATAATTTAGGGCGTTCTATTTATTTACTCCCTTAACTTTTTTGCTAACACCAAAAGCTAGGCTGCCTTGGTTTCCCTTGGCCGAGCTGGAAAACGGCAGACTACGGCTGGGTTTTCTTGTCTTTCCGAGAGATCAGCTCTCGCTCTGCCTGAGGCAGAACTGAGAGCCAGGTGACCTTTCTCCCAGCCCTGGGCTTCCACAGATGGAGCTCGTAAGACATCAAAAGCAGAGGAGAAAATGTAACTTGACAGTGTCTCCGTGCAAAACGCTGAGAGGTACTCAGAGTTCCTTTTCAACTGTTAAGGCCTCCAGAACTCCAAATGGCCAGATCTGTGCAAAGCAGTCTTGTTAGACACTTACCTTGCCGTAGTTTTTTGGGTCAAAGGAAGATTCCAGAGAAAGGTCAGCAAAGTCAACACCATCCAGGACATAATGCAAGGTACCAGGGTTAGCGGAACCATCTGAACCTCTTTCCTGGGCTGGGGAAAGGGGCTGAAGGAGGAAGTGACAAGTACATCTGTTGTCTAGAATTTATGAAACCAGCATACTCCTAGAGAGCGCCTTGGAGTTTATTTTTCTTGTGACTGACACACACTATAATGATATCCTACACTTAATAGAATGCAATAGCAGAGTTCATGTAGACCTTGAATGAATTTCACACACCAGACAAATTTCCGTGGGGGGCGGGGGAGAACAGACAAGTCCCAGAAGCATGTATTCAGCCGCTAAAAGAGCCGCTAAAATAATTGAAAGAGGATATTTTTATGTGTCTTGAAAGAAGTATTGAAAACTCTATGCATTATTTATTTTTTAAATGGTCTATTTTTTATGGTGTCAGCTGAAAACATTTTCTTCATACCGCTGGAAAATAACAAGCATCATCACAAAAACGATCCTTCACGAAATCAAACACAGAAAGAACAGAGAAGTCTGATTATGGTGTCTGGCTTTCAAATTCTCACCCGGAGATTGCACTCTTCGGTGCGTTCACACGATCTAAATTCAAGTGAACAGAACCCAAACACAAGGAATTGGAGGGACTGACTTGCAGCCATTTGCGTTGCAACTTTGCGATTCCGCTCCTTGCTGTGTTAATTGTGTAGGCCTTGAAGAATTCAAGCTGATGTTATCTTTGAGGGGGAAATGAAAGAGGGTGACAAAATCTTAATACGAAGGTCAAGATGCTCAAGGAGGCGGTTGCTGCACTGTTTGGGATATTATTTAAGTTCCTGAAAAGACGCCCAAAATAGCAGTGGCTTCAACATTCGGGGTTTTTATTTCTCCCTTTGCGTATCCAAATGTCCTCCTATTATAAAGACACCAGTCAGGCTGGATGAGGGCCCACCCTCATGAGCTCATCTCAACTTCATCTGTTCCTCAAACACAGTCACATTCTGAGGTACCAGGGGTTAGGGCTTCAACACACGGATTTGGGGGGCTGGGCGACACAGTTCAGCTTGGGTACAATGTAGGCACTAGACACGTATTGTTATCCTCCCATTCTTCAGCAAAAGAAAGGACTTTTGTTTGGAATCTATTTTCTGCCACTTTGAGTCAGCCCGGATTGAGGACACCGCGTTCTGCAGGCCACGGCATAGGTTCGGGAGCTAGTTCAGTCAGAGCTCAGAGATTTTGGAGGAACGAGTGGGATGGGGCTTTCTGTTTCCGGCTCGGCTCGAATCCGTGAGGTTGTGCTGCAGCCAAGTTGCCGTGGCTGGGAGAGACCCTGGAAAAAGAGCGGCAGGAGGTGGGGACCGGCGCCCAGGCCCTAACTGCAGCGGTGGTCCCACTGAAGTGGGTGAGAAGAGCGGGAGAGAAAGTTCTATTGAGATCATATGCATCCCAAATCGACCGTATTTTGCTTCGTATAACACACCCCCATGTACACCGTGCACCCACATTTTTGCCCCAAAGTTTCAGGAAAAAAACATCTTTCATTTCGATTTTTTTAATTCAACTTTTTATTTATTTATATTTAGAAACACAACTGATTATCATATTCCAGGGTACTATTTTGCATATGGATATCATGAATGCTTTCTAGAGTTATGCTTTTAATGCAGAAGTATAAATGAAGGTATAAAAACGTTTATATAGATATAGAAGTAGTACAACCCACGTATAATGCGTGTCATTTTTCCCTCAAAAATGTGGGTGACACTCTGTGCACATTCTACACGGCCCAATCCAGGGTCCACGGGCCTGAAACCAGCATGCCCCCCCAACCCACCAATTCTGCTGCGGCGTTTGTTTCCTGGTACAAATTGGGGTGGGTATTTCTTTCCTCTTGGAGCTGAAAAAGTCCCAAACAATCTCATAGATGCCCGACATTCTGAAGATGTGGAGACTCCCTCAGCTGTTGCGCTGACAGACCCTTTCTTAGAAACGAGAGGGAATAAAATCATGACATGCCCCTGACACAGGGCACGTGTGGCACTAGCGGTGACGCCAGGTGTTCGCTGCCAGAGTCACCTTGACTTCTTTGAAGCCAGGGGAGACCACGGTCCCTATCTTTCTAGTCAGTAGCAAGCACCATGCTATGAAGACACCCCAGCAGCCACTTTTGCTGCCCCCCAAAGGATCAGCATTTCTGTCAGTCTCCTTGGAGAATTCCGCAGGTCCGAACATAGCATCGCGTTATTCTCTTACAGAGGTGACATTGTAAGCAAATACATCGAGGCCAACATCCCAGAAACCTCAGAAGCAAGGATACTGCCCTTAAAAAGGAATATGTGGTACTGTGCCCACATTTCCAGCCAGTTGCTTTGGAAACTTAATGAAGATGAATGTCGTTGGCATCTCCACGCGGCACTCGACGAGCAGGACAAGCGGCTTCTGCACGAGCCAAGCCCTGAGTGCACGCTGTAAGCGCAGGTTTACGGACGGCATGTTTTCAGCAGTTGGAATGAGGTCTTGGCACTGCCAGAGTCTCCAGGAGAAAGGGCCCCTGAAGCAGTTGGCTTCTACAGACTTGAATTATTAAAATAAAATAAAATAAAATAAAAATGAAATCCTAGGGTTTCTGCATAAGGCACGCGTGTTAGGGAGAAAACACATCCATTAAACCACAGCCTTCCGGAGCATGATGTCACACGTCAGCTCCTATTAAAGGGAGCAGAAGATGAATGTTCGCTCCGGGCAGCTGGAGGCAGGCCGGGAGAGAAGACGTAAGTCGTGCCGCAGCACGCCTGCGTTGTCCAAGATGACTTTGGGCACCACGCAGACTTCTTCCAACGCGAAACTTCCCTGGGAAGAGATTCCAAGCAGTCAGCGAACATAACGGATGCACAGTCTGGTTAGCAGAGGGGGCCTTGTGTGGTGCAGCTGTTCCGTGCCCCCATGGAAACCTGACTGAATTTTGAAACCTGATGAATAAGATGGCATCTGGGGAGTGACTGGTCAGGTATTAAGAGTCCCCACCAGGCAAAGAGGCTGGGTAGAGAATTCAAATAATAATAATAACAACTGGACCCGCATGAGCACCGTCACGGAACACATCATTTTCTCCCGGAGTGGGGAGGGGCCGTGTGTAGGACTACCTAGCAGCCGGGGTCACATACACCACCCTAGACCTAGAGCATCCGTCTCATTATCTGTAAATGATGTCATCGACATTTTCTTTGGGACATCCTCGAACAGATTTAAACGAAGGATGACCTCGGACCTGCCCTCCAGCACCATTTCATCAGCACACACAGAGACAGGGCATGCACCCGAGGGAGAGAAGGCCTCCAGGCCCTGAGAGAAGGAAGACGGAAACCTTCTTTGGACTCAGTAAGCCCAAGGACCCCAAAATCAAAGCTGCGGTGTAATTTCACAATAGCGCTAAATGTGTCCTGTCCAGGGTCCCCAGACATCTGTGCACATCTGGGCAGACAGCCACAGCACACGCCTTTATTTTATGAGTGCGCCATGGTGATGAAGCCACAAAGCAGCCGAGGTGACTGGGAAGCAACAGGGACGCGTAAAGAGTGGGCACAGGAAGAAGAGGGACCCGAAGGCACGGCACGAGGCCAAGAGGACACGGTGGAGAGGGACTTGCTGAGAACGCGGGTGGGTGGGAAATGGCAGGGCGGCAGTGGGCTCTGTTGAGCGTTGCTGAGCCCGGCCCCACATTAGAAACCCACCCCCACGGACTGGACACTAATGAAGACCGCCATGTTGAAGTGCAGAGATGGTGAGTATTGGACAGAAAGGCCATTTGAATTTAGGGTGAGAAACTAATGCTCCAATGTATCATTCTAAGAAAACAGAACTACCCTCATCTCCCGGATGTATTGATGGACCTTGACATCTTTTGGGAGGAGGAATTCTACCTTATAGGTTTTCATATAATATCGATGACAACAACTTTCTAGATGTCCGTCTTCAGATTTTAGAATGGCCGTTACAAGAAGCGACTCAGAGGGTCTCATTTTTGCAAAACTCCCAAAGACTATCTTAGCAGATCCAGAAGTATTTTTGGAGTAATATTGATATCAGTGATACCAATATGTTTATCAAAACATTGATAAACTACAAGGATTCACTGTATAATATTGAATGAAGAGTGACATGTGGGAGATATCGAAATACAAAACAGCAGTAAAATAATAAGCCCCCCAGGTCTGGAAATCAGCTACAGACCCAGGTGGACAGGAATCACACAAGCGCTCTGGCTGGGGCTTGTGACAAGTATTCTTCACATTCCATTTCTGATCTATCTGACTCCGCCTCATCGTCTGTGCCGAGAAGGGTTCTGAGGCTAGAGGGAAAAGTCGTTTTATTTTCTCACATCACTTCTGACACCGAACATGTGGGGTTCTTCCCCACGCTAACCCCTTCTCCAACACCAGCTGGGTGTCCTGCAGTTCAGTGCGATTCTGACATCATCTACCTAAAATTAACGTCAGATCCCCCAGTTTAAAAGCTTAATCCCAAAAGATGGCACCCGCTTCAGATGTCAGCTGCCTCCGACGGACCACCCATAAATCAGGAGTTCTTCCCTCCTCAGGTTCAAGCACTTGCTGCAACATCTCACAAAACTCAGGAAGACGTACTTACATTTACCAGTCCAGGGCACAATAAAGGATATCATAAAGGATCGAGATGAACGGCCAGAGGAAGGGGTCAAGGCGAGGTCAGGAAGGGCCCCAGCGCAGGAACCACAGTCCCTATGGAGTTGGGGTACAGCCACTGTGTGGGTGTGCCCACCTCCCTGGAAGCTCTCTGAACCCTGCACTTTGGGAATTTTTATAGAGACTTCACCTCGCAGTCAGAACTGAGTATTAACTCCACTTCCAGCCCCAGCCCTTCTCAGGAGGAGAGGTCAGGTTCAAGGTTCCAAGCTTCTTATCATGCTTGGTCTCTCAGTGAGCAGTCCCACCCTGAAGCCATTCGGGGGTCACCTCGTTAAAACAAAAAAGGCTGCTATTGCCCAGGAAAGTGAAGAGTTCTGTCTAAGAGACTCCGATCCCCCACAGCACTCAGGAAATTACAAGGTTGGTAGGGGCTCTGTGGTCGAAGCCAAACATTAGAACAAATGATTCTCCTAGCACCGCTGACCCTCAGACTTCAAAGGTCAGGAGACCTGTATCCAGAACTGGGGACAGAGAGGCTCGGGAGAAAGAACATAGTCATCAATACAGGGAAGGTGACACCCCCACCTTATCCCCAATTACACGCATATTTCTGTTCAAGGTAAAGAAGCCGAATGAAGCCCTTTTCCCCAGAGATTGAATAATTTGCACGACACTGCAAACTGAACTACTAGAAGCTCCATTACAAGACCCTGAGTTTCCGGATACCCTTACTCTCATCTGTGCCACATGTATTGCCTCCTACATTGATGGTCTAGTACATTGAATTCAGGCCAAAAATGAAAGCAATGGAATGCTTAAGGCTGCAGATGGCCCATTATAAGCAACCTGGTAAGTTATGAAAATTGGACCCAACCAAACTGTCCAAAACGTGATCTCAGTAGACAGAATGGTTACCAGGTTGTCATCAGGACGAGGAAAACTCCCAAACCACAAAGGAATCCAAGGCTCCTTGTACCTTGGAGTTTCCCAAACTGCAACGCAAGGATTGGAAAGCGGAAAGGAGATACATTTCTCTGCAGAAACATCAGACCATTGGCTAATTGTGAGTCTGTGATTAGCAAAACCTCATCATTTTTAGAAACACACACCCACTCAAAAGAGAAAACAAAAGTACTTGTGCTATGCATTTTGCCATCTATACTCGTTAGTAAAGGCGTTTGTTTTAACCTAACAGAAGTTCGTCTTTTTGGTTTGGACGTATCATTTCATAATCTGACATATTTCTCAGTGTGATTCCATCGGAAGCCCTGGGAGTCTCGGATCATTTGAGAAGTTGAGGAGTGCGGCTTGAGTCAAATTCACGTTGACTTCAGGTAAAAGGCAGCTGGGAATGCTGAGCCTATAGTTAACATTTAGCAACATAAAATTAAAGGCTTTATCGTATACGGTAAACCCAGCGTGGACTCAGCAGTTGGTTCACGCTGCCATTGTGAAAATACTCACACCCCTGTGAAAGTGTGCCGTTGTACAGCTTACGAGTCTTCCCTCGGCCTGGCACGATGCATGTTGGCAGATTTGGGCCAAGCATCTTCCTGCACGCTCAGTGTATCCTCTACGTACTCCGTGCATCTGCTTTAATAGTTTGATCTAGCAATTTTTTTTACGTTTGATATTTATTTTTGTTAACTTGCACTAGGGAGTAGTCAATTCTTGGTGCATCTGACCGTTTAATAATGCCTTCCCGTATATTTCCGTGACGGATCTCCAACATTCCTGTCTATGGTTCCCAGAAGCGGTCATTTACAACCTTTTAGAAAGTTAGTACACGTGTCTGTCTCCAAATTTGACCCTTCACTCAGCCGATGCCATCTGTTATGGATGGGTAACAGCCGTTTCTCCGTCCTGTTGGTACACTTCATTTAATAGTAGAGAATGCATTCCTTACAGTCACAAAGGGACCTCCTATGTCACGCTGGGCAGGTGATGGCCTGCGGGCCAACTCTGGCCCAATACGTATTTCAGTAGGGCTCAAAAACTTAACCTTTTCAGAAATATTTTTAAATGGTTGAAAAAAATCAAAAGTAGAATCACATCCCATGGCAGATGAAAACCACATGAAATTCAAATTTCAGTGTCTGTAAATTAAGTTCTATTAGAACACAGCCACACCCATGCATTTGCATATGTGGCTGATTTTGTGCAGCCAGGGCAGATGGAGTAGTTGCCATGGAGACCAGAAGTCTCCCAAAGCCAAACACAGTAATAGGTTCTGGGCCTTGACGGAAAACACTTGCCCACCCCTGCTTCTTTCAGGGTTGTGATGTCTTTAATGCGCCTCTTCAGGATGCTTGCTTGACACTCTCAGATTGAAGACCAGTTTCTCGGTAAAGATTAAGAGAGGAGGAAGATTACGGGGCTTTGCCCGCATTCGGCTCCTCACTGTGCCCCAAGCAGACAGGCCACCTCCTCCCAGTTCCTCTCGTCTGACAGACCCCTGTAACGGCTTTTCCTCCTTAGGTAATATTTCCACGAGCTTTAATGCAGCCTAATCTTTAGCCTTCCTAAAAACAGCCCTGCAGGTCTGTGACCTTTGGTCTTTTGTATTCGGCCTTGGTTAGGTTCCACTCCCCGAGGACGTCAGGAATTCACCCCCCACCCCCAGACACATTGCTTTCACGGATACTTCTTTCCCGAGGGACCAGATGCTCCCATAGTAAATTTAAATAACTGATCACCTTCTATCAGCACCAGTATGGTTTAGTGTCTCTTTTCAAGTGATGTTACTATTTGTGCTCTTTTTAAATCTGGTTTTATAAAAACAAGTGCAAGGATTGAACTTACAGCATCCCTGGCCTCCTCTCTGTAATTCTTCACGCATCGCAGACATTCCCAGGAGGTGACCTGCTACCCTGCAGCCCCCCGCCCCCAGGTGACCTCGGACCTCTGATTGAGTAGGAGATTAAGTAGCCAGGGGGTCTGGAACCACAGCTGTGTTCATCTCAAAGCCTACAAAGCAGAAATCCCTCCTTCAGAACTGAAACCCAGCTCTTTCCTTCTGTGAAGGGACTGATACTATCTTTTGAAAGTTGCAAAGTTTCTGAATTACACATCTAGTTCACTAAAAGTCTATATCCTCAAGAGATTAAAAAATGTGTAGGGAAAATGCCAGCTCAGACTTTGCTCTGTAGTTAGTATGAATTTTAAGAATGAAAATGTAATTTGTTAGAAATACCGCCTTTATCTCTCAGTGTAAGAACATGAGAAAACGAATTCTGATAAAAGACTTTTTCCAGATTGCATATATTTTTTCCTGGTAAAGAAGAAAGAAGACATTTCAGGGAGAATTGATCCCGATTCTCAGCTCACTCCTGAGAAAAAGGAGTTACCCAGCCGCCCATCTGGGGAGCGTACCATCCGGCTTATACACCATTCTAGAAAGAATGAATGATAAAGCTTTCTTTCTCCTTTTTTAAATATGTCTGCTGTACATAGAGGTATGATATCGTCACTAAAAATTACATATGACAAAAATCTTATTAGTTGAACATCTGAAATTGCTGATATTTGACAATTTTTGTCACAAACTATAATTCCAGGTTTAACTCTAATATTTTAGAATGACACAAGTTTTGTATGTCAATTATATCTAAGTATTTCTTTTTTTGTTTTGTTTCCTTTTTTAACATCAGTGTGTGGTTGCCTCTTGTGTGCCCCCTACCAGGGACCTGGCCCCCAACCCAGGCATGTGCCCTGACTGGGAATGGAACTGGCGACCCTTTGGTTCACAACTAGTGCTCAATCCACTGAGCCACACCAGCCAGGGCTACATCTAAACATTTTTTTAAAAAGCAAAAGATGAAATCTAAAATGACCCAAATCTGAAATACAATCAAACGTAAAATCATTACAAATGGAACTCCAGGTGAGAAATCCCGAGGACAACAATATTGAAACAGATTTTTTAACAAAGGGAAACTTGGAAACTCTGCTTGCTACCACTATTTTTCAGAAGTCCCCCTTTCAATCATTAGTATTAAACAGAGCCCTTCTCTCTCTCAGTTCAGTTATTCCAAATAACAGTTTGGGGGGGGGGGTTAACTGTATGAGCATTTAAGTTTATTTGGGGGCCATTTAGGGTCTTTGAAATATCCTAAAGAAGTGATAATGTGCCTTCAGGTAAGTTTGTACCCTAATGGCAAGCACCAGGCATTCTCCCTGATCTGCACAGAACCAGCCAAGGACCCCAAGGGCAGCTTCAGAGTTGGAAATAAAGAAGTGTGTCACGGAAATACCCAGAGCCCCCAGAAGTTAGTTGGAGAGGGTACATGGAATACACTACAGATGCCTTAGAAAGCCATTCCTCTTCAGCCAAAGAGTATATTGTCCAGATGTCCTAGGAGAAGTTCCCCAAGAAACCCCACGAAGATGAAGTCACATCGCGTGTGTGTGCGCCCAACTACACAACTTCAATCCATCTGCTGGACGGAAGACGGAGAGGAAGCGGGAGAGCTAGAGGGAGAAAGAGAGAAAGGTACAAAGAGAGAAAGGAAAGGGCTAAATGAGGCACAGCACCAAAAGGAACTGAAATAAAGGGGGTCGTATAAGAGGAGATGTCTACAGGGAAAACTGCAGAAGGTTACAGAGAGAACTCAAGGAATAAAATACATGAGTAGATATGTTACCACTGGGTGGAAGAACTCAGTAATATTACAACCACCTCAACTCTATTAAGTTTTTTTTTTGTAGAAATTGAGAAGCTGATTCCAAATTTTATATGAAAATGCAAAAAACAGAATATCCAAAGAAATATTTAAAATTAACAAAGTTAGAGAAGTTACACTAGCTGACTGCAAGATTTATTGCCAAGCAAGAGTTCTCAAGTCAGTGCTACGGGGGCAAAGGGCGGACCAGCAAACCTTCCTGGATAATGATGCATGTGGCCATTAAGTCATCACCCACCCCTCCAGCTACCAGTTAGTGTAATCCGTGCGCCAAACTGGGCGATGGGTACATGGGGCTGGCCAAATTTCTGTTTAATTTTTTTCCATATGATGGCTCTAGTAGTGCTTGGTTGTCTTTAACTTCATTCGAAACCAGTTTGTTAGCTTGTATTGTGACAGCTGTCATATCAGCGTGCATTTAAAACACTTGTTAAAATTGGTGAATTCTGGGTCAGCCATTTTAATATTGAAGATGGAGGAGAATATGCTACATTTTCAGCGTATTATGCTTTACTATTCCAAGAAAAGTGCAAACCAACTGAAACACAAAAGAAGATTTGTGCAGTGTATGGAGAAGGTGCTGTGACTGATGGAATGTGCCAAAAGTGGTTTGCCGAATTTCTCGTTACTATGGACATTTTGGCCAAACAATTCTCTGCTGCGGGGCTGCCTTCTGCACTGGAAGATGTTCAGCAGCACCCCTGGCCTCTACTCACTAGAAGCCAGTTGTGGGGGACAGCCGACACCCTCAAAATATCCAAATCAGTAAAGTTACGGGTTAAAATGAAAAACGTGCCTTTTATTTTATGAAAAAAAAAAACAAATGAAAAAAATGTGTCATGACCTTTTGGGCAACCCAATACAAAGAGGAATTGGACAGGACCTGTCTAAGTGTCAGAGTCCTCAGTTTAAACGGCACTTTAAACATGGACAAAATAATTAAAATACAAATGTATATATTTCTATGTCTATTCATTCTGGTGTTGGAATATAGAGGAAGTAAAAGAAGTGTCTTAAAGTGTGCCTAGGAAACTGAATAGGCAGACAGGATGTGGATGGTGGAGAGAACACACTTCTTAAAGAGGCATGAGCGTGGGCAAGGTTTTGACAGGTACCCGAGACACCTGTGTTCGTGAAGCGTTTGAAAACCATGAAGTAGACGGAAGGGAGACGAGACTAGGAGAAATGATGGGGTTAAGACCCAAAAGTCTGCAGAGGTCCTCAAAGAAGCTTTATATAACAGCAAACTAATGCGTAGTGCGTTTTGTTTTTAGGACAAGGTGGTGAGTTCTGTGCAGAGGTAACTCAGCTGGAAATGGGGAAGATGGACAGAAAATCGGCATAGAGTGGTTAGAAGCAGGAAACCAATTATTTCATTTAATATGTAAAAATATTTCCCAGATGTATTTTCTCGCTGGAACCCTGGCAGGACAATTGATACCCACTCGGAATTTGGGAAGAGTTCCCGCTTTCCTAAAATGTGTTAACGTGCCCTGCCATCAGTAAATGGAATATTAAATAATCGATTGTATTTTGAAGATATTCGGCTGCCGTGCAGCCATCAGAAGGCATTTCCGAACCTCATTCCCTTCTGCGGCTCGGAACAGGGGCTTTGTGAGTCAGCGTGCTTTGGCTTCCTCCCCAGGCTCCCGCGAAACTCCGGTGAGTGACACGTGCTCACTCCACCACCGATGCTTAGGGGCCCATGCCAGGGAGGACTTACTACATGAAAATGCAGAACAATTCAGAAAATAAGTTCCAAACTATTCCATTAACGTTTCCCAGCTCCCTTCTGGACTCAAGTTTTGTATTTGCTTTTTTTTAAATATGAGAACTTACATAAATAAGCACTGAAATATAAAACATGACTTGCCACGCTCAGTCCCCACCTAGGCCCTAGACGGAGCACGTGCCTGGATGTTCACATGTTAGGTTTAAATAACCGAGCTTCCTGTGTGTGGCAGAACCATCTCATTCCCTCTGCAAGCCTCCCAGCAAGGGTGCTGTGGGCTCATCACTGACCTCCTTCCTTAAATGGAACCCTAGGTCCAGTTCAGACACTTGCCCAAAGTCACACCACTAACAAAGCTGGAAGCCTGGATTAAACCTCCACAGTCTAACTCTGAATTCATGCCTTGGAGCATCTGTGTTTTTCATGAAAACATTCTCCAGATTCAGCAGGGGGCTTCCCGAAGATGTAAACATTGTAGCAGCAGACTACAGAAATAAGGCAGTCAGTCTTGTCTCTTGAGCCAGATGTACCCAGAAGATGGGAGCAAAGAACTCAGGAAAGGCAGTGCATCTATTTCTGCATTTGAAAATATACAAGAAAAAGTGGAGCGGGGACAGTGCCCATAAGCGAAGGCTGCATTCGCACAAAATGAGGCCTCTCATCATCCAGCACCTAGTCAGATACCAGGACCAGCATCCAGCTAGTGAGATGCCTGTTTGTAACTTGTTAATGTTTAAAAGCTGATGCAGCCGAAAGGCTCTGAAACTGACACTGAAATGTACAGATAATGCAAATAGAGAAGAATTCATCTTCGGACTGAGACATGTTCATAGTTTTAGAATACTCCTGCACAGTTCTGGAAATTTCCACAAAGTCTGTGGACCACAGCCACCTCTGTCCAGAGACAGCCACGAGAATAAGGTTGGTCTTCTCATAATGCTAATCGCTGTGGCCCTGGCATGGTGGGCTAAACAACCACCCCTCCAAGTGGTAGCACCCCAATCCCTGGAAGCTTTGCATGTGTTACTTTATGCGGAAAAAGGGGCTTTGCAGGTGTGACTAAGCTGCAGATCTTGAGAGACCACCCTGGATTATCCAGGTGGGTCCAGTGCTGGGCCAGAGGCAAAGACACGCAACAGCAGGAGAGGTCAGAGAGAGAGAGAGTTGAAGATCCCAAGCTGCTGGAGAAGGTGGCTGTACGCCAAGGAATGCAGGCGGCCTGAGAAACTAGAGAAGACAAGGAACCACATTCTCCCCTGGAGCCTCCAGAAGGAACGCAGCCCCGCCCACCCACCGATTGTAGGACTTCCGACGTCTGGAACTTCAGAATAGCTCTGCATTGTTTCGGCTCCCTGAACATGGTGCTGTTTCTTGCAGCGATCTGCTAGCCACATCCAGCCCCGTGCTAGCTAGGCCAGCTCCTGAGCCTCTCTCATCCTCGATTTTCCCCTTTATTAAAATGGGGGCACTCCTCCTCCTCCTCCACAAGAAGATCATGAAGATGGACTAGGACCAGGTAGGCCTGAGACAGCATGCGTTCCCTCACCTGTCACTGTCAGCACTCATTAACAACAGGCTCCCCGCCCCTCTGGGCGGCACTTCTTTTTTCTGTGCAGCTGGGTTTCTAGTAAAAATGCCAACACTGAGGATGGAGACAAGATTCCTGAAGGGTCTCATTCACTGGCACTGTTTCCATGGAATCTGCCCGTTTGTGTTTCATTTGGGGAACCCAAAATCCGGGGGTCAATATGAGTAAGCTGGAGATGGGTTTGTGCAAATAAAATAATGGGAACTTGCCCTGGCTGATGTAGCTCAGTGGATTGAGCTCGGGCCTGCGAACCAGAGGATCGCGGTTCGATTCCCAGTCAGGGCACATGCCTGGGTTGCCAGGCCAGTTCCCGGCAGGGGACATACAAGAGGCAACCGCACATTGATGTTTCTCTCCCTCTCTCCTTCCCTTCCCCTCTAAAGATAAATAAATAAATAATAAAAATAAATAAATAAATCTTGTTTAAAAAAAAAAATAATGGGAACTTAATGGCGTATTAAAAACTGGCAGCTGAGCACTAAATATCTGCAAAGTCACAGAACCTAACTCTTGCTGTGGGGCACCACCAGGCCGCTGACTCAGGACCGCAATTGCCCAATCCCGAGGCTGAGGCTAGAGAAAGAAACCATGTTTCCAAAGGTAATCCTGTTGGAGCTGACTGCAACAGCTTCCTGGCCCCTCTGGTGGTGAAATGTCTGTCCTGGATCTTGAGGAGTCATTTAGATTTCACTGCTTTTTGTCTCTGCCTCCAATTTATGGTCCCGGGGTAGCAGAAGCGTAGTGACAAGCTGCGCCTCACACCCGGAGGAAACCGACACACAGTAGCTGAAACTTTCTTTATCTGCTCAGGGCTCCTTGGCGCTTTCCTGCACACCACGCAGCAGTCACAAATAGAAACGCAGCCCAGGCTCTGCAAAATGACATTTTATTCTTTGGCTCTTCCCCCTGATAACTGTTTTTGTTATCCTATTAGCCAGATGCGGGCAGACTGTGAAGTCACCCGCGGGATGCTGTATCTCTTTGCACCTTCTTTTTTATGAAAATGGCCTCTCTCTGTGTGCAGGGGAAAAGTTGCACTAACCATTAAGAGAAGTCTGCAGCAAGAATGCAAAGAGGTCACAATTTAACGTCAGGCCGGGATAATAATATCATCTGGAAGTTGCACATAAACAGTAATACCAGACAACACGGATAAGCAACTGAGGCTGCCACACTAATTTCCTCTAAGTTGCACTGTCCTAGCTTGGACCAGACCAAGACCGTGATTCAAGCCTCCCCATCTGCTGGCATTTCCTTTTGCTTTGCTTTTGGCTGTCAGGTTCACGGTTGTAATGATAACAAAAGCCTTGGAATTTAAAAGCAACGAATTTCTCAGTTGATAGGACTCAGGAAACTGTAACCAGAGAATCTGACCGTGTTAGAAACAGGTTTGCGCTCTCAAAAACTGCAGCCAGAAACCCAGATGCTGCAAATGCCCACCGATCAGGCCAGTCGCCTCTGAACTCCCGGTCTGCAAGATAATTAAGTTGTAATTAACTGCTCTACCCTGCTTTAGGCAATGGATCACGCAATTTGAGCGCGCTCTGCTGGGACCTGGGACCTGGGACTGGACAGTCACGTAGCCTGCGGAAAACCCCGACTTTGGATTTTGTTTCGCTCTGTAAACAAGTAACAGAAAGAGCCGTTTGAGAAGGAAAGGGCAGGAGTCACAGTCCTGCAGCCCCCTCACGCCGGGTCTACGTGAAATGTGCGCGCAGTTGGCTGCCCGAGATCCGACCCGCAAGGGCGCAGTAGGGGAAACACTGCCGGCCCAGGAAGGGTTGGCGTGGTTGACCCTGAGAACAGGCGCTCAGGTTCCCAGGAAAGTGATGGCGAAGGAAAGCAGATTTTGAAAGGACAGATTTAGGACGACAGCCACTTCTCCCCCGTACCAGCGCGCAGTCACCCGCGTGTGCACCTGCCTTCCATTGCGCATGCGCAGGCACGACCTTTCGCTTCGGTCTCTTGGGGACCGTGGGAAGAGGCTGTGATTCTCCCGGCTCCGGAAACCGAGCTGCCTGTCCCTGACCTGTTCCGTTGGCTCCCACATCCACCTCTCCGTGTCCCCAAGCCTGCTTCTTCTAGCTCCAACATGCAAGCGGTTTCGGAAACACCGGACGAACAGATTTGTGTCGTTAATTAGGAAAGGACACACAAAAATAGCAGCGATCATTCCAAGCATACATGTCACGTGTTATTCCAAAGGCTTTGTGTGCTCAGCTAATCCTCGTGACCACCTGATACAGCAGCTTCTGCCCCTGGTTTTGCCTCCTGGAAGCGCCCTCCCATTGACCCAGGCTCTCTGAGTCCTCTGCACCCAGCGCGCGCCTCCCCTCCCATTCACCATGGCCTGGCATGGTGCCATTCGAGGTCCTGTTAGCTCTTTATTATCTCGTTCTCTGCCTGGGACACTAAAGGTCTTGGAAGCCACGGCCTTATTTTATTCACTGAGTATCTGTCTACTCTGGCGGCTCCAAACCCCAGTTACTTGCCCGGGTCAGCACTGGGCATGGCGGATCTAGGACCCACATTTGAGTCCATCGGAACTGGAGCTCAGATCTTCAGCCAGTGTTTTAAATTACACACCAGACGAAGGTCTTCTCTCCCCAGGCTGCTCTGCACAATTAGGCTCTTCATCAGTATGGCTGTAGAACAGTCAAGAAGCGAGATTTCAGAAGGCCAGAGATCCATGTTCTATTTCACCCGGTGGTCTCCTCAGTCTCGCGCTGTAGCTAGCTAGCTAGAATCACGTAGAATGAGAAAGAAATACGTACATCTCTCATTCCATCATTTGCTACTTTCACACCTGCCCATAGAAAACCCAAATCAGGGCATCATAAATGGTCAGCAGACTAAAAGGGCGTGCCAACTATGTTAGGGTTCCCTCTCAGATTCAGTCTAGGGCATTGGTTCCAGGTGATTAATTAGCAACACGGGTTCGCAAACTCACCGAATAACCTCTCTGGGACGCTGAGGGATTATGTAACAGAGGGGAAATGGAATTTCAAAAAAAAGAAAATAGAGAAACAATGCTCAATGTGCATTGAGAAATTCAAGACCCTTTGATGGCAAGAAGGGCTTCTCAACATCACTAAATATAAAAGTGTTTAAAAACCTGACTTAAAAATACCAATTATGGCCCTGCCTATGTGGCTCAGTTGGTTGGAGCACTGTCCCATGCACCAAAAGGTTGTGGGTTTGATTCCCAGTCAGGACACATGCCTAGGTTGTGGGTTCAGTTCCCTGCCAGGGCACATCAGGAGGCAACCAATCAATGTCTGTCTGTCTGTCTGTCTCTCACGTATCAGTGTTTCTCTCCTTCTCTCTCTCCCTTACCTTCTCTCTCTAAAATCAATAATCATATTGTTGGGTGAGGATTAAAAAGAATACCAGATATGTCTTCCTTGGTACAGTTGGCATCTAAGGGACACAGAAGCATATAAATAGTGGTGCCTCTCGGTGCACAGGCCCTCTCATTAGGCATCTGAGGCCCGAGAGAACCAGGCACATGACTTTGGCCAAGAAGGCGTGGCCTACCTATGTGTGATGACGTTGAAGAGTCTGCTGCCGCTGGCAATGCACCAAGCATCACAGGAACCATCCAGTAAATCCAGAGCCATGCGCCAGGCGCTAGGTTAAGTAATGGACAGGTACGATCTCTTTAATCAGGCCGCCGATGCTATAAACTCACACCTCAGAACCGGAGGCAGAAGTTCTCTCTGGCGACTTCTCGCCTCTGCGCTCCCTGGCAGACACACAGACTCCTGTGATTCTGAGCGCCAGCCGTCTGAAGGAGGTCTTCGTTTTATGTCACGATTTCTGATAAACATTTTCAAGAGGAGTGTTTTTAATTTTGAAGATAAAGAAAGAAAAACAGGAATGGCACGAAGTGCCCGCCCTAGGAAGGGTGAGCCAGACCTTTTCCTAATTCACAGAGCTCCGCAGGACTCCCACGTGCCCCCCCCCGCTCACTCCACCCCCGGGGGTGAGGGTAACCGCAGCACTGTGGGCTGTTGGAGGAAACCAGAGGGGATGGGGGACACCCCTGTGGCCAAAACTGAGCCTTTGCAAAGGAGAGACTTCGCTCAAGATGGTGCTGAAGAAGGGAGGGGGTGAGAGCCGCAAAGGTCCTCTTAGGAACTTAGTCATCCAAGCCTTCTAGGGACACCGGCAGTGGCCGCAGTGTGGACAAGGGGACCGAAGCCCAGGGCTGGGCGAGAGTGGCTGCAGGACCGATGGGGAAGCTGCCCGCAAAGCTACCTTTCACGTTGCCTTGGCCTTCTCCCCTAGTTCTCCCAAGGGATGAGTTGATACACAGTGTCCCAGAGAAACTTGGGTTGACCCGCGCCCTGTACGAGGCTGACCCAGACCCCCATTAGGGCAAAATCAGAAAAAGAGTCTGCTGAGCAAATCTGACTTGTAAAGCGTTTGAATCTGGGTGAACTTGACCCAAGGACCCTTGGGTTGGCCCCGTAATTGAACGATTTCAAACAAAGTCTCCTAAAATTTCTCCCACAGCAGATATATATATATATACACATATATATGTGTGTGTGTATATGTGTGTGTGTGTGTGTGTGTGTGTGTGTGTGTGTGTGTATATATATAAATCCTTTAAGAGGAATCCACTATCCCTGATAAGTTACTGTCAACTTTTGGTAGAAAGCTCATTACCAAGGTTAGTAAGGAGGGGGCGCCGAGGCTTGAGGACTGGCCGATGACGTCCTGGCCAAAGGTACCTGGGGAGATCCTTGACTCGGACAAAAAAGGCTCCTCAGACTCTTAGAGAAAAAATCAGATTAGTTCTAGGAGAATCTGAAACATCTACTTTTGACAGGAGCTACCTTGAGGAAATCTTGACTTTAAACACATGCACACACATATTCTCTCCGCAATATCCTGCGGTCTGATTGTGAGTCACCTCTTTCATTCTTCTAAAAATACACACAGTGCTTCATTAACACCGGCAGGCTCTCTCTCGGCTCATCTTGCATTTGTGGAGAAACAGGAGTTCTGTGTGAGGAGGACGCCAGCGTCCCCCAGCGCAGGGCCGCAGGGCCACCTGGGACATCCAGCCATCATCTTCCCTTGCGCGGGTCGCTTCTCCAAGTATCGCCCGGCAGCTCCACTTCCAGGTACTACCGAGAAGAGGGGGGCTGTGGGCACCACTCTCTAAGACCAATACCCAGGGAGCATCCGGAGTGGGGCGGGACTCCTAGGGGCTTCTGGACATCCCCTTGCTCTTCCAAACGCGTGCCCTGCTTCAGAGGCAAATAAATAAAGAAACAGGGGCCTGCTCGCTGTGGAGATCTAGCAGAAAAGGGGTTTGCAGGGACACTCTCCCACCCTGTGCAGCACACGTACATGACTTGATGTATGGAGGGACATACGGACAGGTATATGTACATCTGGATACACACGTAACTTTGTACGCACACCGTACTTCCCTGTAGAGAAATGAATAACATGAACGAGACTTTTAAACTGCTGAAGGCGTATTAGATACTATTTCTACTCAAAAGCCTCAGGAAATGTCGCATTTTATTCAGAACCCTCTCCAGGGTCCACAAAGTTTTATACATTTGGGACATCCCCACCTCTACCTCACCAGCCGCCTTTTCTCTCATTTCCCCTTGCCTACTTCCTTAAAGCCACACTGGATTCCTCGCTGCTCGTCAAGCACATTCCTCCCACTCCTACCACAGGCCCTTTGCACATGCTGTTCTCTGGAATGTGCTTTCCCCAAAGCCTGGCTCATGCTCTCAATTCCCTGCCAAGCATTTCCATCACCCAGATTTCCCTGGGCACCCCATCTCGCTCCCTGAATTTCCCTTCCCAGCCCTGTACCAACTGATGCATTTCTGGTACATCATTTACTGCGGGTTATCTATCCCATTCCTATGATTTCTCCAGGACCACAGAACTGTGGCTTCCTGGTCTTAGAGCCCTCGTGCCCAGAACTGCATTGGGAGGCTCTGACTTGGTGGTTGAATGAAGGAGGCTGGTCTGATCCCATTGGACTGGACTGCTGCCAATCACAAAGCTTTGGAGCTGGAGGGACTTGGAAAATAGTGACTCTTCAATTCTCCTTCCCCACCAACAAGGGGACAAGACCACGCCCAACACACCACACACAGGTGAACCTGAGCCCCGAAATCAAAGTCAGGAGGAACATCTCAGTCCAGGATGGGCAGTTCAGAGGCACTGCTGGTGGGGAAGGTTCTAGATGCCAAATCTTTACCAAGCAGGGCACTGAAGCTGTCAGAGCTGCAGGCTGGGGCCGCAGTGCCCAGTGAGGAGAACTAGCAAGGCCAGGGGGCAGGCGGCTGCACGCTCCTTTGTAACAGGGAACTCATTCCTGGTTCTCAGGTTTGGCATCTCTCTGGGCAGGTCAGCTGAAACCTCCAGAAAGTAGACCCACTAATGAAAAACAAACAAAACAAACAAACAAACAAAAAACCTAGAGCCTAAATGTCAGCGTCAACCAGCTCCCGCAGACCGGATGGAGCCTTACAGACACAGCCCACGGCCAGGTGATTCTGGCGGTGGCCGAGGCTGACGCTCACGGGGCAAGACTGTGGCTGAGAGGAACACTCCCGGCCGCCTGGGCCTGAACTGACCGCCCAGCGGGGCCTGTTGGGAAGGGGACTTCGGTGGAGCAGGCGCTCAAAGCAGGTCTCCAGGTCTGTGCCTCGCACCCTGCCCCCCATTTTTCTTGCCCACTCAGGCTCCAGGAGAAGACTTCACCCAACTTTTCACGGTGGGGCATCCAGCAGGTTTACCTGCGACAAATGCATGGCGTCGCTGTTCCAGAAATTGGAGGGGGAGGGAGGTGGAGAGGTGGCGGCCTTTGGGAAGGGCAGGCCATGTGCCAAGAGAGGGTTAAGTGTTCGTTCCCGTGAGGGGAAGGCAGGCTCTGAAGGTGCCGGGGTGAGAAGTGGGACTGGGAGGAAGGGAAGGAGGAACAGAATGAGAGGGAAGATCTCCAAAGTCCAGCGTCTAGAGCGGAGGAGGAGGGAAGTGAGCCTGAGCAGGATGAATGGATGACCTCACACTGACGCCCAGTCTTGACCTCGGTGGGGGATGGCTGAGCACCGCACCGGCATCCGAGGGGCCGCTGTGGCTGAGTCCTGTAGCCAGAGCTGACAAGGAACTCCTGATCCACTGTCTCAGGCCAACCCTGTCGTGGGGTTGGGGGCGGGGGCGTGTGGAGAAATAAATGAAGATTGTAAACCCTGCCCACCCGTGGCCCCCCCACCCCCATCTCACCTGCCCCCCCCCCCGCCCCCAGCCCTTCACAGCCCCGGTGGCTGTTCTTCACAAGCAGCCATCCACCCGGGGGTGGACGGCCTTGCCCTGAGCTTCCCCAGGTGGACAGGCTCAAAGAGAGTCTCTTAGAAATGGTTCCATCTTCTCTTTCTTAAAAATGGCCTTTCCGCAGGCAATCTGCTATCTACATCACGCATCTTAAAAAGCTGGAGTGAAAGCCACGGCTTTCTTCCCCCTTCCCTCTCCCCAGAGACTGACCTGTCCTCTGACGGTCCACTCCCACGTGCTGCCTGATCCGCCCGCCGCCGGCTGTGGCTCGGCCCGTGGAGACGATGCCCACAGGGTCCGCGTGCACTTTGCATAGCAGTCGCCACGGAAATAAATATTGTGGGCTTGGCGTGGAGGTTCCATGGAAAGTGCCAGAGATGAATAAAAAAAGGGAAAGTGTGCACGCTGTTTTTACTTTATTAGCTATAAACCCAGGCTTAGGCAGGGATCAGAGAACCCAGCAGACAGCATGAAACAAAAAGTTGCTCTCTCTTCGGCATCCCTTTCCCTTTTTTTTTTTTTTTTTTTTTTCCTGAATGAGAACATCGCCCCCTGGTGGGATATCTCTGAATCGCCATCAGCAACTTCGAAAAGAACCTGGAGACCATTCACAACCAAACCTGAACACAGAGGTGGGTCAGCGGCTGGCGGAAGGAACTGTAGGTAATAGGAGCACAGATTTCAAATTACCTGCTGACCTTCTAGAGTCCCTTATATATGACTTGTTCCCAGGAGACCAAACCTCTTATACACCCTTCTTTGCTTCACAGGTATGCTTCCTTCTTGGCCCCAAATATGGTTTTCTAGGTCTTCCAGCGCTCCTGGCTGTGGCTCACTCAGATTGTATCCATTATTTAACTGATTTAGTTAGTTAAATGGATACTCTTTAATTAGTTAATGGAGACCCATCTTCTCAGAGACCACTCCAAGCAGCTGGGACTTCTCCCTTCTCTGGCTTCCCCATGCACCTTGGGAGATACAAAACATGCACATTGATAAAACAATCTTCCCATTGCTCCCAGGTGTTCAGACTTGCTCCCCAACTAACATCGGAGCCCCTGGTCTATGCCAAGGTCTCCAGCCGGACGCCACAGAGAAATCCCACCTGAAGGAAGGCTTGGATTTGTGTGCGCACCGTGAAAACAAAATAAAAGCCATTGTCTCAACCTCAGGAGGTTTCACATAAAAATTTGGATTCCAGAATTCCTAAGACCACAGGGCGGCAGGTTTGTCTGGATACAAGGCCGTGCGGGAGATGCCAGGCACAAAGGGGTTCCAAGCAAGTGCGAATCCTTCAGCTTTTGGGGCTGGAAATCAACATCTTCCACAGCGACCCCAGCAAACTCACTCCTCTCCAGCCACACGGCGGGTGTCCCCCACTTGTTCCTCAACATCCCTGCCTCATGGCTTTCGCCCTGGCTGTGCCCCTTCTTGGAATGCTTTTCCCCCCGACTCTCTGAGGCTCACCCACTTGGGGGATTTTCCTCCAAATCACCTTATCCTTGTGGCCTCCTTGACCATCCTACTTAAAACTACAACACCCCGCTCAGAACTCCCTACACCCGTTCCTGCCTGGTTTTCTGAAAAACACTGTCGATGGCAGGCATGACACAGATATTACCTATTCTTCCCTTCCCCCGGCAGAATACACATACGAGGAGGGCGGACCATCGTGATGGTAGTATTTACTGCTGTATCTCCAATGTCTAAAGCTCATAATAGATGCTCAATAAACGTCAGGTGGATGCATGAGTGAACAGCTGTAGGAGTCATGCAGCATACAAGTTTGTCTCTTTCACACCCCATCACAGCATCTGCTCGTTAACTGATCACAGTGGCCTGTCCAAGAGTCACTAGAACTGGGGGCAGCGGGGGCTTCTATGCAAGGAGACGAAGCCGGCAAGCATCCGGCATGCCCCGCCAGAAAGGCGGCACTCAGGAGCCAGGAGCCAATCGTCTGCCACGCTGGGCTCTCTCAGCCGAACAGCTAGGTCTACCCAATTGTCTTTTTCACCTTTTCTTTCCATCGCTTTCACATTTTCGTTCTCTTTTATGGCCTTGCCCTCCTTCAAAGCCCCATCATGCTCCAGGGTGCTTCCTGTCTCCCTACAGATTGGTCCATCTCCCTCTACTACAGCTGTGTGCTCGGCCAACAATGTCTATTTAAGCATCTACACTCTCCTTCACTCATTCTTCAGGCATCACCTCCTCCAGGAAGCCCTCCGTGATTACTCCAGGGAGGGTTAGATTCCCCCTACTCTGGCTTTCCGAACACTCGGCACTTGCCTATCACCACACCAAACTTGAATCTCTGCGCTCGCAAACTCTCCCACACAGTGTCAAGCTGCTTGAGAAAAAACACTTCCGTGTCTGGTTCCTCGTATGCCCTAGACCCTCCCGTGACGTTCGGCAAACATCGAAGTCATTAGTCATGTCGGAGGAGTGCATCGATGAATGAATGCACGCCTGTGTGTCACTCTGGGCTCTGGCTGACGGAGGGAACATGATCCCTCAACAAAGTATCACCCCTTGCTCCCCGGGGAAAGTTCAGCTTCGAGCGCCAGCGTACGCAGGAAAGGACAAGAGGGAAGGCGTGACTGGGAGTGCATTTGGGGGTTCCGGCAGTCTCCACCCCCCCCCCGAACTATCTGTGTGCACAGCTCAACAATGTGTGACTGTGTTTGGGACTTCACACTGTCAGCTTTCCCAGTGCGAGTGCCCTGGGCACCGCTGGGCACATAGTAGGCATCTCCCATCATGGGTGAAACAAGGAGTATCCAGTTCCCAGCGTGGCACCATGAGGCCATATCCCAGGCCGCTGCTGCTCTACACAACAGGAGAGGGGACACGATCGGGCAACCATCGGGTTTATTGGCTCCAGGCTACTGGCCCCGGGGTAGGAGGTATCGGGCACCTGAGTCCTTTCCGGTGCCTCTCTGGGACTCCTGGACCGGGGGTGGGGGTGCAGGGAGGCAAACCCGTTGGAAATGGGCGCATTTGAGAGCAGAGAAAATAAACTCCCGAGTCTGTCTCCTGGAGGGATGTGCTGCCATTTCTTGTACAGAATCTGAATAAGTTGATTCCAGGGACATTTCCTTTTCTTCTCTCTAGGATGCTTCTTATCACAGCAGGGTCGAGCATGTGTCTGCCTCCAGTTCGCTCGGTGTTTTTTTTCTGCGTGCAATCAAAGAATATAAACTCAAAATAATCCCAGAAGATATTTGCATAGAAATTATATTGGCACTTTTATAACATACTAGACAATCTTCAATGCATTCTGATGTGGCCTGGTAGAGTATAATGGGGAAATACACGTTTTTCTAATCAACAGTTGCTTTTTTTCACAGATGAATCAACAAGGGAGTTATAATAAGGTGGAGGGGAAAAAAGAAGAAGAAGAGGGGAAAAAAAATCACACAACAAAAAATAAACCAGGTCTGAAATTCTGACAGCTTCTTCCAAGGAAAGGTGGTTAACGGGCCTTTGAATTATCCTGTGTTACACGGCTACCTGGCTGTTCCACTTAGAGGAGGAATTATACAAACAGAACACAATCAAGAGAGATGAGATGCTGGACCACGATGGGACTGGTTGTGGGAGGGAGCGCGGGGCCTTAATTAAAGTCACATGGAAAGCATTGCTCTTTTGCAAAAGGTGGAAGCCCCCCATCTTGGGGAGAAGCCACTTCTGTAGTCCCAGCGTTCGGCACAGCGAGAGAGAGCATCAGGCTGAGCACAGCAACGGGCTGGGCGCTCACGGCCAAGGGGCAGGGGACTGGCAATGGCATTGAGGGCCAGGGAGCATTTCCATGTGCACCCGTTTCTATCATCCTCCAACGGGCACCACCCTCCAGACAGTGCCTGCCATCTCTCATGGGCGTTCAAATCAGTGCTGGGCAAATACACAAGCCAATCGGTCCTTTTTATAAAACCGATACCGAGAGAAATTCAGAAACTTGCCTCACATCAGGCTGGGGCTGAAACCCAGCTCTGTTGATATGGAAGCCATTCCGCTGAGCGCCTCGGCTGAATGGAAGCGGGGGTCCCTGCATCCATGCGAGGAAGACTTGGGCACAGAACACAGGCGAGAAGAAAGGAAACCAATTCCTTTTCGAGATGAGGAGGCATCTGGGCCACGTAAGGACCCTTCCTCCATAAAGTGGTACCAAGAAGTATAACATACAACTGAGCTTGCATAAAGAGCAGCACAATCCAAGGTGGATGTTTCTTCTGACTTTAAAAGAAAGTATAAGATCTTTATGAGCCTCTCAAAGCATCCTGGGTCGCGGGCGCTGCGCCTGCTGTCCCTGAGGGAGAGGGTGGCCCTGACAGCACCGTGTGAAAGTTCCATCTACCGGAAACATCGTACACACACACACACACACACACGTTATACCAAGTTCACACGTCTGCAAGTCTGGATGCTCACAACATTTGCCAGACACTACTGAAGCAAGCACCTAATAGTTTCATTAGGACTACATTTGGCCGCTCACCCTGGAGCCCCATCTACAGAGGTTTACCCAAATGGAAACTTGTCATGTGAACTTGGTCCAGACATGGGCAGTCCAGGGCTGGTACAGCTCCCCATGGAGAGTCCTAAGGACTCGGGCTCCTTCTAGCTTCCTCGCTGACATCCTCACCAAATGTTTTTGCTCCTCATGGGAGCAAAATAACTGCTCCACATCTAGCCATCACATCTGCATTCCAGGCACGAAGAAGGGAGAGTGCCAAGGAGGAGAGAGGAAAGCTTCGTGTCTAGCAGCTTTGTTTGCTGGGGGAAAGAAAGCCTTCCATGGGGACCTCTGTCCACATCTCTCTGGCCAGGACCAGGTGCCCTGACATTGCAGAGAAGTGGGAAAAGTAGGTCATTTCAAATAGAATCCTTGCTTCCCTCAAACAAAGCCAGGGGTGTTAGTGAGGGGAAAAGCTGGGTAAAGACCAAAAAAAAAAAAAAAAAGATTTGAGTGTCTGCTTCAACAGCTATAATTTCTATTTAAAAAAAAATGACTCCCCAGTCCTAAGGCATGGCCAAATCTTTGCAAATATGACTCAATTCAGGAAAGTTTCAGCCCAGCAAGAAACCTGGAGCGTTCTTAGGCTGTCACCAGAGGCGATCCCCCAGGCCACTGTGCCCTCGTGAGCATCTTGGCAAGCCAAGGGGTAGACGGAATGCCGGGCTGTTTGCTAACACACCTGCAGGAGACCCTTGTCCAGGTGGAATTTATTTTCATAAATAACAGCTCCTAGGACAAACATGGAGTTGTCTTTCTAGGCCACTACAAAGAGGTGTGTCTTTTGCATCTGCTTCTGCCTGGCTGCACCTCAGCTGCTCGCTGGTTTTTAACTCAAGTGCCGGTTTCTCGGTGGAGACATCGCCACGCCCCCAGCAGGCTGACTGCGCCTCTCCACGCTGTCCTGGGGGAGCCGCCTGAGACTCAGCTCCTGGGGGCCTTTCCCACAGGACGGGGAGCTGTGTTGAACCCTCGCTGCTGTGCACAACTCTCGGTAATTTCCAAGCACACAGTGTTTGTGCACTAAACTGATGACCGTAACTCAACAGCACCTTCAGCTGTCGGCTGGGGCGTGAGCTGGGTGACACGCTGCCGGGGCTTGCCAGGGACTCAGGGGCTTCCCAGGACGTGGGACTTTGCATGTTAACACCGGGAAAGTCCCGGGCAAGCTGAGACAAGCTGGTCACCGTGGGTGACCTTGAGAGTTCACTGCCTGATGACCAGCACACTCTGAGTGAGGAATCGGTCCAACAACTGCAGACGGGAGGAAACCAAGGCCTGGCCAGGTACCAGCCCTTGTCCAAGTTCAAGCAGCTAATCAACAGCAGAAGGGGAGGTGCCACCTTAGGGCTGTCTGTGATAGAAGAGGAAACATCCATTTGTTCTGCAGTTAGGTTCCTGGCACACAGCTACTGCAACTGGGACTCTCGGAGGGATGAGAGTGTGTTTGGGGGGCCTCCGTGGCTTCAGCATGGGGTCGGTCGCCACAGACACCAAGGAAATGATGGGAAGGCTGGGTCTCCAGCTTCACCCCCCTACTCTGGGGAATGGGAGAGCGGTTGTAGATGGGGTTCCATCACCCATGGCCAACTATTGATACTTAGTCAATCACTGCCTACGCAATGAAACCTCTGCAGAGACCGCTAAGTGACAGCGTTTGGAAAGGGAGGGTGGGCCTTTCTTGGTGCTGGGAAGGAGGCGTGCCCACGGAAGCATGGCAGTTTCGTGCCCTTGCCTTACACCCGGCCCGGGGCCTCTCCCCGCTTAGGCTGCTGCTGTCCGCATCCTCTATAATAAACTGGTAACGGTAGGTAAAGCGCCTTTCTGGGGTCCAGGAGCTGTTCTCGCAAGCTACTGAACCTGGAAGGAGGGCCGTGGAACCCTTGCTTCCTAGCCAGGGGGTCAGAAGCACGGGCGGCAACCTGACATGGGGTGGCCTTGGGGGACTGAGCCCCCGCACCCGCGGGGGCTGTGCTCACTCCGGGTAGTCAGCCTCAGAATCATGGTGAACTGTAGGACACCAGGGGGTGTCAGAACTGGTTGTCGGTGCCGAGAACAACCCACACGTTGGGTGTCGGGCGTGCCGTGAGTGAAAATAATGCAGACCACCTGGGTCCGTGCCCACCGTGTTAACCCCCACGGGCACGACCTCCCGGTCTGCGAAACAGCCGTGTTTTCCGCTGCCCTTCCAGTTCTCTCTGAGCCTGGGCGTCGGTGACTCTTGGTCATTGCTTGAAGAGTGGCTGCACTCTGCTACTGCCACCTGAAGAGCTATATCGCACATATTTTGATGATGTTGGACGTCATGTGTCAAATGATACGACAGCGCAAAAGCAGTGTTCTATCAGTTTGGTTTTCTGTGAGAACGCTGATGAATAACAACCAAAATTATTTTTTTTAAAAATGAACTTAAGGGAAATTCCTGCGAAGACCAAAGTCATAGCATTTCCGGTCTTTGCAGACAGCTAGGGTCAAGTGTCGTCACGCCCACCAGCCCATCAGTAACAGCTGGACAGAGGCACTTAGTGCTCCGTCACGTGTGATGAAACTTCCCTTGCTGCTGTTGCTAAAGGGGATGAATGAAGGGATCAAAGCTTCAAAGCCTCCGAGTGGCTCAAGGGAAAACAAAGCAGCAAAAATATCAAATGGCTAGACGAGCGAAACTCACAGGAAGTCCCCTCGTCCTACCCTGAGACGCCCGCAAACAGGAAGTGCCACTTCCTCACCCGTTTCACACTTTGTCTCTTTCCCCATCTGTAACATGACATCAGGGATACGAACAGCAATAGCTAATAAAATCGAAGGCAACCCAATTTAATCAGGGGGCTTAAATGGAAGGTCTATCACTGACTTTAGCCCGTCAGCACTTTTTTTCTGTTCTTTGGCCTACAAGGCATTAACACACACCGATTCTTTCTACGTTACTTTTCATTAGTTTCCTGACTGTTTCTCTTTCCAGTTAGTAGCTGTGGGAGACCACCTCTTCCCCCTAGAACCTTGGCTCAGTCTTGCTGCTACAGTATTATCCTGTCTGCCTCGGGGAAACCTTTACCATGAAACACAGTCAGAGCACCTGAGGGTGCAGGGGCTTGTGACGGGGACCACATCAGTGTTTCTGTGCCTGCTGGCTAACGACTGTTAACAGGTACCTGGATGGCACCGAACTGCGAACAGCCCTCTGATGGCCTGTTGGAGGGTGAGGAGCCCTGCACTCCCCTGCCTCCCGTCCCGGGAAGCTACTGACTCAATAACCACCAGCCAAACCAGCTTAAGTCAGGTGGCCCCAGATCTGCCCCCCGCCCCAGTACACCCTTGGCAACTCCATTGTGTTTATTTACTGAATGGGAGGCCCCCAAAGTCTGCAAAGGAAAGGAACTCATCGTTGGAACATGGACCAAAAATTCGCCTAGGGACCAAACTGTTCTCCCACCCCCACCCCACCTGGCCCCGCAAACCCTGATTGGCATTTCATGGACTGCACCTGCGGAAATCCCGGTCTGGGCCTGGCCCTGTTCGGCCCCTTCACCGTCAACCTCCAGCCAACCGCAGGACCAAGGACCGGAATGCACACTGGGCTTTCATGCCTTCGGAGCGGCGCCCTGCCCATTGTTCTCTGCTCTTTTCTTCCTTCCCCAAGCAAATCACAGGGTCCTCAGAAACGCTATTGAAGTGCCTCCAGAACGCACTGTGATCCTTATCTTCAAAGCCAGCCAGCTAGGCCTCTGGCTCAAAATTTGCCTGACAGTTAAAGGAAAGTAAATTGGGGGCTGGCTTCCTTTGATAACCGCACGCTTTTCTTCCTTTGTTCCGATGGTACGGCTGTGAAAGGAATTCAGTGATGAGGAAAATAGTTCTGTGCTGTTTGGCGCTTGTGCAGTCCCCGTGGCTGGCTCGGGGCCGTGGCTTGTCTTCAGCAGAGGTCAGTTATTACGTGTCTGGGCTGGAAGGACTTTGAATGACGAGCCACAGGCCTCGGTGGGAGCCGGGCGGGAAAGCAGGAAGGAGGCAGAAGTCGGCCGGACCCCGGCGCCCCGGACCACTCAGCCTGCCCGCTCTGTAAGGAGCACCTGCCGCCTGGGATGCGGGAGACGCCTGCACTTTACTGGTCGCTTTTACGTTGTGTGGCCTGCGCTTTGAATGTTAACTGAAGCCCGTGTTCACCGGCCGGCTCCCCAAAATCACGCAGCGCGCACTCTGGAGCCCTCGCGTGCAAATGCGGTTGGTTCTTGCCTGAACGAGAGCCGCACCACATGCAACAAGTATGGCTGCTTTCATTTCGCTTCTTCGCTGGAGCACGTTCTGCCCGCAGCCTTGGCCTTGGGCTTGCTGATGAAGAAGGGAAGCCTGAAAGAACCAGCGATGGGTGTCCCCGTCCTCCTTCCCACGTCTCACAGGGAGGGGACGTGAGTAAGGATGTGAGGTCTGTTTGCGGTACCACTGCCTTCCTTCCGCAAGGGCAGCAAGTTCTGGGTCAGAGGGAAGGCCTCTAGGGCTGGCTGCCAAGCGGGACCTCTGCTTCGCAACAAGTGGACGTGACGCACTTAACCTTGTCCTTGCTTTGGAGCTCACGGAACGCCCAGACGGCATGGGTCCTCCGGAAACCTGCGTTCACGGGCATCGGGAACGCCACATGGAGACCAGGGACAGTGAGGGGCACACTCCCACTCAGGTACCTGCTCTGCTCACACGCCCGCTCCGTGGACCCATCAGACTTCACGTGCAAACACAAGTTCAAAAATAAAAGTAGCAAGGATTTCAAGATGGCGGCCACAGAGCTTTAAACCAGGGGTGGGGCCCGGTCAGCGCGGAGTTTGTGGGAACACACAGGTTGCACCCACGAAACCAGGTAGCGGGGCAGGAAAAAGGAGCGGGGAGCAGAGGTTCTCACAACTGTCTCTGTTCGCAGGGCTCTTCGTAGCTCAATAATTTTGTCCTAGCACCCTTGGGTCAAAAGAAATACCTAGCAGTTCCATTTAAGGAATAATTATGCCCTAACAAATTAGGAGCTGTTAAAAACATACAGTAAAATCCAAAGAAAAACTAGTTTTACCTTATTCTTAAGTAACCACAAATCCTTGATAAAGGTGTATGTTGGCTGGCACTGACCCTCCCCAAATCTGGGTATCAGGCCACACACCCCCCACCTCCCATTTCCCAGTCCACATTGATTTTCAGGTAGTACTTTCTCTTTTTATCACAAAAACTGTCAAAAGCCCTACTTCACAAAAATGACATCGCAGAAATGAATGGAGAATGATCTAATGTTGACCCTGAACAGCCTGCAGCTAGAGGTCCCGGAAGATCCAACAGATGATGGGTATCGCTGACTCCTGAAAAAATCCCGAGCGTCCCACAGCACCTCTGTGGGCTCGCTGTGGCACCCCGCGGTGCCTTGGCACACAGTCTGGGAGCCACAAGTGTAGAAGTCAAGTGTGAGGGCCCGGGAATCATCAGCCTCACTGGCATGATGCAGGGATTACGTTCGACACAGGGCAGGGCTCCCAGAAAAGTTAGGGCTTCCTGGGTTCCCTGCCACGGTGACTTCACAGAGCTTCTGTTGCCGTCTCTCTGTTTATGACATGATTATTGAAGAAGCACCAGCTAAGTTCCACAGGTATTTTGTTTGGTGCTGGTGGTATTGGGTTGGCCAAAAAGTCTGTATGTTTGCTTCTATAAAATAAGAGACACATTTTCCATCTTCACCAATAGCTTCATTGATCTGGATATTTTCAATACATCAGCTGTCTCCTGCTATTGGCTTCTGTGGGTCGAGGCCCGGGGGGCTAACTCAACATCTTCCAATGCAGAAGACGGCCCACAGCAGAGAATCACTTGGCCAAAGTGTCAACAATACAAAGACACTTCACAAACCACTTCCGACACATTTGATCAGTCACAAATCTTTTTTTTTTTTTTGCATTTCAGTTGTGTTTTCACCTTTCTTGAAATACTAAAGCATAATACACCGAAAATGTTGCATACCTTCTTTCATCTTTAATATTAAAATGGCCGCACAAAAATTCACCAATTTTGAAAATTTTTTTAGATGCTCGCTGATGGGACAGCTGTCACAATACAATCTAACAAAATTGTTCCAAATGAAGTTAAAGGCTACTAAGCACCACTAGAGCCATCCTGTGGAAAAAAATAAACAAACTTTTTAGCCAACCCCCTACAAAGCTTAACGGAACGGATACAGCACCCACCCTCTGGGAGCCTGAGAACAGACAATTCGCAACCACACAAAAATGTCATCAATTGTAACGATCACTGTGCAGGAACTAGCACAAGTACTTTCAACGCTTACAACCAGCGGCTTCATCTGATGCGGGGGAGGGGGCGTGGCTCTCAGCAAGTAGCCAAGAGCCTGGTATCTAGTTTGGAGCCTGAAGGACCTTCCAGTTTCACAAGCTGTTGGGCGAAGGCTAAGGGCTCCCTTCCTCCCTTCCAGGATCACGTCAGTTTCACAGGTAACGCTGATGCCGGGAAGCCGGCCTGGCGGGAGCCTAGGCGACCCTCTGGTTCTTGAGGGCAGGGGTGGTAAGAGCCGGGCGGGGCCACCCTTTCCTGGAGGGGGCACGTGGCCCCGCCACAACCACTCAGCTCCACAGCTGTGCCCCCAAAGCTGGCATAGATACAGAATACAACATACAGAAAACAACTGGGCGCCAATGAAACTTCAGTTTCAAAGGCAGAGAAAAAAGGGTCAGCTTGGGCCGGGCCCACAGATCCTTACGAGAGAGGGTTTCCACATGCGCCTCATCCGTTGGGCCTGGACCAAGTAACTTCCTCCTGAAAACACGCACACACACACACACACACGATTAAACCAAGCCGTTGGCCCCTTGTTTTCCCATATAAACCAGCAACAAAACACACACATCGACACAGCAGAGAGACATCGAGCGGACTCAGAGACAAAATCCCAATTGTTGCCCAAATCCAGTGGCTTCAAATCCACCCGAGCAACCTCTGCTTTTCAGTAGGGGAGGGAAGGCAAGAATGGCAAGGAAAATCAAGGCGCGATTTCAGTAAGGAGGGGAAAACCCAGAGAAGGGGGGGGGCGTGGGAGAGAGGCTGGCTAACTGGATGCTGCCTGCATCCCTCCCTCCCCGCCTCCCCCGCACACGCGAGAGCATCCTCTGCAGTCCACGCCTGGAGTCTGCACGCAGCTCCTGGCTGGCTTTTTCCATGAAGAAGAGCCGTTCACGCCACTCAGAGAAACAAAGGAGGTCAAACTGAATGTCCTTCTCGGTTGTTATAGCAACAATGAAAATATCGCAGAGGCTCCGAAAACGCCACTGGGAAGCCCCCTCTCTGCGCGCGGCCCGCGTGGGGAGCGCATTTGTACCTGTGTGCCCCGCGGCTCCGGACAGCCCCGCTCACTCCAGCGCGCCGTCTTCTTAAGAACACCTTACCGACTGCCTCCAGGCGCCAAGGCTCACCTGGTGGGAACCTCTCTCCAGTGCTAGCTCCTCCAGGTTTCCTAAAATAGGGTTGATGGTGTACCACTTGCATTGGAAAAACCTGGGGAGACTGAAGGACTCCGATCCATGGGCCCCACCCCAGCCCTGTTTATTGGGTGGGCATCGTCTGCCAACCTCTGATAACCAGGAGCTCAGGGAGCGGGACCTGGGGGCCGTATCTCGTTCAGCACAGATGCAGGCAGATGGTCACCCCCGAGGCCCGCCCCAGGCTGGGTGGGAACACCGGAGCTGGAGCCGACCATCTGCCTTAAAATCAGCTGTTGGCTTTCATCAGAAGATTGGCCAACTGACCTCCAGTATTTAACCAAAAGGACTTACAACCTTTACAAGGACGGAGTTTGCGGTCCTCCCTGAAAGCTGAAAACGGAGGTATTTTCCTTTCTTTCGGAACTACAGGGAAGAAGGTTTCGTTCCGAGTTGGTGCAGTATCCCCTCTCCAAGTCAAGTCTGTGCCCACGAGAAATCACAACAATGTCCCTTTAGACACAGGTGCGTTCTCCTCCGGGCAGTGAAGGCGGGGCCCCTGCTCCGGCGTGGTCCACGCCGTCTTTCCAGGAACCACGCCCCACCGCACAGCCCCACCCACCCAGAGCACCCGAGTGGCCGCGTGGGAAACCGGCGAACTTCAGACACCCCAGGCTGTGCTCCTCGGGGAAGCGGTTTAGCTGACGCCGGCTGCATCCTCCGGCCGCAAACGGCGCCAGAGGCCTTTTTGGCGCTGGCTTGAGGGTGCGAACAAGAGTACCGAGTTTTCTCCTCCATGCCACACCCCACCTCCCACCAAAAAAACTGTTTTTTTTTTCTCAGCACATAATTAAAACAAACGACTATGTCTGAGACACAGTCTGCAGTTTAGCCCCCAGATTTCAGTGCATTTGCAACACTGGCATAAGTATGTAGCATGTAGTTTGGATTGTGTACAAATCCGCCACACCTTTGAAATCCCCCGCCCCGCCCCCCCCCCCCCCCCCCCCCCCCCGCCCATGCCTTTGACCTACTTGTGTGTGCTCATCACTCAGGTTAGGGACAAAGTCATTTCCAACCCTGCTTCCCCTTCATTAACACCAGGGATTGAAGTGCTTACATCTCTCCTGGCTTCTACCCAAACCCTAAAACTAATAAAAGATCGTTTTGATGCTTCTTACCATCTAGAGTAAGGGGTGGTGGCTATAGTGTGGGCAGACCCAGACTGCCACTTGCTTTCGCAAAATAAAGTTTTGCTGGCACACACCATCCCCATGGATTTATTATGTATTGCCTGTGGCTGCTTTAGCAATATAATAGCAAGAGAGAACATATTCTGGCTCTTAAAAAAAAAATTTTTTTTTTGCTGCCCCCTAGGTCAGCCCAGGCTAGGGTCTTCCACAGCAGGCTCAGGAATCAGAAGGCCTGGGTGCGAGTGCGAGTCTGCCCAGGAACAGCCGTTACAGTGATCGGACAAGGAAGCCGTTCGTGGGTCTGGCTGGTGCTAATGCCGAGTTAGCCCAGGTGAGCAAACCAGACCGGAAGGCAGCACCAGTTCCCCCCGGGGTTCGAGGAAAGGAAATGTAGGAACGACCGACCTCAACAGCCAACGGGCTTTCTCAAGTAAGGAAACCACTGACGCTCCAGTCAATCCAACAAGGATGCCCGTGCTTCGCTTCCGTTTGCGTCTTGCCCAGACCTCTCCCACAGCTCCCGTCCCCGAGGCCTTCTAACCATGGCAAATCCATGTACGCTCAAATCAACTCTTAAACATGATGTTTTCAGTGTGTATGTTTTTAATTTTTTTATTTCAGAGAGAGGGGAAGGGAAGGAGAAAGAGAGGCAGAGAAACATCAATGCGAGAGACAAACATCGTCTGGTTGGATGCCTTCCGTAGGAGCCCCGACCGGGACCAAACTCTCAACCAGCCCAGGCTTATGCCCTGACCGGGAATGGAACCAGCGACCCTTTGGTTTGAGGGGCAATGCCCAACCGGCTGAGCCACACTGGCCAAAGCTAAACTGTTAAAATTTTTAATGTGCCCCAGTTTACCTTTTAACAGAGCTAAGAGGTCTTGGGCAACTTACTTAGATTTATCACAACTCCTGGGGGCTCAGTGTCCTCATCTGTAAAATGGGAACAACAATACTTCCCTCCTAGAGCTGTGGTGGGGGCCCAGTGAGATAACACAAGCAAAGCGCCTGGAGCGGTGCTGGACAATGGATAAAGGCCTTCAGCATCATCTAATTATAGAACGCTCCCTCCCTTTTGTGAATACATTTCTCTTTTAAAATGTCCTGAAAGACATTCTGACTTGTGGTTAACTACACTCAGCAACATTTCTTTACCCATTCATTAGCTTTAGACTTGCTTCAGCAATTCTGACTTCATTAAAATTATAATTATTTCTTTAATTCCATTTCCTTTATCTCCTCCTTCAACTTAATCCCTGACGTGGGCTGCGGGGGCCCTGGGACTCTCGGAGAGCTTCTCAGGAGACGGTTTTAGAAGAGAAAGAAGATAAAGTAAGAGCCAGACTGAGTCAGGAAAATGAACAGTGGGCGAATGAGCAAATACACATGGGGAACCAAATTCCTGCTTGATGAATCGGAATGCATCTGGGAGGAGGAGGAGCTAACTGATGTGAAAAGTCGCAAAAACACAAATGCAGGCCAGCAGAGCCATTAGCAACAAATCATTTACATATCCTTAATCCACTAATTAGTTCTCAGCTCAGTGGAACCCTCCTTCCCCAATATTTCTGCACCGCTGACCAGCGGTGTCCTTGGAAACCTCAAGTAACTCAGATGCAGTGGAATTGGAGCCGGGCTTTTGGGGTTTCGTGGGTCAATCTCTATTCTGGGAAAACGTATACTTTTTGGAAAGACCACAAATGATAATAAACCTTTTTAAACTGATAAGAACAGATACTACACTTGATCTTAGCCAAAAGGCCGAGAAGCGATAATAAACCTTTTTATGGCCCTTTCTGGGGGCTTAGTAAAGTTTTTTTCCCTAGAAAATAAAAGATAATATGTTCTGGTGAAAATCATGAATTTGGAAGAGCCTGAGAAAGTATATACTGGTAATCAGTGTTCAGTTGCCTCCTTTAGAATGAATTCTCTCCCCAAGATAGAAGTTCATTTGTTTATCCATCCATTCAACATGTGCTTTTCAAGCACGGGCCCTGAGTCAGGCACAGTTCTGGGGCCTGGGAAATAGGGTCGCCAGGCTTAGCAAAGAAAACCTGACCAGCCAGTCCAACTTGAAGTTAAGATACACAATGAACATTCTTAAAAAGTGTGATTATGTTCCACGCAAAACCCCTACACTAAAAGATTATTCATGGCACACCTGAAATCCAAATTTAACTGGATGGACCCTATTTTACCCGGCAACAGGGCCAGGACCTTAGCAGACACCATCCCTGCACTCTTGTGAAGCTGCGTACCAACTCCAGCCTGAGGAGCCCACGAGAGTCAGTTCCCCGGCGGGGCAGCCTGGGGGACTGCGTGGCCCTGTGGCCGCCCCTGGGCGCCCATTAGCAGATGGCTCTCTGGAGGGGAATGGCCACCTCATTTCCTTGACGAACTCCTCTGCAGTTCAGGTCCTTGGGGACAGGGCCTGGATCTCTTTACCTCCAGATAGGTGGAGATAGGTAGGCTCTATCTGTACAGAGCCCCGGACTAGTAGGTGCTCAGCACAGACCCAGTCAGTGAACGAGGACCACTCTGTAAACGGTCGGCCTTAGATCAAACGTGGTGCCAAACCGTGCCCAGGGCTGGAGAGGAAAAGACTCACGTACCTTCAGAGATACTGAAGATACGAGGGAAACTGTATTTTGCCAGAATCCAGACAGCACCTGGGGGAAGAAAGAGCTTTTATTTTAAAACGTTTGATGAAGGTACTTCAAACAAAATAAAGGCTTTCCAAAAAGGGATGGGGGGGAAGATTGGGGAAAAAACTGTTACCTTGAAAGAATGCTAAAGGGCCCTTTGAAAAGTAGTTTCTTAACATAAGAAGTAAGGGCAAGCCTGCTTTAACTTCCTCCTGGTTTAACTGACTGGTAATACAATCCCACACGATTGCCAGTCCCTGACCAGAGCCGGGACGCTGTGCATTAACGGAGGAACACCGCATACACAAATAACAAATAATGAAGAGGCATTTTATTGTCAGTACCGACTGTCGCACAATTGAAACACGGAAGGAAAAGTCACAAGAATCCACAAAAGGACAGATTCTGAGAAGTGCAAGGGACACAGTATCTACAATAGAAAATCATTGCGTGACGGTGACTCCTTTCTGCCCAGCTGTGAAAGGGGAACAAGGGGTCGATAGCTATAGAGCATGTTTCAATTACACTAAGGTTTTCTTTTCTTTCTTTTTTTTTTTTTTAACAAAAAGAAAGAACAAAAAGAAAAGAAAGAAAAACAGAGAGACAGATATTGTATTGCGGTTTCCCAATGAGAGCACAGGATGAGCCAGGGCTGGAAGCTTCTCTCCTTCACCCTTCTCTCGCTGCTGTCCAGTGACGTCCTGGGGGACCAGTGGCTGGCGTGTCCCACGCATGTCACACGGATGGCTGGACAGTTGCTGTCAGTGCTCTGATCGGTAGGCAGGAAAAGTCTCTGTTCGATGGAGCTTCAGAGGACTGGCGACATCTTTTCCAAAAAGAATGTGAAAAACAGCGGTTACACGTCGAGAAAGCCCACAATCAGATCAGCGAGTCACCAGTGTCTAGGGAACAGAAAATAAGTAACAAAGGACCCTGACTATTCCCAGAGGCCACTTGCAGTGATATGCAAATGAGAGCCAGGAGAGACTGTGTGATTAACATATCATTTGCATGTGGCTTTTGCAGGGAGCTATACTGGAACCATTGATTATTTTCCTAGGTTTTTTATTTTCATCAACACCCAGGGCATTAAGGAAAAGTGCGGCAAAATCATAGGACGGTGGAAACTTTTGGCTTGGACACTCTTTGTAAACCTGACCAGAAATAAGACGAAGTTATACTCACCATACCTAGGAAATCTTGCTACAAAGGAGAGCTTCTCAAAATCCATTCGGCCTTTATGATTTCAGGTTTAGGTACTCAACCAAGAAAGTGAGGAAGGTGGCACGCAAGGCCACTGTTGACGCAGGTAGGCAGATGGACCGCAAACTTTCTCCACAAAGACCACACCCTCCCCCCACCCCCCATTTGCTGCGGGGAGAGCCCTTGATGTTATACAAATGAGAGGTTTCACTGCCATCTCCTGGTGCAGGTTAGTAGGAGCCAAGAAATGCACACCTGAGCAGAACCACCTGGTGGCCCTGCGCACAGACCTCCGGGGAGCCAGATGCACGGGTCATGCCGGGAATCAGAGACGGGACCACAGCTAAGAGGGCGTGCCCGCCCCGCCCAACTGCACACAGAACCCTGCTGCAGTCCAACACTGGCCCAAGCGAGAAAGTGGAGGGTGGCCTGTGGCCCTCAAGTTTATTCTCTGACCTCTGACAGACCTCAGTCCACACCCACTTAAAGTCCTATGTGGTCCTGACCAGGGTAGCTCAGTCGGTTGGAGCATCGTCCCGCAAACGGGAAGGTCGCTGGTTCGATGCGCAGTCAGGGCACAGGCCTGGGTTGCCAGTTCGGTCCCAGTCGGGACGTGTACCGGAGGCAACCGATCAGTGTTTCTCTCTCACATCAATGTCTCTTTTCCCCTGTTTCTCCCTCTTCCCCTCTCTAAAAATAAATAAATAAAATCTTAAAAAAAAGAAGTCCTACACAAGTTACTTCGGGCGTAACACCAAACACAAGGAGAACAAAGATCACAGGTTCGGGTACTCGCATGCATCGGATCGGAACCCTAAGAAGATTATATATCTAGTCACACGGTCACTGGCACACAGCAGCAGGGAATGCTGGAGAAATCCTGAATATTAAAATATTCTCCATCTTCCAGCCACCCAGCCATTGCAAACAGGAATTCTGTGCTCTTCCCACCCCCCAGACGTCCACACAGCAATAACGAGTTTTACTACAAGTAAAAAGCCAGGTACGGCTTTACGCTAGCTTGGCAACATTTCCGGCAGGGAGCAGACAGCATGCCACCAGTACCAAGGTGAAATCCAAATCCTCAGTCAAGTGCAAAGCCCTTCAATGGGCCGTTAACTGTGGCTCCTGAGACCCCCCGAGTTTGCGAGGAAAGCGACCGAGAGCGTGCACTTGGGATCAGGCTGTGGGGAAGACACCGCAGCTTCTGTCACGGCGGCTGGCTGAGTCCCTCCAGCTTGGCTTGGATGCTATTTTTAGCTTAAGGCTGGGAAATGGACCGAAAGATTTTCCGACGTTTTTGCAGTTCACAGAAAGGGCAGGAGCTGGCGCTGGCCTGCAGCCCCATCCGGGCCAGACCTGTTCTACACAAGTCATAAGACTTGCTTGTCGCTATTTAAGCAACTGTGGACTTTCCCACAAAGGTGCTCACGTGCGTGCTGTCTCATAACACTGGGAGGTACCACTGCCCTATGTTCTGCCATAGCAGGACGGACAGGACAGGAGGTAACAGCAAACAGCCCTTGGCCAATGAGGCGGGTGGCTCACCAGGGACCTGCCACTCCCGCCCCTGCCCCATTTCCCTCTTGGCCTGTCCCCCTGGCCCAACGGACGGGTGAGTTTAAGAGCCTGGTTTCCTCACCATCTTTCCACTTTTGCTCAGATCTTAACCATGACTTACTTCTGTCTTAACCACTGCAGACACCATGTCTGTGACTGTGTTAGGACGGATACTGAAAACCTAAATGTTAATGTCACCCAAGTGGCCATGTGCTCCTAGAATCTATCGTCCTTAAAACATGTATGTAAACCCCATGGGCTGGACCCAGTCCTGTGGAGGAGCTATTTCCACAGCACGGTGCATGCTGGGAGACACACACAGACGAGGCCCTCTGAGACCAGGAGCAGCCCTGGACCAGGCATCAGAGCCCGGGAGTTCGATGCCCCCTCCACCACTCCCCAGTCACGTGATCTCGAGCGGCTACGGACCTCCATGCATCTCGGCTTCTGCCTTCACTGAAATAGAGAAGACAGTCCTGCTCTTGCCAACTCGGTCTGTTGGCAGGAGGACCAGCAAGCACCCAGCTGTCTCCTAAAGCCCCTTATGCACCAGCCACACTGCCTGCCTTCTGCTCTTTGAACCTCCCAGCTTATTTCTGCCTCAGGGCCTTTGCACTTGCAGGTGTCCCCGGAGGGATTCATCTTCCCTCACTCTCAGTGTGGCTGCCACTTCTCAGACTGACGGTCTCGGGAGGGATGCCAACAGCCTCCTGTGACCACTCCATTTAAAGAAGTCCCTTTGTCACCCCCCTCAACCCAACAGTTCCACTTCCCTATTCTCTGTAACAAACACTTTCTTTTCAAGGTGGCGTGTGTCAAGTTTGAATTCAATTATTGACTGGGATCCTTGTTGAGACCACAAGGCCCGGGAGGGCAGAAACCTGTGCATCTAAAAACCCCAATCTCTCCCCATCATCTAGAACCACGCTTGGCACAAAGTAGTTGCTCAATAAACATTTACTAACAAAATGAATGAGTGAGTGGATGAATGAATGATGGAGAAGTGAAAACCTCAGTTACTGACTATTAGACATAGGTGATCTTGGACACGTTACCAGCCCTTCAAATTTTCAGGTTCTTCACTGCGAATGAATATGACCCACTCTCAGGTGGCTGTTTAAAGGATGAAACGAGATCATGTGTCTCGAGGCCTCATGCGACACCTGCAACGCAGTAGGTCTTCAAGAAAGGGTAGCTTTCCTAAAGCCACTCAACAAGAATGCCTTGCCCCCCTTGTAAGGAGCAACTCCAGCCCTTCATTAGTGGCATGTTTGTACAAAAAAGGAAAGAAGAGGATTCCTAGTCAGCAAATTTGCAGATTCCCTGGCTTAAACAACCTTAAACGGATTCTTTCCTGCAAGATATCTCCGAGCCTTGGAAATGTTGATTTGCACGCTGAATGTCGAAAAGGAGAATTAACACATGGCATTTCCTCCAAACTTGTTAGACATCAGTGCTTTTAGGGGTTAGAGGGACATCTACCAGGGTTAAGATGACACAGAACACGACTGGGAAAAGATGAGTCTGCAGTTACATCATTCAAGGCATTCCCTAAAGAAATCTTGTGGATGCAGGGTCAACATATACACTTGCCAAGTGCTTCTCTTTCACAAATTTCTTCCAGTTTTCATGTTAAACCTCCTGGACACGTCGGTTCTGTATATGCCTAACCGGAGCAGGGGGTTTCTATATGATAACGGGAAATGGGATGAGAAGGAGTGAAAGCGTGTTGAACACGTTTTAGGGTCCTTCCTCTCAGCCACCAAAAACTAATAATAAAACAACAATTCCAAAATCAGCCAGCAGGAGACGCCATAGGATTAGATTTAGGGAGGAAGTGAAAAGTTTCTCAAATCAGACACATTCTCCTGCACCAAGATTACATTAAACTGCGTGAATCGGCCAAAGAAATCACAAGCCATAAACAAACACCGGCAAACCCAGGAGAAACTACGCACCACGCAGTTTCACCTTGTGGCACACACGGGGCCCTGATGTAACTCATTTTCCCTGATTTCCGTTCCCTCCCCCCACCACCAGGGGGTGAGGGAAGGGAAGGAGAAAGGCCGTTGGTTGCAGATGGAACAATAGACAGTGTATCCATTTATTTGTGGTGTAAATGGCCACCCCCAATAAGCAAGACCATTTTAGACAGTCTGTGAACTGTATTTTTGTAAGAGAACGAATTACTGAAAAATTGTGTCCCATGCAACACAGACCACACATCGGCACTGTCTCAAGGAACTCGGGCGACTGCAAAGCAATCCCCACAGTGAAATAAATGTGGCCTGCTCCACGTGGAACACGCAGGCAAGGAACTATCTCAGTAAACACTGGTACAAATTAAATAGCAAGATAAAACCCATTTCCATGAATTCCTACACAAGTAACAAAAATATGTGAAAATGAATCATCGGATGAAATAACTAGTACAGACCACAAAGCAAAAAAAAAAAAAAAAATAGAAGGCAAAGACACCGCCATTCTCCTGCATAAACAGATTCCAACGTCATGGAGTATTTCATGGAGTGTGTTCTGCAGCCAAAACAGGAACAATGCAAGAATTCTAATTAAAAAATATGCATGTTCAATGAAGATTGCTGCAAACATCAAAAAGTCAACAATTAAAGTTTTAATTATCTTCTTCGAACCCGAGGACAAGATGATCTCTAAAGCCCTACAGTGGCCAGGCACACAGCTCAATGAGCCATCGTCTCTGCGGGAATCCTGTGACAGTCCCCCTCATCCTCCCTGATCCATCCGAACCTGAACCCCCACCCTCTTCCCATTACCATCTTGTAAGCAATTCCCGCCCCGCTGTTCATTTGGAAAACCTGGACCCACAAGCTTGAATCTGATTTTACAGCAATACCTCATTGCGTTTGAGTGACAGGTAAAACCATGACAAATAACAAACCTAATGATAAAGGCTTAAACCCAAACTTAATTGTGAGGAGTTGTTTGCTTGGTAGCTGGATGTTTTTGACAGAAAGCACAGCAGGACCCACTCAAAGAACAGGGATTTCTGTCTCTGATGGTCTGGATCCCCCCGCCCCACTTCCACAGGGGACGCGGTCCCTATTTTTATTTTGAAATTTGTGGGTTTCAAGTCCCCAAGGGTCATCCCGGACCTGTGCACCTTGCGGAGGCCTTCCAACCACGACAAGGGCTTTGCACGTGCAGGAGAGTGTGGGAACCTGGCTGTCGCTGCTGTTAAAACCCTGAGTCAGTGCGCTGAGGAACAGGTGTGTCCAGGTGTGAACGGGGGGGGGGGTAGTCATGGACACCTCAGGAGCACACAAACCACATACTAACAGTAGTTAAAACATCCTCTTTCAGCTTCAAAAAGATTTTTAAAAATATTATTAGGCAACCAGGGCCCCGATAAGACCCTTACTTGGCCTCAGAGTATGTCTCAGGAACGTGTACTTATTTCGGTTAAGGACATAGGATTAGTTCAGGATTGTAATCTGCCTGTGTTCTTCATAGGACATTTTCTGTCCAAATGGTCCTGAAGATTTTGAGGCTCTGGGACACCCACTAATCAATTCAGAAATCGCAACTTAGTGTAAGTGCCCAGGACTCCCTTGCCCTTGGCGTGTCTTTGCGGTGTTTATTCTAGGGAGACAGTGGCTCGTCACCGCTGGCACACGTGGACACGTGTCACAGTGCCACGCGGCATCTCAGGCAATAAGGCCACCTGCCAACTTCCTCTCCGTGACGCCTGCCTCCCACTGGTTTTCCACTTCCTTTTGGGTTCAGGACAAGTGGAATCTAAAAAGACCTCCCTTTTCTGTGAAGGTTCTCTCGGTATGTGTAGAAAGTCAAGTTGTACAGCCATTCAGTAGGTTTGCGTGAGTATAAGTTTACGTGCTTTCTTATTATACATCAGAAGTTGCTGTAACAGTGGACGGTAGTGAAATACACTTAAAAAAATAAATGCACTTAAGTAGATGAGACTGAACAAAACTGAACAGACAGTGTGAGGGGTATGTATACGGCCCAAACAGTGATGCTGTGATTCCAAAGCCGCAAGTTTCCGAAGATGACCCGGAACAGAGGACATTTGCGACAGCGGGCTCTAGCCCAACTCTGTGTGTGGCTCCGTCCCAGGAGGCAGGCGCAGGTGTGGGTTGCTCAGCGATGCCCTCACGCACGCCGCTCGGGACGCACAGGTATATTCCTGAGCTCTCCCACGTCCCCTGCCCTGCCCCAGTGACCAGAGACTGGAGTCCTGAGGACCACTCGGGAAATACCCTCGGGGCCCTCTTCCCACCACACCTCCTGGCTGCTCCGAGCACGGCCCTGGGAGGATAAAACGACACAGCTGTCCTGCCCACCCTGGCATCTCGGAGAAGCCGGTCATGAGTCCAGGGGCCTCGCAATTAAATGTGAAATGGTAACTCTGAGAATGACTATAAAGGGGGTGCCCTCCACCACATCTCAGGAGTGCCCGTCACCTGAGAGTCCCACGCTGGTTACAGTCAAGTCTGGGAGGCACTGCAGAGCCACCGGGAAGAGCTCTGTGGGGCAGAAACGCCCAGCAGGAGGGCTGAGGGACAGGCTGGGTGACCGGGGCTCAGAGCACGCACTGGCTGGCAGCTGGGCCCCGTTTCCGCGGCCCCCCCCTCGCTCTCACTGCTCAGCACGCTCCTGCGTCCGAAAGAGGGGCAGCCCAGAGCGTGCGGAGGGCGGGGGGTGGCAAGGTCCTGGCGTCTAGTGCCCATGGGTGGGAAGTCCTTCCCCAGGGCTCCCCCAACAGGCCTCTTTATTCACAAACCACGCATGCACCGCCGTTCTTACGGACTACTAAACAGGCAAAGCTGCCTGTGGAGGTCTAAGGAAATGTGCATCGAGTCTTCCTGTTGGTGCATTCTGAACCCTGGTTCTGAGACCGCGTCTTTGAAGAGGATTTGGGTCTTAGGACTTGAGTAGAGTCACTGCGGGCTGGAACCTGGGACTCCCGGCCTCAGCCCCGTTCTCTTGCCCTGGACGCGGTTCCTAAATCTGAGACTCACCTGGGGGACCAGGATGGCTGGTCCTCACCCTCCGAGTCTCTGACTCCTTAGGTTTGGGGAGGGGCCCGACAATCTGCGCTTCTAGCAAGTTCCCAAGTAATGCCGACGCAGTTAGTGGTCCATCCACCAGGCTATTTCTCTGAGTGCACCCCAGACCTTTTGCCCAAGCCACGGAGGCATCTCTGCAAAGTGTAGATTGCTCAGCCGCATCCTTCAGCTCTTAGTCTCTGGGGTGCAGGGCCCGAGAATCTGCACGTGAACCATTTCTCCCAGGGTGTCGTGATAGAGCCGGGGCCTGGGGGGCGAGACCCTGATGCGCCCCTGGCCTAGGAGCCTGGCATCCAGCAGCGGAGAGCTGGCCGGAGCCCCCCTCGTTTGTACCGCAGCCGGTGCTGGCACCCTCGGCAGTGCGCGTGCGCAGTTCTCCTCCCGCTCACCGTGGCCCCTGCGCGGTCCAGCTGCTGGCACTTACCTTGCAGGCGGTAGAGCTGGCCGGTGCTGTGCTGCCGGGTGATGTGCTGCCAGTAGGCGCTGCGCGGCACCATGGTGCTCAGCGAGGCGGCCCGCTCGCCCATCTTCATCTGCAGCTGCGTCAAGGCAAGAAAGTCGCACGTCAGCTACCGGGGCGGAAAGAGACCGAACCGCGCCCGGGACTCGGCGTGGGCGCTCTAGGCCCACAGAGACGACGTAAGTCTCCATTGCTTGGCTCCTGGTTTAACTGCACAAACACGCAACGGGACACGTGGCAACCGCAAACCGGAGTAAGGCAGGTTTAATCGGCGAAAAAGAAACCTACCACTCGATCGGGGGAAAGGCCATTTTAATTGCTCGGATGAGCGTGGCCTGCCATGGTACCTGCTTAGCATTGTGCCTAGCACAGACTGGCTACAGGGAAAAAAGTGGAGGATCTTATTATTAATAATTAATTGCAAAGCCCATTTAAAGTTTTCTTCTTTAAAGAAAAGTCCCCACTCTACACGAGTCATCAGCATGGTAGTTCTAGGAAAAATATCTGCACACTCAATAAAGCCAAAAAATATGAGACTTCATACCCTGGAGACCAAAGTCATTGTAGTTGATGAGACTGAACTTGACGGGGGTGGGGAAAGAAGGTTATAACCATTTGCTCCAAAGATAATTTAATTCATGGCTGCCCTTATGTGTGATGATTGAATTTTTCGGTCCTTATCACAAGAAGAGCACAATGACCAAAACGTGTCCCCGAGAAGAATTACGCAGCACTGGGTTTCATGAGGACATTTGACTTTCTTACACACACCCTCTCGGCTGAAAAGGGCAAGAGGCTGAGAACAAAGGTAAGTAGAAAAGTTCTGTGGCTTTTTATTTCCGTCTGTAGATGGCATTCTCGCAATCTAAGAATGACAAGCGAACAAACCCAAACACCCAGCAACTCCCGCTTACGTTGGACCACATTTGCATGAATGCAAGAAAAGAGAGAAAAAGGACTGAATTTTCAAGGTTCGCTTACCTGATGTTCCCACTCTAAAGAGATTATGTTTAATATAATAAGCAATTTACTAGGAGAACCACATTTGGGAAGGAGCCATCCCTTCGAATTGTTCGCGGCGCGACTGTGAATACACATCTCTGCAGCGCCGCTCGCTGGGGCTGCGTTTTGGGGAAGCTTATTTTGGAAGGAGGAGGAGATGACAGTGATGTCGTGTTTCACAGAGACCACGACAAGGCCTGGCTCCTGGTTTCTTTGTCAACGCTTTGGAAGAACAGCTTATTTTATGAAAGGAGCATTCTCATTGTCTTTGGAGAAAAATGAAGAAGTCTTGTTTCGTGCAAGAATGTCCGAATTCTCAAAGGGTGAGATGACTTGGGAAGTAGATTTGATGAAAACGAGGAGAGTATCCACCCTCATTTTTCTTTATTGTTGTCAAGTAGCTCCAACTAGTGAAGGGGGACAGGAATGGGGCTCATGGACGCCCCCTGGTGGAAATATAAATTAACACTACATTTCTGGAGGAGTTCAACTTGGGTAACATGGGGTATCTGGAGAGAAGAATTATATATCCTTCCTCCCCCCACTGTTCTCCTGTTTTAAAAACCTGACACACTTTGTTTTTCCTTTAAAATAAATGTAGTACTTCCACATTCAAAGGGAACACTAAAAATTGCCCCAACCACGCCATGTATAAGTAGAGGTATTTCTGCTATAACGTGATAGAGACATTCCCGGAAAACCTACCGTTTTGCAAATTGTTAGAATAACTGGGTTATGGGGAGACCACTCAAAATATACACCCATTTATAACCACAGTCACCGCCACTTCGGGAGACAGCTTGGAGGCTGGAGGCTCACGTGGGTTATAGAAAATGCAGAAACACATTTGGGTGGGCATGCTGGCTCCCAGTCTCGTGGTCCAGTCACCTCCAGCCACCAGGGGGCGCCCACTCCCACACCTCCGGGCTGTTGAAAACGCACTCCCCAAGCCAGAGAGCAGTGCTCACTGGCCACCTGGTTAAGACCTCCCACCTCCCCGGGACGTTTTACTGACATCTCTTCTCCCTTAATGACACCAGACGCTGCTCCCAGACACAAAGTCCTGCTCGAAGTCTGATCACTGACAGTTTGGGGAGGGCTTCTACACTAACCTGTCCCCCCAAGACAGGCATGAACTCCCCCAAAGTGGGGATTATATCTTTAATTTCTATCCCCAGCACCTAGCTAGGGCCTCCGAAGGCTTAACAAACAGAGGTGGGTGGGTGAATGAATGCATGAATGAATGAACCCAGCCTTTGCCGGGGTACTGGGGAACACTTTGCAGAAATAAATCCCAATCAACTCAGAAAATGCGAAGCCTCCGGAAGCCCAACGCTGAATTCCTGCTGAAGCTTCAGGTCCAGGTGAAATGCACGTGGCTCCCCCTGGCCATGGAGGACGTGGTAATCAGACTCATCCTCGTTCTACTTTGCCATTCACGTGACGAGCAGACGCGTGGCCTCGGGAAGATCCGCTTCCATGCACGCGCACGGCGGGGGCAGCCAGTCCCCCGGGGCGAGCACCGCATGACATTAACGAGTTCAACGAGCAGTGTTCGCTCAGGATCCCACCAGGGAAGAACAACAAGCTATTGCTGCAAGTCTAATGCCTTCTGACCCTTCAATCCTCAAACTGTCTCCCTAACCAGCCGTGACGCACCCCGGTCTCTTCCTGACCCAGTCTACATCAGTTCGGAAACTGCCCAGTGGCTTAAATAATCAATGGCTCTAATGGGTTGGACTTTGAAGGCCAGGGATCACGGCGCTGCCAGGGAAGGAAAGTAACCATAGGGTCAGAGACCCATTTCCCCGTTTAGGGTGCGCTCCCTGGGCTGTGCGATGTGGGACGCACCCCTCCCCTTCTCTGAGCCCGAAAGTCTCCTTTTTCCGGAACTTCCCTTCGAATGAGACAGATAATTAAACTAAACAAATAAGAGTAATCAGATTACCGTCAAAAGGAATGAGGTTCGGATGCGTGCTAAGACGGCCAGACACAAAGGGCACACTTCGCGTGCTTCTGTTTGCAGGAAATGTCCGGAAAAGGCGGGCCCGATGCAGAGACGCTAAATCGGCGGTTGCCCCAGGCCAGGTGATGGATGGCTAAAGGGAAGGCGTTCCTGCTGGGGGTGATGAAAGCGCTCTGGAATCGAGTGTGGTGGCGCCCTCACAACTCTGAGAACCCATTAAAACCTCTGAGTTGTATGGTTTAAAGGGCGCACTGTACGTTACGTGAATTGTATCTCCATAAAGCTGCCATCGAAAATATAAAATCAGATAGCAGCATGTGCTATGCAAAGGATTTTTTAAAAAGCATCACATAATATGAGTTAGTGGGTGGCTCCCAGTCCCAGGGGGAGTAACATTTAAACCTGAGTGACAACTGACCCAGGCCCAGTCCCGTCACCAGCACTGCCAACAATGCAGACAGATCCTTTTTCACACCTCCCAGCACCCACGGTGAGGGGAGCGCTGATCGCCAAGGCCCTCCCCTGAGAATGGCGGGTGCATGAGATCCATCCATCACCCTCTTGAGAGACGAAAGTTCTCGCGAGCGCTGTGCAAAGCTTCTCCGCAAGGAAAGAAAACCACGCGTCCTCCAGAGTCAAGCACATTGTCGGTTTCTGTACTCTGCATCGGGATTGGCTGCCGGTTTCTGTACTCTGCATCCGGATTGGCTGACGGCTTCTGTACTCTGCATCGGGATTGGCTGACGGCTTCTGTACTCTGCATCGGGATTGGCTGACGGTTTCTGTACTCTGCATTCGGATTGGCTGACGGCTTCTGTACTCTGCATTCGGATTGGCTGATGGCTTCTGTACTCTGCATTCGGATTGGCTGACGGCTTCTGTACTCTGCATTCGGATTGGCTGACACCATGAGTCTGAGACAGACTGTGCAGCAGCGTTGACTCTCAGCTGCAATGCCACGCCACGTGGTCCTTCTCTGAAATCCAACTGTTTCTACAGCAGAGTGTGGTGTGTTTGGAAATTGAACAGCACGACAGGGTGTAATTGTTTGCAGCCACAGCCAGTCACGAGCACCATACAGCGTGTTTGTGACTCAGGTCTGAATCCATTCAGAAACAGGCTTCAGTCACCTTGATTGGAGGGTGATACCTTAAGACCTAACTCCATCCTCCTCAGACTCAAACTTCCACCAGGCTGCTCAAGAGGGGCCTCCATGGTAGCGACTTTGCATATGCAAATCGTATCCCCTTTCCCATTTGCTCCCCCTGCTGAACAGGGGGCAGTGTGGGGGTAACAGGGCTGAGCCCTGAGTCAGAGCTGCAGCTGCGCCAGGGAGTCTACTCAACCTGAGACTTCCAATGCTCGTCCCAGCCTGCTGTCTCCTCTGAGAAAGTGCATACAAACCAATGCACTTTCCGTGGCTACTTGAAGCACAAAATGAGGGCCAAGGTGAGTCAGACGGGACAATTTAGTCCAAGAGAGAAACTGTCAAACGGGGCTCCAAAGAAACCACCATCTCAATGTCTCCGCGCTCCTTCTACTCCAAACACAGTGGTCTAATTCGCACGAGCCTCCGATTTTGTTGACACTCTCCACTGGGCTTCCTGAACTCCGTCCGTATGGTCTGCTCACTGATTCTCCTCTGCAAATAATACCGGAGAATGTTCCTATGCTTTCCAGACCCTGAGTTGATGGTTCTTCAACCTTAGCAAGCACAGAGACCACCTAGAGGGTTCATGACAATGCAGAGTCCTGGGCCCTGCCCCGGCTCTGGGGGTGGGGGACGGGAATTTGTATTTCTGCCAAGTTTCCAGGCGATTCCAGCCTTACTGGCTCAGGGACCCCACTTTGAGAACCACTGTCCTATGTTACTCATCACCTTTGGATCAACTGTTCTGGGAATAAAGTTCCCCACTGAGGTAAGAAGAGCTCAAACTTGGCCAAGTATTGGGCTGAAATTTGGAATCTGCCACTAATAATTGTCTGACTCTTGGCTAGTTATTTAACTTCCTTTACTCCTTAATATCTTGCCAGTGAGAAAAAGAGATAGAAAACAGTTCCTAATTTGCAACTAATTCCAAAAACATACATGATTCATAGGGGGACCCCATAAACATCGGCGATATTTATAATTAGCCCTGTATCAATCGGAGTACTGTCGTTAGCAAGAGGTTCTGAACAAACCTAAACATTCGATATTGGACTGTGCTTCTGGCTTGAGGAGAGAAGTTTTAACAAGTTTTCAAGAAAAAAAAATTCCATACATGAAATCAAATAAAAAATCTACTTAGAGAATATATTGAACCACCTGGCTCCAGTCGGTATGTGATAAATTCAATGAACAGGCATGAATGAAACTCTTACTCTCAGCCTGGAATGATTGTACAAACAGAAGAGAATCCTAGATACTCCAGGGTCCCCTAAGACCAAAGCCCCCTCTCCCTCCCTGGGGAGTTTATTTTCTCCAAGGCAGCCCTCTCTTTGGATCTGGTAGTGTTTTGCCTGGCACCTAAACAGGTGGGGGTCGGGGGAGGCCCACATTTTTGTGACATTACCCATTTTTAAGATGTCTAATAAAATGTATTCCTTCTTCCTTAGTATTGGTATCTTTTTATTATGTTCAGGAAATACAGAAAAAAGTATAAAGCAGATCTGAAATAAGCCCTATATCCATCACCCAGAGAAAACAAAGACGCAAAGGTAACTTTTAACCCATTACTATATTTCCTTCCAGTCTTTCTTTAAAGACCTGCATATACAACGCATAAGGAGCACAAACTGCGTGATGGTCTCTGCACGGTACGTCAGCTCTCTTTCCTCTAACAGGTTCCAAACGTATCTTAATCTTCCCAAGCCCTGCCCTCTTCTCCCGTCACTTTCATGCCTGCATCCTAGGCTGTCCTTCGGCTTACCACGCTTTTTTTTTCATTCGTTTCCTTAATCATTTATCATTTACCAGGTGAGATCATGGAATGAAATCCTTACCCAATCTCCTTCATCGTATTCCCCCTCCCCCAGCCAACCACCGTTTTTATTCCGGGACCCACTCTGTCAGCCGTCACCCCAATGATCAGTTTTTGAAAGATCGGGTAAATTTGTGTGTCCCGTCATATTTCAGGCCGACTCAGAAACTACGTTTAAAGGTTGCTGCGTCGGACAAGGGAGGAGTGGGTAATTTCATTTTTGTTTTAAACAAAGTGGTCTTCTTCCACTTACTGTGCATCTGTACAACAGACCGATCTGCAGACATTCAAGAGAAAAAGGCGGGTCTTTGTGAGGGGACATAAAACAGTTCTACAATCAAGGGGCTGCGATCACTTACCTCCACTTGCACACCCCACTGGAGGGGTTTAAGTGCCATCTCCCCCCACTCTGCTGACTCCCACATCCATGTCTGTAGCTCTAGCTTCTCCCTAAAACCTCAGGCGCGTGCACTGAACAGCCCCCTTCCCACCCCACCCGGATGCCTGGTAGACATCTCTCGTTCCGTGTGTACAGAACTGAACTATCGCTTCTCATCCTGCCCTCCCCCAACCTCTTCTCCTTCGGGGCAAACGGTTCTTCCATTCCACCTGTTGCTCCCTTTAAAGAAGAAGAAAGGAAAACAACTTTGAGGCCACCTTGTTTATTTACTCTCTGCCCCACAAGAGAGCTTGCTCCTTGGCAAATCCTGTGTCTTCAACCTTCCAAATGTACCCAAAGTCCAGCGGTTCTCGCCACCTCCCCCACCGCCACCCTGGCCCACGTCACTGGTGCTCAACTAGATGCCGGATGACTGAGCTATCCCCGACTTGTCTTCTTACTTGTCCCCTGGCCCCGCCCCCAGTCCTTCTGAAGCAGCTGCTCCTGGGACCCTCTGAGAAGCAAGGTCAGCATCTCACCTTTTCTCACACACTGAGGTTTTGCAGGCCCCCCCTCCCAGCCCCAACGCCACAGGCTTCTCCAAATGACACTTATAACTGCAGCCGAAAGGGAAAACCAGGGGAAGCTTGGAGGAGACTAGCAATGAGCTTTCCATGAAGCTTAGACACAACTTCAAATGTCTCACCAGAGAGACGAACTCCAAAGAACTCATGAATAGTAAATATGTTTCGAGCTGAATCTTAAAATTTAGGTTTATTTCCACACAATCCAGACCAAATGTCTCCCATAAAAGAGAACAGCAGTGATAGACAACACCTTCTAGAAAGAAACAGAAAGACAAAAGTTAAGCCCGTGTTTGTGGAACGTGCGATCTATTTCTGCAACCTGGCAAATGAACCCATACTTCTGAAGTGTATCAAACACCCTGGTAAAGTTCTAGCAAACGTGTCTCGTCTGGCTTAGTGCCGAGAGTAATTTATGGCGATAACTACACCCGCTGCATGCTTTGGGGTTCTTTCTGCCTGATGAAGCAGGCTCATTCAATCAATACAAACTGCTCAAGATGCTAATTGCTGCTCACGGTGGCAGGAACCAATTCCTCCCGCAAGGCCACGCCGACGACGTGGAAGGAGAGCTGGAACCGTTCCGGGGCCACCACGCGGTTGCCGAGAAGAGGTCAGGCAGTCTCCGGGGGCACGGAGGTGAGCTCAGCGACTCTGTGCCCGCCTGTCCTCCCCCTGCCGGACAGGTGCCCTCCCCTGGAGTTAACGCCAGGTTCCCGCTCCCCTGGGAAGCTCTGTAAACACACCCACGGATGGACACACGTAGAAAGACTGCTTGGTGTCCAGTGTAACAGATGATAATGGGATTCTGTTCTCGGCACAGCGGTGTGCCCGCCGAGCAAGGGGTGTAAGTCTGGCTGTGACTTTTCCTGTGCCATGTCCTCTCTCGCTGCTGTCCCATTTCGTCTGGGGACCAAGGAGCCAGATTCTCAGAGTCACTGTGGAGCCACGGTCCCCCAAGGGTGATTCCTGCACAAGGGACATCAGGTTCCCCCGAGGACCGGTGGGAAATGCAAATTCCAACGCCCCACCCCAGACTCTGGGACACTGGAAGTGGAGCCCAGTGACCTGTGACTTTGGTGTTCACTGACTGTGGGGAGCCAAGTCCCTTCCTGTCCCTGTCCCTGTCCCGTTCCCTCATCCTGTCACCCCGCCAGGCCCTCCTTGCCCTGCGCCCTACCGCTAGTCCCCCAGCATGCCCCTTCCTTCCAGTGCTCACAGAGCACAAGTCCTGGGCCTTACGTTCCTGTACGGACTCTTCACTTACTAACCCCGAGCCACTGAGCCTCAGTTGCCCGCTCTATGCAATGGACCTGATAATACTGTCAATAAACTGAAAAGTATTCCAGTATTTTGGAAGGCGATATCATGACATGTATTTAAACTAAAAAAAAAAAAAAAAAAAAAACAATTACTTGCACCCTTTGATTCAGCAATTCTACTCCTGAATGTAGAAAATCCAGTTACATAAAGTTTTTAGAAACTCAGTTACATAAAGTTCAGGAAGTCAGTTAAATAAGCAGTATGTGAAGGCATGTATACACTCTTATTTGCAGTATTGTTTATTAGTGGCAAGAAAATCTGATATTTCCATAGGCAGGCTTAATAAATTAATGTTCCATCGAGACCCTGAAACGTCATGCAGCCACTAGAAGGCATGAACAGGACCAAGGGTGGCAAACCAAAGTCAAGGGCCAGGTAGGACACATATTTAGGGCGAACTAATAACCCTTTGTTCTGATGTGCAAGTGGCCATACCAGCATATAACCGAATCGGTGTATCTGTGTCCCTGGAAAACTGTCCTTAGAAAAACAGGTGCAGGCCCGATTTTGCCTGTGGTCTGTAGTTTATCGGCCCTTGAATCAGACCTGTGTACCACTTAACTTCTAACTATTTCCACGGGATATTTGCTGTTGAATAAGAAAGCCAGGCGGGTGGTCTTCAAAGTGTGTGATATAATCAGACTTGCATAAAACCAGCAATGACCCACAAATATGCATCGTGCACACGGGTCCGTCTGTCTGTGTGTGTATGCAGGCAGACTCCTATACAGGATTGTGGGGATACAGAGGAAAATGTGGAAAGATCAATGTGCACTTCTTGATGTGATTCAGGAGTTGCTGAAGAGGGGAAATGAGGGTGAAGACATGTATGCAAACAAACCATGAAGAGAAAAAATACAGTACTAATCACCAGCGATGTGGTCATATTTTTACAGTCAGTTAAATTTTACATACATATGTTTATGTAAAAATAAACAGGATTCAAAAACCAGTCCCCACCTCCAAGGACAGTTGTGAAAATTAAACTAAATAAAGCGTGCAGACGCTCAGCACAGGCCAGATGGAACAGCCCTTCCAACTTCAATTATCCCTCCATTAGACTCAGCCTCCTGACTCGGTGTTCCGCCCACGGGCTCCCCAGCGCCCGCCCTGGCCCCTCCCCCTTTCAATGGATTCTGCACTCGGGGTTCTTAGGTGCATTGATTCACCCATTCCATCTATTTATACACTCTGGGCCTCGTCTGTAGGTCATGTGCTCTTCCCGGGGCTGGAAACCTAAAAATGAATCGAAGGTAGCTCCTCTGCGCCGCGGGAGTCCACAGGGAACGGCGGGAGTGCTGGTTCGAAGCCCAGCGCTGGTTACGGCGCCCGCTGCCTCCACAACGCCGCTCCCTCCGCAGCACACGGGCGGACCCTCAGCCAGGCCGAGGTGGAGAACATCCGCTGTACGTGCTCCCAGACCTCGTGCCTGGCAGGGGACTCCTGGCACACAGTAGGCCCTTTATAAAAGGGGGCTGAATGGCTCAGGGATGGATGGATTGACTGGCTTGACTGAACGAATGAATCATTAAGTTAATGATAATGACCGCTCTGGTTGACTTGTACTTAGTAGGTGCCGGCACTACGTCGAGAAATGGCCTGTTTTACGCCACCTGACACAGCACGGACCGATATACCCGCCTGTACAGAGGGGAGATGAGTACTGAGGGTGGTGAACAGATGTGCCCAAGGCCTCTGGGCTGGTGCCGGTGCCCAGCCAGGACTTCAGATCTGGCCGTTAACTCCCCATCTTCAAGTTCATATCACAATCGTGCGTGTTTTTCCTAGAATGTTGTGAAGGTGTTATGAAGACCTTAGAGACGGGCTCATATCCTACTCCTCGTGATAAAAGGCAGTCAAATTTTATTTCCGAAGCTTAGAGAAACAGCGACTGGCCCGCCATCTAGGATGCAAGGAGACGGGACCCCCGCCACCCCCAGGCACCCTGAGGAGCAGCACTGAGCAGGAGTTCGGCCAGGCTCCTGGACCCCCGCGGCCCCAGGGCCTCCTTCTCTCCAGTGGGCATGAACTACCTGCCCAGCACACCCTCTCCTGGCTTCCCAATGACACCCATTGCCACAGCGCCTGATCCTGACTCCAGCGCCCACACACAGTTGGCATGGAACACCCCGCGAGCTGTCTACTCTCTCCGGCTCCTCTCCCCCATCTGCCATTTGCCGGGAGAGCGACGGGTATTGTTATCATCAAAACGTTACCGAGATAGAACAGTACCGCACTGTCGAGGAGAGGAAAGAGAGAGAGAGAGAGAGCGAGCGCAGGCTTACTGCTTAAACTTCAGAGAGAGGGGGGTGGGGAGCGGGGCAAGAGGGAACGGTTGCTTCCCACGGGGGAAACCGCCGCAGAGAAGGTGGTGCAGAGCTCGGGCTAACGCGATGCCCCCACTGTGGCCGTGGCCTCGACACAGCAGGCTGTTCGTGAGATCAGCCATTCGGGGAGCGAGTTTCCAAGTGCGGCGCTTTGCGGAACACCAGATGCACGCAAACAGTTATTTTCATGGGGAATGAAGTGATTTGCATGTATTTATTCAGAGCCATCTGAATTCCCAGTCACAGGCATTAAACAAAATCATTGCTCCCTTTGCTTCTGGCAACTCTGGCGCCCCCCTGCTGAGGAACCCCTCTTCCCACCTGCACGCTGGGACCCCGGTCTTCAGGGCCTGCTTCCCACACCTCGGGACGCTGACTCGCCCTGGAGTGGGGCCTTGTTTGGGCGTTGGAAGGGAACGGCCACGGGCCTGCTGGCTCCACTTTTCTTTCTCACCGTGCTCACAGAACTACCTAACGGATCCCTAGCTTGTTCATGCGACACGCCTCTAGAAATGGACACTTGGCCTTTGGCACACTCCTACGAGGAAAAGTGAATCACTTGGCTTGGAGCGGGAGAGGCTGGTTAAACAAGCACATTCGTATGTAATGCCTAAAAACCAGGCCAAGTGCTGGTGGCCTGTGTCTGCATGGCCCAGAACAAAGAACGGTTTTTACATTTTTAAAGTTAAAAAGGAAAAAAGAGGAGAAGGAGGAAGGGAAGGAGCGGCAGCAGCAACTATGCATGGCCACGAAGTCTAGAAGACGCACCATCTGGCCCTTTTCTGAGACGATGTGCCAGCCCTCGGGGGGTGGGGGGGGGATGGGTAAATCGCTTATTTCCCGACTTCTCAAAGTAGATGAAAAATGGCACGAAACGGATTCCATGCAGCTCTCGGGCCTCGTCACCATCCCCATCTCTGTCCTCTCTGCCGTGATTGGCAATGCAAAACCCACAGCGCTCACCAGCACCCATCTGGCCAACCGGACGCTCCCTGCTCTTCCATGAACACCTTTGCTTCATGTCATGACCTGCTGTCCTGCCAACATCAGGCTTTCAACTTATTTCCTGCTTGTGGAGACACCGCCTTAAACATGACCGCTAGTTTTAGAGTTTCTAAACAAGACTACAATCTGTTAGCAACATTCAGTGTGTTTCCATTTCCTGTAGTAGAGGCACAGCCACCAGCTCGACGCTGACCAGGGCAGTATTACAGAGCTTACAGCTCAGGGGGGTGGGGGAAATTGCGCAAGGCAGGGCAGCATTTCACAGCCAGGTGAAAAGATTATTAAAACTCACCACTGCGAGTTGCAAATTGTTATGTTGTTATAAGAGATGGAAAGGGGCGTGTCAGAAAAATTACATTTTTCCCTAAGAGGCGGGAACAAAAGTCGCAGCAAACCTAAGAAGCCTGAGTTGCACCTGTATCGATCGCGTCTGAATAAACAGTTCCATCTGTCTTCAATGTCTGTTACTAAATGTAGGTTAATTCCACTTAGCCTCTTTCAATGTCTAATGAATTCAGGAGGAGTACTTGGTGGCTTAATTCAATTAATTTAATTTTCGCTGAGTAAGTAGAGCGTGGTGGCCACAATGCGGACAGGCGGCCTGGACTTAAATCTCGGCTGCCTCACTTCTAGCCTGGTGTCCACACTTCAAACGCTTTCCCTGTAAACATGGGGTGGCTGTGCCCATGTTGATGGAGTCATGTTGATGCTTTAAAGTTAATACAGCGCTAGTGCTTAGTTGATACAGGTCCAAGGCTTAGACGCGTGCCCGGCACATGGGAAGTGCTCAGCAAATATGAGCTCCCATCACCGTCAGTAGCAGCACCCGGCTTACACTTATTCATCCTAAAACTCGGCTGAGGCGCACCTTCTCCAACAAGATGATCTTGCCCCTTGATGGAGACCCCATTTCTAGCCCCTGCAACTTGACTGATTAAGCTTTTAGGCTCCAGGTCATGCATTTTTTGAAATCATTCTCTCTTATTATGCATTTTTACGCATTCGTAAAACCCTCCTCTCCCCCATGAGTGGTTTCAGTCAGTTTGCCATGGGCCAGAAGTTCAACTACTGTTTCTGTTTCTATAAATAGAATTAGATAGCCATGATTTTTTTTAAAAAAAAATTAAATGGAAGAAAAAGACATACCGTGAAATATAAAAGACCCTTTCCAGACCTTTACGCCATCGTCCCACCCCCCAGAGCTCACCGACATGACGTGTACCTCTGCATCCGTCGGAAGCTGTGCTCGCAAAGCACAGGCAAGCGCGTCCACTCTGCCTCCCCCTGCCCCTTGCTCCTTCTGGTCCTTCACACACCTCTGATACGACAAGTGTGACTCTTCGTACGATTCCTGTGGCATCATGGGCCGTGATTTATCTACTTACTCCCTACCGAAGGACACTGCAGCTGCTTTTTAGTTAGGTCTGTTAGGACACATCCACCCCCCCAAGAATGGGAACTTCGTTGTCCTCAGAGTCATTCCGCAGCCCCTCGTGGGCAGCAGGACTCGGCCAGTATTTGTCAACCAGCAGAACGTAAGAACGAAGGCACGCCACCCGCCGTGAACACTCGTGTCCCCGTCATCGTGGCTTCTGCTCACGTGTCTCCAGAGGGAATTCCCAGACCGACTGGTGCCGGGTCAAGAGGTGTATACATTTAATTTTGATTAAATAAGGACAAGTTGCCCTCCAAAGAGATGGTACAAAGTGAATTTACAGGCCTATATTGTTGCATGATTTGAAGAGTATAAATCATATCTCCTTATCTAAATTTTAAGCTCCTTTTAAAGATGCAAAAGGATGTTTATACTTTATTTTGTATTCTCAATAAGACCTACCACATTGTTTTACAAGGATTAGATAGGTGTTTGTTAAAAGGGCTTTGGATAATTAATATACCAGGATATAAAAAGGGCTTAATTCAGGAAAAGGAAAAAGCTGATAATTGCTTTAAGCAATACAAAATAAAAGAAGAAGAAGAAGAAAGAAAAAAAAATCCCAATTAACCAGAGCCCATAAACAGAAGATTAAAAACATTTTTTCGTGAGGAGAGGGAATATATATATGTGTGTGTATAAATATATATACATATACACACACACATATATATACATCTATCTAACTATCTATCCAGCATGCAAGGGTCTATTTCAGTGTCTGAATAGTAATAAAATTGAAGCTTTCATTTCTTTGATGCCCTCTATATTTTAAAAATTGTGTAGCCAATTGTAGCATGTGTAGCATTTTTAAATGAGACTGACTATAAGTTACTTTGATTTCCAGAATTGTGGAAGACTTTCACTTGAATTCCACAAATTCATTAGCAAATTTGATTTGCAAAACCAAGTTTGGAAGAAAAGCCGTCAATTAAAGCAACCAACAAAAAAAGGCGACCCAGTAAAAACGATGAAAAACTGTTCAGATTTCACTCTCAAACCTGTGTGCAGCCAGAGGATGGGGAGATGTCACCGTAGGGCTGACATGCCCCCCAGGGGGTCCCCCCACCTTCCCGCAGCCCCGGAGAGAGCCTGCTAAATTGCAATTCCTCTCCACCACGTCGCTCTCACCCTACAGAAATTCTAAAAACGACAGGCCCCGTCGTGGAATGAGGACTATCCCACACACCGCCACTCCTTGTTCCAAAATTAGACTTTGCCACCGACACTGATCTCCAAGGTGGCAAAAATAGCGGCTGCCCCAGGGAGCCCGGAGCTGTCCCTGCGGTCGGTCTCCGGGCAGCTCCCCAGCAAGGCAGCTGGCAGCTGGTCCGCCTCATTCAGCAGGAAGGCCTCCCCTAGTCCTGGCCCACCCCACCCTCGTCTAGCACCCTCTTCCGAGAGAACAATAGTCATGCGCTGAGTTTCAAAAGCAAGAAGGTAGGGGAGAATCACGAGCTTGCTTTCTGGTGCCGAAACTACCCAAAGAAACGGGATTTCCCAGGGCAGTGGTATTTTTTTTAGATGTACTCTAAGTTGATATTGCTGAAAGATTTTCAGGGTCATTTGGAAACACTGGAACAGTTCTCAGTGGGGATACAGCTCTCCTGGGGCTGAGGCATTCTGGCCACAGGTAGAGGCTTAGGAACGAGAGACAATGACCCTGCGCTCCTGCCTCCGACAGTCACGATCTCTGCGGCTGCAGGCAAGTGACTCAGCTGCTCTGAGCATGCTCTCTCATCTACAGGACAGGGGCGGGGACTCTTTTCTGGTCAGGAGTCATGAGTAATATTTTCTCGAACTGTAAGCCCCAGCGGAGCGTGGGCCTCACCTGTCGATCACCAAGCTACCCCACAGCACGTAACAGAGCATCTTACGTCCTCTGTGAAAAGTTTTGAATGAACAAACGAAGGCAAATGAACGAATGAGTCCACCTCGCAGAGATGCTGTGGTGACCAGAGAAAAAGCGAGGACAGTGTCCGGTATGTTATAGGAGGCTTGATAAATCGTAGAGGCTACTATTACCAAACAACCTGGCATATAGCAGGTGCTCAACAAATACATGGTCAATTAGCAAAACATCATAAAGTAGGAAAAGTATCAAAAAGATAATGTCAACGCACTACATAAATATGATCCCAGAGGACTGCATGGCGTGAAGACAGTAAGATGACCACATGATCTTCTCGTCCCGGTGTCCATGCCCTCTGCGGTCCCCTTCTCTGCCTCTGGTAAGGGCTTGTGACCTACTTTTAGTCCACGGACCATGACAGGGCCATGTCCAAAGCCTAAGACCCCACAATTGTTGATCTGAGACTGTGGGCTCCAGATAGGAGTGCTCTTGATTTTTTTTCCAGAGAAGCCAAGGATGTGCGTCTGTATAGAACCCCTCCCAGTCTGCACCAGTCGCTGGCTCCGGGATTAGCATGTGGACATCATTGGGGGCCGTTACTCAGATGGCCGCAATAATAATGCTTGCTGTCATCATTATCCATCCCACGAGCCTCCTCTTTGTGACCTCTGCAATGCAAGGTCACAAGTCTGACCCAAACCAATTCACTCAAGGCTGCAACTTGAAACTGGCGTGGGTCCCGCAGTGAAGGGTTCTGTCTGTAGGTGAAGTCAGCTCACAGTGGGTTAGGGCTTCCTAACAAGGAGGCAAAGCCCAGAGGTCCACCCTCCACCATCTTTCTTCGTTTATGACCTTGACTGTCAGAGAGGCAAGCCGACAGTGGCCGAGGGGCAACTCCTAGTTAGGAATACAGCCAGATCTGTGTGGGTCCATTTCCAGTAACCAGAAATCTCAAAACTATAACCCAGGGAGGGTGGCCAGTTGTGTTGTCGTCATTGGCTCAATTTTAGCACGTTATCTCTTTTCTCCCCTGCTCAGAAATTGATTCAAGTACATTCCTTTGAAGCGTTTCACAATCCCCGGGTTAACTTCCTTGAGATTCAGATCCATTTCGAAGCTAACTCATTTCCATCTAAAATGGGCTGCTGTTGCTTTAAAATGGCATTCATTTTATAGAACTCATTTAGCATACAGCAAATTAAGAGCAAACAACGTTATTTTCCAGTTAAATTTGCAAGGAGATGATCTGAACAAATTACTCATAATTCTGATTAATTTTTAGCGGAAGTAATGAGAAGGTTGTAAATGGAAAACATGTGCGTGCAGAACCTGCCTTTTAAGCACACAACAATTTATGCTAATTGATGGCTTTACAAATAAGGAACCTTCGAAAAATCTCAGATGTTCGAAGGCATCTAATGGATAGCTACAGAACTTTAATGCAATTACATGTTGCCCCGTAAATTCAAAGTGACTTGAAGTCAACTTCACAGCTAGCTAGCTAATATCCATCCATCCATCCAGCCAGCCAGCCAGCTATCTGTCCAACCACCCATTTATCTACCTCTATTGCAATATCCAGAATTGGTAAGCATATGGGGAAATGAATACCAAGTTTGCATTAGTTCAGAAAGAACATTTTTAGCCCTGGCTGGTATAGCTCAGTGGATTGAGCGCAGGCTGCGAACCAAAGGGTCGCCAGTTCAATTCCCAGTCAGGACACATGCCTGGGTTGCAGGCCAGGACCCCAGTGGGGGCCATATGAGAGGCAACCACACACTGATGTTTCTGTCTCTCTTCCTCCCTCCCTTCCCCTCTCTCTAAAAATCAATAAATAAAATCTTTAAAAAAAGAACATTTTTAAATAATTGGGAAGGGAAATAAAAAATATTTCACTAATTGTGAACATTGCATGGAATTTGAATAAAAGTGTTTCTGGGGACACGGCCACACTCATTTGGTGCCGTTTGACCTATGGTTGCTTTACCCAAGGAGTTGCAAGAGACCATCTTCGTCCACAAAGCCTACAGCTTCTACTCCCTGGCCCTTTGCAGAAAGTTTTGCTGATTCCTGCTCTAAAACCCCAGAGCAGGGCACGCACAGATCATTGGGGAATAATCTAGGGCTGCTTAGGGACGGATCGCATTCATAACCGGCATGCTTCCCCCGCTCTCTAAATCCAAGCACCCCACATGCTCCCATCATCAATTTCCCATCTCCCCCAACCGCAGCGTGACAGCGCAGCTCCTTTAGGTTCTGCAGATTTACTTCCAGATGGGCAGCTCTCTGCACGTGCTTACAGCCTCGGTGCATGATTTGCATTGTTTCGCTGTTCCGCATTCCATTGCAATTTTGTGGATTTATTCTTCTTAAAGAAGAAAGTCGGAAATCATCATTCTCCATACAATTCGCAGCTCCCCGCACAACGCAAGGGGCGGGGCAGGTGTTCCAAGAAGGCGTTCGCGGGCACTCGTGTGCGTCTGTGTCTGTGGTGTCTTGATGTGGGGGCGACGATGAAGGTTTATCAAATAGAGAGGCAAATGCCCACGGGCAAGACGAAGTCTGAGGACACATTTTTCTCGGGCCCACAAGTTGTGATGGTTTCGCTGTTGGTTTGAACTAGAATTCATTTCCAAGAGTTACAGACTGGGAGACACTGCATGCAGACTCAAATCCTCGGCTTCTCCGGGGGGGAAAAAATCAAGAGACCTCCTGCATGGAGCCCAGAGTCTCATGCCAACAGCTGTCAGCTCGTAGGCCTTTGACATTTCACTCCAGCGTCCCCTGGTCTCTCACTTCCGTGTTCTCTCCGACCCCCATTCGTTGGCAGTGGAAATCACAACTTCTGATACGGCTATAAATGTGCGTCTTCGGGCAGATAACCTGCACCGTTGTGTCTACAGAGGTCCATGCCCACCCAAGTCAACATTAATGTAACACACTCCCTATCATGGACTCAGCGACGACGTCTCCCCTAAATTCATATGCTGAAATCTCCGCCTTGACGTGGAGGGTATTAGAAGGTGGGGCCCTTGAGATATGATTAGGTCCTGAGAGCACAGTGCCCTCATAAAAGAAACCTCAAAGCAATCCCCCATCCCTTCAGTCACGTGAGATGGAGAGAAAAGACCGCCAGGAAATGGGCCCCCAGACACAGACTCTCGGAGCACCTTGCTCTTGGACTCCCCAGCGTCCCCGATAGAAACAAGTTTCTGTGGTGTACAAACTATCTAGTCTACGGCATTGGTTAGCGGAGCCCAAATGGATTAAGGCGCACACCTACAATAACTGCCTCACAAAGTAAAGGAGGTCACTGTGTTAGCAATTGGCTCCTCTGGGCCACCCCAGGATGGCATTTAACCCAAGTAATCCACGGCGGAGGACAAGAGTGAAGCACCTGCTCAAATAACGCCGACTGGGGTTCGCAGCACAGAGATTCCCAGGCTGCCTTTGGCGCGGTACCCACCAGGTCCCAAGGAGGAAATGCCAGACGTACCATGGAATTTTTCACGCTCTGCAGCAAGCGCTCATGCTGCTCGGCGATGGCCAGGGCAGCAGAGTGGACTTTCTGGTAGATGGCCTCCCCATCTCGCGTCTGAAAGATAAATAGCCCTTCGCCAGTCTCGCACATCCTGCAAAAGCAAAGACAAAGAGCTTCTGAGCATCTGCCCCCTGAAAGTTCCGTGTGCCACCGAGCCTAGAACACTCCCCGGGAAACGAGACCCAGATCTCTTGTACAGGATGAGGATGTGCGTGCCCATTCGTTCAACAAAGTTAAGGAGAGTCCAGTTTCCAGTGAATGGTTATTAATATGGCCCAGGAACCGAGAGGAATCCAACCTTCTGGCATCTCTGGGCCACAGAGGAGGAAGAGTTGTCTTGGGCTACACGTTAGATACACTAACGAAAAGTGATGAGCCAAAAAAGAAAAGGTTTTAAGTAACTTTATGATTTTGTGCTGGACCACATTCGTGGTCATTCTCAGCATCATGCGTTCCACAGGCTGTGGGTTGGACACCCCTACGAGGAAAGGCTAACACGGTGCTGACTTTTTTTTTGGTCGAGCCAAGTAGAAAGTTCATTTTTTTAAAAAGGCCATTTCTTGATTTTTAGCATGATCCCCACACTCGGCTTTACCACTCTCGCAGAGGGTGCCCATGTGACTGCTCCACCCCCCCCGCCCCCTGCAATCTAGGAATCGAGGACCATCAGCATCTTCGCCACTCCGCTCAGAGGCCTCTCGGACTCTGTTCTAACTCTGCTCCCAGACGGCGCTCGAAGCCTTCTCTCAGTTCCACAGTCATGGGTTGAAGGACCCCCGAGCTCCCACTCAATGCGATGAATCAAACGCACGTTAAGAATTTTTTAAATGACCATGACTGTGCTGAATTAACGTTGGGAACGTCAGAGAGGTCTCCTGCGGGTAGCCCTGTGGGTTTGATCATTACTGTTACGGATCAAAAGGAAGATCACCTCCAGCTCAGGCTGCCGAACCAGAACTGAATTACATGAATTTGGGCACACGCAATGAGGCAAGAAGCAAATATCTGTGTTTTAATCGCCAAATATATGACATGTATATACATACATGCCCAATGTGTGTGTATATATATATACTCACCCAATACATTGAATTACTCTAAATATTTTTAAAGAACATGGGCAAAACTATACGTGAGGGTATTTCTAAAGGTCTGATTTTGATAGATACATGTATCAACAGTACACTAGGAGGTTTTTGCTTGTTTATTTTAAAGGACCTAATTCTTCCAAGATTCAACACCACTCCCACTATCTCAACGTCTCTGAAAAACTGAATCCTGGCCTCGGGGCCTGAGATTTGCTCACATCTGAAGCACTGCTTAGCACAACACGGAAACCAAGCAAATTTTTGAGCTACACCACTGTTGATTATTTTATCTAGCCCTGTCTATGCAGTTAATGCAGTAAAAACAAGAAGATTCCTTCCTGTCTAGTGTCCCACAGTTGACCCAATTCCACGGCCACACGGCAGCTCTCAGCGAATACAGAGCACACGGTGTGTGTAACCGGGCAAAACCTGCCTCGCTTGAATTTCACTACTATGGGCTGTGGGAGAAGAAAAAGAAAAGAAAAAAAAAAACAGATGGCTCTTCCAGTGAGCTAACGTAAAGAGTCCATTCTAACCCAATGAAGAACAAAAAACGAAGAACTGATGCCTTATATTCAAGTCCTCTTTCTTTCCTGGTGGCTTCCTCCAGGACTTCAACACCCACTGCTATCTCCGCCTCATTGACGCCACCATGCAAACTGGACACCTAATTCTGCAAGGTCTGATGTTTCTATGCCTGCTTTTTCCATCAAATATGGAAATACAATTCGCAAAGAGGAAGAAGCGACCTCAACTGATTCTTTAAGAGGAAGAAGTGGCCTTCTGTTTCCCCTAGGACCTGCCATAATGAGGTTATCATTTACTTCCCTACTTATATGCCAACCTTGGTTCCAGAAAGGATGGAGATACCTGTTACCCAGAAACTGTGGTCAATGATCGCGTAGTAACAATCCCTGCCACAGTGCTCCTCAAACCTGACAATCCAGCGACTCTGAAAGTGTTTGCAACTACAATCCACAGTAATAACTATAGTTTAGATTAGGAGCCAGTATATCTATCTGGCTATTTATCTATTATCAACTTACAACATGCTGATGTTGTTTTCTATTCCATTTTATTTTTAACACGGGTAGAGAAATTCTTCATCTGTGTTAGAACCCGCTAGCTGGTAAGACGTCCTCTTTGATGAGGTCTTTCATCCAATGTCTGCTTTTAATAAAAATAATGAATCTACACTCTTCCTTTACAGACATTTGAATCTCTAAACCACTACTGTGATCAAAAACAAAAGAAATCAAAACCATTGTAGCATCAAGTACTCTTCTGTAAAGTACACAGACAACAGACCCCACCCCCGCCTCCACCTGGGGACCTGGACGACACACTCACAGACACAAACACTCTCTCTCACACACGTGCACACGCACACATACACACACACACAATACACACAACTTGTCACTTACAGAAAGGACCAGGGGTCACAGTCTCAAATCCAACCAGGGTTTAGACAAAGGGGAATGGATGAAGAGGCTCTGACACCCTACAAGGAGGAGCGGATGGGGTGTGGCTACTGGACAGGCCACCCGTCAGCCCCAGTCAGGTATTCATTCCCATGCGACACATGGGCCCAATGTGGCCACAGCTTCTGACCGTTTAAGAGAACTCAGAAAACTTGATTTTTATGTGACATAACAGGAATTCTTAATGTTGGGAACTTATTTCATTTTTTCTTAAGCTGTGGGGGCCAAAATGCCCCTGCGAACCTGACCTGGCCAGACGGCCACTCGTTTGCACTGAACAGAACAGCAATTAGGCCTTTCAGCCATGCTGATCAAAGGCTCATGTCCTTCGGTGGGGCAGCATGATGCAGGAAGGCGACAAGGAACAAAAAATGGACCTTAAATGCTGTTCCCCAGGTCTCTTCTAACCTCAATCCAGGCATTCTTTCATTTTACCCACTCCCTCCCAATAGATCTGGGTGCTGTTTCATAAGCCACTTTAAATCCATTAAAAATGTTACTGCGTGCCTTTGTCAAAATAATACAATAGGTGAACTCCCCAAGACAAATAAGAAGAAAATAGAAAAAAAGGAAAAGAGGAAAGGAAGTGAAAAGAAAACACAGCAAACAGGCTAATGGTCTTACGTAACCCAGTACAGCAACATCTGCGTCTCGTCGCCGGAGAACACAGTACGGAATGAAGAGGTTCTAATGGTTCACCCGCAAGAGAACTGCAGACCCACATTTTCATTCTTTTGTGGTCTGGGTGCCTTTCTTCCTCTTTACCCCCCAACTTTTTCCTTGGATGCTTTTCCAGCATCTAAAGTGGTCCCAAATACACCAGCACTCTTTCCTTATGGCCTTCCTTGACCAGAACCAGGCACTGAAACCCAGCCCAGGTAAAATAATGAGTTTAAGTTTGCCTTCCCCTACGTCCTTTTCGAAGAGAAGGCTGGATTCCGATAAAAAGAATACTGTGTTCAAATCAATGCACCAAGAGTTCTGGATTTCCAAATCATGACTGCCTGAATGGTACGCCTGTCACCCCAAACCACGGATTGTGCGATTGGTCAAGAAGAAAATCAAGAGATCCAAAAATAATGAGAAATCCGCTCATTTGTGCCCAGATGTATCGCAGCAACAAGAGGCGAGACTTGGGCTCCAGACTGCCTTGCTGGACCGCCCCTTATCGGCTTTGTGACCTGATATTTGACTTCTCTGAGTCTGCATTTCTTTCGGAAAGTAAATAAAGTGACAGTCACTGTCCCCAGTTTTCCTGAAAGTTTTAGATACGACACGCAGTGTGCACAAAGCAAACCTTCCCCTAATGTGCACCGCCACCACCCCGCTGGAAGGTGACCCCCCCGCCCAGACAGGGCTTTTGCTCTGGCTTCCTCCCACCTTTCCCACCAGTGCCTAGAACAGGGCGTGGCCTCCACCGGGTGCTCAGCAGATACCTGCAGAACAGGTTGTGAAATGGCAGGCAGCTGATAGCACAGGCGGAACTGGGCACTGGACCCGGGCTGCCGTGAGCAAGTCTTCTTTAAACGGAGGACTCATCCAGACACCCCCAGAAGGGGAATGGTTCGGAAGAAAAAGCCGGGAGAACCATGCCCACAGAAATACCGCACACTGCATGCCCTGAGGTGGGTGGGACTCCGTCCAGGGACCCCCACCTGGTGGGGAGAGGGCGGAGGAGGGGCAGCCTCGGTGCGCAGACGGCCGTCAGATGGGCGTGAGTGTTCAGGGGTAGACAGTCTTCACTGTTTCAAAGTCGCCGCCTGCATGGGACGGTCCTCAAAGGCACGGAGACCCAATTGTAGAAACTCCTTCTCTCTTTGCCAACCCCATTTCACACCAATGCATTTTGTTGACAAAATGCGAATAGGTTGAAATTATAAAAATCCAAAAGGAATGATCTCATGCTGAGCAGTGTTAGTGAGTGAACTTACGAAGTCAGTAAGCCAGCCAGTTCTGTAGCGCCCCCCTCCGTAGACGTACCAGGAGCAAGTGCGTGGGTGCGTGCATTTGTCTGCTGAGAATATTTGGATGCGGCCGGAAGCAGGATGAACCTGCTACTCAACGCGCATGTTCAAGACACCCTTCCGTCCACCCCTGCAACGTGGTTATGAAATCAAGGCTGAACTTCCCGTATGCAAATGTATATTATAACGGAAAGAATGCAGTATCTTCAGATCAACGTAAGACAAATCGTAATAGCAGCTCTGATGGGTGGGAACAAGGGTAAGGGCGTGGCTGTTTTCAGGTGAAGGGGTTGAGAAGTACACACTGGCAGTGACAAAACAGTCACGAGGCCGTAAAGGGAACATATGCTCAGGGAACATAGTCGGTAATATTGTCATAGCCAGGTAAGGTGCCGGGGGGCACTAGACTAACTGGGGTGACCACCTTGCAAATTATGTGAATGTCCAACCACTCTGCTGTATACCTGAAACTAATCCAAAACAATACCAAATGTAAACTGTAATTGAAAAATATAAAAAAAAGACATGGCTTTTTCTTTGTGGTGGTTACAATTTACTTCATTAGACAGGTCTACATACATGAGCAGCTCCAAGAATAATATTATGGTGGCACTGGTCAGAGGGGCAATGAAGCAGGAAAATGTACAGTTAGGAAGAGAGGTGGGTGTCAGCCGTGCAGGAGAAAAAGAAAATTAGGAAGCCCCAAACCCGAGAGAAACCAATCAGAAGCTCCCTGCAGAGGACACAAAATCAGGAGCACAAACTTTAGAGTATTTACCTTCTTTTGTCTGTGAAAAGTGAGCTGAACAGATGTAGGGCCCCCTCCCCCACCCGTGGCTATGGTGATGCCGAAGACCCTGCGGCGATAAAACACACTCAGAGAAACACAAAATGGACTAGTTGGGAGGCTTCGACACAGGGAAGCCAGCAGCTCCATCTGGAAGAAAAACCTGGGGAGGGGTCTGTTAGGAGCTCATAATATAGCGCAGGGGTTTCTCTGGCTTCTGTGTGAACAATCACAGTGTCGATACGGCCAGATTGTTCTCCACTGTGGGGGACAGCCCCAGGCCCGGTAGGATGTTTAGCAGCATCTTCAGTCGCTAGGTACCAAAATCGTCTCCAGACACTGAGCAGTGGCCCCCGTCCCTCTTCCCAGCAACACCCTTCCTTCCTGAATCGCTCCCCTGACCACTGAAAACAAGGGATGAGGGAGAAGATGACCGAGGCTTCAGTGGTACAGAGGTTAGAGGCACAAGGCAGCTCCTGGGTTGGGGGAACTATTGCTTCCAGAAAGAGTGCGCTCTGGTCAAGGTCAAGAGTCCATCACACTCTGTTCCAGCCATTGGCATCATTGCTTGGCTGATCTCAACTTGAGACAAGGTGGAAGTTTGATGCTGCTAGTGCCGTGTGTGCATTTGTGTGTGTGTGTGCGATAGCTTCGCTGTGACCAGCACAGGGTGAGGAACAAGCAGGGGCTGGCCCTTTGGGAACATCAGTCACTTAACTACAATTTCCATTTGTTCGTCAAATCTTTGCACTACCTATTTAATACTTATTTAGTCAACTAACATTTTCCCCCTCAAACAAAGGTATTGCAAATGGAATCATGAATTCCATGTCCTAAGCCACTTTGCGCTGATGTTAATTAAAAGCAGGCATTAAAATGGGTGTAATGCAAACAAAATAATGTTATTAAATTGCCTGGGTCCTCTTGTTAAAGATCTGAGCTGGAAGTGTGTTTGAGTCCTAGGGAGTCAGGTAAACTAGAAAGTGTCAGAAGATGCGTTGAAACAGGCCAGCACCCACAGAAATGTTTCTCCATGATTCGATCAAAGGGAGGAGAAGGTAGTTGAAAAGAACATGACTATCACCTCACCATGAGAGTCACATGTAGTTAACGCCATGCCTCTGTGACCTGAAATCAGCCGCCATTTGGGCGCAGGTGCAGTTCCTGGAGCCCTGCTCCAGGTGGTGTGGGAGACAGGTGTGGGAGACAGGAAGTCTCCATCACTTCCTTCCTGTGCTCGAATCATGACCTTGGGCACGTGCCTTGACCTCTTCAAGTTTCAGAGCCCTCACATTCAAATGTAATGAAATCACCCAAACCTCACAGGGTGACGGGAAGCAGTATGTTATATTTAGCAAAGGATCTGACACCAATCAGCATTTCATGGGGATTTTTGTTGTTATTGTAACCCTTTCGATGTCAAGGCCGATGAGGACGGGGTCCTCAGGGAAAACTCGCGAAGGAGGCACAGCCGCATCTCAGCCTCAGAGGAAGTGTGGGCGCCCACATCCCAGAACAAAACAGAGAAGCAGGGTGAGATGCGTGAGGGCAGAACGCGTGTGGCTGGGGAAGGTTTCTGTGCGAGGCTCAGGGTGGGGCGTGGGAAAACAGGATCAGAGGAACCTGCTCCTTGAGAACGAAAACATGTGTTCAGTCTCTCTTTAAGAAAAGAAGCAGTTTTCATTAAGTAAAACTCTGCAAAGAAGTGGGTGTTCTGTTCTCCGGCTCCAGGGAAGTACTCCGTGTCTGTTCAGGATGTGAGCAACACCTTCTGAGTAGGACAGAAAGCTTGCTAGCCGAGAGAGCAGGAGAAACACAAAGGTCCCAGTCCAGCCCGGGCATCGTCGCACGCTGCGGTTCCACCCTCGTGTCACCGGGCCTCCTGACCGAGTCCCCCCGAATGTGTACAGAGGCCGCCATGAGCACCGCCATGGGTTTCTGTGAGCTCTGTAGTCCCTTCAGCTAATTATTCAGCCGTAGGCGGTTGTGGGGACCCCTGGAAGGTCTTGGGAACGGTTGCTACGAACTTTGTAGGTGCCCACCTCTCAGAGCCCCAATGGCTACGCACCTGACCAAGACTAAAAGCTTAAACATCTTTCCAACAGCCTTCAGCCCAGCCATAGCCCACCGGAGGCATCTCCACTTTCCTCTGCATCACTTCCCCTCACTGACTCTGCTCCAGGCGCCCCGGCCTCTGCCTCTCCTGTGCGAGCTCCAGGTACACCTCCCCCGCAACACCCTGTCCCGGCCGCCACCCTCTGCTGGAATGCCCCGCCCCCAGGTTACCACACGGCCCCCTCCCTCTCCCCTCTTGGGTCTTTTCCTCACACCCGTCTGGCTCAGCAGAGGCAGCCCTGCTCGTCCTATTCGAAGCTGCACCCCTCCTTCCGCACTTCCTACGAACAGCTTTACTTCCCACTGCGGGACTTGCACAGTCTACATCTATTTTCCTTTTTCAAATGGTTTTTATCATCTGTATCTCCTGTCCTCGGGAGGGTAAGTTTCAAAATGACAACACCTGGATGTTTTACTTACGGCTACATCCACAGTGCTTGGGACCGCACCTGGCTATTAGAATGCATTCAGAGAATATTCGATGGGAGAAGGAATGACTCACTTTTACTAGACTCCAGGTTTCCAGAATCCTGAGGACCATCACAGGTAAAGTGGTGGGTACCGCATCACCCGCCCGAGAGCCATCAGCTACGACAAGATGGCCACACCTCACAAACAGGTACAAGTACATGAAAAGGTGCCCAGCATTGCCAATCCCCAGGGGAGTCAAAACCGCGATGAGCTATCACTTCGCACCTATTAGAACGGTGACTAATGAGAAGAGAGATAACAGTGGTGGCAATGACGTGGAGAGAGGGAGACCCTAGTGCACTGCTGGTGGGCATGTCACTTGGGGCCACCACAGAGGAAAACATATGACGGTTCTTAAAAAAATTCAAGAGAACTACCATATGATCCAGCAATTCCAGTTCTGGGTGTATACCACCATGTCCAAGGGGTGTCTACACCCCACACTCACTGCAGCCCTATTTACAGTGGCCAAGACGTGGAAACAAGCTAAGTGTCCACTGATGGGTGAACACGTAAAGAAAATGTTATATAACATATATAAATACATGTATGTATACATGCATATGAGCATGCATATATCACACACACACCTCCCACAAGAAGAGGGAAGGAAATTCTGCCATTTCCTTGTCACATATGGATGTCACCCATGGATGGAACTTGAGGGCTTCACGGTAAGTGAAATAATGCAGACAGATAAAGACAAATGCTGTGTGATCTCACTGATACCGTGGAATCTAAAAAGTCGGACTCAGAGAAACAGGGTAAGATGGTGGTTACCGGGAGCTGGGGGCTGGGGGGTGGGGCGATGTGGTCAAAGATGCAAACTTCCGGTCAGAAGATGAGTAGGTTCTGGGATGTGATGGAACACACGGTCACTGCAGTTTAAAAAGACAGCATTGTATCCTGGAAAGTCACCGAGAGGGTAAATCTTGAATGTTCTCACCACACAGAGAAAAAGCAATGAGGTGCGGTGAGGAAGGTGCTAACTAACCTCATTATTGTAACAACCGTTTTACAACATGTAATGTATCAGATCACATTGTGCGCCTTAAATGTAAGCAATATTGTATGTCACTTATATCTCAAGAAAGCTGGAAACATGCATAAATAAATAATGCACATTTAAAGTTTTAAAAGACAGCCACAAGGCAGGATGCGATGCTGAATGTCTAATTTTCCCCAAAGGCCCCAAGAAAGCCATCCTCTCCTCCAGGGATTTCCTGTGCCACAATCCCAGGGGCTCGGGGGCAGAGGGGACCTAGCTAAGCTTCCGACGGTGGCCTTGTCTTGTCTGTCTGCACGCCCCACACCTACCACCAAGTCTGGCAAAGAACAGGCACACAGTAACGAGAGATCTACTAACGATGGATATTGGAGAGGTTATTCTGTGGAGTAGACAGGGAACTCTTCCTCCTATTTATTTATAATAAATGTGTGTTACTTTTTAAAAAATTTTTATTTTAATTGTTGATCTTGTACAGTTTTCTGTCTTTTATTCTCACCTGGACCCACCACCCCAGCCCTCACCACCTCCCTCCCATTTCCACCCCCCCATAGTTTTTGTCCATGTGTCCTTTATACTTGTTCCTGTAAATCCTTCCCCTTTTCCCCTGAAATTCCCTCCTCTCTCCCCTCTGGTGACTTTCAGCCTGTTCTCAATTTCCTTGAGAGCATCATGCTAAGCGAAATAAGCCAGGCAGTGAAAGACAAATACCATATGATCTCACCTTTAACAGGAAGCTAATAAACAAAACAAACAAACAAGCATAATATAACCAAAGACATGGAAATTGTGTGTTACTTTTATACTTCAAATTATTTGGGGGTACAGGCTATCCAAGAACAAATGGAATAAATGGCACAATAGTAGTTTCTGTTTTCTTGCAAAAGAAGCGCTTTCACTTCTGAGCAAGCCTGTGTGTGAGATCTAGTTCATTTCCATTCAAAGCTATCTACTCAACATAGCAGGAGGAACTGAGTACTTTTTATTTGTTCATTCGCTTGCAGTCCTTTAATATGAATGAGTACATGCTCTATAAAATGCTCTATATGAATGAAAATATGCTCTGTTCAGAAACCAGAGATGATTGAGGAGCCTAGAATCAAGAAGACAAACAGAGAATATTCCAAGATTTATATCAGAATAATTGTCCTTTTAGCTGTAAATCCACCAATTAGAGGGGAAAGAGTCTTCCAATGAAAAGTCATTTGCACCGATTAGACTTGTTTTTAGAGTGACATGCACAGGAAGCAAATGATTTCTTTTTCCGAGGCTGTTCTGATGCCTTTACACCCCGAAAAAAGCTTCTTCACACATTCATGCACTCCATTTAGGGAAAAGCACTTGTCAATGTAATGTTGCTTTTCTCATATTCTTGGCACGCCAAAAAGTTTCTCCTCAGACAATGTCGAAAGCATGGGAGGGAAGCTCTCCAGCTGGTGGAGAGAGTGCTCATGTGTGGCAATTACTCGGTGCGTCCTGCCAAACGTCACCTGAGCGGCTCCCACTCCTGCAGGTGCTGCCCCCGGAGTGTTCGAGTGTTCGTGCAGATCAGCCAGGAGGCGCGGCGGAGCGCAGGCGGGGCTGACACAGAGGCCTGCAGACTCAGCCACCAGCTGTGAAATGAACCGGGAGACCTGTGGGCCACCTGCCGCCTTGCTTTGAGCAGTAAACATTTCAGAATGGCTCATGCTGCCACAGTCAGGGTTTCCTGTCACCTGGATCTCCCCGCAAACACGGGAGGCCCCGCCCACCTCCGGGATGGGCTTCCCTGAAGTGTCTGGGCTTGGAAGCAGAAAGAAACAAACAAAGGACAAGAAAAACCTCAAAAGAAGCCATCTGTGTCTCAGTCTCCCAAAATATACTAATTGTTCTTTATCTCCAGGGGCAAGGGATGGCAATTAACCATGCAACCACACTTTTCTGAAAAGCTTATGTTTCAACTCCGAATTTCCTCGAGGAAACAAATTGAGATGTGGTCAGATTTGCTGATGGCGGCACTGCTGGGGGCCAGGGGGAGAAATAGCATCTAGAAAACTCTGCTGACCTGTAATCATGACCCTGCCGCCTGGGAGAGATGGACGATCCTAGCTGCATGTGCCTGCGCTCCAAACTGACAGGATGGAAGGTTCCAGCACTGAAGTAACTAAGACAGCGCGTACCTCCGGAGGCCTGTTCACGTTACCGACATCTTTGCAAGTCCGTTGCCCAGCGGTGGACACCCCTCCTCATGTCCAGCAGCTCGAATAACAATGGTACTATGCTGACAAGGTCACCCAACTGGTTTCGGGGAGCGCTGGTTACGGAGGTCTGCCCTCTCTCCCTCGGCTCTGCAGGAGTTCACTAAGCCCTAGGCTCCTTCCGTGGGCGGAAAGGTGACTGGGGGTGAACACACAATACAATGCACAGATGATGCATTCAGAATTGTGCACCTGGAACCTGTACCATTTTCTGAACCAGTGGCACCCCAATAAATTCAATTAAAAAAGGAAAAATAAAAGAACTATGCGGACTGCCTGCAGAATGGTAGGTAGGTAATACTTTGCCTCTTCAGAAATCTAGAGGGCTGGGAAGGAAGAAGATCTGAGAGGGAGTCCTGAATCCACTATGCACTGGTCTCGTGCCTTTGGACCAAGATGGGAATAACAGCGTTATACGATCACCAGTGGTTTAAATGAGAGCGTGCATGCCAAATGCTTAGTGCAGTGACTTCCATATAGCAAGGGCTCAGTCAGTGTTAGTGATTATTTTCGATGGTGGATACGCCTGGAAGGGCAGAGTTTCTCAATCCAATAACCAGACCTGATCACTCTTTCCTGTGAAGGACTGTTCGTGAGCGTACGTATAACAGCATCTCTGCCCCCCTCTACCCATGAGGTGCCAGGAGTGCGCCTTGTCAGAGGTGCGACGAGCAAAAATGTCTCCAGATGGTGCCCCGTGTCCCTGGGTGCCCAGTCACTGCCGGCGGAGAGCCAGCGTTCTGCATCTCAGCCTCCTTCTGAGTGACGCTGCTAATTACGGGCCGTCGTTCACTCCATTTGCATTGGGCAATCAGTAAACGTTGGGCTGGACACATTTAGTTTTTTGTTTTTTTTTTAACCTCACACTTATTCCCCTTCCGATGGCTTCAGAACCCCCTTCCTGCTTCAGGAGAACCATCTCCACTCAATTTACAGCCTGGGTGTTTTCCAGAAAGTGCTCTTGGGACAGTGCCCGACACCTTGTAAACGTAATGGTCAGCACACGGCAGGAATTGATCGCGCTTGTCTTGGCTGATGGTGTGAGATGATCCCAAAGCTTCTAGAAGCCACCATGCGGAGCGAGAGTGACGCCGTCCTAGAAGACACAGGACTGGGAGCTGAAGCCTAAGGTCATCGTTGACCCTGGATGGAGCCCAGCCTGAAGGCACCCCTGCTCCCTGGACTCTGAGTGATGTAATCCCGTGAATTTCTCTCCTGCTCGTGGCAGTGGCTTGCTACTACTGCCCATTCTGCATGGGTACTAGGACAACGGTGAGTACACGTGCCTTTACTCATCTCCATGGCGATCTTGGGAGACACGCCTATATTATACCCATGTTACAGGTGGCCAGTGGGAACCCAGGACGTTAGCTGATGCACTCAGCGTCCCACAGCCAGCATGTGGCAGAAACAGAATTTAATTTAGTTTTGGCCAACATCCGGTCTAGTTTATCACCCGTGCCTACTGTTGGTCTTGAGGGGTGGGCTAAGGTCTTTGACAGCATCCCCTGTGCTCCGAACAGAAATACTGGAACATCTTTGTGGAAGCAAGCCAGAAATGTGAAAACAGCTCGCCCGGAGAGGCTCAACCCCTATTCATTTATCCTTGTGAGGCAGGGAGGAAATTGTATTAGTTAATATGAAACTGCCTTGTTTTGAACACATCCAAAAATAGCCAAGGAAGAAATTATCTTCACTAATAAAGCAAGGCAGATATGAAAGCTTCACGCTTGGGGGAACAAGAATGATCTTATTATCCTGAGCATCTTGATGGTAACTATAAAAATCTATCTTTGTTTGAGTTTCAGGCAAAAATATAAAATAGTAATATTACCTTGTGCTTAACACTGTATCCTGCAAACCCAAGCCCTGTTCCAAAAGGAATCATAATAAAATATCAAAGATATTACTTAGGAGAAACCCAGTGTTCTTCTAGGCCATCTACACTCATGTCTGCTTTTACCCTGCAAGGAAGTAAATCTCCGGATAAACTTACAAGGGGAGTTCAGCACTTCGTCCAAGGTCAACAGCTAATAAAGAATAGAGATTAGAGCCTAGGGTCTCTCTGACTCTTGAACCAGAGTCCCTTAGCTACACCACACTGGCTGAGAAATGAGTAAGGTCCTAAGAACACAATCTCCAGTACTTGTCCTTCCGATCATTCAATCCCGAGTTTGCACCAGCCCCACAAGGCATGACACTGATTAAGAATGCTATTCAGACTCAAAAAATACTCTAAGTCCCTGCGCTGTTTGAGGCACCAGGCCGTGTGCAAAGGGTTGTGGGTTTTATAATCACCCAACTGCGGGAGTTCTTGGTGAAATACCCAAAAGATCAGACCATACACAGACCAAAGGCGTAGAGGAAAACTTCCATTTTCCAGGACAGCAGCACTCCATGGCCGTGGGCAGAGATCACCGGGTAATTCTGAAATCTATGTCTCCAACACGTCCCCACTCTTCATCCACTATGTCTTTCACCTGAACTGTATCGGTGTCTCCCCGCATCTACAGCTGCACCCTGCGTCCTGTTTGTGGGAGACCCTTCTGCGTGGCGTGGGCCCAGCTCCTCCTCAGAGACGCACAGGACCCACGCCCACAGACAGGTTCTCTCATGGGAAATCAGGTTTGCAATGTGCCTAAGCCGCTTTGAGTCTTGCTTTTGCTAAAACTCCCTCACCCTGGATTGAGACAGCAAGTGCTCATTGTAACTTTCTAAAATCTGTGCTAAAAGTCCCCAGTGTGGAGTATAACCGGCTCAACCACTTCCCCCCTTTTCATTTGCAAATATCCCTCTTCTGTGATGTGATTAGTGGCAGTGGCTCCTTTGTTGTCTGTAAAAGGTAACCACCTATAGCGAACCTGGGCATAGTCAATGAGGACCGTCATGTAATGTGACCAGAAACCCAATAAAGGCCTGTCACGGCAGAGGCTGCAGCTTTTGCTCCCCTTGAGAGAAAAGCCACGCTCGCCCTTTTTCCTCCACCGGACTCAGTAGTCTGTGTGTATGTCTCATTTCATCCGTAATGACGTGGACACTTCAGGCAGTGTCTGCATCACTGGTGTTTACAAATGAGGAACATGATCTCTCTCTCTCTCTCTCTCTCTCTCTCTCTCTCTCTCTCTCTCTCTCACACACACACACACACACACACACACACAAATACACTTGCTTAAAAAGTCTCTGGTTTCCTACACGACTTAGGAAGAATATAAAAGTCTTTTTAAAAAAATCTTAGATCCTTAGAAGTTCAACCAGATTTCAATATGAATAAATTAGTCTCAAGGAAGATATACATAGTAGTAAAACCTGGAATATTACGATAATTTCAAAAAAGTTTCAAATAGTCATAAGATACTACAAAAGCTTACAAGTTTACTAAGGTTTTAGCCTTTGGAAATTATGATTAGAAAAGCCATACACTTTTCCTACTATTATTCCCTATAATAGTGAGTCAAGGAACAATGGGAAAATCTTCATGTTTGAATAGATGCTGCCTGAAATGTCCCCAAATGCCCAGACCAGTGCAGAGTCCCCCGTTCGTCAGCATGAAACAAGAGTGGGAATGGCCTGGGTTTACGGTCCACATAATAGTCTATTCCAAAGCATTTACACACCTTGATTTTATTGGTGAGAATGAACACACAAAGAATACCTGGGACCCAAACAGGAAAATACGCCCACCTGCTCAAGCAAATTCTTAATTTTCTCTGTAGAGATTTTCCCCTAAGGACAATAAATAGGTAATTCTGACTGAATCCTGCTTTTACCCTGCAAGGAAGTAATTCTGAAGGAAGAACACTGCTGCAAAGACTCAGGTTTCCTTTCCCGATGAAAGGACCTTTGCAGCCTCTGGGAGATCGCTGACTTGTCTACAGCATCTCCAGACTGCACTTGAAATGATGCTCTACCTGGGATTTACTTTCATTATTGGAAATAAATGGGCCAGAGAAGAGCTGTGCGGGAAAGAAGGATTTAAAAACTTTCTAGAATGGTTGTAAGAGCATCAGACTGATCGTACTTCTGAAAAGCAAGTTTTAAATAACTGGGCTTGGTTTACAATGGAACTAACAGACTAATCTGAGGGGAACTTACTGTAGCGTATGCAGGTGGACTAGGGTCTCAGGTGTTTAGAACTCCTGTGTTCACTCTCCTTAGATGAAGTACCTTAGTCCTGCCCCGTTAGGCACGCATCTTATTTTTTAAGTCACAAATGGATGGCTTTCAACTTTAACGCAATGTCAGGCCATTTACAGAAGGACTTGTACTTCTCAAAATTTAGTCATTTCAATTTCTAAACTATAAAATGTATAAGCAGTGTTTTAAAAAGAGAGCCTAAATTGAGGAAGGACAGTGAAACACTGATTAGACTGATCTTTCTGTAGCTAGCTAATGACCCACCCAAACGCCGGGCAGCCCTGTTCCCTGTCCCAGACTAACGCCCGGAAGGACAAAGGGAAAGCCCAGTAGGGCTTGCTGTGCCGGGCACTATGATGAGCTTGTCTTAGAGTTACCCTCTTCCAGCGCCAGCGTCACTCAGCATGCTGTGAGGAAAGCAGGTGGAACTTGACCACCTGCAGCTTCAATTAAGTCAGTGTCCCCCCACACCCCTATTGATAACTGGCCACAGTCAGCTCAGATGAGGAAATGTAAATCCAGTAACCAGAGGGCAGTTTCCCCCAAACCAAGGAGCTTGACCCAGTACATTTTTACCTCGCTCAGCCTCAGTTTGCGGTACACAGTCAACCCATGAAGTGAAAATTCATACCATGTTCACGAAACACTAGACTCGCCCATGGAAAAGAACACCGTGTTTATTGATACGTGACTAGTTTACAGCACGCCCTCCTAACATCGTAGCGTCAGACACAGCTCTACACATGTCCCGAAGTGCGATGCCAGATGGCTATCACATGCAAACCAAGGCCTCAAACGATGTGCACCTGGGGGAGGGGGTGGGGGTGTCGGGGGGAGACACGGAAAAACAATCGTGAGACTCACCTCCCTGCCTCAAAAGTGAACCAAGCAGCATCTCGTCCGTACCGCCGCAGGGCGCTTAGCGGCCAAGAGATGAGTTTGACTCTGGGATTCTGGACGTCCCAAAGACAGATGTGCTCGTATGTAATCTGCAAGGCACATTCGCCATGTACATCTAAGTTAGGAGATGGCATCAAATACACATTGAATCTCTCTGGGAGAAAAACAGAAGGTTAGTCTAAAATCCCCAGGAATAAAACATCAAAGACAACGCAGGAACACAGAGGCATTTCAACACAATTCAAGCTCGCGGTCTAGCTTTTGACTGAACACTCAAAAAGATAAACATTTCTCCTAAGTTAACAGTTCCAGAAAATGATATTTTTAAATGAAGACCATACTAAATCACATAATAATGAGACAGTCTGCCTGTCAACACACACTAAACACTATTTAAATGAGCACAGACCAGTTTTAGACTTTTTCAATTTGCATAATAAAAACATGTGGATGCCAATAGAAGACGAAGCAAGGAAACCATTAAGAACATTTTTTCCCTGCCAAGTACATATTAATTACACCCACACTCCTGTGTTCACGACAGATGCAGGTGTGAAATAATTGTCATCTGGTTTAATGACATTATATTGATCAACTTGTAATTTTCATAACTAGATGACTGAAACTGTATCCCAAATTATTTAAATAAAAGTCAACACTAATGCCATGCAGGTAATAGACCTACGGTTTGGAAGAATTCCAATGGATACATTTGAACTAGTTTTAACGGTGAGCTGTCTTCAGAGAAATACTGGAAAGAAATACTGATTTGCTTGTTGGGATGACTGTTAAAATTTAACTAAGATTATTCTAAATATAGCTCTTGGCTCATTACTGCAACCAAATTTTTATTTCTACAGGTACAATCATGGTATTTCTATCATATTTTTAGAAAACTCATTCATTTAAGATTATAGAGGCGAAAATCTCTAAGTGAAATATGAACAGAAATATTATTATTATGGCAAACATGTTTTCACCTACCCGTCATTATGGTAGATTGCATACATCTGACAAAAAAGTGTGGTGCTAATAACATTAATGTAATTCTAAGCTAATTACTTTATAGCTGTAAAGATATCATTAGAATTTCCCATAGGTTTTAGTTGAATTCGGTAAGTAGGAGTGTCAAGACTGTGTTTGTGAAATGTATTCATGCATGTATTATTCAAGTTTTCTAAGTTATTTCAAACTCCCTCTAACCAAATATTTGCTGGAACAAGTAAGAAAGACTGTCATCGTTAATTAAAAAGTAAGAGAGGCCATTCCCAGTTTATTTGCATAACAGTTCTTTCACAACTGCCTTGCTCATGAATGACATCAAGTCGCAGTGGGGAGCGTGACCATTTCTGTTACTGCTACTTGAAATTATGCAAATTGACACTGTAAAGCGCCTTAGGAAACATAGTTGCGTTTCAGAATCATCCCCGGTACTCCTCTCCCAGAGGTATTCTTAGTCCCATTGGACAGAAGAGGAAACTGAGGCCCAGAAAGTTGGGGCCGGAAAGGTAGCTCCCAGGCACAGCCAATTCTCAAATTCAGTCTGTAGCACCGTCAGAATGCAGCTTCACCGGCACCAATTTGTGAAAGTAAGTGCTGATCAGAGGACTCTACACTTAAAAAAGAAATCAAAACCTGCCATGTTTTCCTCTTTATGTGCCTCTATCTGTCTGCAAGGCACTCGGGTACATCGTCGAAGTCGGGGAGCTTCCTGACCTAGGGTCCCAGGGAAGGGCCCGCACTTGGCTGCCTGACCCCGACACAGGCCCGCCTGCCTCACTGCAGCTCCATTTCCTAGTCTGCAAGGAGGCTCCGGCCCCTGAGTGCGCACTTCCAGGTCTCCCTCACCAACACCTTCGTGAAGGTGGATTACGGCCCCTACCGGGCAGGCCAAAGAGTCCCAGACTGCGCATGTGTCGTGAAGACACGGCTCCCAACGCAAGGACAGGATGTTTTTTTTAACAACTGGAGCGCGCACCCAAGCAAAGGGTCCGCCGCCTAATTCCGCCTCCGCCGAGTTCCCAGCCCAGCCGGGTGCCCCGCAGCCTGGTGGGTGGAGTCTCTAGGCTCCAGCGGCACTCGGGGATCCAATCTGCCCTGTCACGTGGCTCAGCTATTTGGAGACAAGAAAGCGATTCTCACCTCCGGTCTCGCACTGTAAACCAACATTGATTTTTGCTGAAGTGTTCATGAATATTTTGGTCATTATTACATAAAATGATTTATTCCTGGGTTGAATGTTGAGCTCAAAGACTTGGCTCAACTGTTTCAGTAGAAAGGGGAAAAAAATCACAGACTTAGGTAGGTTTATACTTGATGAAATATTCATAAAGTTCAGATTCTATTAAAAACACTGGAAGGCTTTCAATGAAAATTTTAAGTAGAAAAGGCAAGACATAAACCCATGACACAGTAAAATCTGTGCATTCTACATACGGGCCCAAATGTATAGTCTGGAACCAAACACCAGCGATTGGAACTGGAGTGAGCTCTTTAGCTCTTTCAAGCTCCGGTTTCCTCATCTGTAAAATGGGAAAGTAATAGGACCTCTGTCGTAGGGCTGATGAGAAAATGAAATAGTCTAATGCAGCTTCCAGAGACAGGCATAGAGCAGGCTCCCCCCAAATTCTAGCTGATGTTATCAAGGCAGACATAGTGATAGTATGCATCTAAAACATATAAAGAAATGAAATGCACTGAAATATTCACACTGGTTTTAGGTGGAACAAAAGGTTATTTTGCTTCTACATACTTTTTTTTTTTTTTTTACAACTTGAAGCACTTTGCGTAATGAAGATATACAGGGACAAAACAGATTTATAAAAGAGCAAAGGAGAAAATGTTCTCTACATACCACTCTGCTCTCTCTCGACCCCAGTGGCCAGCAAGTCGGGCTCTCCGAGGCTGATGTCATTGATCCTCGTCCCTACGCACTCCATCTGGAGCACTTTGCACCACTCATCAGCCTCGAGATCTGCAGAAATGGCCAGAAGACGAACCTGTAAGCCCAGCGCCCGCCTCAAAGCTGGAAGCCAAAGCCCTCCCTGCCTTACACAAACCTGATTCACAAGCAAAGGTCTTGGAGGTATCGTCATTGAAATAAATCCCTACGGCATGTTTCTTGGTACTCTTCGGCAATCGAGCCACGTTCTTCACATTGTTGAGTTCTGTGACCTGAAAAAATGGACAACGGGAAGTTTGATCGAGTTCCCCAAATGAGGGCTTCCCATCCGGGCAGACGCAGACAGCAGGAGGAACATGGCTGGGTGGAAAAGCATGGATCCCTTCTGTGTTATCCTTAACATACCTTCCTACAGCTCCTGTACTTCCGGAGGCCTGTGATGTGGTAAGGCTTGCCTTCATAGAGGCGGGAAGCTTGTTCTCGCTGTTTTACTGATTTTTTTACCCACCAAAGACTGTACCTTCTCCATGGTTCTCCTGTCTGTGTGCATCACGGCAAACGCCCGTTCGGATACTCGCAGGTCAATGAGGAAATACCCCGCTGACCCCGAGTGGAGACCCGTCCAATGCATAACTAAATTATCTCACTGTTTGCCACCCACAGGGGGAGCGTCGGGTCTCTCCAAAACGCCCCCCACTCAGCATTCTAGTCCTAGATCCCGACCCAGAGAGCTGGCCTGTGAAGTGTGCACCTGCTCTTGGACCTCCCGGCTTCCCAGGGCCTAGGCAACCTCTGTTTTATTTAGAGGCAGAGAACTCTGCATCAGTGATGCCTTGCTCCTATGAGTAGGGAAAGACACTGTCTCCTTCCTCTCTCCCACCACTTCTTGGTTCCGTTAGCACTTTTACAAACCCCTCCCCCCACGTGGTACACTGCTTATGGTGTTTCCAAAGTGGCTGTGCCGCCTCTGGTTACAGCTGGGTCCCCTGCTGCAGTCGAGGGGTCTGAGCATTGGCACTGCTGCCTGACAGAAGGTTTCTGTGGCTTCAGGGTAGAGTATTTTAGGAGGTAGATGACGCTTCCCCACCCAGTTTCAACTCCCCTTCCAAGAGCTCCTTGGTGTTACATGAAAGAATGTGCCGGCCATCCATCTTTGCCTGCAGTCATGGGGACCATTTCTTCCACCTAGTGCTCTAAATTCCATAAAGGCCTGGCTCCAGAAGTAGGCGAGGAGCTAAATAAATACCCTCGACAAGCAGACTAACCTCATCAGTTTGTGCCTCTGCTTTTTTTTTTTTTACCTGCACTGGCTCTCTTTATAATATAAATGCAAATTTCTTAGCATAAAAATCATAAAAGTTGCTATAGACCGAACGTTTGCGCCTATCCCCTGATCCACAGGTCAAATCCTACCCCACCCCCCAGCTAAGATGATGGTATTAAGAGGTGGGGCCTTGGGGAGGTGCTTAGCTCATGGGGGTGGAGCCCTCCTGAAAGGGATTAGCGCCATTTAAAAGAGACTCAGACAGTTCCCTGGTCTCTTCTGCCACGTGAGGACACAGCAAGAAGATGCCGTCTATGGACCAGAAAGCAAGTTCTCACCAGACACTGAAGCTGGCGGTGCCTTGACCTTGGACTTTCCAGCTTCCAGAACTGTGAGAAATAAACTTCTATTGTTTATAAACTACCCAGTTCATGACATTCTGCTATAGCAGCACAAATGGAGTGAGACAGTGGTCCCCAACCTTTTGGCACCAGGGACCGGTAATTCCACGGATGGGGGCTGGGGAGTGGGAAAGGGGGCAGAGCTCAGGTGAGCTTCCCTCCCAGCCCCATTCCTACAGGCCACAGGCAGGTACCGGTCCACGGCCCAGGGGTTGAGGCCCCCTGGACGAAGACACCAGTATTCCCCCAAAGCTCACCAAGCCAGTCTCTCGGTTGGCGCAACACTGCCTGTCTTACTCGCCAACTACACCAAGTCCCTGAGAGTTTATGGGATAAAACTGTTCACATCTGACCCAGGTTTGTGCCGCTGCCCCCACACAAGCCTCTATCGTCCTGCCACAACTACTTGCTGGTCTCTCCACTCCCACCTTAAGCCCACTGGAAACACAAGATCCAGATGGACTTTTCAAAGCTCGCATCTGATTCGAGCGTCTCTACGCACAAAACACTTCAACGACCTCCCATGGCGCTTGGGGCAAAAGCCCAGATCCTTAGAATGACCACCAGCACCCTCTGTGGCCTTCCCCACAGCTGTCCTGCCAGTTTTCTCTCTGTCACCTTTCCTCACGTCCTGTGTCCCAGCCACACTGGCCTTTCGTTCGTTCGTTCCCAGAAGGGCCTGTGACTGTCCCGGCAGGAGCCTTCCCCACTCCCTCCTGACTTTGCCTCCACGCACCTCGCGGGCTTAGTTTACACCTCGGTTCCTGCGGAGCCCTAAAAAGATGACCCCCACCCCAGTCTCGTCTCGGTCTGCAGGCTCTACGGTCCGCTGACATCTTCGCCCTCAGCCCGCTGACGGCTGTACGGGCTGTGCTTCGGTGCCCGTCTAGCCTGTAGAGTGCAAGTCCCATGGGCCAGGGACAGGGCACGTTTCGCTCACCGCTGTGTCCCCTGAACCTAACGCACGGCTTGCTGCAGAGCAGAAACTCTATCAACAGGTGTGGACTTGAACAAAAGAACACACCCACCCGCAAATGTGCTTGCAGGATGCTTCTCCAAAGTGAATGCCTCCCTCTTCTGCCTCTTTTTTTTTTTCCAGGGAAATTTGGCTTCTCCTTTAAGGTCGGCTTCCTCTGGGAAACCTGCCCCGACCTTCGTGTGAATTAATTGTTCCTTCCTTTCTGCTTCCATGTATGATGCATGAAGCTGTATTCTATTATCCGCTGTTGTGATTAATCCATTTATCTCTGCAGCTCGCAGCCAGACATGAGTCACCTATCAGTGACTTACTGATGGACTCAATCGATGAAGAAGTCATATGAGAGCCGACATTTGCAAAGCCTGCACCACACGCCACGCTCTGTGCTCAGGCTATTCTTGTACAGTATGGCTTGTCTGATTTGCACAAAACCCTATGAGAAAGATAGTACTATCAGTATTTTCAAGATGAAGAAACTGAGGCTGAGAAAGGTCAAAGTCAGGGGCCCAAGTTCACAGCTAAAAAATGGCAGAAGCCAGTGCTGAACGAGGCGATGTAACCCTGAATGCTATGCTGTTTGGCTGCCTGAATGAAATGCTAATGACCGACTCAAAAAACGTCTAGCACAGAGAATCTTCAGCCCTGAAAATCATCTCCTGTTTGAGGGTCTCTTTCTTTTCCCAGGGTGGGGATGGACATAGGATGTGGGTGCCCCAGGCTTCAGGCTGACCCCTACAGAGTCCCTCTATATAAGAGTGGTCTACCCTCTTCTGAAACACGGTGACTGCCAAATGTGTCATGGCGTTACACATCCGTTAAGGGCCAATAGGAAGGAATAAGTCACCCGAAAGAGTCAGGAAATGTAGGAAGAACTGCATGAGTCAGAACACAATTACCCATCTTGGAAATTGGTTCAGTTAATAACAACCTGGCACCCCCGTGCAGGGGAGGGGACCGAGTGTTCCCAGAGCTGGCGGGGTTCCATTTCACAGGTGGAAGGGAGATCAGGTTCTAAAGAACAGTGTCTGCCCCTGAATCAGAACCACACCTTAGGGAGCACCTGTGCGCACGTACCTGCAACCAGCCCAAAACCCAGGCACACTCCTTACGTGACAACAACACCCTCTGTGCGAGCCCATGAGACTTCCTCCAAGTACATGGCAAAGCGGTACCCACAAGAACTAGCATTTGCAGACATATTTACAAGTCACATAAGACGTTTTAGAAGACACACATATTTCCACCGTTACTCCATTTGGTAAATAAGAAAACCAAGGCAGGACTTTTTTTTTCTTTAATATTCTTTTTACAAAGATATAATGTGCGCCTAAAACATCACTCTTAAAGCAAACACAGATTTTTATGCAGTCTCAGATTCTCATTGAGTATGAATAGCATTTTAATTGGGGGCTACATAAGTGCACTTGACCATCCAAAGTGACTATGGGATCCCCAATACTACCTCAAAGGGATGAACCCGCAGGGCCAAAAGCATGTACAACAACAACTCTTTCAATTCACCTTCGACTTGACTTTCTTGTCTTCTCTTTATGCCTCAGATCAGCCAGACATTATTTCCTGCCAACCTCAAAACTTTTTAGGCAAACTCCCTCCTGAGCCTCTGCGGTTAGAGATTTTCATTTTCTCCCACTGCGCAGAAGCAGAGACACACCGTCCACTCTACGTGTACGAGGATGCCTTTGCCTGCAGATCCCCAAACACAATGGAAAAATTTCTTCAAGGTATTACAGCATCAAGGAGGGGACTACTTAAATGCCACTGTGCTAGAACCACATTCCTTCTTCAAGAATCTCCCTTGCCTTCACTCACTCACTCACTCATTCATTCATTCATTCATTCAATGTGTGGTTCAAAAAAACAACCCAGGGGACAAGCAGTGGACCTACAGGCCACAGCGTCACCCGGAACAACTCCCACTTGCTTGGCAGAGGCAGGACAGCAGATTTCAGGAGAAACTCGGTAAAGATTTGGTTCCCACGTCATGTCCCGGAGGACACTTCTGCACAGGACCTTTCAGGTTTTTTCCCCCTTCTTTGCCCAGTTCACAACTATTTTTCCTAAGAAAGACAATGAAAGCAAATTTCAAGTTTCATGACCATAATCTAAAATGTGTTTGAGAATTATGATTTAATGGACAAAGGACCGGTTCCAAGCAAGGTCTTAGCCGACCTCTGGTTACAAACTTCCATTATTAACAGGAGGGTTCTGATAGTTAGCCATAAATAAAAAGTCATGTTGTTATTAAAAATGGTATCTAGACAGAGTTTACATATTCTAACCGACCCTTTCGTGTAACCTGCGTTCTAAGACAAGAGCAGACAGAGAGAAACAAAATAAGGTTGGTTTGTTGTCTGGGCTGCCAGCTGCTGGTTACTGTGTGAAATAAATCTGTGATCCCTCCCTGTGTCACTTTCCCTTTTCTTTTCCAAGGTCTATTTAAGCTGACTGAATCCAGCTATAGCACCAAATAGGACCAGAAACAATCTGTACGGTTCACTGAAAATGTCAATATCAGAAGCATTGAAATGCTTGATTTTCTCCAGAAATTGGGTGTGTACTTTCCAAAACTCATTGTTAGCTTCAGGCTTAATCTGATGTTGTACATCCTGGGCCAATGCGATCCTTGGACTAATTGAAAAGTCATGGAAAAGTCATGGAACGTAGGGCCCAGAACGGCGCCTCACACCTTGCAGACCCTCAATGAGCACCTGTGACGTGTCCTCCTGCGTGCCCAAGGCTGGACAAATCCCAAACGGGGGCAGAGGCAGGGCGTGACCCCAGGCAGAGAGACTCTTACTTAGGTGCCAGATGTTGGGTTCTGTGCACTTCATGGCGAGCCCGTTATTTAGTTTTTCACATTTCTAACTACAGCTGCTTGTCTGTGCCCACAGTACATCGTACAAGAACGCTGAGGCTTCCAGCGGTTCGTTAGTTCACGCAGCCGGCCAACAGGTGGACTGGGAGCAAACCCAGGCAGCCTGACTACCCGCCACCGAACCACCAAATCAACCACCAGATGCCACCAGATGAACACACAGGAAAGGCACAGGGAGGCGGCCACTCCTGAGTCAGGCCTTGTTATTCCTCAGGTCGTCATGAAGGACACTCAAGGGCTTCTGAGACAGAAAGGCGAATTTCTAGGCAAAGGGACCCACAACGCACAGTCATGGAACTGCAGTTTGTGTGATCAAACACGGAGCGGGCGGGCCAGGACCAGCTCGTAAAGGGCTGGCGCCACCACCGGGAGTCCCGTGGGACTCGGGAAGTCCCGTGGGACTCGGGAAGTCCGAGGAGCGTACACTGAAGGGTTTTAAGCAGATCAATGAAAGGGCCGCGTCTGTGTTTTAGAAAGACTCTTTTGTAGAGCAAGCGGTTCGCAGCCTGGGGGAGATTTCCGCACCCCTCTCCTCTGCATGGGTAATAGTAGCCATGTCTGGAGGCATGCTAGGTTGTCACAAGTGGGGGTGCTACTGGAATCTGCTGGCTAGAGGCCAGAGATGCTGCTAAACATCCTATAATGCGCAGGACAGCCCCCCGCAATCAAAATGTTAGTAGTGTTGGGTTGAGAATCCCTGATCTCGTAAAAATGGAGAATGGACAGGCTGGTGCATTATGTAACTACAGAGTGACTGTCACGGGGAATTGATGATAGTGGCACCCCCTGGAGTTAAGCAGTGAACAGCTAGCTGGCTTGGCCATCCATGCTGGCCTTAACCTTGGGAAGGATGGGAACCTGATCCAAGAACAGAGATGAGGTCTAGAGGCCAGCGGACAACCCGGCAGTTGGTGGTTTACGACTATAGCTTGGGTTGAAACTGGAGCAATGGAAAGACAGAGAAAGATTTAAGAGTTACTGAATTACTATGTAGTTCCTGGTTTCTAGTTTTCTGATTATCAAAAATACCAAGTCTTATGACTCCATCAAAGAAAAAATATTCAACACTCTTCAAAATTTCTGATAAATCTTTAAGTATGCCATCCAATTAGGGGCTCCTAAATAAGGACCATCAAATTATTCTGGCCGTTTAAAGCCATACTCCAGATGTCTTATTCATCATAAGTGATAATATTAATTGACATAAATGTTTAACAGCCAGTGATTAACAAAGCAGCCATACTTTAAAACTTTAATTTGCTATCGATATAGTTCTGCATTAACAACTCGGAAAACAATTACAAATTACACAATTCAATTTTCCAAACGGATTATTTTGTAACTAGACAGAGAGACTGTTAAATTTCCTCTGGTGTTTCAAGAGAAGATTAAGACAATCAAATTTTTAAAAAATACATTCCCTTGAGTAACTGGTACATTCCTGTCAGAATTATGCAATTAGTAGGCATTGTGTGGGAATTTTAAGTATGTTTCTGGTGTGCTGCAAAGTCAAAATCCATTTAAGGAAATAAGGGTTGGATTTCCAACTTCTCTCCTTCTTTTGCTTATAGTAATGTACAGATGATGATTTATTTATATTTACAGAGTAAAAATGAGACCGCTACCTAAAAAGGCAATTTGCTGTCTTGCTTTTTTGTAGGCTGTATCCTAATTATTTTCCCCTTATGGGACTGAATGAATTAAGTGAGCAATTCGCTTTGTATATGCAAATTGCAAAGCTCTGCAGAAGCTTCCAATTGCTTTATTCTTTTTTTTTAAATAAAGCCATTACCCTGCTGAAAATGAGGAGGCACATGCCCCTTTAACTTGTGTAAGTTGTCTTTGAAAATAAAAGCAATATGAAAGCAATCCATTTGGGGGTCCATAATGTTTCCTCAAGCAATAAAATAAATAATCAATTACACTATTCTTACTATTATTGTTTTTGTTGCAACACTTGTTTTTATATTATGTGTTGAAATTTCAGAGTACTCTCAAATGCCCTAATAAACATTTCTGTTAAAAATTTCCAGAAGATTTCTTACATTGTGTTCCAAACCTTTAAACTTTTCCATGTTGTCTTTCCTAAGAAGAGTGCCACTGGCTTTAAGGCACACTGCCAGCAAGCAGGGACAGGCCAATGAAAAGGGACAAAGGGACATGCTCAGGTCTGCTCGCCAGTTGTCACCGCAGAACATTCCTCTTCGTGAGCCTCCCCTCAGGACCCCGGACACAGCAGTCTAAGCAAACATTTTATAAAGGATTTCTTAAGAAAGAACCCGTCTAGACAGTGCTATCCCAACCCCCAGATAGATGGTTCCATTCTTTCCCAAAATAGCCACATGCCCTTGGTCACTTAAAATAAACTGGACCAGTGCCTGTCTGAGTCATAAATCTGACCTGCCTCCCTGAAGAGCGGGTCTTTATTTGTCCATGTGAAATAACTTAAATAAGCCATTCGTGGTGTCCTCCTTAAAAATAAAAAGCCACACACACCAAAAAAAAAAAAAAAAAAAAAAAAAAAAGCACCACTTAAATTGAAAAGTCTGCACCTGAAATTTCTGCAGAGAATAGAATCTGGGGCGAAGGGCAGTTCCCTAAGCTGTCAACGGGGGTGTGGTTTTGTATCGCCTATGTGGACACAATTTGGCAGTAGTCACCAAAAATTAAAACTGTGGGGGATAAAAGCCGCCAATCTCACTTCTACGGCTTTTTCTTCCAAAAAGATTAACATGGACACACAAAGATAGATGCACAATTTTTACCGTAATAAAATGTATATTAACAAAGAACTGGAAACATTTTTGCCTACCAATTTGGGTATTTTTAAACAGATTAAGGTATACCAATATTAAAGGTTACTCTAGAACTGTTAAATTAAGGAGGTATCATCAATACGCCACTAATCACTGACTTAGACTTACAGTCAAAGAGTGAGCAAAAGGGGACTGGTGTAATTACCGCGGCCGTTTAATGTATCTCAGGACCCATGACATCCTGACTCCGAAAGGAGTTGCAACCCAAAGCTACAGAAGAACTCCAGACTCATCCCCAGTGTCCTGGGGACATCTGTAATTATGGTCTCCTTAAATAAGTACATACAGTATGTAATGAATTATTCCACTCTTGCTCTAAGAATAGATCTCTGTATGAGAGAGACCACGTTTCTGTCTGTACAGACGGAGAAAACGGTCTGAAAACGTGCACCAGCCTGACAGCATTGTCTGTCCTGAGGACGGGGACCGGGGTCAGGACCTTCTCTCATTTTACTGCACACACTTCAGCGTTGTTTAAGTTGGTTACGAGGAGCATGCGCGATGTTTACAAATTAAAGAATAAGAAGAGTGAAGAGAAGAAAGAAAGAAAGAAAGAAAGAAAGAAAGAAAGAAAGAAAGAAAGAAAGAAAGGAAGGAAGGAAGAAAGGAAGAAAGGAAGGAAGGAAGGGAGAGAAAGGGAAAGGAACCTGCAAAATATTTTAAAGGAAGGCAAATGGATGTCCATTCTTCACCAACAGAAGCCGTGACCAGTGGCTCGCCGGGCCGACCACAATCCGTGATGTCTCTCAGAGCAAAACAGCCACTGACTAATTTTTCACTAACTTGAAAAAAACCCACCCTTTTTCTTTTGACACCATTTAAAGAGACCTTCTGTGGGGACTTGGATTACGTTCAAATGTTTCCACACAAATGTCAAATAATGTAGAACATGTCTGAGAGATATACGCTCTTAAGAAATTCATGGAAGAAATAAGTGTAAATGAAGGGGGAGATATTTGCACTCAATGAACTTTGTAGGTGAAGTTTGCTTTTGTCTTATTCTTATTTTGCTACATATGTGTGTGTTTCTTAAAAATATAACTAAGTCAAACAAACTTACATGCTAGTGACAAAGTAGAAGGATTACATTTTCATAAACCTTTTAAAACCCGAGTCTCTTCCCAAAAGGCAAGGAAAACCAACCATTTCAAATGATTGGTCAAATAAGTGAGGGATTGAAAAAAATAATTGAAACTAGATGATTGCTTTATCACATTATAGGTCAAAAATGACTTATACGAGTCAAGTACTTAACCCAAAAGGCTTTAAATTTAATCCAAATTAAATGAAACAATTAGGTATAAACTTAGCAAAATGTGTACAGGACGTCGAGGCTGAATATTACAAATGCTGATGAAAGAACTCAAAGAAGACTCAAATAAATGGAATATCATGCCATGTCCATGAACTGAGAAACTCAACATAGAAAAAAATGTCGGTTTTCCCATGATTTGAGCTATAGGTTTAATATAATTGTTTTCAAAAATCCTAATAAGTTTATCATAGAATGTTATGGAAAGGCACTAGAAGAGCTAAAACAAAGTTTTAAAAAAGAATAAAGTGGAAGAAATCATTCTACCAAATATTAAGAATTATATCTACAACAGATAAGAAAGTACAAAATTAGTAGAGAGGTAGGCACATAGCTCAACAGAAAAAAACAGAGAATCTAGGGATAGGCCCATGCTAAAATATGCAAATGATTCTTGACAAAAGCACAAAAGCAATTCAATGGGGAAAGAAAACTCCTCACCAAATGATACTGGAGCAATTGCACAGCCATCAGTAAAAAGAATGAAACTCAATCCACATCTCACATCTTGCACAAAAATTAAACCCAAAATGATCATGGACTTAAATGTAACACTTAAAAGTATAAAACATTTAAAAATTTTTAAACGACAAAACCGAGAGAAAATATTCAGAATCCAAGGCGTGCTTAGACTTTATACCAAAGGCGTGACCCATGAGAGTGTAAGTCCCCAAACGAGACCACATCAAAATTCAAACTTTTTTTCTGAAAAGACCCTGTTAAAAGAAGGAAAAGATAAGCTATGGAATGGGAGAAAATGTGTACAACCACAAAAAAAAAACAAAAAACACTAGTATTTAAACTTCACTTAAAAACCTGTCAGACACAATAGTAAAAAGAAAAAAATCTGGTTAAAAAAAATGGGTCAAGTCCTAACAGTAGAACTCCCTAGAGCCTCTATAAATTACCGTGGATCAGGAACCTCAAAAATGGGATGAAAAAGCTGCCATTCTCAAACTTTGACCGCAGAGCCCTGGTCCTCCCAGAATTCTCCTTTGCCACACTCTCTCAGACACATTTGGGGAAAGAGCAGGTTTGAGAAACTGTTGGATTCGTCCCTGTGCCCAAGGGGAACTGAACCCTGCAGTGAGGATGGAGGAGCCACAGCGTGAGCGGCCTTGGAGGTCACCCCGACACAGAAGGTTAGCCCTGCGCGGGATACGCAGGGTAGCAGCGAAGCCAGGGTTAGAAAGCGGTTCTCCTGTTCTAGCTGTTTGCTTAGTTTGCTTTTTCTTTTGTTTTAGGTGTGGCTGTTAATAACTGGGTTTGCTGTCTTTTTACTGTTCATATTTTTTATCTCCTTTTTCTTAGATAAATCCCTTTAACATTTCATAGAATAAGGGCTTGGTGATGATGAACTCCTTTAAAATGGAGATCACATGGAGGGTTAGCAACAGGGGAGTGGGAGGAGGAGAGGGGGGGAAAAGGTACAGAGAATAAGTAGCATAGACGGTGGGTAGAAAATAGACAGGGGGAGGGCAAGAATAGTGTGGGAAATGTAGAAGCTAAAGAACTTATGACCCATGGACATGAACTAAAGGGGGGGAATGTGGGTGGGAGGGGGTGTGCAGGGTAGAGGGGAATGAAGGGAAAAAATGGGACAAGTGTAATAGCATAATCAATAAAATATATTTAAAAAAAAAGAAAAAGAAAAGAAAAGAAAGCAGCTCTCCCACATTCGGGTCCCGCACCCTGCCCCCACGCCGCTTGCCTCGGTTTGAAAAGAAAGACAGGCCTTCCACTCCTATTCCTTCCCAATTATTCCTCATTGCAAACAAAGGGAAACTACGCAAAGAAACACTCAACACCTTCTGGTGATTGCGAACGCCTTTGATTTCCTGAATGAGAACAGTGGGTTTGGGCTTAACCAGAAGGAACTATAGAGGTGAAGTCACTGAAGTGGTAACGCAGTTGCAATTACGGTCCATCACACTCACAGGCGCCAGCCGCCAGCGCTTGGGGGTGCTTCATGCAGGAGGTGAAGAAATGAAAAATGACTTGTTCTGTGTGTGCGTTATTCATATATTTATTTTCCAGTGTTTGCACGAAAGCACCGCTGGCTACATTTGCAGTGAGGAAGGTATCGACTTTCACAATTCTATAGCCAATTTCTTGTTTTAATACTTCTATGAAGGATCAGATAGGCAAAACTGGCATTTTTCCTCTGAATAATATCTTTAAAAATGAAAGGAAAGAAGCACTGTGTTCTCATAAATGCTACAGATTCCCTGAAGGACAGATAACGTCCACTGAAGTCACACCACCTCTGTATTGACCAAACAGCATAATGTACAAGCCCTCATTTATTTTGGAAATGGCTTTATCTGTAGTCGAATACACTCTGAAATCCGGTCTCGGCGTGCTACTTACAACCCCAGTATTTTATTATCAAGATTCATAAATTACACAGCATTTAGATTTAAAAAATGCATATCTCAAGAGTTACTCCAGCTTTTTGTATGCCCCAAGAGATTAATAGGAAATGTATCAGATCTAAAAGAATAAGAAGGATGAATCTGCTACAGGAACTCATCAAGGGCTTGGAGGCTTAATGCAGATAACTCTTCCGTTCTAATGCTTTGAACTTTGGTTAATGATTATTAGAGATGAAAGAGAATTGGCTTACCACGTTCCTCCAAGATTTACATATTCAATTCCACAGCCAGGAGGGAGAAGTCAGAAACAGGGCAAGTGTGTCCTCCTTCCTTGTTTCGTGTCCAAGGGGGGTCTTTCAATCCACTTGGACTTCCTCTGAGTCTGTCCCCAGAAAACTTCCCAATCCTGGCTTTTTCTGCCCCCATCCTCACTCCCCCATTTCCTCCAAACCAAAAACTCCTTTTCCTGGCTTTAGATGTCCCAGAGTACAGACTTGCTCTGGCAAGCTAAGCAGAAGTTTGAAACAGAGACATCTATAGGTATGCCACGTCTTCTACTGATAATATTGATTGTGGTCCAACCAATAGCGTAAAAAGTGTGTACAGTGTGTTAGGTACCAACAACTAATAGAGAAGCACGCCAACCCCCCCATCCCCCCTAAAAAAATCTCTGCCCTTAGGGACCTTTTTGTATGGTGGTCAGGTGGCAAAGACAATTAAGAAACAACCGAGTAAACACCTAAGTGTAAAAGAGAAAAATAAAGGGAGTTGTGGGGAGGGGGCGTCAAAGGGTTCCATTTAAAATAACGGGGTCAAGAAATGGCTTCACTCGGTGAGAAAAACTTAAGCAATGACTTGAGCAAAGGAAGGAAATGAGCTATGTGAGTATTTGTCGGGACAGGATTCCAAGGAAGGAGAACAACAAGTTGCAAGGGAGGATGTGCTTGGCAGACCCCGCGGGAGGCTGGGAGCCCAGGGTGCCTGTAACAGCCGAGTGAAAAGAATTGGGGGAACGACACAGATCAGGTGAAACAGGCCACGAGGAGTGAAAGCGCGTGAGTGTGGAGTCCACCGCAAGGACCCGGCTGAGGGCTGTGAGCTGGACCATCACGATGTGATGGACACAGGATGTGAAAGAGTCTGGGGGGCCGAGAACTGGGCAGCCCGGGGGGGCCTGGACCACAGCGGTAACAGCCAAGGTTCCGAGAAGTGTTCGGAGTCTCTATGCCTGCCGAACACAGAGCCAACACCATTTGCTGGGGGACTGGGTTTGTGAGTTTCTGTGAAGTATTCCTTGCTTGTCCTCTTCTCTTAGGTATGTATAGGTCGGCAAGCAAAGCGTAGCCTATTTCTTCATTTTTCTACTTTCTGCAAGGTAGGTAAAGGGGACGGTGAAGAATTGGGTATTTCCAGATGTACGTGGGATTCTGCCCAAACAAGGAAGTGCCACACCTCCACGAGGACCAGACAGAACAAGAGTCTGTTCAGGCCGCTATAAAAAAATTACCATAGTAATTTATTGTCTGAACCAAGGTGTCAACACGGGTCCTTAAGAAGATGCTGCAAAGTCACCACTTTGGGAGAATTTGCATGAAAGGAGAGATTATCCACTTTCCCTCACTTAGCCAAATTTCTGTGCTCCTGGATCTACTGGTTTTACATAAAGGGCAAGGAGCTCCCTGGGAAATTCTCACCCAATGCAGATAAGAATCTTCAACATGGAAAACCCCAAACAATTAAAATGTTTTATCATAACAATAAGCATGGTCCCCGCCATAGCCAAAAGAGTAGTATTTTCCCAATACAGGATAGCCAGAGACTTGGGGAAGAGAAGTGTTACCCATGGCCTTTCCCACATTTTCATGAAAATAGAAAATACATGGGCTGCCGAATAACAAAGACCACGAAAGCACTGCCGTGCAGAGGGAAAGACAGACGTGGCTCATCTGTGACTCCAGTTAGTAAGTATACCTGGTATTGATCCGAACTTTCTACTCCTGAATGATGCATGGTAACACACAAGGACTATTTTTAGTGAGGAAGTGTCACTACTACTACTTCCATTACTGCTGAGGAAACTGGAAATCTGAATGTAATTTAGTCATCAAACTTAAAGAGATAAACTAGTGGTACTTCCACCTCCTCCACCAATCACCCATTTTCCAGCTCCCCCCCAGCCCCCACCCCAGTCTCCTCTCCCCAAACTCTGCATGAAGGTCTATTCTGCACCAGGCACTGTGCTGGGTTCCATGAGACCCAATCCTTACCCTCACGGGGCTTTGATGCTACAATAGGGTCTACTATGCAACTTGAAAATTTAGAAAACAGCATGGTAAGTTCTTACACTAGAGATTGGAAAACAACAACAAATAGTAGGAAACTACTGACATGACTTTACATTAGGCAATTATTATTATTATTTTTTTTTTGGATTTGGAACTGTTGTTCAAGTACAGTTGTCCCTATTTTCCCCTCCACCACTCTCCCCCGCCCCACCCTCAATCCATCCCCCCTTTGGCTTTGTCCGTGGGTCCTTTATACACGTTCCTCGATGACACTTAACCCTCTTTTCCCCTGATGTCACCCTCCCTGCTCCCCTCTCATTACTGTCAGTTTGTCTTTATGTCAATGTCTCTGGTTCTACTTTGCCTGCTTATTTGTTTTGTTGATTAGGTTCCACTTAGAGGTGAGTTCATATGGTATTTGTCTTTTACTGACTCCACTTAGCATAATGCTCTCCAGGTCCATCCATGCCGCCATGAACATTAGTAGCCAATTATTTTAAACAATTAGCAAGCAGATATTATTTTAGAGTTGTTTTGTGCTTGGGAAAAAAAAGATTTGTACTTTGGTCAAATAATCTAGACAGGTTTCCAGACTCAATGAACTTGGGTTACCTACCTGTGAAGAGATTTCTGGAAAGCTAGAGCAATGGAGTCTTACCTTATGATAACACCTAAAATACGCAGCTCGTTCATCGGAAAACTTCTCCAGTCTCTTTGGACCTTTGCTGGAGGCTTTCTTGAATACTAACCAGCATCGCTGATAAATCTGAAAGAAAGTATGAAGACTGCGTTCAGCTTCACTACTCACTCAGATATGATGTAATGACATTTGCATGTAAATGTTTTCCTTTTGATAGTTTCACCTGTGAAATATTCAGAAGTCATAAATGTGATGGTGTCTGGGGAAATAAAATTTAAAAAACCAAAACTGTTTCCACAGGAGTGTATTATATCATTCTGACAATTACTGAAATTTAAAAAAAAAAGGATTTGAAGGCAAATTTCTTCATGTTTTGATAACACTATCAGTAGGAATATTTGACAAAAGTCCCAGAGATAAAAACCTCAAATCATTTCAAATAATATAGGCATTCACGGTACATGCTCTGCTTTCAAATGCAATTAAATCTGGGAACCCTGGGTCCGATACATTCTAAAGACCTCATCAGCAGTCTGAGGAAGAGACAGCCTCTGCATGTTGATTCTGAAATATCCAGAGGTATCAGTACAATAACATAGTAATTAAAATCAATTCTTTTGGCCTTCATTTTGCATAGTCATTGATTTATCAAGGGCTATTCCATGGAGACAAAGATGGAGAAGTCGTTAAATGGAGAAGGAGTCGGCTCTTAAACAAACGACGCTGGGATCATTGAACATCCATGATGGAAAAATAAACACTTTAACCAGAAACACCTAACTTACACATAATTAACTCAAAATGGACTTAAATATAAAACAAAACTATAAAACTTTCAGGGAAAAAAAAGGAGAAAGTGTTTGGGATTATGGTCTAGACAAAGACTTCTTAGACTTCATGCCAAAAACATAGTCCATAAAAGAAAACTTGCCAAATCGCATACGTCATCAGGACTTACAACATTTGCTACGTGAAAACCCGTTAGGAGGATGAAAAGAGAGCTACGGACTGGGAGAAAATATTTGCAAACCTCGTTATCTGACAAAGGATTCATCCCTAGAATAGACAAAGATCTCTCAAATCCCAACAGTAAAGAAACAATCCAATTACAAAATGGACCAAAAGACACGTGAACAGACACTTCGGTGAAGAGGAGACACAGATGACTGAGTAGTTCGTGGGAAGATGTTCGACACCATTAGCTGTCAGGGAAATGTTAATTAAAACCACAACGAGGTATCATCACACAGCAATCCTATTGGCTAAAATAAACAATAGTAACAATAATAACAGCACCAAAGGCTGAGAGGGATACACAGAAACTGGACCCCTCATACCTCGCGGGTGGACATGCCAACCGGTACAGCCACTCTGAAACAGTTTGGCAATTTCTTCAAAAATCTAAACAAGCAACATAGGCCCAGCAGCTGCACCCTTAGGAACCAGCCCCAGAGAAACGCAAACTTCCCACAAAATAAATTTGAACAAGAACGTTCAGACCAGCTGCATTTGTATCAGCACAAAACTGGAAACAACCCGCATAGCCTTCAATGGGAAAATCGTTAAGCAAAAATCCCTATCACGCAATAGTACGTAGCTATGTACACAAAGGAACTTTGCTATTAATGCTATAGCAGTTTGAATGAGCCTTCAGAGAATCAGGCTGAGTGGCAGAAAAAAAAAACAAACCCAAAAGGTTACATACTGTATAACTTCATTTATAGCATTCCTGAATGACAAAACCATAGAAAGCAGTTAGCAGTTGTGAGGTAAGGACGGGGGTGGGCAGAAGAGTGTGTCTGTAAAGGGTAACACGGGGAATCCTTGTGGTGATGAATTGGCCTGTATTTTGACAGTACTGATGCCAATATCTTGGTTATAATATAGCATTGTAATTTCAAAGATGATATCACCAGGAAAACTGGGTAAAAGCACAGAATCTATGTGCAATGTTTCTTATAACTGAATGGGAATCTATAATTACTTCAAAATAAAGCACATAAATGTTTTTAATAAAAAAATGTCAAGCTATTTACCCAAGATCTTAAAATTACAGCCTAATCTAATGACAGCCATCTGCACGCCTCACCGTCCTGCTGCTTCTACAGCCAGACCGCAGTCCATGCAACCACATACGCTCGGTAACTTTAAGAACTCAACTTACAAGAATCATTGGAAAGAGTTCAAGCATCCCTTTCAGGATGGAGAGTCAGCCGTGCAAAAGAACGTTCTCGGGACTCTGGTGGGCAAATAGAAGTCTCACCAACTTCTCACTTATGTCTGAATAGAAGATGAGACACCTGGCTCCCTTAAAACTTGACAACCACCAGATAACTGTAATTACAGCGAGAGTGACTGTCACTCAGATTGTTCACATAAAAGGTGTAGAAAAGAGGTTTCTCGCTGTCATTCTATTATTGGCAACCACTTTCTTTCCTATACACCCTAGAAAATGCGTTAGAAATTGAGCATACCGAAGGTACGCAGGAAATACGCAAAAAATGTCACCGAGTTAGTTAAAATTTGCTAATTATGCCTCAACTTTCAGACCCAATCTTGAATGGTAGCATTTCTAACTCTTTTCGTTGATGTTCATTTTCTTTACAGTTGAACCGGTATTTATCTGGCTTCTGTCCAAAGGCTGCTGAACGCAAGCTAAAGATTCCTCAATTTCAGCATGGCTAATGACTGCCATCTAATCCATCTGTATTACGCTTAGGGGATTTTTGTTTCTTGCGGTTTTTGTTTTTCTTTTGTTTTTATTAAGCAGTCAGGGGAAAGGTGCAATGTTATCACCAAATAACTGCAAATATAAATACCATACAAATTCGCATGCAACAGTGCTTGGAACTGTTGGCGAGGACGTCAACATGGAATAGATGAAAACAAACCGCTCGGATCTCCCCGTTGGCCCGACATGACTCCCAGTAATTGTTAAACGTGCATATTCCTAGAGATTAGCCAAGGTCTACTGAATCAGGGCCTCTTGGGGTGCAGCCAGACAAATTTGCTCTTGAACTCATTCCCCAAGTATTCTCATTTGCAATTTGCAAGCCAACCTATAAATATGCATAAGCACTTTCAGACAATACAGCGCTTCTCACTGGGACTGCTCTCAAAGAGGTCCCCAGCCAATGTTCCAGAATGAGGGCCTGTGAGGGGTGTGCTGTCCAATCAGTGGCCTCCGTGGCACTGTGGGCGGCTGTCTTGAGTTTGAGAGGCACATGGAAGGCGAAACTCTCATCTGCTCAGAAGGGTAAAGTCCCCATTTCCACTGCCATGCACTTTGTGTCCTGAGAACACGAGAAAAGCCACGTTGCACCAAAGGATTAAAAACTTCCTCGAGCTATCTCAGTATTGTTTAGAGAAAATGAAACAGGGGGACTCAGGACTCCGACCGTGGTAAGGTGCTCAGACTAGCTGGATTAACGCTGACGTTGTTAAAAGGTGCAAAGGAAGGCACGTTGCAATAATGACATTCATTTAACAGCTTAGGACAGTTCTTCTCTTAAAACCCATCCATTCAACTATCTCCTTCATATTTTAAACAACATATCTGCATACCATCTATACTATTTTTTTATTAACAACTTTCCATAGACTTTTTTAACTAATTTTTTTAATTTAAGGAGGAAACTTCTAGCCACAATAGGAAAGAGGAATTTCAATGGCCACAAAGAATAGGCAATCCAATAATAAACATACTGTTAGAGAATTTGATAACAGAATAATTCTCACATTGAGAAATCTCACCTCCTCCTGCGTATCAGGGTTTCTCAGTCTTGGCACTATTGACCTTGTAGGCAAGACAATTTTTTGCAGTGTGGGACTGTCCTGTAGGACATTTAGTAGCAACGTGGCCAGCCCTCCACCACAGAAATCCCAGGAGGAAGCTCCCCCAACTTCAGCTGACAACCAAAACTGTCTCCAGACATCGCCAAATGTCCTCTGGCATGCAAAGTAAGAAACACGGCTAAAGATGAATGCCCGCTAATCTGAGCTTGCACATTTCAAGAACATGATGAGGATTTACGAGTATCTTCAAAGCCCCAGATTCGGGTGAGTCAATCCACACCAGCCATTGTGGAAGCTAGAGCAGATAAGCTCATCAGACAGTTGTGACAACCTGGAGGGACACCCACCAGATTTAGGAGTTACATGAAAACGGTCTTCCTTTTCACGTAAAAAGGTGTGCCTTTTGTCGCTGGTGGTGGTTTTTTCACACCTTGCTTTCAGCCTTAAATTGTCACTGCCCCTTAAACTATTTGACTATTTTTTCACTGTCTTTCCTTTCTTTAAAACTTGATATCCTTCATCATTACTTAGCTCTGGTTTCAAATGCCTGACATTTTTTACTAGCATTTTTTCCTAGCAAAGAATATTCTGGTCAACCCACCATGATTTCCAGTTCCAAAAAGCAGCTAAAACAACGAAGAATTTGTTTAGAGGTCCGAATTGTATCAGCAGTCTATCCCAACGTCTTGAACAACAGTCACAAATTAAACTTCCGGAGGGTAAGGGGGCAATTATGAAGAAAACAGAAAGCAAATTTTGATCACAAAATTCCTGTTGAAAGAAAATTATATACTGCCTCTACGTAAGCTCCGGAAAAGAGAAAAGCTAACTAAGATGTGGCCATTTAGGTCTTTTGATCTATGGTAAGAGTCAGCAAACTTTTTCCGTAAGGAGCCAGATAACGAATATCTTAGTCTCTGATGGCATAGATCTTTGTAGCAACTTCTAAACTCATGCAAGCAGTTATAGAATACATGTGTGTGGGAATGGTGTGGCTATCTTCCAATAAAACTTTATTTAAAAACCAGGCAGTGGGCCAGACAAGGGCCACATGACACAATTTGCCATCCTGTGGTCTACAGTCACATTTCCCAACTGTTTAAATAAACTCTGGTCACCTTCTGATGAACATAACACTGTTTGGCATGTCCTTCTTTCGGGGGTGGGGGGGGGGGGCGAGGGAGGAAGAAATGTGCCCCAGGGGAACATCCCTGTATGTTCCACATCTCCCCACAAGTCAAAATTTCGCTTCAATCGAATCACAGGAAAGGGTTAGCCTGTTGCCTTTGTAGCCCTCCACCATTTTTCTGGTCGCCCTGCCCATGGTTAGGAACGCCTGCTCTACCGTGGACGCAGACACCTCCCTAAGCACGCTCACAGGCGGAGATTTCGCATCCCATCTCTGCCCTTGGCTATAATTAGCTTTTTATAGCTTCCTTATTCTACGAAGTCACTGTGCGAAGTCACTGTGCGCTTGGAAGAAAGGGGCTATTAGGGCTGTTTTCCATTTGGCCGGCACCCCCTTTCTGTAACCACACTCTTTTCTGAGCATTATCCCCTAAAGATACATCCTCAGCCACGGCACGCTAAGGCAGCCTCATTTCTCATGCCCTAACCTTGTTTCACCTACTCTCCAGAACAAATCACATCTCCTTCTCATGCAGGACGTTAATATCAGCACCTAGCATGGGCTACCGTGCAGGGCGGAAGGCTCAGCGTGCTAGGTGCATTGCCTCAGTTACCCCTTCCAACAACCCTAAGGGGCAGGGGCTATTATTCCCCTCCCCCACCCCTCCTCTGTTTTACAAGGACGAAACGTAGCCACAGGGAGGTTATTCACTAAGTCTGCCTCAAGGGCAGGAAGCCAGTAGGAATGAGCCAGGGTTGCAGCCTTGGGTTGCCTGGCTCGGGAGAACAAGCTCTCACCCATCACCCCAGGATTTCCCCGGCAGAGTTGCACTCCTAGGGGTGCACAAATGTACGCGGAGGATCCAGCTGCCTGTAGGAAGTTTATTTGCATTCTTCACACACTCTCAAAAGAGACATTTAGTTGTAACCATACGTTCTGTCATCTGGACGACAACTTTACAGCAGAGCTACTTCAAGGGTGACATTTGCATTTGTGATTTTTTTTTAATCCTCAGAGGCATGGAGACAGAAAGCGAGAGAGAAACATCCACGTGAGAGAGAAACACCGATCCGTTGCCTCCTGTACACACCCCGACCGGGGACAGATCCCACAGCCTAGGTGGGCGCCCTGAGCGGGGATCACAACATTTTGGTGTCCAGATGATGCTTCAACTGACTGCACCGGGGCTGCATTTGTGATTTTTAGTTCGCTGGCACCAAGCGCTCGCCCACAGAGATCGTTTTTAATGAAGGATTTCTGAAAGTGGAGCCTTAAGCCCTTAGTCCAGGACGCCAGATGCCATGGTAGTGTAGCAGTCTGCAAGAAGTGTTTGCATGTAAAAGAATTCCACACCCTCTGTCCTTAAGTGACAAAGTGTTCAGCATCCTTCACGCAAGTCCAGAAACCCAAATGTGCTAAGTATTTCTAACTACACTGGAAGCGTCTCCTGCAACTTCTCAGCTTCGCTTGGCCTCCCTTGCCCTTTGAACTGTCAGCCTCTCGTTCCTACTAGTTACGACCACAGTGAAGTCTGGCTCCCGCCTCCCTGCCGGCGGAAGCAGCCCACTGCCTGGGGCTGACCAGTGACTTCCCTAGGAACACACAGCCCCACCTCTCAGCCACTGATGCCGGCCAGAGGGGCCAGCTGCCTGCCCAGAGTCTTGGGGTTCTTCTGTTGCTATTTTGAGACCAACAGCCACAGGAAATGGCACAGAATAATGCAATCTGGACGTAAAAGGGGAGGAGACCTTAACCAAGAAGAAACGGGAGATAAAAATGAGCCCAGAAGACAATTCCCCTCCATCTGCGATCATCTGAACACTTCTCCTTCCCCAACCCAAGAATTTGACCTGGTTGATCTCTGGGACCAAGATGGTTATAACTTTCTGGTTCTTGGGGTGACTGTCATTACGGGATTGCAGACAGTGACAGATGAAGAATATAAAAGGAGGGGTCCCCAGGCACCCTTGAATCGTAACTTGTAGGCTGCTACCAACTCCACTTACCGAAATAACGAGCTGGTTCAGTGTCTATATTTCACGGAGGGAAAAAAAATCATTTTAATGAGCAAACAACATCATTCCATGCCTATCATTTACATTGCATACCTTTCATCTGCAAGGCAAGAAATGCTCATTTGAAGACAGTTTCACACTAGGAAGCAAGGTAACATTTTACATTCACTGCAGAAAAATAATACCAGAAAGAAAAAAACGGGATAATGAATCATAAAATAAAAATTTTATAAAGAAGATTAAAAATCCGTAAAAGTCCCCACAGGCAACCAATTGGCCAAGTCAGGCTTTTGCTAATGGTGAAGTAAATGAGGACAACCTTTCTAGAGGCAGAATTATGTCTACCCTTTGACCTGGAAATATTAATTCTGGGAACTTCCCCCCGAGGAAATAATTAAAGAACTATGCAAACATGTGGGAACGGGACTCTTCAGCATGGAAACCGGAAATGCTAAATGTTTCAGGGGACTGGTTCAATTAATTATGGCATACCTGTAAACCGGAAACTGCCACCATTAAAAATGATATCGTTAACGAATATTTATACCATAGAAAAATGCTACTAGTTAATTATTAAGTATAAGAAGCAAGATGGCCTTATCCTGCTTTTTCACGTTTCTGCTCCAGCACAGACGTACACTCAGTGGACACGGCTCAGTTGCTCAAAGATTGTGAGCCACGGCACATTCGATCCCTCCCCCCTTGCCCTCACTCACACCCACACACACCCCCGCCCTCCCACGCTCACCGGGAAAAATATCCGCGCTTGGATGGGAAGCGCTGCATGCTATAACACGCACGTCCAAGGATCGGCCTCGGGCTTGTCCGAGATGTTCCCCACTCTGGAGTGTTAACGCGTAAAAACGCACGATGCTTCTCGTCCACCAAGACGGAAGTCCTGTCCCTTTCAGCAGGGGCTCCCTCGACTTCGCTCCCCCACCTCGGGCAAAGCCGCTTCTGCCTCTGCTGGCACAGTTCGCCCTTTGAACTCGTTCTGCTATTCTGCTTTGTTCTCCCATTGGGTGAATGAGTGAAGTGGAATCCTTAACGAGTGCATTTCACATCTTTACGTCACGATTTTACCTGATGTTGAAGATTCTCCTCCAACACAACACATCCATCACTGAATCCTGTGTTTTTCACCATCTAATTAAGCGCGAAGCATCTTTCCATCTTCCCTGGGGACTGTCACGGAACCTCGGTCACCGTCTCCTAAATTGCAGGCAGAGGCCCCTGTGTTCATGCTGGCCACGTTTCACTCCACACCCTGCAGGATCTGTGGGGTGGTCTTCAAAGTCTGACCAAATCAATCCACTGTTCGGAACATTTCTGGGGCTGCCTTCTGCCGTCAGGCTAAAAGCCAAAACCATGAGAAGACATTCCAGAACCTGCGAGAACTTGCCCCTCCCGACCGTCTTAGCCTTATTCTGCTGCTTTCCTCATTTGTATACTCTTCCCTTACAGATACACAAACATGCATAGTGTTAGTAATGACCAAGCAAAGAATATGTTATTGTGCAAAATTCTCATGGAATCGGTATCTGTCAAGAACTCTCCTTGTTACTTCGGGAGCTAAAAAAAAGAGTATATTTCCTCCCACCTTCTAATCTCTTCTAGCTGGGCTAATAGTCAAATTAACGGAGACGGATTCTCAGGAGAAGATCAAACTTCAGTACGCGTGCACGGGAAATGCACGTATGAGTGTATGCGTGAATGCGTGTGTGTGTCTGAAGGTGCACAGATCACATGTCTTATGCCAGTAAGTGCCATGAACAAAAATCAACCCAGGAAAGTGGATAGAAATTCTAGCGGTGGGTATTTTGATGTTAAATGGGGGGTAATCAAGGAAGTTCTCAGAGAGAGGGTGGATCCCGGGCAAAGCCCTGAAAGAGACAAAGAGATGAGGGTAAATGGCGTGGACAGACAGGGGAGGAGGGCACTAGGCAAAAGAAACAGAAAATGGGCCTCGACGCAGAAATCTGCCTGGCGTGCAGCACAATGAATAAGGAGGCCGGCGGAGGCCAGAGATTCGGGGGTGATGGAGAGGGGGTCAGATGGGGCCTCCTGGGTCTTTTTGTAAACACTCCGGCTTTTTCTCCGAATCACATGGGACATGAGATGAACGGTTGTGAACAGACATAACACAGGGTGGGGCAAAGTAAGTCTACAGTTGCGCATGCAAGTGTACTCTCGTGTTATTGTATGTTAAGCATTGTACCACTTTCCACATGAACGCTGGTTCACACGCCTACTTCCGCCCCACCCCGCAGGATCCAATTCACATTCCGTAGACTGCAGGGATCTGAAGGCGGAGAAACTGCCCAGAGGGATGGAGATGTGGGCCAGGGTGGAAGTGGGGGAGGGGATAAGACCTGGGCAGAATCCAGGCATAACCGGAAGGCAGAGCCAGTAGCTTTATTGATGGGGTTGGGTGTCGGGCAGAGAGAGGAAGGAAAGAGTCCAGGGTGACTGGGAGATTTTCAGCTCCAGGAAGTGAAAGAACAGGGTTTCCATGAACTGAGCGGGCCTGGGGGGGGGGTGGCCAGGACTTGGAGGGAGGAGGCACAGTGTGAGCGCGCATACGATGGGCTTGCCAGGCCTGTTAAACACCTACATTCATATAAACATTATGTTAAACATGATGGTTATGCAATTATGCAGCCTGGATACACACCCGGCCCTTGAACGATGCAGGGGCTAGGGACGCCGAACCCCCGCACAGTCGAAAATCTTCGGATAACTTGTCATTCCCCCCAAAACTTAACTAACACCCTACAGCTGACCAGAAGCTGACTGGAAACATAAAGAGTTGATTAATACATAGTTTGTATGCCATACATATTATATACTGTAGTCTTACAATAAAGTACGCTAGAGAAGAGAAAATATCACCGAAAGAAAATCCTAAGGAAAACACCTTTACAGTATCTATTGGAGAACATCTGCTTCCAAGTGGACCCACGCAGTCCAAACACGTGACATCCAAGGGTCAGCTGCACAAAATTTTATCAGACTTTTCAAGTGAATAGTGATACTACCTTCCCCTGCAGCTGTCGTGAGAATGGAGCGAATCAGTGCATTTAAAGAACTTATATTCCTTGCAAAGCACTCATAGTGGTTGGTGGCTCATACCCTCCAACTAGGTGGCGACCTGCATGCGATGAAGGACAACACACCTTTGGATTCCTTCATTCGCTCTCATTTTGCAAATATTTACAGAATATCTAGTATGTACTAGGTCCTACTCCAAGCACTGAAGAAACGGCAGTGTGCAAAGCAAAGTCCCCAGATTCACTTTCTCGTGTGCAGAGACAGACAAGTAATTCTCCAGCCCCTGGCATGATGCCTCGCATGTGGAGACAATGACTATGGGCATGCTTGCAGACATAGTCATTTGGTTGTACACACTCAGTAAGTCTTTGGTGCAATTAGAAAAGAAATGATCTCACTGCGGCTTCCAAAGGGACTCCCCTAAGTGGTCTCTGAGTGATCCCCAAACCAAAATCACCAAGACTCAGTCCCAGTTCCAGAGCCGGGCCTGTGTAATCTGACCCCTGCCTACTAGTCAGGCTTCTTCCCCCATCGGGGCCTGCTTTGCTCAGGACACAGCAGCCTCCAAAATACTACATGCTCCTCTGATGAGGATGAAAGAGTTTGCCAGAAGCCTGTCCCCACCGCTGTTCACAGGGCAGCCTCCTTTTCATCCTGCACGGCCCCGGTGAGCCTCCTCCATCAATTAGCTGTGGTTACATAACATCACCCTGGAGCTCGGCAACTTCACACAGCAACCACTGATCACTTCCCACGACTGTGACCACTAATGAGGCGGCTCTGCTGATCCGACCTGGCCTCTCCCTCACGGCTGGGCTCCTGCTTGCCTGGGCAGTCAAGCCGCGGTCGTCTCGAGTTTGCCTTGAGTTTGCCTGGGATGACCCAGCTCTGCACCACGGGGCATATTCTCACAGGGCAAGTAGAAGTCAGAGGGAAAAAGCAGAAAGATTGTTGACACCCGTGGGGGTCCTTTATTACGTCAGAGTGGGGGTGGGCTCCTTACCACAGTAGGTGAGGATGTAAATCCTACTCTCCACTCAACCTCCTCTGAGAGCACCCCAGACGGGAGAGGGGGTTGGCCCCGCATCACCGCTGGGGGAGGGTGCAGGTCCAGGCTCCCCCCGCTCCGCATGGTCTCCTCTGACACCGGGTTAGGGAGGGCTCATGACCAGCTGGCGGAGATGGAAGTCCTGGCTCCCTACTTGCCCTCCATGGACACTGCCTGGGTGGGGGAGCGACACCCTGGCACATTTGAAAGGGATCCGAATACACCATGCCCCAAACATGCTGCTTTGGCACAAGGGTGACTTTGAACCAAAGGCAACTGAGAAATGGCAGCCCTGGAAAGAGCTCTATTCCCGCCCCTTCCTGCCTAAATGCGAGGCATCTATTGCCCTTCAACAGTGTGACACGGACTTATATCCACACAAGCGCTTCCTTCTCTCAGAGCAGGAAGACCAGAGATGCAGCTAAGGTGAGTCTGGGTAACAAACGTACTAAGCAACCCTCATCTACTATCCATTTCCTGGTCACTTCCCCATCACGTTCCACCCCCAGGAGCTCACACCCCCGTTCCTCTGTCTGGTCTCCTCACGCCAATTTTCCCCCCTTTGTCGAAACGGCGTATACACGACCCTGCACCTCACCAGTGTTTGGATCGTCACATTTTTTCTGTGAAGTCCCCGTGAATGTAAAATTACCAGTGAAATGTGTCCAGCTTTTGTCCTGCTAGGCTGTCTGCTGTCAGTTGAATTTGCAATGCCAAGGCACAGCCCCTGAGGGGGTAGGGGAAACTATCTTACTCACTGCAGAGTCTCGAAAGTGTGGAAGTCTAGGCTCCTTCCTCGGCCTTTCCTGGCAGGCGTGGCACGGGTGGGGTTTTGCTGACGTAGAGGTTTTGCTGATGTAGTGGTTTTACGCATTGCTAGGCCGCCTCATTTTCCAGTCTGCTGGTCAGGAAAAGGGATTTTCTAGGGGCTTTCGTTGGTACCCGTTGGCATTTCCCGGTGGCTGGCTTCTTTAGCTCCAAGTCTGGGACAAATGGGCCAAAAGAAAACCCAGGGAAGTCACCACCGTGGTGTTCCTCCAATGCCAAGGTCCCCAGTCAGTCTGCTTCGCTCCACTCGTCAGAGTTTTCAGGGTTTGATTTATAGTAACATATATGCCCGGCCCTACATAACTTACGCATAATGTCCAGGGATTTTAGCTGCACACAGCAGAACAAACAGGGGGAAGGTAGGTCTATTCACTAGTCCTAGAATCAGAAGTCTGTAAATGCTTTCATAAGCCTCTGTGTGTATCAAGTGTGCTAATAATAGTCAGCTCACATGGTCAAGGCTGGAGTCAGGGCAAGGGCGGACAATCAAGTTTCAGGGTCAAGCTCATGGAGGTCACTGAAGCCTTCAATGCACTCACAATCTGCCATGACGTCACCTCCTCAGAGACACCGCCCCACCTACCAAATCTAATACACCTGCAGCTCCCACACATGAACTCAAAATCAGTACTTGAAATTATCTTGCTCATTTATTTGTCTGCATATTTGTTTTCCCTTCCTCCTCAGAATGTAAAAAAAAAAATCATATTTTACCTTAATCACCTTGAACCCTCAAGATCTAGGAGAGCATTAGAGTCTTCACTTCTTTATTTTTGAGTGACTGAGTGAATAAATTAATGGGAGAAATTCACACTCGGAACTCATGAGATTTCCAGAATTTCATATTTTTTGCCCTTGGATTATCAAAGTACCTCAGAATGGGTCTGACATTTTCAGACAAGCCTTAACATCTTTATACAAGATTTCAAAAAAAAAAAAAAAATCCGAGATATGTAGAGTACAAACATTCAAATTATACTGAGAGTCATTCTTTTAGAAGAAACAATTATGAAACCACATTTTTCTTTAAAAGCGCATTCCACAAAATGCTGTTTTTACCATACCATGAAGAAAGCCTTCGGTGACTATTTGTCAGGCCAATGTTTTAAAACATCAGTGGGTTTTTGTTCTAAACCCACAGAACCTCAAGATGACTATATTTCCCTATAAACTAAAATAAATGCATCCCTATAATTAGAAACAGGCTCTAACCACAGTGGAAAGACATCGATCTGCAGAGGCGAACAGAAGAGGCAGGAAGTGGGGTACAGGAAAGGGAAAGAAGGAAGATGGGGGAGAGGGAGGAAAGGGGGGAAGGGGGAGAGGAGGGAGGGGCAGGGGGGAGGAGGGGGAGGAGGATAACAAGGAGGAGGAGAAGAACCCAGATTAGAGCGTTCCATTTAAAACGCGTATTCTGAAGCTGAGTCCCAGAAATGATAACAGAAAGCACCTCTGTGGCATGGCGGCCCGCCACACCTCTGCATATTAATAAATGGCAACGCAGAGTGACAGTCATTCCGTGAGAGGGTTCAGTGCAGAAAATGAGAGTGCCACTCTCAAAGAAAGGAAGAGAAATGAATTCCATGGTTGAGAAAGCACTCTTTTAAACACACACACGCGCATGCACACACACACACACACACACACACACACACGGAACAGATGTTCCCAGAAAAGGGCAGAAGGGTGAGGAATAATAGTCATGCTGTAAAAAATTCTCAGCCAAGAATGCAAGAGAAGAAACCTGGGTGGCCCCGGAGGAAACGGTGGCAGATTTTCATGGGCAATTTACAGCGAAGAAACACAGTTTCGAAAATCACTCTTGTCGTGCAGAGAGGAGGAAGAGACAGCGCCTGCAGGTCGGGTGCCTGTTTGATCTCGGTTTGGGGGAGTTTTGACTTGTTTGGTTGTATCGGAGGATGGGCAGAATTGCACGCTGGCAACACATTAACTGTCGGGTTGGATGAAAAGTCTGTCTGGGTTTTCCCGAAAAGAAAAGACACATTTTTCATTTTCACCAATAACTTCGTTGACTTGGACATTTTGAGTATGTCGGCTCTCTCCCACAGGGTATAAAATGTTGATTGTTCTCCAGTAATGCCTCGATTTGACCACTACCCACTTCAGCTGGTCTACCCAACCGTGGAGCATCGTCCAGAGAGAAATCTCCAGCACGAAACTTCGCAAACCACTTTTGACACATTCAATCAGTCATAGCATCTTCTCCATACACTGCACAAATCTTTTTTGGTTTTGCATTTCAGTTGCATTTTTACCTTTCTTGAAATAATAAAGCATACTATGCTTTAAATGTTGCATCTTTTCTTCCATCTTCATTATTAAAATGACCACACAAAAATTCACCAATTTTGATGTTTCTTTTTCAACGCAGGCTGATACGACAGCTGTCACAATAGAATCTAACAAAAGGGTTTCAAATGAAGAATGCTAGGGGGGCCACCTTAGGGGAAACCAAGCAAACTTCTTGGCCAACCCTATTGGGGTTGTGTGTCCTATCGATTCACTAATGTATTGTGGAGTCAGCACTTGAAATCGGGTCCGTCTGCTTCCCAGCCCAAGCTCACCACCTTGAGCTCAAATCCCTGATGGCGGAAGAAAGGCAAATCTTGAGGACCACCTGTTCTTTGTTCACTGGTGGTCCAGGCACACCGGCGAGCTCCTTTTGAATTCGTTTTTCAGGACCTGGATTTACTCCTGACAATAAAATAACTTTACAAAGTTATCAGCAAAAGAGGAAAAGCCAATGACACAATTATAAAGGAGAGAGAGATTAAATGAAATGAAATCTCTCTTTTAAATTAATTAAAAGAGAGAGAGAGATTATACTACAGCTGCTGTCCCTAGACATTGCTGCTTGAAAATGGCGTTTTGGGAACATATGATCTCTGAAGTTACAAAATCAATCCAAAAACTGAATGTTCATCTTTTAACGTTGGCATTTCTGGAGAAATAGGTAATAATTTAGCTTGTGAAATAAATCGAATAAAAAGCAAGGATCAAGGGTAAAAATATGATTTGTCCTATCACACGTTCTGGTATTAAGAGAAGAATTCCCCGAGCTCTAAAAAGGGGAAGGCTGGGGTAAAATCAAGGTTAATAAAAATACCATCGGTGTGACTCTGAGCAAATACTTTCATCTGCGAAATGGTGATAATAGCAGTTACTCCACAGGTTTGTGTGGAAGGCACCCAACAGTCAGTGAGGGCTCAGAAAAGGTTCATTATTATTTTATTCTTTAAATACGCCTTTCCTAACTGCATGTTTTATTATTTTATTATTACTCCTCATATTAATTTAATTATAACAGGTTAGCCAAAGCATACACTACTCCGGGTTAGATCAATGGTTCTGAACTGGGGATGACTTTGCCTCCAGGGGACATTTGACAACCTCTGGAGGTAATGTTGACTTGTCACCACGGGGGCGTCGCTATCAGTGTCTGGTGGTTGGAAGCCAGGGATGCTGCTAAACGCCCTCAAATGCACAGGGCGCACCCCCACTGCAAAGACACATCTGGCCCAAACTGTGAACAGTGTCTAAGTGGAGAAAAGGAAGACGCTAGATACAGAAAAGTCTACTCGAAATTAAAGCCTTTATCCCAGATTCAAAAGGACTAATTGATCAAAGTCAGGTCTGTTTGATGAGGCAACACGCACTCAAGGTGCTTTAAAAGGCAGTAAAACCTCGTGCCTGTCCTGTTGGAAGCCAGACATCAAGAGGACTGAACATTTCTGCTGACAGAGCGCTTCAGGGTCAGGCAGCCACAGATCCCAGCAAGCTGAGACGCGCCCTTAGTCCCAGGACAAGATGTTCAAGCCAGGTGACAGCCATCAGCTCTGGGCCAGGAGGTCTTACAAAGCCTGAGGAACTGCCACTCTGACGGCAGGTCTCAGAGCCCCCCGGAATCTGGCCCAAAACAGCCTGGATAGAAAAGTTACTGCCAACGGTGATGCGGAAAACCAGAGCAAGAGGGTATGGGGAGGATTAACCAGCAGGAAAAGAAACACAGTGAAGGTCGCAATGCCAGCCGTCCCTGCACACGGAGTCCCAAGTCTGCGTGTGACTTGGAGGTTTCCTGCCAAGCTGGGCTCACAGCCGCCTCCAGGGCCCCTCCTTTGCTGAAGTCCCCTCCTCTTGCCCCTGGGGCAATGCCTGTGTGGGGGGCAGTCTTCCTATTTCACACCCTTCCACCTGGCGACCTCTTGCACATGGCATGTGACTTCCTCTAGCTGGCCTTCCTGTCACCCCTATGCCATATACATGCAGACCATAGAGAGACACATATTGTACAACAGAAGTCAGCAATGCGGCCTCAGGAGCCAACCTGTCCGGACTCAACTGCTGATTCCAAACTACACGCTGTGCGACCTCAGGCAAGTTATTAACCTCTCTGAACATCATGGGGTAACACCGCAAGAGAAGCTCCCTCGTTGGGCTGTCAAGAGGATCAAATGAGTTACTTCGTTTAAAGCACTAGAACAATGCCTGGCACATACACATTTAACGAATGATACTCTTCCTAAAATTCAGTCTCTACGAGTGGAGGAGGAAAGTGGTCTCTATTCCTAGTTATTTTATTCTCAGCTCTTTCACAGTGCTTGCCATACTGCAGGGACTCGATAAATAATTGCTAAATAAATGAAGCGTCAGAGGCCCCTCTTTGTACACCTAGGGCCCCCTAACCTTCCACCATGATATACAAACTCCACTCTGATAATTTAATTGTCCCTCTCTCGACTCTCAGTTCCATGAGGGTCTGTAATTAGAGTAACCAGATCATGACGAGCAGACAGCAAAAGTTTTCAAATGCAATGAAGACACGGCTAACTTAACATTGTTACATATCTTCACGCCTCAACTTACTCCCCTGTATCCCTTCGCTACTTGGTTAAATTTGTTTTTTAAATGCTCTCTCATTCTGCGGGAAGAAAAAAAAAATCTATGTCTACTCAGTTCCACCTTCCCCTGGCATTGAGTTTGATTTTGTTCTTAGGCATGCAACGTTATTCCCAGTTTCCATTCTGAAAACTAACAAAAGGCCCTTTGGGGACAGCACCCCCCTTAGCGACTGCTGGAGCAGACACCATGCAACGACCCCGGGGTGAGAGGTCTGCTCTTGGATTTGTGTTTCCCTGTGGCTGCTGGGGCAACACACGCCCCTGTGCCAGCAGCGAGCCAAGGGCTTGCTTTCTTGGGAACGACCAAGGAACTGCAGGCTGAAAGAAGCTTCGTGACATTCTAAGCACAGGAGGGTACAATTAAAATGCATCTGGCCCTGGCTGGTGTGGCTCAGTGGATTGAGCGCGGGCTGTGAACCAAAGGGTTCACATCCAGTTTGATTCCCAGTCAGGGCACATGCCTGGGTTGCAGGCCAGGTCCCCAGTGGGGGCCATGTGAGAGGCAACCACACATTGATGTTTCTCTCCCTCTCTTTCTCCCTCCCTTCCCCTCTCTCTAAAAATAAAGAAATAAAATATTAAAAAAATGCATCTGCATGCCTCCGACCACAAGAGAACTAACCCTTGTTGGTTAGGGGCTAAAATAAAATAAAAGTTTTAAAGCCGCCACGCCCAGGAAGAAGGCAAATCCGGAACCGCATACCCAGAGGTTTGTCCCTTGGCCTCGGTAGCGGTGCCGGTAAAACACAACCCACATCTCATTCAGAGACCACATCCCTGTGCTCGGGCACGATGCTCCAGCTTTCAATTTGGGAGAGAAATCTTACTGAAAGACATTCTCTGGATTGCCTTCTCTGTTGAACGTACAATTATTTCAGCACCCTGATCACACCTCTACAGAAACCTCAACTATTTTTTTTTAAAGATTTTATTTATTTATTTTTAGAGAGGGGAAGAGAGGGAGAAAGAGAGGGAGAGAAACATCCATGTGTGGTTGCCTCTCACGTGGCCCCACTAGGGGCCTGGCCTGCAACCCAGGCATGTGCCCTGACCTGCAACCCAGGCATGTGCCCTGACTGGGAATCGAACCTGCGACCCTTTGGTTCGCAGCCCGCGCTCAATCCACTGAGCTACGCCAGCCAGGGCAGAAACCTCAACTATTTTGAATCACTTCTTAGTAAAATAAAAGACCGGGTGAGCTGTACCCTAATAAACATTGTCCATGACGAATAAAATCCCATTCTTTCATAGATATTACTTTTTCTGCAGTAAGCAATTAATCTTCGAACCCTCTGAATGAGAAATTGCACCTGTCTTTCGCACAGGTGCACGGAAAGGAAAAAAGAAAAAAGGCCGCTTTCTGATACTGGAGTCCCACTGTTTTCTCTGGGAGGCCATGTGTAGGAAGAGCTATCTAGTCCTGAAAGACAGAGATGCTCCAGGTATTTCTGGAAAACATGCTTTAATTTAATTACACGGTTCTCAGAGGCATCCGGCAACTGGACATCTTTTGTGTGTCTTTGAGTTTTCGTTGCTTTTCTTTCTTTCTTTTTTTTTAACCAAGCATACTTGGTTTCTGCCAGATGCTCATCTGATTTCTAATCAAACCGTGAGTCTGCAGCCAGAGAGGTTCCAGTTCCAGGGAGACGGTCATTCCTTCTCATGTTCTTGATACCCGACCTGTCAGCCTCCCCATTTCTTTCACTTGCCAGCCGGCATCTCTGGCAGCCAGAGATGGATCGAAGGGAACAAATACATTTCTTTCCTGAATATTCCCCAGTTAGAACGCCATGGATCCTGGCGCCAGGCCATCGCAGTCCCCACTTGAGGTCCTCGCCCTTTGTGATGCAGAGAAAGGACACCCCTCAGGCTGAAAGCTCCCCCCTCCCCCTCCCCCTGCCCCCCTCCCCGGGGCCCAGCCTGCCTTTATCTGACCTCATCACTAGGGGAAGGAGAACCCTCTCAGGTTGGCCACCATGAAATCTGATCTGACCTCGCCAAACCTACAAGAGAGGAATGCGGGAGAAGGTTGAAAGGCTCCTGGTTTGCTCTGCCGTGGGTTTCTGGGCTGGAGATCCGAGTGGAGATCATCGGAGAAGACCGAACTTGAAGGGAGAGGAGCAGCCAGACGGAAAGAGGAGAGCTGAGCGAGCGAGGGAACACGCTGAGAGCAGAGAGAAAACGAGGAAGTCTGGAGCGGGGAGCTGCCACGAGGAAGCATCGCCCACTCACGTGCACACGCTGAAAATAAAAAAGTGACTTGTTTCTTAGTGTTTGCCCCAAATCTGCGGGCGAATCTTCCAAACAAGTTGAATCACCAAGTGGGAAGCACTTGGAAGACTGACTACAATGTCCATGATCTCAGTGAAGATGAAAGCATTGCCTACATTATCTTTGTAACTGGCTGAATTTTTTTTTTATTGTTGTTCAGGTACAGTTTTCTGCCTTCTCCCCCAACCCCCGCCCAACCCCCCCAGCCCTCCCCACCTCCCTCCCATTTCCACCCCGCCCCCGTTATTGTCCATGTGTCCTTTATAATTGTTCCTGCAAACCCTTCCCCTTTTCCCCTGAAATTCCCTCCCCTCTTCCCTCTGGTCACTGTCAGCCTGTTCTCGATTTCAGTGTCTTTGGTTATATTTTGCTTGTTTGTTTGTTTTGTTGATGAGGTTCCTGTTAAAGGCGAGATCATATGGTATTTGCCCCTCACCGCCTGGCTGATTTCACTTAGGATAATGCTCTCCAGTTCCATCCATGCTGTCATGAAGGGTAGGAGCTCCTTCTTCCCCTCTGCTGCATAGAATTCCATCATGTAAATGTACCATAGTTTTTTGATCCACTCATTTACTGATGGGCACCTAGGTTGCTTCCAGCACTTGGCTATTGTAAATTGTGCTGCCATGAACACTGGGGTGCATAGGTTCTTTTGGGTTGGCTGACGTATTAGATTAATTTTTAGGTTGTAAAAATAGGCAGCACAATTTTTAAGTGGTCCCCCGGCGAATGGACACTCACGGTCAGTGTCCAGGTGGAAGGAGCCGCCACTCTGGGTTTCTCCGTCCACGTAGCTGACTGAACTCTCCCAACCAGGGATGGTGGCCTCTGTGTTACAGAGGAAGAAACTCTCAGAAAGTTAAGGAACAGGGTCTGACATCTGGAGACCCAATCTGCGTCTACACTTTTCCATCTCTCAGCTCTCACAAAGAGGCCCCGCGATGATGTAAGCCCTGAAGGAATAAAATAATGAAACAAAAACATAACGCGTTCCCTGCTCTCGGGGGCGTCTCGGTGAGTGTTTTCTCTGAGAGGGCTGCTCCCTGCATAAGGGGGTGCCCACCCCGCTCCGTCTCCTGGGTGATGCTGGGCGAGTCAACCCCCTACCTGCCGAGTCTCTGCCTCCCCACGGGACAGTGAAGGAAACAGAGCCAGCCCCTTCCTCGGCACTCGGCACGCAGCGATGGGAGGGGCGCAGGTTCCAGGGGTCTGTTTCACGGTGACAGGTGGTCCTAAGATTGGGCCACTCATGCAGGGTGTGCAGCGAGAGCAGCAGAGTGTGGGCTTCTGGGCGCTGCAGGGCGTTCAAAGGACCGGTCCCATGAAGGCTCACTGCGTCCTAGGACAAACACTGACCAGCAAGTATTTGCTGACGTTAGCGAGTGGACCAGACCGTGTAGGAGAACCACAGGGCGGAGGGACAAACAGCCCGGTCACATCTTCCCTGCAGGAAGCAGCCCTTCATGGCTTCCTGCTTTGGCATGAAGCCACTGCCCCTCCCTGGTCCCAGACTCCCCTTCTCAATGCCTCATCCCTTCAGCCCTCCACCAGCTCGAAACGGGAGGCATGGGGCTGGGTTCCACCTGGGGGGTGCAGGGGGCACAGTTGAGAGGCGAGTGGGGCGAACCATTGCCAACCCAGCCCACAAGCCTTTAGCCACACAGTTTTTCAAGCCCAGTATGCCGGATGTTAACACAACTGCATCTAAATGCTTCAATTCTGCAGCCACAGCAAATGCGGCCCCTGATGCTGACCTTAAACACAGTTATGTAATTCACAGTCACAACATTTTCATGGGAGTTTTGAAGTTAAGTGCCCTCAAAGAGGCCACGGTTGAGGAAAATGTAGAAAACATTTACTGAGCACCTATTACGTGCCAGGCACATTTCTTGTACTCCTCCAGGCTTATCAGGGTTCCGTTAACTGAGGTACCTTGGCTTGTGGCAAGTGGAAAACCCACTCAGCCTTGCTTCAGAAAAGGGCAGTTTATTTTCAAGAGAAGCTCAGGGAACTCTCCCCTGTCCGAGTGTCACAAAGGACTCACACTCGAAGCAGAAATCTCTTCGGTTCTGGTTCTCACGGAGCACGAGTTCACTCTTCTCTGCCTCTGTCTTCCTCCATGAACTTCGGAATTAATAAACGCTCAATTTAATTCAATTAAGCAACTCATTCAGCAAATACTGATTATTGATGATGCATCGGGCGCTGTTCCCGGCGCTGAGCTTCACTCTGGCAGGTGCAGAGAGACGATCAGCATCTAAGCACAACATTCCACACCGGTATGGACACAGTAAGAAATCTGCATTTCATTTTTGTCCCTGGTTCCTGGCATGGAGCCCCTGAAACCCTTGGGAAGTGCCGAGTGATAGGATGAAGCTGTCGAAGCATCTTTTCTTATTCAAAACGAGCTTCTTTCAACCGGGAGTTCAGGCCAACAAGGTGACTCTTGATGGGCCAGGGAACCAACCAAGTGGCTCAGAGGTGGGTACTCGCAGCTGCACCCTCACTCCCAGGAAAGGACTGGGGCTGGAGCCTGAGTTCAGTCACCAACGGCCAGTGACTTCATCCATTGTGCCTGTGTGATGAAAGCCCTGGCCAGATAACAAAACCTCCACGGACCCCCTGGACGACAGGGCTCAGTCAACACATCCGGGTGCTGAGAGGGTGGCAGGCCCGGGGAGGGCATGGGAGGTCCTTGAAGACCCTCCTCTCTGCACCTCGTCCTGTGCATCTCTTCCGTTTGGCCGTCCCTGACTTGTATCTTTTATACAATACGGTAAAGGCAAGTAAAGTGGTTTCCTGAGCACTGTGAGTTGTTCTAGCAAATTATCGAACCTGAGGAGGGAGCTGTGGGGGCCCCAATTCTGTAGCCAGCAGGTAGAAGTGTGGGTAGCCGGACCACTCTCTTTGTGGCTGGGATCTGAACCAGGGCAGCCTCGTGGGACTAAGCGCTTAACTGGGGGAGTCTGTGCCAACTCCAGGAATCATATCACAGCTGACCTGAACTGTGGGACAGCCGGCTGGTGTTAGAGAACTGGAGAACCGGTGTGGAAAAAGATACACATATTTGGTGCCAAAAGGTGTCTCATAAAAGACACCATAGCTGGTAATAAGGGACGTGAAACCAGAAAGTGAAGGACAGGTCCAAGTGGAGAAGATACATGCTATTCAGAGGTTGCTCATAGGAAGTCCCTCTGACAGGTGCCATCCAACCAGAGGACCAGGTCGTGTAAGGGAGCAAGCTGAGCAGCAGGCCGGGAAAGAACATTCCAAGGAGACGGTAAGTGCAAAGGCCCTGAGGCAGTGCGCCTGCCACAGTTAAGGAAAGGTCAGGCAGTCCACAGAGTGAATGGACAAGTGGCCGTGTGAGCAGCGATGCGGGCTCTTGGTTCTTGCATTCTGCAAAGAAAGAACTTGGAGCCAAGAACTCTAGCAAAGAGGAAGTTTATTTAGCAAGCAAAGAGAAGCAGGCCTCTCAGACAGCTGCCTTGGCCTTTCAGAAAGATGGTCACAGAGGCAGAAGAAGTGAGCCAGCTGGGCTGTGTGGACTCAGGAAACAAGATACAGAGGGGAAAAGAAAAATGGGCCCTTGGAGAAAGAACGAAAAGCACGCACCTGAGGAAAGAAAGAGCGGATGGCATGGCATGCCCCAGAGAGAGTTCGCACTGGGTCCTTTGTCTTAAGGGTTTTTATCTATTTTCAGGAGGCAGGAGTTTTAGGGGAGGCTTCAGGAGAGCATCTCAATAGAATATTCATCAGCTTTTCAGGTGTGTCCTTTCAGGGTTGTGGTCTCTACTGATTGGTTGATGCCAGGGCACAGGTCCCTGCTTCTGATGTCAGCCATGGTGTCACCTCACTGGTTTCGCTGCTTTTCCAGACCTGGAGCTGAAACACAACTGAGGCCTAGACAGTATCTCTTGTTTGACCAAAAATCTGTCTCTGTGGTCAACAGGCCTGAGGCTTTGCTTCTAGATTAGCGATGCTATTGTGGGAGGCAAGTCAGGGTGCTGGACAGAGGCCGTGCGAATCAGCCCTCTGTCTCGGTTTCCCGCTCCACCTGTCAGGAGTTCCCCAGCTTCCTCAGACCCTGCCTGAGTAGGAGGGAAGACCAGAGAAGGAGCCAGAGGCACAATCACGTGAGACTCCAGAGGCCGCGGATGGACTCCGGGTTCCATTCTGGGTAAGATTTGAGACGAGTAGAGTTTTCAGCAGAGCGGTGGTCTGCTCTCATTTATAGCATCAAAACTCACCTCAACCAAAGATGGGCAAGGGAAAAGCAAGGAAACAGGTTAGAAAGCGACGGTAACAGTCCAGGCGGCAACACACGGAGTTTTGACCTGCACTGATGAAAGAAGGGTGCAAAGAACTAAATCCAAGATGTAGTTTGAACATAGAACTAGCGGAGTTTGCTAAGGAACTACCAATGAAATGTGAGAGAAGGAGAGGTCAAGGATGACTGAAGGGTGACAGCCCCGGCTACTACAATGATGGAGTTGCCATTCGCTGAGACAGGAAGGACTTTATGAAAGACATATTTAGGGAGCTGGATCGGGAATCCTACTGAGATACATCTGATCCCGTCAACTGGAAGAGAGGGCACCCAATGACATGGACATCGCAGCAAGAGTCCAAGGTTCAGCAGAAGCTGTAAGTCAAGGAGCATCAGCAGGCAAGTATGTACTTCCTGCAGAAGTTAGAACGCATTTGATTTTTCAAGGACCAAAATGCTAAGATGACAGTATTCTCTCCCCTGATAATTTGAAATGAGGTGTTACTAAACACCTACAAATCAGATTTGCCACAGCTAATATGCAATTTCTAATGCATCACCTCTCCTTGAAGCCAAAACAAGCATTAATTCAAAGATAAAATCAGACAAATTGGTTATCTCATAGCAGAAACCCAAATTCACAAATATAGTTATTGAATGCATCATTCACTTTCAAATGAGCTGGTAAAAAGAATCATGTTTCAACAACCCATTTCTCTTTCTTAACTGAATCACAAGAGGATACTGTTATCAATGTAATGATATTTGTTTAAAAAACAAGCCAGTTATTTGGGAAGAAAAGAGTTCAAGTCATATTCAAACTTGAAACTTGGACCTATGTGAAAAATTTGTTTCTGCCTTTCAGTAGATATTATTACAGAAATCTCGTCATTTCCTCGTCTTTGAGGTACGAACACTGATCACTTCTGTATCTCTTTAGCAGAGAATATATAATGTATTTCATTTCAGGATGGTTTTAATGTTAAAAAGAACACTAGAAAGGAAATAAAGGTTATAATTTATCATTTAAAATAGATGTAACGTTAATTAAATATCTGGTATTTATATAGCATTTACTGTTGGGGTGAATGCTAAATGTTTAACATATATTATGGCCTTACTTTGTTTCACGGAATTCCTACCCAACAGCATTTAATCCTTGCCAGAATCCACACCAATGACTGCAACGCAGGTGAAGACACTGAGGCCAGGTTAACCCAAGTGTGTTAGCCGAATGCCACTAAAATGTTGCCAAGAGACACAGAAGGGGTTAGACCTTAAATCTACTAAACTCAGCAGTTTAACATCGCACCTAGGGTACGAAGTTATATGTAAATCAAACCAGCCTGCTAAATCTTTAGGGATTTTGTACACAGCAACATATATTTTCAAATTCTCAAATAAATAAAAGAAATGGAAAGATTATTACAGAACATAAAACATGAGTTCTGATATGTTGCACTTAAAAGTGAATGCAAGGCTATAAAGAAACTTGATAATGTGAGGAATTTGGAGCCCAGGAGAGAGTTTGTAGAACCAGAACGGCTTCTGAGAAAAACCTGCTTTAAATTCAGTGTTACAGAATAAAAGCAAAGATGTTACAGACTTAACCGAAGGCTTGGAAGTGGGTTCCCTCCTACCCTGTACATTCTTTGAGGGCAGAGACTAAATCTAAAATCTGCATTTCTCAATCTAAGAAAAATTCTGATCTTTACTATTGAGACCGTATAATATAAGAAATATAAATTTGTCTTCGTTCTTATTTCCTAGTACAGAGCTCCTAAAACCCTCGTAGTTTCCTGAGGGACAGAGGTGATGGGAGCCTGTTTTGTTATTTTCCGTAAGCCCCTTTCAACCATACCTGAGTTTAGACTACCGAGGGGACTCCTGGTCACCCCTAGAGAGCTTCAGGATGGGGGCTGGTCCATCCTGAACCAACCAGCTGATCATTAGAAAGCGGGAACTTTCGGAACATTTAGCCTCACTTCCTGACACCTGGGGGCGTAAGAGGGACCAAAGAGCCCATTAATCGCGATGACCAACGATTTCATCAATCACACCCACGTAATGGATCCTCCACAAAAACCCTACACCAAGGGTTTCCGAGATCCTCAGGCTCTGTGACTGCATCCACCTGCCAGGGGGGTGTACACCCCAGCTCCACGGGGACACGCAGCCTCCTGAACTCAGGACCGTTCCATACCTTGTCCCGTGTACCTCTTCACGTGGCCGGCCGTTCATCTGTATCCTTTACAAAACCCTTCGCAATAAACCAGTAACAGAAGTAAAGCATTTCCTTGAGCTCTGTGAGCTGTTTTAGCAAATTATTGAATAGAAGAAGGGAGTCATGGGAACCCCCTAGGTGCACCACTACTTGTGATTGGCATCCGAAAGGGGCGTAGTTGTGTGGGTGAGCACTCGAACTGTGGGGTCTGCAGTAATTCCCAGGGGTCAGTACCAGCACTGAATTGAACTGCAGGGCACCAATTAGCGTCCAAAGAGCTGGAGAGCGGGGTGGTATAGGGAAACCCGCACCTACTGGGTGTCAGAAACGTTTTGTGAGCGGAAACCGGTCATAGTTAGTAGTAAGTGCCCATCTAGGAATTGAATAAGGGGACGCATGAGCAAATACCTGTTAACTTTTTCATCCTTTATTGCTGGGTTAGATGTTGGGGCTGCGGTGAGCAACACACCTGGGGACAAGCCACCTCCGCTGGAGTCCCATCTCTATCACTGGGAGGAGCAGAGTTTTTGTGGAAATAAAGCTCTTAGCATAGGATGTGAGAGAAGATATAGCTCAGACACAGTGGCGTACTCTTCCAGAACCCAGGAAGCCAATAAACTGTCCCCAAAGCTGAGTAGTTCCAAAGGGTTAAATTTAAACCATGCCTTCTCTCCCTCATGCCTTTCCATCTGCTGTACAGGCCTCTTTAAATGAAGTGGAGCCACGGAGGCCCTTACACACACTGTCTCCTAAGAGGCCAGCATTTCAACGACACTGTTCGGTTCTTTTTAGACTGAATTAGAACCTTAATTTGAATAAAATCAACCCCCACATCATATTCAAATTCATGGATTTTTTTTTTCTTACAGTAATTAAATATGTATCTGCAGCTGACAAGGAGCTCTCCACATGGGCATTTAAATATAGCTCCTCTCCCCACTATAACGGGGTTATGTAACGAGACACGCTTCGGCCCACTTAAGGAAATACGTACGGGGAAAGGAGAACTCGGGCACCAGGCTCCGAGATGCTGCCTACCTGCAGCCTCAGGGCGCGTGACACACGGGGCGAGGAAGCGTGTCGCTGTCACACACGCCTGGCTTCTGGCATCCCCTGCCCACGTTAAGAGCGGATGCAAAGAGAACCAGGAGATGGACGGTGTCCGGGACTGCCGCTGGCTGATGCGTTACCCAACTACTGCGGTGTCAAGAATGGCAGGAAAGCACGCTGAGCGTCCACCCCACCGCCCGAGAACGCAGGGTGGCTGCCGTCGATCTGAGGACTCTGTGTATTCCTGACACGTAATTCTGGGCGGCTAGCATCTCAGGAGGCCAGGGACCCATCCTGGTTGCGTCCCTTCGGTAGACCCATGCCTCCCGTCATCAGCGGCCCATGTGAGAAATGATCTGTGTCCTTGGTAAATAAATCAACCTCCTGAAATGAGTTAAGCAACAGGGAACACGAGCTCGAAACTCTACAAATTTGCATCTCAAGTGACATCAGTAGAATGTTTCTGCATTATAAGATCTCAAAGTAAGCTTTAGTAACCAGGAGCACCAAAATATATATGGCACACCAAAAAAAAAAAAAAAAAAAGCCCAAGTCCCAGTGCCCCAACCTGTGAAGACAGTGCCTTACAGGGCAAAAGGTACTCGGCCGATGTGAGCAAGCCAAGGATTTTGATACGGGGAGATCACGCTGCAGTCTCCAGGTGGGCGCGATGTCATCCCACGAGGGTGAAGTCAGAAAAGGGATGCGACAAGGGAAACAGTGACATATTTTGAAGATGAAGGAAGAAGCCACGAGTCAAGAACTGCAGGCAGGCACTAGAATCTGAAAAAGCCAAGGAAACAATTTTCCCCGAATCCTCCAGAATAAACGCAGCTTCACTGACATCTCATGTTAGCCTGTGAGGCTCGGCTCAGAGGTCTGACCTCCAAAACCGTAAAAGAAGAAATTCACGTTCTTTCCAAACCCTTAATTATGCAATTAGTTGTTTCAACAGCAATGTGAAAGTAACGTGTGTGCTATTGTTTTTTATAAAAGGTACCCTTTGAGACCAATATTTTTGCAATTTCCATTTTGGAAAACTGAATCCGTATATAACTAATGATTCTGAACACTGAACCAGAATTATTGGAACTTGAAATTCTTTCCAATTATTGAAAAGGTAGTTATGCATTTGTTCCACATTTATTTGTTCATATATAACACATTCATTTATTTGTTCAACATGTTCTTTCACTTGTTCAACAGCGCTTATTGAAAGCATAGCCTGAACCAAAGTAGACCAAATGCAAATGAGAAAAGGCCCGCCCCTGCCCTCTGGATGCTCCCAGTCTAAATGGAGGGACATGTGTCAACAATTTCAGCCGGGTGTCATAAACCACGTGATGGAAACGTGGGTACAGAGTGTACAGAGATGATCTCGCCACGTCAGCTGCTGTGTATATGCATGTACTCCATCTGCTGTGTCCTTCATTTTTAAAATGGTATCGAATTCACCATTAACAGTAATTCGACCCCTCCTCTACTAATGCACACAGACGCTGTTTTCAATTTACGCCGCCAGAAACCACGAAGCCGCATCAGCCTACCGCACCGCTGCTGAAGTACACGTTTCTCTCCCGGTAGGTAAATGAAAGTTCTTGCAGAACACTAAGGATAAGATATTACTTACATAAAATAACACGTATGCCAAATAACTGTATTCCTAGGGAATATATTTATGCAAATGCTAGAAATCATCTGGAGTTATATTGGGCAAATTTATAACAGTGGTTATCCCTGGTAAGGAATTAAAGGTAGGAGGATATCGCCGAGGGACACTAGCCTTGGCGTTTATTCGTAATGTTTTAACTTCCTGTCATAAAAATGTGCTATGCATTATTCACATAATGAAATAGGATATGACAGTGGTTTATGTCCCCAAATCAGACTACGGAGCTGTCCACCGGGTGGGCATCGAGGAAGAGCCCGGCAGACACAGAAAGGAGGAAGACCAGAGATCCTGGCCCGGGGCATCAAGAGAACACCCCAGGGGAAAACCAGAACCGGCCGGGCCCATGAGTCATCCCACCCAGCGCTTTGCTCCCGAGAGAGATTTCGAAGGCCACCAAGTAGACAGAACGAGGTCACCGTCTCTCTGAAAGGTCAGGTGGTAGCTGGCTTTCCTTAAAACATCCCGCGCCTACCGAATACCCCAAACTGGGGGGCACCGGCCCAGCCTGCAAAAATCACTTCGTTCGAGGTTCAGCATCCTTCCGCCCCTAGAAGACTGGGATTTAATAAACAGGGAAGGAAGGTTGTGGGCCAGGGCCCTTGCTTGTCTCATTCACCATGTTATTCTGACTGCGTGTGCTGGGCTCAGAGATGGCAACTAATAAATATTCCTTAAATGAGTCAAGACTGGGTTTTCTATGTCACACAGTACTAATGGTTCCATTAACTTAAATTGCATTTTCCCTCAGTCCTCTTTACAGGTCACAGAGAGAGATGGAGGGAGGGAGGGACGGAGGGAGACCAAAAGGAAACACAAGCTGCCCTTGAACGTGGAAAGGCACAATGAGTCCTACCATTAGCCCGCACAACCCTACCACCCCCACAGGACTGCAAAGTTGGACACTCCACTCTTCCAGAAGTTCATTACGAACCTAGGCCTCCTCAGTAAAAGCAGGTAAGAGTTCCAACTGGATTTTTACCCTATCAGTGGTTTCTTGCTTCCCACTAGGTTAAAAGAAGCAGAATTAAGAGGAGTAAGATCAGTTTAAATCCGGTTATAACTAACCCATATCTCAGAGCCAGAAGTCAGGGTCGTAGAACTCTTAGATTCCTTATGCTGTTTGTCATACCCTGAATTGCGTCTTCCCCAAATTCACGCATTGAAGCCCCAAGCCCCCATGTGACTATATTTGGAGACAGGGCCTCTAAGGAGATGACTCCAGTTAAATGAGGTTATAAGACCTTGGACTCCCCAGCCTCCAGAAGTGTGAGAAAATAACTTTCTGTTGTTTAAGCTAGCCTGCAGCATTCTGGTTTGATAGCCTGGGAAGGAAGGAAGGAAGGAAGGAAGGAAGGAAGGAAGGAAGGAAGGAAGGAAGGGAGGGAGGGAGGGAGGGAGGGAGGGAGGGAGGGAGGGAGGGAGGGAGGGGAGAAGGGAACGAGGAAGGGAGGGAGGAAGGAAGGAAGGAAGGGAGGGAGGGAGGGAGGGAGGGAGGGAGGGGAGAAGGGAACGAGGAAGGGAGGGAGGAAGAAGGAAGGGGGGAAGGAGGAAGGGAGGAGGGAGGAAGGAAGAGAATGTTTTCATAATTCAACTCCTACAAAGCTGACGTGGACTCGGTTCGCTTCACATAAACTTCTCAGACAAGCAAACACGGAGTAGAAGATGATTTCCTTGCGCCGGCAGTTCCTCACTGTCCCAGACACAAACCTAGTGTTACGTGTTCCCTCCAACACCAGTTTTATGTGATCTCAAGCCCCAAAGAGACACCTTATTTTTCATTCATTTCTCCCACTGCGCTCCCTGACTACCCTTCTGTAGCCAAAAAAAAAATTTTGAAAAAAGCAAACTCCCCTTACACAGCTAGTGAAGCTGTTGTTACTAGGCAACCCCCATATGTTTTAAAATAACTTGAAGTTTTTCAGCAAAAGGAAAGAGAATATTTAAAACCCTGCTAAGCTTCAAATTTTTAAAGCATGCCTGAACCAAAGCTAGAAGGAGCAGAGATCTGCTGTCATTTCTGGAACCCTCAGAATCCCATCTGTGTCTGAACCCCGGGGACGGCCCGGGCTCCTCCACGCTCCTGACACCTCTGACAAGTGGGAGGGCGAGTCCTCAGCTCCGTGCTGTCCTGCGGTGAGGAGGCCCACACAGAATTATTCCGAATAACGAGAGAGCAGGAAGATTTACGCTGACATCTGTCAAACCGGGAGATGTGACTTCCCTGGGGAGAAACTTCTTTCTCTGTCTCCAAAAGGAGCCCTGTATTCAAAGTGTGTGTCCCGTTACCTGGGGCGGTTACGGCATGAGAGGGTACAAGACTCAAGTAACCGGAACCCCCTCTCCCTACGGACCCCTCCGCTCTTCCCCCAATCGCACCCTGCAGGGAACAGTGCATTGGAAAAGTTGGGCGCAGCTACCGAACCCGTTCGGAAGTTGTCACAGCCTCAGAATCCAGATGGCGGCGGGGGTCATTCCAAGGTCATGCAAACCGTATAAACAGATCCCTCTGAAAACTTGTCCTCTGCTAAAAAGCCACTACAAAATAAGGGTCCACAGCCTTCCCCCACCCCTGTTCTGTCTAACAGAGGTGTCCAACATGCAGCCCAGGCTGGCTGTGAATGCAGCCCCACGCAAAATCATAAATTTACATGCAACATTATGAGATTTCTTTGTGATTACATGTTGCAATGTATTTAATTTAGCCCAAGACAACTCTTCTTCTTCCAGTGTAGCCCAGAGACGCCAAAAAGTTGGACACCCCTGGAAACCTTAATCAGTCCCAAATTTGAGTCCCATGTATCTCAAATGTATTCATAGTTATTCTCCTTGAAAATGAATGCATTTTCTTTTTGTACTATTCTCTACGAGGCAAAGAATAATTAGCCGACATCAACTGTTTAAATTCCCTTCATATATTTGAAAACTACTAATTAGCCAACTGACAGCCCACCTTCCTCCAACGTGAATAATCTCAGTGTCTCTCCCCTTCTTTTGAAAGCCTTATTCTCCAGCCCTTTTTGTGACTCACTTCTGAACCGCCTTCAACCTCTCCACAGTCTGGTGAATGAATAAATGAAATAAATGAATGGTCAGTTGCAAAATGGCAGCCTGCAAGTGGATATGACGAAGTCTTTGCCCACAGGGCATTTTTTAAAAAATAAATGAGCCCGTATTTCATAATCAAGTTTCACGTAAAATTGGATTTCCTGCTTTGCTTCGGTAATTGGAAGAAGTGACCAAGCTGGCTCCCCAGGCTGGTTATGAAACAGGGGGCATGTGATTTGACTGTGATGCCTAACCAGCCTCTTTCACTTATTTAGGTTGGCAAGTTGTCCCCAGGGCGTTGGAGTTTTTGACTCTTTTGGATGTTTTCAACAACCGTAGCTCAATTTAGAGTACCTACTATGTGTCCATCATCTAGAATTAATATTTGTTAATCATATCTCTATCAAATGCCCATTAATCCCATAATTCTCCCAACAGCCCTGTTGGCTAGGTACCTTTAGAGGACTGAGGTTCTCAGGGTAGGTGACTCAATTAGAAAGTGAAGTGGCAGAGATGGGACTTGAACCTGGCTTTCTGAAACCAAAGCACATATGTCCTCTACACCAAGCCATCTCTCCAACTGGGAGTCAAGTATTTGTGGGTGATACGGAAGTGAAAGGGGCAGATTCAGAAGGTCAGTCAGTGATAGAGAGGTCACGAAGAAGGAAGATGTTAGTTCATCCCCAGGGCTAGGGGATTAGCCCGCAGCTAGTTAAATAGTTAGTAGTCAGTGGTAAAAACAGGGATTAGATTTCCCAAACCCTGGCATCCTTTCTTGACCTCAGATGCTGACCTGCTTTAAGATTTGGGACAAAGGAATTTAACTAACTTCTTTGCTCGTTGTCAAATCGAATTATGATTTCTGTATTACCAAAATTGAGTAGAGTTATGAACATGTCCTAGAAGGCAGAGTTTTTGCTTACTTGTTCACTTACCTTCTTATTTCATCCCATTTTACCTACCAATGTAACATAATCTCATTATAAAAGATCAATTTATAGTTCTCTAACAGCAGCAGTTTTGCTATGGAGCAGACTCCGGTGAACACCACAGAAAGCAAGTTGAGACTTCATAGCAAATTTCTTTTTTAAATAAGAGCATTTTTTTGAATGGTTAAGTGTGGGATTTTGATTTAAAAGAATACTATTAAAAATGGTACACTTTTTCACCAAGCCCAGTTTTTACCGCCCAAGGGTCCCAGAGGTAAAGAATGAGGAGCCTGTACTGGAAGCATCAGCTGCCGGTACTATTACTGAACAGTGTATATGGCAGAATCCACTTCCCAAACTGACCCCCCGAAGTGAAGGAATTCACAGTCCAGATTTTTTTAAAATATAGTTTATTGATTATGCTATTACAGTTGTCCCATTTTCCCCCCTTCACTCCCCTCCACCCTGCACACCCTCTCCCACCCACATTCCCTTTTAGTTCATGTCCATGTGTCATACTTAGAAGTTCTTTAGCTTCTACATTTCCCATACTATTCTTAACCTCCCCCTGTCTATTTTCTACCCACCATCTATGCTACTTATTCTCTGTACCTTTTCCCCCTCTCTTCTCCTCCTGCTCCCCTGTTGCTAACCATCCATGTGATCTCCATTTCTGTGGTTCTGTTCATGTTCTAGCTGTTTGCTTAGCTTGCTTTTGTTTTTGTTTTAGGCATGGTTGTTAATAATTGTGAGTTTGCTGTCATTTTACTGTACGTGTTTTTTATCTTCTTTTTCTTAGATAAGTCCCTTTAACATGTCATATAATAAGGGCTTGGTGATAATGAACTCCTTTAACTTAACCTTACCTGGGAAGCACTTTATCTGCCCTTCCATTCTAAATGAAAGCTTTGCTGGATAGAGCAATCTTGGATGTAGGTCCTTGCCTTTCATGACTTGGAATACTTCTTTCCAGCCTCTTCTTGCCTGCAAGGTCTCTTTTGAGAAATCAGCTGACAGTCTGATGGGAACTCCTTTGTAGGTGACGGTCCCCTTATCTCTTGCTGCTTCTAGGATTCTCTCCTTCATTTTAATCTTGGCTAATGTAATTATGATGTGTTCCTCCTTGGATCCAACTTCTTTGGGACTCTCTGAGCTTCCTGGACTTCCTGGAAGTCTATTCCCTGTGCCAGATTGGGGAAGTTCTTTATTATTTGTTCAAATAGGTTTTCCACTTGTTGCTCTTCCTCTTCTCCTTCTGGTACCCCTATAATTCGGATGTTGGAATGTTTAAAGATGTCCTGGAGGTTCCTAAGCCTTTCCTCATTTTTTTGAATTCCTGTTTCTTCCTTGTTTTCTGTTTGGTTGTTTGTTTCTTCCTTCTGGTCCACTCCATTGATTTGAGTCCCAGTTTTCTTCCCATCACTATTGGTTCCCTGTACATTTTCTTTTATTTCACTTAGTGTAGTCTTCATTTGTTCATCTAATTTGCAACCAAATTCAACCAATTCTGTGAGCATCCTGATCACCGGTGTTTTGAACTATGCATCTTATAGGTTGGCTATCTCTTTGTCACTTAATTGTATTATTTCTGGAGCTTTGATCTGCTCTTTCGTTTGGGCCATTTTTTTTTTTTTGTCTTGACATGCCTGTTACATAGTAAGGGGTGGATCCTTAGATGTTCACAAGGCGGGGCAACCCAGTTGCTGCGTGGTGATGCTGTATGTGGGGAAGGGGTCCTAGAGGGAACAATGGCCTTTGCTCTGCTCTCTGCTGGATTTCAGTCACTTCTGCCACTTCCCCCAAGCAAACGGGGCCTGTCTGGTGCTGATTCCCATGTGGGTGGGCTGTGTATGTTCTAGGACCCTGTGGGTCTCTTCAGCAAACTCTCCTGTGAGGCTGGGAGACTCTCCCAGCACCTCAACCCCCACAGGTGTTTTCAGTCAGTGTTTTGAGGCTTTATTTCCCCACACGGGGGCCCTGGGTTGCACAGTCTGTCTCGCTCCCCAGTTTCGCCTGGTTTATCTATGTGGGAATGTGGGATCGCCAGGTCCACCAGTCGCCTTGTGTGGCGCTGCGCCCCTCCACAATCCACCGCCTCGCTGAGCCCGCCCGCTGCCGCCTTGTGCTCCCAGGGTCCACCAGCTGCCGCTCTGCCCTGAGTCCTCTCCACCCAGCTACCCCACTTCACCCCTCCTACCCGTCTGGATGAATGTTTCTTCTTTAGCTCCTTGGTTGTCAGACTTCCATACAGTTCAATTTTCTGTCAGTACTGTTTTTTTGTTTCTAAATTATTGTTGTCCTTATTTTGGTTGTGCAAGGAGGCACGGTGTGTCTACCTACACCTCCACCTTGGCCGGAAGTCCACAATCCAGATTTTTAACAAACTGCAACTGTCTGGGTCAGTTGGTTCCTTTTGAGTTTCTGTGATCACCTTTCAATGTCATGACCGGCTGAGTCGAACCAATGTGCCACAATACTTAGAAGGCAGCAGAAAATACAAAATACTGCAGTACAGTTGGCTGTTTTCCCTTGAAGGTGATGAATCTTTTTTTTCTTTATTCTCTGAATAAGTATATTTTGCAGGGGGAAAAATGTTTAAGGGAAAAGAGAAGAGAAGTACAAAGGAACATGCCCTGAAGGTACGTAGGTGAGACTACTCCTTATTTTTTCAGAAGCCTGGTGGGTTTCTTCTGTTTGTGGCATGTGTCACTCCTACAAGGAAAGAGCCTCTCGTACCTCCTCCATGAGCCCATCTCCCTGTCAGTGTGGGTAAGGGGACCCATCCTCAGGTTCAAGTGCACAGCCTCATTATCCTGAGCCAACTCGCCTCCCCATCACCTGGGCCGCAGGATTGCTTCGATGATGGATGTGTGACCTAATTCTGGCCAGGGAGAGCCAGGCTCAGAACATTTCCTCAACTGTTTCTGTCCCACTGGGTACGAATCTGAATGGGTGAGAATTTTGAAACTGCTACAATCATCTTGTAAGCTCAAGAAGAACACTGTCCAAGAACGAATCGGTTCTCATCCATGTCATCTGGCCTCCTGAGACAAGTCATCCTTCAACCTACATGCACTTTGGGGTCTTTGAATCTTACAAGCTAATACCTTTCTTTTAATTTGATTTTCTGCCATTTGCACATAACTGATAAAAATTCCAGCTATGACTCTTTACCTGGTGTGGGGAAACAATGATCAAGACCAAGATTACAGTTATTAAATTCCCCAGGGAACTATGGGTAACCCACTAACATAATGGAAAACCCATTGTTTAAGTTATCAGACACCTGCTGTTCTTTTCCTCTACTGTCTTTGGCTTCATCCTTTGGTGAGGCCAGAGGAAATACTGGTTCTGTGAGCACAGAGAGGTTAGACAGGCTACTCTACCTCCCTACACCCAAATGTCTTCATTAGCAAAGCAATGTCAGTTACTACCTTTTACTGATCTCCTACTATGTGCCAAGCACTACAGGAGCCTGCTTAATATAGCAGCTCTAGATAATTGTTATTACTGTTCTTCTCATTCAAAAGAAGGGAAAACACAAGCCTGCAGGAGTTAGGCCTGTGGTAGAGGCAGCATTCACACCCAGGAAACAGATGATTTCCATCTCCAAAGTGATGCTGCCTAGCTCACAAGGTCATGGTAAGGCTTCATGAAAAAGTTTAGCTCAGGATGGAGCACATGGAAATCACTCACTAAGTAGTAACAGTCCTATGACAGTTGCTGTTGTCATTGTTGAAGGAGGAGTCTGGTGGCTCTGACTGTCATCAGACACAACCACCATTCTGCATCGTCAAGCTGAGCACGCTGGGAAGACCATGTTTTCAAAGCCAGCCTTGCTGGCCCCCCAGCTCATTCCCATTCTAAGGGCTGTGCTTTCAAGTCCAGAAGCCCAGAGGTGCGATCAGGTGGATGAATTTGTACACAGCGTGTGCTCCCGATGGCTGAGCAGGGACAGTAATTCTGGCCCAGCAAACCCACAAAGCCAGGCAGACTTCCAATTCAGCATGACCCTGGGCAATGTACATGAACTCCAGCAAAGCAGAGGGGGATGGACTAACTGGACTCTGGCAGATGAGGAAGAAGAAATGTTCTCTCTCAAATTAGGCCTTGGGATTTTGTGTCGAATCCATTTCGAAAGCCCGCATATAATTTTCCTGACTTCCAGTCAAGATGGAGGCACCAGGTAAACATGGTTCACCTCCCTGCACAACCACATCAAAATTACAACTAAAGTACAGAATAACCATCACTCAGAACCATCATAAATCAAGTTAAATGGAAGTCTGACAGCTACAGAATAAAAGAAACCACATCCATGCAGATTGGTAGGAGAGGCAGAGACACAGAACAGGCTGGTCCCACACTCACATGTGCTGGGTAAAAGTTCGGGAGGGATATCTTGGCAGCAAGGAGTCCCAGCCCCACACCAAGCCCCCCAGCCCAGGCTTCCAGTGCCAGGAAAATAAGTCACCATAACTTCTGGCTGCAAAAACAAGTGGGGATTGAGTTGGAAAACACTTCTGGAGTCCCAAGCAGGTCCCCTTAAAGAGCCCACACACAGACTTACTCAGACTCACTCCCTCTGAGCTCCAACAATGAGGGAACAGCTTTAAAGGCACCAGTGGCATATAGGGAGAAACTGAAGTGTCTGGCATCAAGGCAAAAGCTGGGGGACAGCTTCCTCTCAGACAGAAAGGCGGGCAGAGGCACTGTCCCTTTCCTGAGCGTTCCCACTAACAGAGCCACGGAGCCCACAAGCAGGTGCCATATCTGAGACTCCATCAGCCTAGCTAACACTGTTTGCCCCACCCTGGAGATCCCCAAATTAGGGCCCATCCAAGCTGCTTTTCCATATGAATGGCTGATCTTGGCTCATGCTTCACAACTTCCTAAATTCTCTCAAACAAGCAACAGCCAGCCTCAGTGAGCCCCCCAGCCCCTATATCCCTTGCTAAGTGGCCCGAGGCCTGGGAATAGCAGCAACCAGTCTATACTCACAGCTTGTCTTTGCCTGGGAATCTCTAAGACCAGCACAAGTAGCAGCCATCTCAGATTGCTTTATAGCTCAGGCAGAGATGGTCCCTGGAAAAACATAGATGGGGGTTGACCTTGACCTGTACAACCCAGGAAACCCCAGTGGACAACTACAAACTGCCTTGCCCCTGCATAGCTAATCCTCCATGGAGGGTGGAGGTTGGTGGTCAGTGGTCACAGCCAGTCCTTGAAGCTAACTGATCTGGTTAAGTCCCTCCCATTGACCTGCCAACAGCAATCAAGGCTCAGCTACAAGAGAAGGGTGTACGCAGCCTGCATGAAGGGTTCACCTTGAGTACCCAGCTTAGGTGATAGGGGAGGATGTGCCACTGGACGTCTACTACATTAGTCCACGCTACCAAGACAGGAAGTCGTAGTAGTTCTCCCTAATACACAGAAACAAACACAGGGAGGCTGCCAAAATGAGGAGACAAAGAAACACAGCCCAAATGAAAGAACAGATCAAAACTCCAGAAAAAGAACTAAACGAAATGGAAATAAGCCATCTATCAGATGCAGAGTTCAAAACACTGGTTAAAAGAATGCTAAGGAACTTAGTGAAGACCTCAACAGCATAAAAAAGATCCTGTCAGAAATGAAGAATACACTAATTGAAATAAAGAACAGTTTACAGAGAAACAACCGTAGAGTGGATGAGGCTGAGAATCAAATCAATGGTGTAGAACATAAGGAAGCGAAGAACAGCCAGTCATAAAAACAAGAAGAAACAAGAATCTAAAGAAGTGAGGACAGTGTAAGCAGCCTCTGAAACAACTTCAAGGTCCAACATTTACATAATAGGGGAGCCAGAAGGAGAAGAGAAAGAGCAAGCAATCGGAAATCTATTTCAAAAAATAGTGAAAGGAAACTTCCCTAATTTGGTGAAGGAAATAGACATGCAAGTCCAGCAAGCACAGAGAGTCCCAAACAAGATGGATGCGAAGAGGCCCACTCCAAGACATCACAATTAAAATGCTAAAAGTTAAAGATAAAGAGAATCTTTAAAGCAGCAAGAGAAAAGAGGTTAGTTACCTACAGGGGAGTTCCCATAAGACTGTCGGCTGATTTCTCAAAAGAAACTTTGCAGGCTAGAAGGGACTGGCAAGAAATATTCAAAAGACATGAAAAGCAGGGACCCACAGCCAAGACTGCTCTATTCAGCAAAGCTACTATTTAGAATTGAAGGGCAGATAAAGAGCTTCCCAGACAAGAAAAAATTAAAGAAATTCATCATCACCAAACCATTGCTATATGAAATGTTAAAGGGACTTACTTAAGAAAAAGAAGATCAAAACTGTGAACAAAAGAATGGCAATAAATACATATTTATCAACACGACTGAATCTAAAAAACCAAACCGAGCAAACAAGAAAAACAGAGACAGAATCCTAAGTACCAAGAGCATTTTGATGGCTGCCAGATGGAGAGCGGGGTGTAGGGGAAGGGGTGAAGAGGTGGGGGATTAAAAAGTACTAATAGGTAGTTAAAGAACAGCCATGGGGATGTAAAGTACAGTGTAGGGAATGGAGTAGCCAGACAACCTGCACGTGACCCATGGACATGAACAGTGGTGGGGGCCTGCCTGCCTGAAGGAGGGGGAGGTGCTGAGTGGTGGAGGGCCAAGGGTGGAAGTTCGGGCAACTGCAACAGCAGAATCAATAAAATATAATTTAAAAAGTAAAGCTATTATTTTCCTAAAAAAAAAAAAAAGAAAGCCCACGTTCTATTTCTCTCAGTGTTCCAACAATATTTACTGTCTGCTTTTCTAATTAGCCATCACTATACAGTAACTTTCTCAGTCCACATTTCTGGCTGTGGTTTAAGGAGATCAGCAGTAAAACATCTCTCTTAACCATGACTAGAAATTGAACATGAAAGGGCTTATTTTTTCTTTAATTCTAATAATTAAGCTATAAATTAAATAAGTCCAAACTTTTAAAGGGCTGTTTCAAAAATGTTAGGTTAGTCCACATACATATATTTTAAGAGTAAGTATAAAATGTGACTTAATTACTGAGCATTTGTGGGAAGAGAAGCAGCCCCTTCCACAGCCAGCCAGCCCAATTAACCAAGAAAGAGAGAAAAGAACCTACAACAAAGAAAAAGAAATAACATGGTTTTTAATAGCAGCATTGTTTCTAGGAAATTTTGTGCAAATGAACAAAAAATGCAATAAAAGAAAATGTAGCTTGGTTATTTCACGAAGAGTGTCCACACTCGTGTCCAAAAGCTTCCGGCGGATATATAACTGCCTCAGCATAACTGGATGGTTCTCACTGGATCAAGCCCAGGCGGAACTTCCTTTCTGCAGCAGTGGAAGTAGGGGTCAGGGTGAGCTGGTGTGCACAGGGTGAGCTGGTGTGCACAGGGTGAGCTGGTGTGCATTGTGTCCTGGAACACAGATTCTCTCTGCGATCAAAGCTACACTCTTCACCAGAAGGAGTTTCAACTTACAGAATTTAACAAGAGAAAGTAGAGAGGAGGGCAAGAAGAACCTTCTAGCCAATCGTAAATGTTTCTGGAACCACCTTGCTTTGAATCCCATCATCTGTACTTGCTTCGTCCATGTTGAAGACAAACAGGATGAGATGCTGACAGCAAAGAGCTTTCCAAAATGCTGGCTGCCCTCTCTAGCTTGAAACCCACCAGTGGCTTCCCAACTGACAGAAATAGATCGAAATCCTTCCCGCAGCCCATAAGCTCTTAGGATCTGGCTCCAGGAAGGGTTCCGGACCGCCGCCCCACCCACCCGCCCACTGACACTCGCCTCCAGGCACGTGGAGCCGCCACTGCCTCTCCCCAGGGGAGTCCTGGTGTGTCTTACCTTCCCACCTCTACCCAGGTAATTCCCTCTGCCTAGAACAGTCATTTCCAAAGTAAGATGCAGTGAAGTAATGGAAGAAATATATTAAAACTTGTATTTACTTCTGTGTGCAGCTGGAATAAAGAAGAACACAGGTTCGCTAAAATATAATACTGTAATATGTGGGTTAATATAATAGTAGAGCACATGTGTAATGGATAATGAAACATAAAGGTGTTAGCAGTGGCTTTTTCTTAATTTAGTGAATTATGTAATCAGAGAAGTGTGAAGAATATGGGTATAAAATGCCCTCTGTGTCTTCCAATCCCAGCTCAACCCGACTTTGCCTGGGTTAGGGTCCTCTTTACCACACACTTCTCCAGGCCGCCCTTGACCTTCCCAAGCTGGACTGGATGCATCTCCAATGGCTTTCTGCTTCCGTCTTGCCTCTTAACACGCCGCTCTCATCACTTCCCACTTATCCCCTCCCACAGATTCTCAACACGCTTAGAATTCACCCACCCTCCCCGTCATGTACTGTCAGTTCCTCCAAGATCTGGGCCCAGGTAGGTCTCCAACCTCACAGGACCACCTCTTGGCTCTCTGGGATCTGGACCCACTGGCCTTGTCGATTTGTCCTGGGTTGCCACAGGAAGCCCATTCTGTCCTAGGCTCCTTGCCCAGCTCTATCTGTGACACAGAAGGCCTTCCCACAATTCTGCATGCCCGGGGCCTTCTGGTCACAAGGTCTCACCTTCCCCAACCGCCCAGGGGAAAGCAGACACCTGGTCGCTCTAGACCTGCCACGCCCGTTGTCCACAAGTAGCTTTCGGGCCCTCGAAAGGTAGCTAAACTAAAACGAAATGTGCTGTCATAAATAAAAGGCCACATTTTTGAAGACTTAGTAGAAAAAGGAATGTAAAATGTCTTACTAATCATTTCTGTATCGTAAGTTAAAATGATAAAAAGTTGGATACATTGGATTAAATAAAATAGATTACTGTTAATTGCACCTATTTCGTTTTATTTTTCAGTGTGCCTTCCACAAAATTTCCAATTGCTTACATGGCTCATCTATGCAGCTCACGATGTATTTCTATTGGACACGGTGGCTCTAGCGTCCACCTCGTTCTCCCTGGAATTCTTAGCTCAGCCCAGCACTGCCATTCATTTGCAACTGATTCCCGCCGCCCCGGCCCCTCAGGGGCTCACTGAAGGCAGGGGGCCTTCAGCCGTCTTCTTCACTCTACCATCCATGCCACCCAAGCTCCTGGCACAGTGCAAGTACTCGACAAACATCAGTGAAACCAATGAATGATTCTATAGCCCCTTTCATACTAAGCACGTGTTTCCTGAGCACTTGGATAAATTATAAAAAAGGTTAACATCTATTTTTTATAGAAAGATTAAGCAAGCTGCACCGGACTAATTTCGTAGAAATTGTGGTTTGGACCCTGGCAAAGTCCGGGTGACTTCGCCAGCGCTGCACTGTCGCGCTGTCCCCAACCAGGGCACAGACCGTGAACCTACGAGTGTTCATCTGTCTCCCGACCAGCATGACAAACACGGGAACGAGAACTCCTTGCCTTTGTCTCTCCAGTGCTAACCCATAGTAGGTACTGAATGTACATACAGAACGAGTCCTCCGATAACAATGAACACGACTGCGTACTGACTCAATGTGGCAGGCATTGTTCTAAGAGACAGTGGTCAGACTCAGCAAACGGAAGGAGAGAGTTGGGCCAAATTTTCAGAGCAAATCAAACTAACTTGGGATGACAACTGACCCTGGTAACTTGCGCACTGCCACTTTTCTGTGTCGCTTTGCAAGTGTTTCACCTGATGGGGCAAAATCACATTAAATGTTTCAGGGTCATGGTCCTAGTGAACTGGATAAATTGTACAATCAACCTTTTTTGTGTAGGACAATTATATAAAGCAGGGAGGGAGAGGTCACACCTCTTGAAGCAGGTTTTATAAAGGTTTGTCGCAAAAGCTAGCATTTTGACAGGTTGCAGCTCTTCAGCTCCGTGAGGATTTTCCTGCGGAAGAGTAAAGCCACCCGTTGACGGCGTCGGTGTGGCTGGTTGTGATGCGGAGGTGGGAATATAGAAGGACCGACAGCAATTATCTGGGCTCTGTGCATCAGTGTACCGAGTTCGGACTAACGATAGTAGCATAATTAAGAGCCGAGACGTCAGGCAAAGCACTACACACACACACACAGGGGCCAGTGAGCACTAGTGGCCCCACCGAATGCCGTTCCTCTCTCCCACTGTTCACTCCGCGTCCGGTCCCCTGGCCTCCTTGCTGGTCCTTGCACACTGCCAACGCACACAGCCTTGGTCCTTGCACACTCCCAACGCACACAGCCTTGGACCTCTTGCCCTTCTATGGCCCTTTCCTTCTGCCTGGGATACTCCTCACATGTCCACACTGCTCCACTCCCTTCCTTTGGGTCACTGCCTACAAGTACACGCGGGGGGATGACTACGTACAGTGCGGGCGGGCACTGGAAATCGGGGCGAGCACCTTGGAAAGCACGTGGCTGTCTACCTCCTGTGCTGCACACCTGAGATGAGAACGAAATAACGTCGAGAGCCGACTGTAAATGAAAAGTTCTTCAAATGCAAAAAGTATATGTGGGGGAAACGGGGCATGGGCACGACATGTATGTAAACGTATCTGTGTACATGCATGTGTGATGTTGGTGCATGCCTGAAACAGAGCGGGAAAATACATAAATACCTGTAACGCTGAGTGTCTATTTGAATAATATTAGATGGCTATGGGGGGGAGGAATGAGAGAATTTTTGCTGTGCACCTCATTTCACTGTTATTTATTGAATTTTGAGCCATGCGAATACCTATAAAATTTTTTAAGCCAGATAGCATAAAAACATTGCAGGAATATGAAATTACTGATTGACTGCCCTGTTATCATTAATATATTTGATTTATTTTGATTCATCAGTTATCTGTTAGTAGCCAGTACTCAATAAAAAGTGTGTTGAACAATGAGTACACGGAGTGCATAAACCCACAAAGGAACGGAAGTGTATGAAATGGTTGAAGCTGTAAGAATAGTTAGGTCTCGGGCATAACAATTATTACACAGGTCCCGATGGCCAATGTGGTCCGACAGTGCTCTGCATTTACCACTAAGAGCCAGAAGACAGAAGTTACTCGAAGGGGCGCACGCTCTCTTTATTAACTTCCCCAGCTTCCTGGTAGGTACAGCTGGCTTTATCAACAGAGTGAGTATAATTAGTCAAGGACATAAGCCACAAAACCAAATTTAAGGTTCTCCGCTCTTAGTAAGCACAGAGCAAGTCAACTGCATTCAGAGCATTACCCGAGGAACTAAAATTTGCTCAAAATTCAGAAACAGATACCACGTGTCCTCTTCCCCCTTTCGGAACAAATGAAGCCACATGCTCATTGGAATCACCCGGCAGCACTGATTAATGAGCTGAAGACAGCCCCGCTCACCGCTGCAAAGAGCATATTTAATTTTCTCTGGTTGTAATGAAATTCCTAAATTATTTCAAGAATTTACAGAGGGTCTAAATCATGGAAGTCACAAAATACTGTATATATCTTCGTGCTAAGGGCTGAAATACACTGAAGACTGTAGGTATAACTTTGTTTTATTACTTAGTTTGGGATCTGAAGCCAAACTCTGGGCTGCAAACCAAATAGAACTCGGCTTCCTCTGTGGCACCTGGCCAGCTTCTCCTCTGAAACACTGGTCTTTGTCCCGGCAGACCTGGCTGACAATGCTGTAAATTGTCGTGGCCCTCAGGGAAGTTAATTCAAGATGCATGTCAAGGGTCATAAAAATATTCAAACTCTCTAGCATAATAATCACATCCATTGTTAGGGATCAATCCAAAACACTGTCAAAGTTATAAGCCGGAGAGTTATTTAAAATTAAAAACAACTTAATTGTTTTAACTGTCAAGTAAATTATGTGCCTACTCAGTGGAGTTATCACGGACTTCAAGAAAATTATGGTTTTAAAAATTCTGTAGCCATTTGAGAAATGTTTATAAAATAACACAACACATTTTAAACAAGAGATGTGACATAGTAAATACGTAGTAGAAAGCATGTGAAATTTTAGATAGGTAGGGGGAAAAATGGAAAGAGATATACTAAAATAAACATTATTAGCATCAATATGGTCTTCGCTATTTTCTGGGTCCAGTGTTCAAATTTAGTTTACAATATCAAATGAGATCATCTCCATTATTCAAATCATTCTGAAGATTCTATTTCTTGAACCTACCTTTATTCTATGAGTCTATTTTCTGAAAGGTAACCCTACAGTAGGAATTCAAGGCATTTTCGGGGGATCCGATAAAGCAGCTTAGGATAGTATCAAAAGAGGCCACCCTACCGTTGCAATTCAAGGGGTTCAGTTAGTCCTGTTACCAACACTAAAATGACAAGGACCGGATACAGGGACTCGCATGAGTGTAACAGAGACAGAGCAGAGAAAGAAAGGCTCTGAACCTGTAGCTCCTTTGGTTTGTAGCAGCGCAGTCTTGGGTAGATCACGCATCTTCTCTAAGCCCCAACTCTCTCATCTATAAAATAAGGGCAATGATGGTACATCTTAGGGGAGTGAGTCAGAATTCAAACCCAGACTTAACAGTTATGCTCTACGGCCACTTAGTCAGGTGACGTGGCCTACCATAGAAACAGACATGGGTGTCTTGTTTGTGAATTACTCAATCTCCCTGTGCCTTAATTTTACCAATGTAGTTGGTCCTTTTAAACTGGCCAAAGAGGCAATGGAAGTGGTTACTCCCACTGGGCCATCATTCCACTGATGTTAGCTCCGAAGGACTGTAGTAACGGCGGCAGAAGCAGCCTGCATGTGGCGCCTGATCCAACACACGTTCTGATCCGTGCACTGCGGAGACTTCGGGTCTGTCGGCACCAGTGTTGACGTGCATACAACTAGCATGGACATTGATACCAACAGGAGTGCAAATTCCCCCCTGTTCTTCACCATCTCTGTGATTCTGGACATCCTCTAACTGCTTAGCCTAAATTGCTGAGGCTCCTGAAACTTTAAGTGACACAAATAACATATGACATAGAAAACAGATGGCCTATAAGAATCCTTACCCTCCCCACCAAGGGAGTAACCAATGACTAAATGCTGCCCCAAGAGTTCAATGAAGAATGAACTGGATGTGCCCAAGGTTCATCGCACTTGAACATGTGGCCTTGGACAAGTCACGTCGCTGCTTTGATTTTCACTCTCTTTATCCATAACATGGGGTCGCTAGCAGTAACCAGTCCCCCTCTGGATGTACACAGTGCTTTCTTTGCCTAATGGCACCAGCCATTCAACGCCGTGCTATGATTCACCCAGACTCAGTACACTGATTCACAGAACCCAGATAATTGCTGTCGGTCCTTCTATATTTCCACCCCCGCATCACAACCAACCACACTGACACGGTCAACAGACAGCTTTACACTTCCACGGAAAAATCCTCACGGAGCTGAAGAGCTGAAACCTGTCAAAATGCTAGCTTTGGCAGACAAACCTTTATAAAACCAGCTTCAAGAGGTGTGACCTCTCCGTTCCCACTTTATATAATTGTCCTACACAAAAGGTTGATTGTACAATTTATACAGTTCACTAGGACCATGACCCTGGAGCATTTAATGTGATTTTTGCTCCATCAGGGCAAATACCAGCACTTGCAAAGGGACACAAAAAAACCCAGCTTGATTTGCTTTGAAAATTTGACCCAACCTCACTCTGCCATTTGCTCAGTCTGACCACTGTCTCTCATTACTGACACTTCCACGTTAAACTATTTGAGCATATAAACCCACAATCCATCTTTCTCTCTTGACAAGCTGGAGCTGCTGCTGCTTCCTTGATAAACTTAATATGATATGTAAAAAGACCATTCCGTCCTCTGCTTTACAACAGGGAGAGACGTGTTGCTAACACCCTGAGCTCTCGATATTCTTAATTAAAACAACATCAATGACCAGAGGGGAGAGGGGAGGGAATTTCAGGGGAAAAGGGGAAGGGTTTGCAGGAACAAGTATAAAGGACACAGGGACAAAAACAAGGTGGGGTGGAAACGGGAGGGAGGTGGGGAGGGATGCAGGAGTGGGCTGGGATGGGGGTAAAAGGCAGAAAGCTGTACTTGAACAACAATTAAAATTAAAAAAATAGTGGTCACTCAAGGAAAATGTTTTTCGTTCTAATACACCATTTTTGAGAAAGCATCGTCATTTTGCTAAGATGCACATGTCGCGTGCCTAGCTAGCTCTGCTACAAAGGCGAAGTGATAAGTGGATGAACAGTTTACATACGGAGGCATGGGACCTGTTGCTCCCCTGTGTCCCAGCAGATACGTAGCAGAAAGGACCGGTGACATACTTGGACTGTGTTTTTCAGGGTGACACAAGGTATGAGCACAAATCTTATCATACAGAGAATGGATTTCCAATTTTTGTCTCCCAGCTGCTGTTCTTTCTCTCTAGCCAATCAGGGTCCTATTTTTTGTTTTGGTTTTACAAAATGTATGAATGCTCATTATAAAACAGATAGATAGATAAATAGATACATACAAAAGCATAAAAAATGCAAATGACCCCACACCTCACCCCACCTCCATCAATTCCACTTCTTAGAAGAAAGCAGTTATTTTACAATAGTTACTACTGGCAACCTTCCTTTTTTGCACTTTTCTGTACCCATGCAGAAATGTATACATGCACACGTTTATGCCAAAACCTGTCTTCTTTGTGTCACTTGCCCTCTTCACACTTCACAATGCACCAGGCCCATTCTGAGAAGACAGAGCAGGGAAGTGACGTAGGTGAGAGCAAATCCAAAGGCCTCCCGTCCGTCTGTCCGTCCGTCCGTCCGTCCGGGGGTAAGTCTCCACCTCACCTCAGACCGCAACGCCTTTCAACTTCCACTCCTCCCTTTCAACGCTGCCCTTTACCGACACCATAATTATGAGTCTGGAAATAGTCAAAGAATGCAATACCAGTACGTTCTTCAAATGCAAGACTCTTTAAACTGACTACTGCAGCCTGGGCCACCCATGAGGCAGCTCCCCCACACTTCGGTTTGCGGTGTTTGCTCACAGGGTCCCTTTGCTCCTGATGGCTTCTTGGCTGAAGAATCCCGGCGAGCAACCAGCCCAGGGCTCCACGTGCAGAAGTCCCCTAGAGGCTACGAAATGCACCGCCAATTATTTTATTTAATGTTCGCACCATCCCTATGACACAGGATCCGTGATCATTGACACCCGCTTCACTGAGAAAACACATTAGGAGAGGCTAAGTGACTTGTCCAAAATCACAGTGTGTCAACGGCACAGGAAGCTCTCTGTCTGCCACATGTCACGGTGGCTTACGCTCTTAGTCACCAGGCTGTCCACGTCACAACTTCAAACGTAACATCTAGGGTGCGAGAGCCTTGGAAGAGCCATGACATCTTGCTTGGCCTCAGTTTCCCCATCAGTAAAATACAGGGATCAGACAAACTATATCAAATCTCTAATCACCGTATTTATTGATTCTGACACTACTTTCTGTTTTTTTCTGCTTTCAGAAGTTCAATGGATATTATCCTTTTTATATGTTACCCTTTACATTCAATATAATCTTCACTTACATGCCTTTCTAGGTCAAAGAATAGTCAGAAATGTTTTTAATGACCTTTATATTCTTCTTGTTAGTCATTTCTCCCATTTATATACCAATTCTTTGCTCAACTGGCATCTTTAAAAGATAAAATGAAAAGTGGCTAATTTCTAATTCAACGTGCCTAATGCCCATCTCAAATCACAATTACAAATTCCCTGGAATGAATGACCTTAACCTGCAGAAGCTGACCCATTATATGAATTAATATTAGAATAATTAGTCTAACAGAAGGATTTTTTCATCTTTGACATATTCAATTTCACCTATCTCTGAAAAATAAGCTTCAAAGTTAAAAACCAGTAAAATGTCCAATCTCCTTCCTACACACTTTGTCTACTTTGTCCTGTGTCCATCTTTCTCCAATGCATTGGACTTTAGAAATGTATTTCTGCATGATAAAGAACTTTTTCAGTCCCACATATAAAACTGTCAATCTCATTAAAAGGTAGTCCAGCAGCCCTGGGAAATGTAGTTCTTTCTAAATCTTTAATCATTCTCAAAACATCTACCAATCACTATACCCTTCTGTAACTCCACTTATTTTTACAAGTATTCCCCAGAAATTCGCAGCGGCCCACTGAAATCAACAGTTCTGGGAAAAAACAAATCGCCTCCTCTCAGTGAGTGGGGTACTTGCTGGCCCCATGCCCCATTCAGGATTCAAGTGGAATCAAACCCACAGCATCTTACTTCTCCCTGTGGCTGTAACAAGCTATTCTGTAATCCCGCCATGGTTGGTGTGAACTGGTACCCGGGGCGGGGGGTGGGGGAGGGAGAATTTGTCATCAGGCCTTTCAAGCAAAAACAGCTAAACTAATATGCACATAAATCTTGCCGGCTGTTTACCTGGAGAAAAACATGGCTGATACTAGTAATTTGCCAACTACAAATTCAATATCATGACCCATTTGAGGTGTTTCCTTCATTCTGTCACAAGGTGGATCTATTGGAGAGACGGTGGCATTGTGACAACATAGTAAATGAAATAAGCCGCCAAACTTGCATTTTATGAAGATTAAACTAAAGAACCATTTTAGTTTCGAGGACACTGGGTAAAATACAGGGGAAACCAGGGCTGACAATCAAGCCAAAAAAACGCTTTCTGCAAAAGGCAAAGGCCACGGATTTGCAATTACAGATCAGGTGGTTGCGAGCTGAATTTCCCAGGGAGGGGATTCTGAGAAGGAGACTTGCATTCAGTGAGTGTAGCGGGGAAATGTGGGTCGCGACACCTAGGGTGCAATACCAGGGGCAGATCAGCTGTAAGGCACTCTCAGCATTGCCCTCAGAGGCTCCCCTGCCCCCATGCAGGACCTAGGATGCCCGCAGACCTGTCCCGTACAAGGGCAGTCGCTGCGGGTAGGCCGTGCCCCGGGACGGGGCTAGGCTTTAGCCAGGTGGCTGGAGGAGACCTGGGAGGCTCCAATGCCCACCACGCAGGTCGCGTCCAATTCCAGTCAACCTTTCCACAGTGAGGCAACGGATGCTAAAAGGTCAAGCCCGTGGGAAAAGTTAAAGAATCCCAGATGAGGATGGGGACACATTAGGGGCCTGCACAGGAATCTAAGTGGAATGTTGATGGGGACTAGGGTAAGAGCATGGACTGCCCAGCCCTCCTTTCCCAGAGGGTCTACTGATCACTGAGGTACAATGATAAAGGTAATAGTTGGGAGGAATCCATTCATTCATTCATTCATTCATTCATTCGACAAAGAGTTACTGATCTCCCACTGTATGGGAAGAGCATGAAGCAAGACAAGAACAACCTGAGTCCTTGTGGAGCTCACAGACCAGTGAGGGTAAAATCATCAAAACTTTACTCTCAAAACATATCATTTAAAACAGCCATGAGTGTTATGAAGAAATAAAGGGCAGTACTGTCCAACAGAACTCTCTCCGAGGCTGGAAACAGTCTTTACTGATGCTGCCCAAAATGGCAGCTACTAGGGAACGGTGGCTATTGAATGCTGGAAATACGGCCAGTATAACTGAGGAATTGAATCATTTGTATTCTATATCAATTTAATGAATTTAAATTCAATGGGATACATGTGGCATGTGGCTTCTCCCACCTTTACAGGGGGATGGTGTTGAGGCAGCATCTCCAAGACAGCGACAACCCAGCTGGGATTTGCTGGATGAGAAGGAAGCAGAAGGAAGAGGAAGACTTTTCTCACCCATGAAAAGGCACGTGGGAACCACTGACAAAGGGAAGAGCTGGGCTGACTGGGGAACTAAAGGGACTATGTTGGGCCCGGGCACCCATCAGTGGGGGCAGTGACCAGCGCGCTGATTTGGTGGTTCATTGGTCCCAACAATGACTTGGGTGGCATGTCGGGTGGTAGGATCTAGATCACAGAGTATCTTGAGGACATTGAAGAATATTTGACCGTAAGGGGAAGGCATTAGGGAGTTTTAAAGAAGAGGGAGGATAGGATTGGGTTTGAGTTTTTTAGATGATCAATTTGCTCTAAACAGAACAGATTTGGAAGTGGGGGGGTTGAGCCAAGAAATAGAGGCAGGAGAACACCCCAAAAGGCCAGTCTCTTTCTCTCTCTCAAACACACACACATTATGTATACTTATGCACAAACATCTCTACACAAATACACAAGAATCTGCTTCAATGGCTATGCCTGGGAAGTAAGACAAGTCTGAGGTAGGAGGGGAATTTCCTCTTCGTTGCACCCTTTTTTGGTTGGATTTTTGGATTTTTAAATTTCTCTACCACGTGCATGTAATGAAAGAACTTGTTAAAAAGAGCTGGGTGTGTGTGTGTGTGTGTGTGTGTGTGTGTGTGTGTGTGTGTAGCCAGGTCTTGTTGTAGGTAGCGTGGGCCTTTTTTTGTTGTTTGGTTCCTTTTTTCCCCTAGAAACTCAATTCTGCCTTTGGAAATCCAAAGTAATGAATCTAAAAAGCCATCTGTGCTTGTTTGGGGGCTGACACAAGTCACCGCACCAGAGCGGAATCCAAAGTTTTCTCTGCCATTTGCCACTCCGGAGGCCAATGGTGGGGCGCAGAGGAGACCAACCCGGGACTAAAGAGACTATTTTGTGTGCTTGGCAAGCTTCTCACATCCACAGTCACACGTCGGGCTTGGAGGCGGCCAGGTGGCGAGGAGGGAGGTCAGGCATTTCCAACTCCACTCTGCCACCACCGAAGCTGAGGTGTGAGGGGTTCAGGGACATGCTCTGGTCACAGCAGATGGCCAGTAGCAGGCCTGGGGAACAATCAGGCCCTTCTCATTCCAGCCAGGTTTCTCTTGCCCACATGTTTGGCCCGGCCCAAGGACTGCAGTGGGGATAATGCAGAGAGCAGCAAACAAGAATCACACAAAGGATTTCCACCAAAAACCCTTGGCATTTCTTAGGATTTCTGAATATGTACATATATGGTATGTACGCTAGGGCTGGTGTCTGATTCATAATTTCATATGCAACATGCTATCTTGAGGTTTCATTCATTTACTTAAATGTTTATTGAGCACCTACGATGTGCCCAGGCATGATTCTAGCCCCTGAAGAGAATTCAGCTGTGAAAAACAACAACAAAAACAGAAAGGGATATCACCCTCTCGATGATTGGAGGCAAGTAGGAAAAAAACAAAGAATGAACGAATGGAAAGAACCATGACAGTTGTAGGAATGAGTGTGAATGAAACAGAAAGGGTGAGGAGACAGGGAAGGCCTGAGGGAGGCCACCTGCACCAGGGCAGACAAAGTCTGGGGAGGCGACCCAAGGGCTGGCGACCCAGGGGCTGGCGACCGAGCTGAGAGCCAGCCACGGAAGAGCGTTCCAGAGGAAGGGAAGACTCGAGCGCAAAGGACGTGAATGAAGAAGCTGTTGTCCTGCAAGGCCCAGGAAGCAGCGGGAGTGGCTAGAGCTTACAGAGGAAGGAAAAGAGAGGCTCAAGGCTCTGAACTGAGCAAGGCCTCGGGGGTCTTACTATCTAGGAGCACCCTAAGCGGGATATTCGGGAATTGCGTCTAGCCAGCAGGTAAAAGATTCGTATTTTCCTCTCCCAGTTTCACCGACTTGCAGTATCTTACAAGGCTGGCCAAGCTAATAAAAATATTGGTTGGGCTACATTAGTCAGTCTGTATGTATTTGTGTCAAATACATATATTTTTTTAACCTAATATATGTTGATCAACTTTTCAGTATTATAATTTTATTTTCAGGAAAAATAACAGTCACAGGTAACATAGGATTTATCATATCTTCTAGATCAAAGATTTCTATATAGCATTTCCAAGCAAAGTGTTTTTTTTAAGCAAGCAAATAACCTTTTAGGAGTTTCTGAATCCTTAATAACTACTTTTTAAGTTGAGTAAATAGCATTCTCGAAAAAGAATAAAGAAAAAAAGACTGCAAGCTGAAAAGATTCTAACTATAAAATAGCCAAGAACTCAGTCTCACACGTGAGAAAATCTACATACGAAGGGTCCATTTCTCATTTATTAGGTTAGCAAGACCTTAACAAGCTCTCAAAGCTCATGCTTCCAAGATAAGAGGATGCAGGCGTTCCCAGAGGTCCTGGGTGGAGAACACCCTCTTTGCACGTGAGTGCACGGTGGGTGATGATCCCACTTCCGGGGATTTATTCAGCAAGAGGCTCACCAGCCAGGTGAGGAGACAAGTGGCCAGCAAAGGGGAACAGAAAAGAAGGACCCAGATGTCGCACAAAAGAGAGGCAGCTCGAATCCAAATTCCGGTTCTGCCATGTATCAGCTGTGTGACTTGGACAAAAAACTTAGTGACTCAGTTTTGGGATCTGTAAAGTGGGTATAAAAATAGTTCATGCACATACTTAATAATGAAAAAGGAAAGAAAGATGAGAGAATGAATAAAGAAGCAATTAATTATATGCTATCAGGTCTATCCACACACTGAATCCTATCTTATCATTGAAAAGCGTGGTAGGTTGCTAAATAAGAAAACCACGGGATAGAAGAGTATGTAATTTTACATCATACACAGGGCACTCACACACAAAACTTCCAGATCATAGACTAGTTTCTGGAAGACATCGTTCACAGTGGTTACTTCCGGGGAATGAAACGAGGTGATTCCTGTGGTCAAAGATGAACTGAAATCTTATCGTTTGATGTATAAACCGTGAACCTTCAAATTTTGTACCAAGTGTACATATTACCTACTCCCAAAGGCATCAGATAAAATTTAATTTAAGGAGGTCAATCAAAACCTCCAGCATCAATTGCTGTATTGTCCGATACTGAATTTGCAGGTTACATAGCAATGAGAAATTCTAGAACATTCTACCACAGGGGAATAGAATCTACAACAAAATCAGCTGGACATAAGCAGAGTTTTCTATTTGACTATCCCCTTCTGTTATTCTGATCTGCAGTAAAAGCATTCATTCATTCAATCAGCAAATACCAAGCACTTAACTATGAGCTAAAACTGGGATACAGCAGCGAACAAGCTAGCCAAGGTCTTCAGCCTCATAGAACTTAGCATCCTGGTGGGAGAAAGCATAAGCCAAAAAAAAAAAAAAAAAGATTTTGAAGAGAAATATCTGGCGCAAAAATAAGAGAATTAATTTAAAAGGTCCTCCGTGTACTGTGATAATAGAATGGTGTTCCAGAGGGATGTAAGGAGAAGACCTTAGGTGTGGCAGTCAGGACAGGTCATTCTGAAGCCTGAAGTGAAAAGCTCAGATCTGGATACAAACCAGCCAGGAGAAAATCAGAGAGAAGAGCGAGTCAGATGATGAAGACCTCCCCATCAGCAAAGTCGCCAGAGAAATGTACCTTTCAGATCTGGCCTCACACCCCACTTTGCGTCTGAATTAAAATGTGGCAGACCAGACCGGTTTCAGAACATCTAGATTGGGGGCCACTGTTGGTGAATTATAATCCAGGCTCAAATGTGGTTCTTTTGCAAATGAGCCGAAATATCTGCATGTTGGCAGATAAAAAAACCTGGCAACCGGAAGAAATTGTTCATATGAAGAGTCAATTTTGCTAGGGGATTCACAATATATGATTTCTTAAAGGTGTTCTAAATAAATTTCTTGTATTGAGTTAATGTGTGGCATTGAGATAATTAAATGCATTTTAAGAATTTAATTGCTTTCCTAAACAGTGAAACTTACGTTAAGTAAAATGAAAGCTGTGAATTGAAAGCAGTGTTTTAATTTATTTCAGTGAGTCCATTCATAAGACAGGCTAATTTCTCTTTCTATTAACCACTGAAGCATTCATTGTATATATGAATGAAGGGAAGATAACTTAAAGGTTTAGGCAAATTGGAGGTAAGTTTGGGGTCTGGGGGCTGGGAAGTGACATAAACGCCTATCACGATACAGGATGGAAGTCCCTTAAGAGGATGGTATTGAATACATGGGGTATTTTTTCTTAGGACCCATATGTCTGAAAAAGATTAATATGCAGAATATATGTTTTTAAAAAAAAAAAAACTCTCAAAATTCAACAGTTAAAAAACCAGCAATCCAATAGAAAATGGGCAGAAAACACGAATAGTCATTTGACCAAAATGTAAATACAGGGAGCAAGTAAGCCTGTGAAAGATGCTCAACATCACTACCCACGAGCGACATGCAGATAACAGCACAAGGAGGTATCGGAATGTCTAAAAGGAAAAACAGTGACAACACCAAAAACTGGTGGCGTCAAATTCCGGCAAGGAGGCAGAGGAACCGGACCACTCACACGCCGCAGGCGTGAATGCGACAAACCGTTTCCACCGTGGAACACAGCGTGGTGGCTTCTTAAAAAACCAGACTAGCAACTACCAATATAATCCACCAACTGCTCTCCTGGGCATTTGCCCAGAGGTCTTACTGACCAAAGGGAAGGTCTTGTTGAGACCACGGAGAGAAATCGCGGAGCAGACGCTAGTTGGAACTGAAAAGGATTCTAAACCTTGGCGGGCAGAGGCCACAGCTTGATCATCGAGAGAAGGTGCGGCAAACGTGGCTTCGGCTCCCGAGCCTTTGCGGGGCCCGGGTGCTGGGTGAGTCCTGTTCCCTGGTTCACGATCCAGGTCCCTCCTTGAGCGGGCTGGCACCGGCCGGCACAAGGATAGTGGGGCCACTACACATGTCTCATTAGTACTTTAGGTCTCCACCCAGGGGGGTGTTTTTTACTATTACAAAGAGCAAAGGTCACCAAAAGGGCTGCCTTAAGAGCAACTGCCCAAGCAGCGTCTGAAGGACTTCCCCTTAACCTGACCGCAGCTTTCCGAGGTGGAAAGCATTCCTAGCCCTGTGGTTCTGCTGCGGGGGCCGGGGGGGGGGGGCGGGAAGCATGCTGCTCTGTGGACTCTGTGGTCAGACCCAAGTCCCTATCACCTTCTTGCCGGTGGCCTCCTACCGAGTCGTGAACACTTATATTCACACAGACACCTGTACACAATGTTTATATCAGCGTTACTCATAACAGCCCCAAACTGGAAGCTACCATGAATGTCTTCCTACAGATGAATGGCTCAACAAATCATGGTACGTCCGCACCATGGAATACTACGTAGCAATGAAAAAGGAATGGGCTGTTGGAACCATGACTATTCCAGAGCGGGGACAAAACACCAAGCCCCAAAAGTTACATACTGTATGGTTCTCTTTACACAATATTCTTGAAATGACAGAATTGTGGAAATGAAAAACAGAGTACCGGTCATCAGGGATTTAGGGCTGCGGGAGTGACGGCAGGAAGAACAACTCGAAGAAAGGCATGAGGAAGGACACGGTGGGGAGGGGGCGTCCTGTGTCTGCCTGGAGCGCAGTCAGCCTCCCGGCTGGGATGATATGCTGCAAAGGTGGGAAAGATGTCCCCACTGCAGAACACTGGGTTAAGGACACGAAATAGCTCTTCGTACTACTTCTTACAACTGCATTATTCTCTAAAACTTTTTTAAACCTATTTTTAAAAATGAGACAGTGGTCCCTGGCCTATTGGACAGCGTAGAGCATAGGCAGCGAGAGGGTCTCAGCAGGGAAGTCCAGATCTCTGTAAGAAGCTGATAAAAACTATGAAGTGTCGCCTGAGGAAAATCACCTGCGTCCTCTCCCTGGAGTCCATTCAAGGGACTCCACGCAGGAACATAAAACTCACAGCTCACATTTATGTTCTCCGCGATCCAGGGCATGAACGGAGGCTGAGAACACCAGTAAAAGAAAAAACAGGCCCCAACCTGCTCTGCGAAATTCAGCTTCCGGATACTCATCCAAAATTTAGCCCTCGGCACTGTAGAAAGAAGCTATTTTAACTTCGACAGTCGCCTATGTCTGTGGCACTTCTAAACCCACAGTTTCATTTTGAAATCCTCAGAAACAGGGGCTGGCAGAGGGGAGGCCTCAGAAGCTCTTCCTGGCTTAGAATCTCCAAAGGTTTATTTCCACCCAACTGGAATCAGTATCCTAGAGTGAGAGGAAAATAAATTTGCCTTTCCTCATTCCGCAAACACAGAACAGGGAGAGACCTGCGGATACATTTCACGTGACGATGTGACCTACTACTAAGACTAGTTCACCCTAAACTGTAGCAGATATAGTCATCTCGAGTTAACAAGTCCAAAATTAGACTGTTAATTCCTTGAGGATGTTGACCCTACCTCAAGGTCTAAATATTGTCTTATTTAGGGCGATTTATCACAAGCTTCACACTAGCAGGCACTCAATAAATATGTGATGAATGATAAAATGAAAGCAAATATATCCCAAATGAGAACTAAATTCTTAAAATACCAAAGATAATGACTCCCCAACAAAAATTGCCAAACTGCTCGAAGATAAACATTTCTAGTCATCTAATGAATACAATAAAAAAATACATTGGCAGTTGTGGGGAAAATCGTCACATCAGTAATTTGGTTTATGTCTACACACACAGTCCCTAAATTGGCCATTCTTTGCTTAAATCCGTTTTGGGGATGATGATTAAAGGCTGACTTTATGCATAATTAATCCTGCCATCCTCACGGATACCACTGAATGAAGATGACTGAAATGCCATCTGGAAAGCACTTCTCACGACAAAACTGGTGAAGCTGATTCAAAATGGGCCAAAATACTGTGTAGCCCTGACTTAGGCCTCTATCCCCTGTCTATCGGAACATAAATTTCATGACTGGCGAAGTTACCCCCGAAGTCTCTTTCTCTTAAGGAAGAAAAACCACAGTTGATATATCTTACTGAATGGTTGTGTGTGTGTGTGTGCATGCGTGTGCACATGTACTTATGTGCTGATAGTATATGATCAAATCTATTTCTGTGATTTTCCATGATGTGATGATGGTAATTTTCTCATGGTACCCTAAAAAATGCAGACTCCTGATCACCTCTAAACCCAAAAAACCCTAAATGAAATCATAAAGCCTCTTTGGCAGGTGAAACAGAGAAACGAAAGGTAAGAAAATGCACCTTCCTAATATCTTGCCATTTACTGACCAATTCTTCAAATCTGTTCTCCGCCACCCAGAAAGAACGGCCTCCCTCCCCGCCCCCCAACCCCCACGGGCAAGTAAACAGAAATAACCCCCCAGTCGGATGAGCTCACTCAGAGCAAAACCAATGGCCATGACTGTTTTCTGGTCTTGATGCCTTGGCCATTTATCTACAGGGATCATGAGAAATCTTCCCACGGCAAATATTCCTGCATCTAGCATCCATGCCAAGCCATATCTGTGCTTGTCCTTTAATTACTGCGTGTACATTCAGTTTGTTTTCCTAGCAAGTTCTTTGAGGATGAGAGCCAGTGCGGGGCAGCAGCGGAAGTCGTGGCCACCTTTGCGTGCCCCCCTCCCCTGGAGCGGGGGAAGTTACGAGTGAGAGCAGCAATGAACATTAATTGGGTTTCCACTGTATCAAAAGCACCGTGGCAAGCCCTTCTACAAACGTTATCTATGAGGTGGGTATTCTGAGTCTCCCTATTTTTACCGAAGACGGAGGCTTACAAGTATGCTAAATAACTCATCGAAAGTCACATGACCGATTGCTGAATTGGGATTTTAGCACAGTCTCATGTTGGAGAATGTGCTTTGAAACGAGTCCGTGGTGATGGTGTCCTGCATTCCTTCCTCTCCACCATGCGCCCGCTCTGTGCTTGAGGATTCAGCCCTAATATCAATAAAAGATGGAGAATTCCCAGCCTTCACAGGGCCTCATGGGCTATTTGGGGGTTACAGGCAATCAACAAGTAAAACACACAGAAATGTGGGGGGTGATAAGTCTAGAGAGAAAAAAAGAAAAGGATATAAGGGGGGGATAAAAACAGGGTGTCTGGAAGGCGTCACAGAGAAGGTGGCATTTGAGGACAGTGTGAAGGAGGGGAGGGAGGGACCCAGGAGGAGATAGCTGGGGGACACCCTTCCAAGCCCAGGGAACAGCAGCAGAAAAGGACCGGAGTTAGCGCAGGACCTCGGAGCCCCTGTAAATCTTTTATCAGGAATCGCAGGGGAAGACACGGGCCGTGTGAGCAGCCAGGGAGACAGGTCGGGAGGTCGTCGCACTGTTACGGAGAGGGGTGACCGCGCGTGGCAAGGGCCGTGACAGGGACTGTAGGAGAGAGGGTCAGATTCTACGTATATTTCAGAGACAGAACCCACAAAACCTCCTGATGGATGGTTTGGGAGTGAGAGAACGGGGGAGGAGAGAGAAATGGCAGGGCGCTGGGCTGGCTGGCTGGCAGGCTGGCTGGCTTTTTATCAGGGCAACTAAAACGTTGGGACCTCTAGTGTCTGAGATGCAGACTCCAGTGGATGCTGGATAAACAATCAGGGTTAGGAAGCATTAAGTGTGAGGCATCCATTACACACCCAGGGGGCGATGGGCCGGACAGGGGACCAGGTCCTTGGCAGACGAGAGCACAGAGACGTCACTTGCAGGCCAGCCATCGAGGGGAGGGACTGCACGCAGATAAAAAGTCTGCGTTTCAACTCCGAGGTTTGGACTGTGGACAAGCCACAGCAATTATTGATTGGGACCGTCTCTCTGTTGCAAAGGAAGAAGCCAAGTGAGGACAGTTGAAATGCACCATCTAAGCCACAAGCCTGGTCAGGTTAATGGGGTGCAAACTGCCTGACTCTCCACCACCATGGGATAAATTTTTAGGTCCTTTTGTGCATTAGCCAAGCAACTGCAGACAGCTGCTCCCCTCCCCACCCCACCACCCCCAAATAGTAATGTGGACATTCCTGAACGAACCCTGTCCAGGGGCACAGTCTGAGACTTCCACGAGCCAGTGAGGAGTAAGCTGGAGAATGAAGAGGCGAAGACACTGAGACTTCTGACTTCCAGGAGCTGAATGTCATTAAGCTTTTATGTGTCTGAAGAAAAAAGTCAACACGTATTGGATTGCTTAATCACGTAAACCGTTCAGGAGCTCAACTAAAGGTGAGCACTCACCCACCGCCCATCTGAAAGGGGATGGTCTTTGAACGTTTCCTGGCTCGTTACAACAAAATCGCTGAAATGTATACAATTTGTAAAAGCTTCATCCGATGAGAATGTCTCCAGCTGCATAAACATTAAACACTTCAAAATATAAAAATAAAGGAGTCAATAATCCCTGTATCCTCCCACTGATTCTAACTCCTCTCGGATTACACTAAAGAAATGATACAATCACAATGGATGCTGTAAGCTTTCATTGCATTTCCGCAGGTATTATCTGATTTAACGCTCCCACCACAACTAGTGTTCATCGTACGGATTTGAAAACTGAGGCCAAGAAAGGTCAGGGGTCATTGAACGAACGAGCCATAGAAACAGAATTCATACTCTTCTCTTTTTCCAAATCCAAGGGAGCATTTCTCAGCACAACAGCTGCTTGCCACAAAATGTTGTTTTCTTGTTTAATTATAAACCCTCCCAAACATGGGTCTAAGGCACAGACACTTGTCTGGATTCCATTAATAAAACCATTCTGTCATACTAGTTCCCGAAGAGGCTTATGAATTGCAAAGTCGTCCATCGGCTCTGTAATTCAATGCCTAGTTCAACGAGCACTTACCTGGCGCCAGACACCGTGCCCTATCTCTCTCTGAGACTTACACCTGCGGCACGCTGTCCCAGGCCACCTGCAGCCTGGAGGCACGCCATCCCCATGTCTCACTGTGGTCAGAGGGTCCCTGAACCGACCCGGAAGCAGTTTCCCCGCTTCACCGGCAGCACCGGTTCAAAACTCCGGTCTGCACTGTTTTCTGGCAACGATACCGTCAGCCTCCTCGGTGTATGTAAACAAATTGTATCGTGAGAACTCTTTTAAAAAATTAACTGAGAATGAAAACAACATCAACAAAGAAGACCAGGTTTCTTTGATTATATTTTTGACTTTTTTCTCTCCACGAGCAGTAACCATCATCCAGCAGATATTCTAGAATCGACCTGAGTGTGAACACAGGCAAAATGAACAAATCCTGGGAAAGTGTACTGCTCGCTGGCATCCACAATGCGGTAAAATATAAAATGAATGCAAACTATCTTTCCTTTCCTTCTGCCTCAAAGATCTGTCCATAAACATTGGCACGCACATAGGACTATATTGTGTCAGCTGTAGTAGTATGGAAAAATAATCTCAATTACCATAAGCTAGAAAGTTATGGTAACCAGTCTTTCAAATACATCACCATGTGTCACAATTTGGCATAAACTCCGATCCTTATGAATAATTCACATTTTGTACATTAATAATGCATGTCCTCTCTCTATTGGAATGCTCCCTAACACAGAATGGATGCCTCTTAACAATTTCCTCAATTGACATGATGGAGTAAGTCGAAAATTAGAATGGTGTTTTTTTAAATAATGCCTTTACTATTGTATCACGCTGGCTTGTCCATAAGGTTATCAGAAATAAAGGTCCTATTAATTCTTGCCCTCTGCACGACAGCCTTTCAGCTCAGTACCCCAACCATAGCTGATCCTGGTGATAAGAACATTTGCAACGCCAAAAGTGAAATCAGGGAAACAAACTTAGACAGGGCTGATAGGGACTGATTGGTTCTGCTACATTTCCCCTAATTATGTAATTACATAGTCACAATAACAGAGAACATAGTTGCTAAAATATGGTAACCAGCAGGAAAAGAAGAAGGAAGGAAGGAAGGAAGGAAGGAAGGAAAAGAAAGAAAGAAAGAAAGAAGGAAGGAAGGAGGAAAGAAGGAAGGAAGGAAGGAAGGAAGGAAGGAAGAGAAAGAAAGAAAGAAAGAAAGAGAAAGAAAGAAAGAAAGAAAGAAAGAAAGAAAGAGGAACGAAGGAAGGAAGGAAGGAAGGAAGGAAGGAAGGAAGGAAGGAAGGAAGGAAGGAAGGAAGGAAGGATCAAAACAAACCAGGCAGGAGTTTTTCATAATTACAGATGTTTCCCATCACCAGGTTTTCGCCCTTAGCTGTTTACCACGGTAAAATTTCTATTCAATTTTCAGTAAAATTGCCTGGCACACAAAGAAAGTCCGAGGCCCAAACGAGACAAAGGTGCCAGGACACATCCGCAGAGAAAGGCAGCAAGACCCCCTCCCCACCCGCGTGGGGCTGCTCCACACCCGCACTGACGTTCATGGTCATTTCTGACACGACCAAAGTAACTTTCCTCCCCCACCTCTGGCCAAATGCATGCAGTAAACAAAGACAGCAGCAGCACTTGACACAAGGCAAAGGCAAATGAGGTAGTTTGGATTTTTCTTAAAAAAGAAATCGTTCCAGGATCTTCCCCCTCCCTCAAGAATCCCTTCACCGTCCCTCAAGCCCAGAGAGCAGCAGAAGGGTGCTGTCGGAAATGCCACTGGTGACGAGGAAAGGGGGAAAGAGGGGGAGTTTTGACAGGAGCCAGCCCTGTGCCATCATCTGTCCCCTACGGGTACCCTCAGATTCATTCATTCTTTCCTTTAGCACATATTTAGGGAGCCACCTGCCTGTGCCAGGGACTCTGTCCCTCCCTAAAACAATCTCTCAGTGGGTTCCAATGTGTATTCCAGCAGCAGAAATCCGCCGCCCGGGCTAAGGACAGGGGAAAATTGAGATTTGAGCATCTACCCCCCGTTGGCCTTGCCAGGGGCTGCCTCGCCCAATACCTGGGGCGGAGGTGGGTCACTGTCCAGGACCTGGAGTCCAAAGAGACCTTTCCGGGGCAGAAGCCTCCCTGGGGGCAGAGGGTCCCTGACCTTGTTCACACCGAGGGTGTCTGCCCTCTTTCTCAGCCAGCTGATCCATCCCCTGGAAAAGTTAAGTTGGCGGCGAGTGGGAAGACGGGCACCGGGGGCATCCGGCAGGCTCCGCGCCCGCCCGGGTTCTCAGCTCGAACTCCCATGGCTACCGAGAAATATTTATTTCGAGTAGATGGGCTCCGCCGGCTACTGGAGCCAAACACGCGGCCACCATGAGAAAGCCAAGTCATCCGAGAGATAAAGATAGATCCATGACATACCTAGACCTGGCCTCGCAGGGGCAGCCCCCGGAGGTGCGGATTCCGGTGGAGAGAGCCACCGCGCAATCCCCATTCACCAGAGCGCGGCCCGAGACCTTCCCCCTCCGGAGATGCTGGCTAAGGAGGAAGACAATTGAACCAGCGAACGGAGAAAAAGAGGATTCGTACTCACCCCTAGGCGTCTGCTCCGGATCCTCACGTACCCTTGCTTCACTATGTCATTAAAATTGGAAGCCATCCCGGGCAGCCGGTGACCCCCTCACCCGAGCGCACGCACCCTAAGTAGCTCTGGGGAGGGTGGAGGGCAGGGTCCAGAGAAAGCGTGGGGGCGGGGAGAAAGTTGAAGAGGTGTAGCCGCTTCCGCTGCGGCTCTGCCAGGCTTTAGAAGGCGCACATCACTTTGCCTGTCCCCCCAACCCTGGAAGTGGGCGGCTTGCAGCCACTTTGGGGGAGCGCGGGGAGCGCAGCGCCGAGGCGAGGCTGGAGCGCCGGCGTCAGCTGACTCATCAGCCAGCCTGCCAGGAGGAGGAGCGGCGGCTGCCCAGGGATCCAGCCCTGCCTCCTCCCAGGCCCGGGAGGAGGAGGAGGGGGGAGGGAGGAGGGGAGGGAAGGGGCTCGAGGAGGAGGAGGGGCCGTGCAGGTCTTCGAACTAGGAGTGGCCACCCACCAGCCGACACACCGGAACGTGCTCTCCAGGGTCCCCCTCCCGCCTGGCCCGGCCCACCTCCCCGGGTGATTGGACCTCCAGCGTGCTCCCCGGGCGCCCCGGCACCTCGCAGACTGCCTGCTGGTGTAACGCTCCCTCTCGGCTCGCGCTGGTGGCTTATTTTAGACGGAGAGGAAATTTCACTTTATCCCCGCCGCCGCCTACCCCACCTCTGCCTTCGGCTCCGTCTCTTCCCTGAGACGGGCTGGTTTTTCCATCCGTGGTGTGTTTATCTGGGGAGGTGGTGTTGCCAAGGTTTGCCTTGACCTTGGCGTCTGAGGGCAGGGATATTGCCTTGGCTTAAGCTGCACGCTCCCTCGGGTTTCCTCAGCGTCCTGCACCCAGTCTTCGGGGATACCATTTGCCACATTTTCATTGTTTGAACCTATCTTTCCTGCCGCAACATAAGTTTCCAGGGGCCAAGCCTGGGTTCATGCGTACCCCCAAAGGCTGGCCCAGAGCAGGTGCTCCATAAATCCTTAGTACCAGGCACCTTCAAACTCCCCTGTACCTTTTGAGGTAGGTCCCCCCTCCCAGTGTAAATAAATACCAGATCCGTATTTACACCTCCGGATCCTGGCAACAGAGCTCATCCTCATAACCATTAGGGGACATGGTCTGCAGAATAAATTAAAGGGGGGCCAGACTGCACTCACCTGACCGTACTACCTTCCTTGGGTTGGTGGTAACCGGTACCATTTATGGGGCACCAGGGTGATGGACAGTGTGCTAATTCTGTTCAAGGAATAATGAGATACACACCATCACCCATATTTCACAGACACTGAAACTCCGAAGAAGGAAGAGATTTGTCCCAGTCCCACAGGGCTAGGACTGACAGGAGGAAGTACTGTCACACACCCCTTCTGAAAAGCAGGTGGCACCGGGGAGGGAGGTTACTCGCTGGCTTCGGAGGAAGAGCTTTCTCATCGTGGCACTAGCCACAAAAGCTAACACAGCATCCGCAATATGACAGTTCGTATTACCTGGGGGTGACCAAACCAAGGCTGGGTGACCTTTGGTCGGAGCTGTTAGGATGAAAATTCATTTATTTAGTGGACTGTGTCACCTGCTGACCCTCGAAGGCCTTTCCGAGCTAAGAGTGACTCTTTGTCTCACCGGGAACACGAGGTTTAGTCACCTTGGGTGTCATGGGTATCAGTTAAAGAAGAGAAAGACCCAAGAATGTGTCACAGGAGAACTGAGAGTCAATCAGGGTGAACAGAACGCAAGTACCCTGTCGGGGACGCTCTTTCGGCGGCATCATAAACAGCAGCTCAGCCGTCAGGTTGGCATTCGATGTCCCTGATGTTTTAAGTTTAAATCTCTCACCCAAAGAGGATGGAACGATGAGAAAAAAACATTTAGAGAATTCTTTTTAAAGGCTTGGAACTTAAAAAAAATACTGCCCATGCTTGCCATGAAGCAGACCTGTCCACGGGGGGCAGCTGTCCAACCCATCACTCGTGGACCGCACCCCCAGCATCACAGAAACGCAGTGAGGGGGCGTGGCAGGAGGGGCCTGGCGTGCATGGCGCAGGGTGACGCGGATGATTACTGGCAAAAACTGAGATGGTGAAAGCTGGCTCTTGGTAGTTCATGTTGAGTTTAATCAACATCCATAAATAATTAAGCTAGAAGCGAGGAAATTGGAATCAAACGAGATACGAAGGGACAAGCGACTCTTTCAACTGCAAAACTGGATTCAGTATGGGGTTTTGTTTTGGGGGCAGGTCAAACCGATCGGCGTGCAAAATACACAGACTGCGCCATGCAATTCACCGTGGTCAGCCACCGACGAGTTCCCAAAATGCATGGGACACGCGGCGGCGGGAGGGGAGAGGAACACGTCACAGAGCTGCACAGCACACAACGCGGCAGCGACACACTGCCCACCAGACACGCAGTCACAACGGAACCGTGAGACAGCACAGAAACCCTTGCTTCAACCTCCGCTGAACCCTCACAACCTAGGACTTATGTCAGTATCCATTTCTGTTTGCCTTTCGGCACCCAGACGCACCCCCCGCCTTTCAGCAGCGGTCACCACTTGCACTCTGTCATGCTCCGCTCCCAGGACAGGGGTGCCGCCTAGAACATCCCCTTCCTCCGGACGTGCCTGCTGGTCCAGACACACGACCTACGCTGGGTGAGGAAGACCCCACTGCACCACCTTTGCCGACTTTTCTGCAGCGGTTCACACCGGGCGTGGCTGAGATGCTGTCTCCCTGGGTCCCAGGAGCTGTGAGAGTGTCGGCGACAGCGGAGCAGCAGGAACAAGAGGTAAAGAGAAGCAAACCAAAGCCTGAAGACAACATTCGAACCCCCTTGTTCTGCACCCCACGAACCTATTATGTTCTGGAAGCACATGTGAGGCTGGTGTAACAACTGGACCCCAGTGCAACGACTTCAGTGCGGTATGAGCTTGTGTGTCTCTCATGAAACAATCCAGGCGGGCAGACCGTCCTGGGGAGGGAGGAAGCTCAGCCTGAAGCCGGCGGGTCCAGGCATCGCCTCTTCTCCGGAAGGGGAGAGGCAGCGGAGCTCAGAGGGAAGGCAGCGTCCACGTGACAACGGCGCCCAGTGGCATCAAACCCCTCTTCCTCTTGAAGTCCACTACCATTTGCCACATGGCCACACCTATCCCAAGGGCGAATGCGGAAGGCAGTCCCCATTCTGGCGTGGCTGTATCTCTGAAAGAGCGACACAGAATTGGCACTGGACAGGGCAGTTAGCACTTTCTACCTCCCAGTGCCATTCTGAGACTATGTAATGGCACGGCTCAGACTGAGATGTTCTGTCCATTGCAACCAAAGAAGTCCTGTTGAAGGCTCCGTAGTACAGGTATTGGAAGTCTCAAACCTCTCAACTAAGCTCTATCCAGACGTGCCTGTAAGGCCCAGATGGCCTGAGAAAATTCCAAAATTGTCTGTGTCCTTTTCCCATAAAACTATAAGCTAGCAGAGGAGAAAATGACCTCAGCCGACTGGTCCAGCCTCTGTCATTTGGGATTTACTGCTCTTGCAATTCTCAGTGATTCTGGTAGAGTGAGTGCGGATGGGCCATTACCTTGCCCGCCACAGGGCTAGACACCTGATCAAGTCCAGCCAATCCGCACATGCCACCCTTGGACACAGGGATGGATGTGTGATCTAGAAGACCCAACCGAAACCTTCCCAGTGATAAATAGATGGAAATGCGGAGGTACGCAGCCGCCCCTGGCCGCCCTGCTTCCAAAATGAGCGCCTCGCTGGGAACAGAGCCAGGAAAGGAGAACGTGGGGCTGGAGACAGAGCTGGAAGTGCAACCATCCCCAAATGCAGAACTACCTTTTGTACTTCCCAGTGACACAGTCTATTGGTTTTTTGTCTTGTTTATTTGGCCCCCTGTAATTCGGGTCACAGAGTACACTCCCCAGGGCTGGGACTCGGGCGAGACACACGAGGCACTCAGGTGCAGAGCGGTAGCAGGCCCCTGCCGGTCCCAGGGCAGCGTTGGTGCCGAGCCTCCATCCGCACGCACCTGACGGTGAGTGCTTCTTTACGCTGCGCACCCGAAGTGCCTCGGCCTAGTGCTGACCCTGCTGCCACCCTGGCTCGGTCGGCTCTGGCTGCTGGAAGAGAGTGCCACAGAGATCAACTTCTTACCGAGATGTCCAACGTCAAGATGCCAGAAGATCGCTCTTCCTCACTTGCAGACGGCCACTGTTCACTCTGGGGGGAGCGGGCCCTCCGGTCTCTCTTCCTCTCCTTGGAAGGGCACGGGTCCCAATGTGAAGGCCCCGCCCTCACAACCGCGTCTGACCTAATCACCTTCCAGAGGCCCCGCCTCCAAACACCGTCACATCAGGGTCAGAGCTTCAACACATCAGTGTTGAAGGTACACAAACGTTCAGTCCAGAGTCCTACCCTTATGAAAAACACGTCAGTTGAAATGAAATCCATGGGAGTTCAAAATGGAGAACAGAGAGGCGTACTCCTATTCGTCATCTTGTTGACATGAAACCAAACTATGTCCTGCACTGAAATAGAACTTTGTAGCCAGGGCATTGCAGGGCCGGACAGCCACTCCAAGGCCGCCTCCTCTGACGTACTCCAAGCAGAAATCCACTGTGGCTCGAAAGGTGAAAGATGCGTGCCTTTCCTTCTGCATTTCATTCAGCTGATTGTTCCTACTATTATTGTTATTGTTGTTGTTGTTGTTGTTGTTTAGCTCTTCTGGAGAGAAAATTGTGTACAAAAATCCAGAAGCTTCTACCTTTTCCAGAGCAGGTGACGGGCTCCCCAGCTTCACCAAAAGAGGCTGCATTTTCACAAAGTAGCACCAAGTACCCAGGCCGAGGCCGCAACGGCACTTGGCCGATACCTTTGCCAAAAATAACTTGAGCCTTGGCCCTGCGGCCCAGGGCTCTCAGCGGGAGAGTCACAGAAACATATGCGGCCTTTCCTCAGGCGGGGTGAGACAGCGCTAATGGAAACAATGGACAGTCCGTCACTAAGGAGAGGGGTTGTCTGCTGCGTGGCCAGGTCTCCCTCCACCCGTCCTCACCCAGCCGAAGAAGGATGGCTTGGGGGATGGCTCCACAGCCAGGTGGGGAGGGAGGAGGACCTGGGCTTAGGGCTGCTTTGGTTACTCACTGCCTGCTTGCTTGCTTCCTGCTTCAACAGATATGATGGAGCATCTGCTATGGGCGGTGATTGTCCTCATGGAGCTTAGATCCCAGCCGGAGACAGGAAACACAAGCAAGCAAATAAGCAATTTAAATAGCTACCGATGGAGGTGCGAAGGAAATGGGGGATGTGCTGTGTAGGAAGTACCAAGCAGCCCCAGTCAGGGAAGACTTCTCGGAGGAGACGAAGTTGAGCTGAGGTGGGAAAGGGGAGAAGCTATGTGAACCCTCAGGGTAAGTGCATTCCAGCCGGAGGCAAGAACACTTGAAAGCCAGGACCCAGCACTAGCCAAGTTCAAGGGGCTGCGGGAAGGTTTGTGGGCCTTCAGCCCAGCAGAAGGAGAGGTGTGGAGAACAGTCTGGAGATGGGATGGGACAATGCAATCCAGGTCCCAGCAGGCCACAGCAAGAGGACTGCCTTCTATTCAAAAGCAGGAAATTACGCAGAAACATCTGATTTATATTTTAAAATATTAATTCTGTCTGATGAATAAAAAAATAAATGAGAAGGAGCTGGGCTGGAAATGATGAGACCATACAAAAATGCACCTCTAAAAACCTTTACCCAAAAATCTTTAAGAGAAATGAAGCTTGTAAATTCATATCGATTGATATAATTGTTTTGAAGCATAAGTGATGAAATCTATTAAAACATTTAAAACTTTGATAATTGCTCATCCTTGGTCCTCAACGAGTCCAACTCTGGGAATGTATCCAAAGGCACAGATCTTTAGCTGCAAGAATATTCACTGCAATATTGTTTATGATGATGTGTATATTTATCTTAATCTGATACATATACCTTAATGCAACACATATATCTCCACATAATACATACATCTAAACACATTTTTTTCACATGGAGATATGTACGTACAGATAACCAAACACCCACAAGAGCTCGGATCCATGGGGCACAATCCTGACCCTGTAAGCTTTGCTTATTAAAAAGTCCTTCCTCTAAACCTGAGTGAAATCTCCATAAAACTCCTGGCCTTTTTGGCAACTAGTAGGTAAGAAAGAGTCTGTTTTAATTCAATAGTCATACAAATGGAATATTAACCATGTACAGGTTACCCCAGGCCCCAGTCCCATGGCGAGAGCGCGGCAAGGGTTAGAGGTGGCTTCTTTGCAATTTTCTGCTCTGCCATTTCTAGCGAGTGACAGCTCCAGGCGCCGGATGCTCCAGGGCTGGAGTTTGGAGGGAAAGGAGAGGCTAGAGCCGGGATAGTGCGCCTGCTCCAGGTTTTGCCCGGAAACGCGTGTGCTCCGGGGCGGCAGGTATACACACGCCCGCTCTTTCGCTCCAGCAGCTTTTGTGCATTCATGAGACACGCACCTGCGCACAGCTCCACCTGCAATCCCGTTCTCCGTGTGGCTACTCTTCCCTCCCCAGACCACCCCCGGGGATCCCAGGGCTCCGGGGCTGTCCTGGGCTCCCCTCCCCTTTCCAGGCGGGCCTCTTGGTGGATCTTCAACATGACGACCCCTACCTGCTCCCTCTGAGTGTTTGACTGGCCAGAGGAAAAACTCTCTCAGGGCGGCCCCATCAACAAATGGCCGGCTCGTTCCAGGGGACCTCCACGAGTCAAGGCAACCGGTCAACCTCAGGCCACCACCTTTAGGCTTCTAAGGAGTGGGTCAGGCACCAGTCGGTGTCCCCACACTTGTGGGGACGCATGTCTTCTGAACGATCCTGCTCCACGTCACTGCCCTGCTGGCGGGTAAGGGGCAGCTCCCTCCGCCCCGCCTCAGGGGCAGAATGCTTCTCCGCCCGAGAGCCATTGTTCTCCAGCCTCTGGAGTGCCCGTCTCTTACTGAGGCTGAAGTTGCACGACGAGCAAACGCGGACAAAATGGGTTTGAACGACCCTTGTCTGCACTCTCCGCGCAGATGGGCCAGCACCTTGCTCCACCACGTTGTCTAAAGGCTTCTCCGCCCTGGGCTTTCGAGGCTTCTGCTGAAACTGAGTCAGCTGGAAGAGTCGGGCTTCCCATTCTGTCAAAAACCATTAACACAGATGTCAAAGATGTCACTTCTTATTTGTCCGCTCAGCAGATGCTGTTCAAGCCAGGCTTGCGAGGCAGTGAGGGGTCAAAGGAGCCAGACAGAAAGAGACTGACCGGACTCTGCCCTCAGGCCGTCCCTCGTGGAGGTGCAGGACATTGATAAAATGCTCAGAGAGAAGTGTGAGATTGTGCGCGAGAGAAAGTCACGTGATGTCAGGACGAGGGGAGAGGACCCGACCCCTTTGGAAGGTGGGGGCAGATGAAGAAATTCGGGAGAAGGCAGTATTACGTGGGGGAGGGGTGGGGAGCAACATGCGTGTCCCAGACAAGGCAGCGTATGTTACGTTCGGAACAGAAAGGTCAGGGTGGCTGGAATTCAAAGCATCAGGAGAGGGTAGTGGGTGGTGAGGTCAGAGAGAACGAAAGGGTTCCTTCTGCACCGATCAGTGTGTCGTAAATGATCTGTGCAGTACGGTGCAGGGTTTTTTTAAAGGCGGATTTTTATAAATATTTTTAAAACCCAGGTTGAATATCTCTAAAGCTAAAATATTAACAGCAGTTGTTAGCTATTGGCAGGAGTGTTGGGGATGTTCATTTTGTCCTGTGCTCTTAAAAAAAAAAAAAATCCCAATGCAACTAAAAAAAAAAATAGAGACATTATTTCTTTCTGCATGGGGACCTCGTGTCTTAACTTTTACAACCAAGGACAGAAAGGCAAACACAAACCTCTGGTGAACTTGACTGGAATGTGAATTTTACAACCCTGGGCTCATTAGTCTCTTCCAGAAACTGGACTTTCTTCTCTGTCGAGAAGAGCCCTCCTCTCCTAGAGGTCAGTGCAAAGCAACCCAGGAAAATCGTGGCCGGCGCAGGAGAAAGAGACCAGAGGGAAGTAACCGGATGACAAAGGCCTTGGCCTTGCACGGAGCCCTTTGTCAAAGCAGAGCGGGTGTGTGCGGGCTGGCTGTCACAACGAGATTGGAAGTCAATATTCCAGAGGTCTCCTCAGGGCCGGTCCCCGGGTTGGCTGAGTGACTCAGGGCAGGTCATTAATTTCTCCTGCCTTGTCACCTGATCTGGGAAACAGATAAATGGGGCCAGCCTTCCTGGTGCAGTCTCTGGGCGGAAGGCGTGAAGAGGGCAAGTGTTGCGTCCCCAGCGTTCTGTCAGCGTTAATTAATCCTCGCGGAGCCCCCCGACCCTGTAATATCATCCGCTTTCACAGCAGAGGGACCTGACACAGAAAGACTACATGACTCGTCCAAAGACACGGACGGAGCCGGCTGCAGAATGGGGAAGGGCGGTCGACGGCGCCAACACTCAAAGAGGACACGCTGAGACTTCGCTCAACTCGCAATTAAATTGCATCGGGGGTGTTTTTATGCTGGAAACATGGTTTCCGTGCGGATGAATTATCAAGAGAAAACAGACACATTTACAATAAGAGATGGCAGGAAGATCCATTTGTAACGTTAGGGACACCTTTCTCAGACTGGGGACTATATCAGCCTCACTCACACGCTGATTTCGCTTGAACCTCGTTGGCCAGAGCTGAGTCCCACGACCTTGGCCTCACTGATGGGTGGGGAGGCAGGGAAGCATAGGCGTCATGGGAGGCAGCCATGAGCCAGGCTAAGGTGGGAGTCTATGGCACAGGCTAGGGACCGGGTCAGACAGAACCCAGGAGGATGAAGTGACCAGTGAGAAAGCCACTGGGGGACACCTCGCAGCCTCCAACAAACGCACCCGAATCTGAACATGGCGGAGAACAAGTTCATAGTCTTCCCACGTCATCCCCGTCCAGTAGGTCCTATGACATCAGTGAGCAGGTTTTTAGCTGGCGAGAGCATAAAGCTCAGCCACCGGGATCTCAGAACAAAGGCAGTTACCGCTGTAGTTTTGGGAACCTACAACGCCGTTCATGTTAACGTGCACAACCATTTCACACACTGGTCGGGAAGGGACATTACCACCGGCTTCCCTTTTCGAGTCCACGGCCAACCACAATCGTTTAGCTAGCTTTGCTGAGGTATAGCTGACATCCAACAAACCGCACATAATGAAATGTAAAACTCCCTAAGTTCAGACACACAGATACACCTATGAAATCAACACCATGATCCAGGTCATGACTGTATCCATCAGCTCTCCAAGTTTTCTCAAGCCCCTGCAATTTCACGCCACCAGACTGCAATGGTAACCATTTTGCCATCTATCGATGTATCAAATCAACCCTTGTATACCTTAAACTTACACAATGTCACGTGTCAATTATATCTCAGTAAACCTCAGGGTGGGCAAGTTGTAGCTTTTATTTCCTGCCTCCTCTCTTTGCGGAGATCTGGACAGGCTGATACACACAGACCTCATCCATTACACTGCTGACTCATAGTCTATTATATGACGATAACACATTTTATTTCTCCTTTCTCCACTGATGGAACTTAAAATCATCTCCATCTTATCCCATTACAAGCAATAGGTGTTCAATTATTATGCCTAAAATATGCAATAAGAGCATCGCTCTATATCTTTCTAAAAATATCTAAAATCACTGTCAGTCACTGACAACATCAGAATTCTTAAAGTATATAGGTACTTGGGGGCTTTCTAAAATGAAATTTTTTAAAAAAAAATGAAATCAAATAACTCCAGAGATTTTCTAAGGAGCCAATGCAATAAAAATTGTCTGTTTTCTTGAAAGTCTGTGGGGAGAATAAAAAGTAAACTAATATATTTTAAATATTTCTTTGATTTCCCTTGTAAGCTTCAAAATTTCACTCTCATATCAGTCTATTTAAATAACTGTGGACATACAACTATCAATGAGAGAAGCAAGGACATGGAGGACTTTGCATTCGTATTTCAGCTCAAAGGAAGACAGCATTTAGTCTTCTGAACTGACATGGACAAGATCACATTTCACTCGCATGTGGAGTAAAACCCACGCCCCATCTCTGGCCTCAAGGTCAGACCAGGGCCAGGATCCTCCTCCATCTCTGATGTCGCCTACCTCTTGCCCCTGCACAGCCCCCACCTTCTCGCGGGCCCTGAAGTGCGCCCCGTTCCCTCGCTCCCTCCTCCGAGGTTCAGCGTTCCCTGGGTCCTCTCTTTCACGCACACCTCCCTCAGCGTTTCACAACTGCCTCCCACTTGTCCTGTCGAGTGGGTCTCCGCCTGTGCTCCTTCCTGGGAGAAGCCTTGCTTGTCCACTGAACCTCCCCCAAGCAGGTCACTGGCCCTCAGAAAACTATTTTGTTTTCTTTTTCAAAACACTTATCACGAATTGAAATTGCCTGTCTCTTCCCTACCCGCGTTTAGACTGAACTCCAGCAGGGACCTTTCTGACTTGCCCACCACAAGCCGCAGTGCCTGGTACAACGCTCAACATTGCTGGAAGGAAGGAAGGAAGGAAGGAAGGAAGGAAGGAAGGAAGGAAGGAAGGAAAGGAGGGAGGAAAAAAGAAAAAGATGACAGCTACGCAGACAATGCCTGCAGGCTATTATTTGATATTACATGGGTCCTGAGATGTTAAACAAATAGTACAACCCTAAAATGATGAAATTCCTTTACAACATTAACAATTTTTGCTTTGAATTCTAATGTCTTGCATTAGTATACCGTGGCCTATTAATGTCTCTGTGCTGGTCTGAAACGTCACTGCCCACTCTTAATCTGCAGGCATCATTGTAAAGTATGTTCATCTTCGATTATCGTATAATTAAATGCGTGTGTTCACTGGATAGTTGAACCCATTTTCATTTTTAATATATCTTGGTATGTTTGGTCTTCTTCCTGCCCTCTTAATTTTTGTTTTCTGATTTTATGCTCATTTTATGATTTATCTTCCCCCCTTTTTATATAAAAGCTACGTTTTCTATTTAACTTTTAATAATTCTGCTGTTGGAAAAAAAACGTTGCTGACAACTGATACATCTAATCCATGCACCGTACTGCCTACGTTAACATGACTCTGTTATGCCAAGAAATTCTTACCCAGAAAAATTAAGTTGCCAATAACTTGCTTGTTTGTTGCAGGAACTTGCTAAGAACACCCATGTGTCTGAACAATAGACTATTCTCCTTGTTCTCTTCAGTGCAGGGAACAATAGTCCCTTCTTCCTACGAAACAACAGATTGCTCACGTGGATTCATCCAATTATTGTTTATTCCTTAAAGATTCACTTCAAAGTGTTCACCTCTCCATATCCATCCAATCTCAACTAGTCCGTTACAAACTTCGCCAAATCCCAGGGAGGTCCCCGCATTGACGGTGGCACCTTCAATCAGGACACAGAGAGCCCACTTTTGGCTTTTCCCTCTGGAGATGGCCCGGACGGACACTCTGTCCTGCCTTCCTGCAGTAGGCCATCAGCTTGGACTTGATCCGAAGCTGTCTGGATGATCTCTCCGGGGAGTCAGCCAACAACACTGTCTTATTTTTATTCCCCCGGCAGGTAATTTCATAGTTCTATGAGTACATTTAAATTGATTTTTCATGTTTATGTCAAAAAAATGTTAAAGTCTAACTTTTTGTAGAATATAGAAAACTAAGCAATTTTTTATATCCCCTAGACCCTGCCCCCTTTCTGAGGTTTTTTGGTTCTGAGGATAGGGGATTATGCTGATAAAGATGGTGATGGTTTTACATCACCCTTTCCCTTTCAATGATTTTTTTGGGGGGGCATCTGTATTAGGTTCTATATGTATATAAATATCTACGATGGGGAAATTAACATTCTGTTTTATATGACCCTCACCCTACCTCTTCTAGTATCTATTATATAGAACCTATATAAACTGAGATATTTAAGCCATGAATGTATTAGTTACTGTTTTCTGCACCTTCTCATTCAAGAATTGTTTCTGAAATGAGTGTTTATTTATTCTTGCTATCACATTTAACAAAAGCCTACTATTAAGTCACATTTCTCTTGATCACTGCCCATTTTTTATACTGTCATTTTCCTTCTCTGAAATCCCTTGATGTATGTTTATGAATAGCAGGAAGTTTCATTTTTAGGAAAAGTACTTAACTTTCCTTCCAGTAGAATGACTGAATTTAAATGCAAATCAGATGATGTCTGCAAAATTCAACTGGGTGTTGTTGTAAGCACCTCTACCAGTTGTACGAATCTGGGAGTACAGTTTTCAAAGTGAGGTCATCACACTGGCAAGTCTTTATCCTTGGATAGAGATTATGTTTCTATATCTTTAAAATTCCATCAAATTCATAAGTCTGAGGGGAGGAGGAGGAAGCAAATCAGTATGAAATCAAGTATCGACTTGGGTGAGAGTTACAGAATCTGTGAAGAGACATATGGATTAGTAAATGTGTACAACATGAACTTGGGGTATAGGCTAATTGGCCACGTCTTGGAGTTATGGAGACATGGTAAGGAACTGGAAATAGACCTCACTGTGTCCCAGCAGGGTGGTCACTAAAAATCTTGTGGATGAAACCAGTGGTCATGAATAAATCCATTTAACTGGAATGATAGCTACATTCCTTAAATGTGACCACATTTCTTAAACATTCAAATTAAGTATAAAAATTTTGAGAGTAACAAAACCATAGTATTAATATTTTTCTGTAAACAATAAATTGGACGTACTTTATCTTATGCATTTGAAACATTTTAAGAAAATGAAAACTTCAAAATTTTATAAGTTTAAACATTAGTAAATAAAGATTTGGTAACTTCAGGAAAGTTGTTTTCATTAGTTTAGTCTCTTGAAATATTTAAATAAAGGAAATAGATTAAATTTATCAAAGGTGTTTAAAATATTTGAGGTATTTAAGCTTTCAAAGGAAGGGTTTTTTTTGTTGTTGTTCAAGATCCCTTAAAAATGATTGCTAACATCTGCTGAATTTAAAAATGGAATAATAGAGAGTAAAAGACAGAAAACTGTACAAGAACAACAATTAAAATAAAAAAATTAAAAAATTTATAATAATAATGATATATTTGTAATATATTTACAGTTTATATATAAATTTATATATATTCATAGATATGCAATATACATAAAGTTATATATACAATGTATAAAACATATACAATTGTATAAAATATATATTTGTATATATACAATTTATACATATATACATACAAATACACATATATTTGTATGTATACAATTGTATAAAATATATACAATTGTATAAAATATATACAATTTTATATACATACAATATATATAAAATTTATAATAATAATATATTTGTAGTACATATTTGTAATATATAATAATAATATATTTGTAATAAGAATAATAATATATTTGTGAGTGCCATTTAAAGCATAAGAAACAGCTAGCATTTTTCTATAACCCTGAGGGTTAATAAGTTGAATACTAATTTTTGGAAACCCTTCTGAATAGTATTTTTTCCATGTACACCCATCCTGTGGGGGCATTAAGAAAATCTCACATTAATAAATCCTTTCTTTCTTGTGGCTTCCTCAAGCATTTATTTAATCCTGGAACGGAGCTTTGTTAAGCGTCTATTATAATCCATGCTCACGTAAGACACTGGGGATACATTTGGACATGGAGGAGGGTTACTAACAATATATTCACACAGACGCATATTTTTAGATTTTTATAAATTTTGTAAGAGACATTCACGCCCAATCGAGCTAAAATGCTGCTTCCTCCCCCACTAACTTCCTGCTTGCCACAATTCCCTTTTATCAAGTGGTGTTAACAGGGTCGTGGCCAACCCTGGCTAAGGGGAACATGAATTTTGGGTGCGCCGATTTGGGTTTCAGTGGGATAAATGTGCGCCATTCGCAGCCATTGACGTGTTCCGATCCAGCGCTTGCTGACTGGTCTGGAACTGCTCCTCGAGAGACCCCCGGTGCCTACGGGGTGGACCCTGCGGGCCTCGTGCCACCGGACACAAAGACAGCAGTGGCGTCTCGACGGCGCCGGGCTCCTGACCTGACAAGCATGTGGCCCGGGGACGACAAACAATGCTCAGAATGTTCAGAGCAGATGACAGTCTCCACGAAATTCTGACACCATGGAGAATCCCTCTGACAATCCAGCATGAGCAACAATAAACACACCATACATTTTTATTCCTCGTCGGATGCGAATTATGAAACACAGACTTTCCGAAATCTTGAATTCATAATGCCCAAGACACACGCACACACACACACACACACACACACAAACCCCTGAGTGGCAGCATTTTTGAATCTCAGCTCATCTGACACCTCACGTCCTGCCGAAGTCTCGTATACTCACACAAAACGGCTAATCGATAGGTACAGAAAGTACGTTTTATCTGGTAGAGGTTCAAATTGTCCTCACTCCTGCCCTGCGGAAAAAGGTTTTGTCTTTGCTTGCCATTCATCGCGACACGCCTCTATTCCAGATAATTTGCACCGTTTTGACTCTTCCTGTGAGCCAATTACTACAGCAGCCTGGACCACTCCCATGAGTACAATAAAACCACCGGGTTCACTTTGATGTCTACATGCAAGTCATGATTTTACGTCTCCCTGAAAATTATCTTTCTGTGACAGGCCAGAAGGGAAGGTTGGAGCTGGCCTGCCTTTTGTTTCCTTAGAGATAACTTAATTTTCCCCTCTAGATCCTGAAGTTATTTTTCTCTATCCTCGAAGATATAAAATGTCACCGTAGATGAAGGCTGAATTAAAAGGTATTGTCGACAACCTCTAATTTATGACAAGGCAGAATCATCGTGTTTGTCTTAACCATTTGTGAACTTTGGTTTTAGTGGAATTTGTGGATGTTATTAAATATTGTTCAAATTGCAAGAAACTCCCGATTTTTTCACAGTAAAACATTAAATCATCGTTAGAGGTAGACAAAGCCTGGGAGACATTGTACAAACCCACACGCCTGTCAGTTACTTTATTTCATGCCCATTGGACCTACTTTGATGCATTCTAATGATATTTTTATCATCTTAAATTTTAAGGATAAATTTTAAAAACTCTGATGTAGACTATGGTGTTGTTTTGATCTAAGATTTGTTCTCCAGAAAGATTATACAAAATGACAGTAATACTGACAATGAAGTTTATGTGTCTTGTAATGAGGCAGTTTATGGAAATCTTAGGATTAAAGTATCACATGTCCAGCATTCGCAGGTGAAATAAAGAGAAATGCTTATTTTTAGAAAATCAATGCATGGCTTAACACCCGCTATTTTTCCTCATCAATATTTTCTCTTTTTTTCCTTAAAATTCCCCTTTATTAAAAAAAAAAGAAGCCATTTGCTTTATTTCTGTGAATCCCATGACTAGTGGAAAAGGCATCAAGACTGAATGAATTCCACAGCTAGGAATGGTTGGAATTCAAGTTTGGGCCATAAGTTCCCCCGGCATTACTACCCTGGACTGTGGACCCCTCCTTGCTACCGGAGTTAACATCTTTTAAAAGTGTAGACATATCACAGCGCTGTCTGGAAACGTTTGCTGTAGGACAAAGGCCACAGGACAATTTAAGTGGGAAAAAAAAAGAAACATTACATATATCTTAACATGATAATAAACTAAAATTAAGGTAAATACCTTATGTTAAATGTATTTAATTATACGAAAAGATGGAAGGATACCCATAAAACACAAAAAGCTATCTCTAGATGCTGATAGGAAAGGTGATTTTAATTTTCAGGTTTACAGAGAAAAAATGAAAACCCCAGAGTCAATTCCTCTAAGCCGTGAAGAGATAGCCAACCTATCAGATGCACAGTTCAAAGCACTGGTCATCAGAATGCTCACAGAATTGGTTGATTTTGCTCACAAATTAGATGAAAAAATGCAGGCTACAATACGTGAAATGAAGGAAGACGCATGGGGAACGGATAGAGATGGAAGGAAAACTGGGACTCAAATCAATGGAGTGGACCAGAAGGAAGAAACAAACAACCAAACAGAAAACGAGGAAGAAACAAGAATTCAAAAAAATGAGGAAAGGCTTAGGAACCTCCGGGACATCGTTAAACATCCCAACATCCGAATTATAGGGGTCCCAGAAGGGGAAGAAGAAGAGCAACAAGTAGAAAACTTATTTGAACAAATAATAAAGGAGAACTTCCCCAATCTGGCAAAGGAAATAGACTACCAGGATGTCCAGGAAGCTCAGAGAGTCCCAAAGAAGTTGGACCCAAGGAGGAACACACCAAGGCACATCATTATTACATTAGCCAAGATTAAAATGAAGCAGAGAATTCTAGAAGCAGCAAGGGATAAGGGGACAGTCACCTACAAAGGAGTTCCCATCAGACTGTCAGCTGATTTCTCAGAAGAGACCTTCCAGGCAAGAAGGGGCTGGAAAGAAATATTTGAAATCTTGAAAAGCAGGGACCTACATCCAAAATTGCTCTATCCAGCAAAGCTGTCATTTAAAATGGAAGGGAAGATCAAGCGCTTCTCAGATAAGGTCAAGTTCAAGGAGTTCATCATCACCAAGCTCTTATTATATGAAATGTTAAAAGGACTTATCTAAGAAAAAGAACATCAAAAATATGACGTAAAAGGACAGCAAACTCACAGCTATTAAGAACCACACCTAAAACAAAAGCAAACTAAGCAAACAGCTAGAACAGGAACAGAACCACAGAAATGGAGATCATATGGAGGGTTAGCAACAGGGGCGTGGGAGGAGGAGAGAGAGGGAAAAGGTAAAGAGAATGAGTAGCATAGATAGTGGGTAGAAAATAGACGGGGGGAGGGCAAGAATAGTATGGGAAATGTAGAAGCTAAAGAACTTATGACACATGGACATGAACTAAAGGGGGGAATATGGGTGGGAGAGGGTGTGCAGGGTGGAGGGGAATGATGGGGGAGAAATGGGACAACTGTAATAGCATAATCAATAAAATATATTAAAAATTTTTCAGGTTTACACTTTTCTACACTTTTTAAGTTTTATGTAACACTCGAAGTTTTATATGACAAGCTGATGCTGATTTAAGTTAATAAAAAATAGTTATAAGGAAACGAAAAACAAACTGTTACTCTGGAATGATGGAGTTCAAATTCTCCGGTGTGGTGTACAAAGAAAATATTCATGACAGCCCCCACCACCCTCTCCTTGTCCCACCTCCCACACCTACCACATAGTCTACGCTCCAGAGAAAGTAATAAGGACTCTCTACCCCTCGGCCTTTGCCCCGTCATCCTCCTTACTTCTGTTCTTTCTGCCAAGGAAACCTTCCCCAGTGTCTTTCAACAGTTGTATCCGCAGCATTTGGTAGCCACGGCATCAATTGTATCCACAGCATCAGTTGTATCCATGGCATTTTGCAAATACCCCTCCAGGGGAACTTAACATAGCTCAGCTATCATTTTCCATGTTTTCTCGCCTGCAGGTTCTCTGATGGCAGGTATCGCACGTGGTTTATCTCTGCACCTCTGGTGCCCCTGCCTGGCATCTAATGGGCTCTGTATTTGTTGAATAAACAAGCGAATGAGCAAACAAAGCCCAGAACAAGATTATGGGATCATGTTTTTTTCTCCATTTCATGCGAGCTTTACTTCTCGAGAGGTCTAAGAGGACTTCCTGCACCCTCCACAAAATTACCGTCTGAACTGACATTCTTTTCTACAAGTTCGCGGTGACAAAGCCAAGTAGGGATGGGCGACACGGGTGACAGCTTCCTTTTCTTCCAGAACAAACAGAAGAAACACCCCTTCGCATCTGTGGGCAGAAACTGGGTTTCTCGTCAGGAAAGTCCAGTCTAGATGTAAAGGGAGCGATTTCTGAAACTCACTGCAGAATCACATCTAAGGAAGAAATTATCACCCTTTCGTGTGCATCTCACTTGTTCTGAAGTTATTTGTTATTTTGGCAGGAAAACATGCCTTGGGGAGCTCAGCTCCTATAAAAAGGAAGTTGGCTGAGTCTAGAATGAAAGAATTCTGGTCTCCAGAAAGGCTGCCCGTGAGTACGCCCTCATCTTTTGGCTTAGTCTGGCAGTGATATGTTTAAGAATTGCAGAGTAGTTTTCCCTCAAAGGACTTGCATCTCATTATCTCCCCTCAGCATCCCTATGAAGAAGGCAATCGTATCATCATAAAGCAAATAAGAATATGACATCCTGGCGTGCTGGTTGAATTGCATCCCTGCCAGAATGTATGTTGAAGTCCTAACTTCCGGTGCCTCAGAACGTGAACTTATTTGGAGATGAGGTCATTGTAGATGTAGCCAGTATGGCGCGTCCAAGGGAGAAGAGTGGGCTCTTCACCCCATACGACCGGTGGCTTTATAGGAAGAGGAGAAGAGACTTGGAAACAGAGACACACGGTGTGTGTAAGGCATGTGACGACAAGGGCTGAGACTGGAGCGATGCCTCTGCACGCCAAGGAATGCTGAAGCTTGCCGGGAAACACCGGAAGCTAGGGGAGGCCAGGAGCTATTTTCCCCTGGGGTCTTCAGAGAGAATATGGTCCTGCAACACCTTCATCCCAGACATCTGGTCTCCAGAAGTATGAGACAAACTCTTCTCTAGTTCTACCCAGTTTGTGGCGTTTTGTTACAGCAGCCCTAGGGTACTAACACATATGGATAGAACTGACCCATTTCCCAGGATTTTGCAACTAAGCTACACATGGAGATAGGACTAAGTCCACATCCTCCCCGAGTCAGTCTGTAGTCGAGTTACAGACAAATGTAACTCTTTAGTTATGTAATTCTCTTAGTTTGGCTGCAAAGCGTGGCCAGGACTGTTGAGTTGTCCATTGTAGAAGGTGGCACATGAATTTGCAAAGAAATAAACTTGTGTTTCCCTTCATTTTCCATTTAACCTTTTGCCAGGTTGGTCTAGGAGTTGGGAACAAACCCAGTAGGGATTAAACTAGGCTATAATTTTGCATTGTCTTTCGTGTAGTCATTTATCTGTCCTGATGTACTGTGAAGTCAAGATTTCTGCTTATTAACCTTTCAGCAAAAGCAAGCCCGACTTCTCAGTTAGAAGCTAAACATTAAGAACAATTACCTTAAATGGCACTGCATTTCACATCAAGAGACTTGGCCTTGTGGATGTTCTTTTTTAAGGGCCCATTTGTTACCTAAAAGAGGAAAAAAAAGGAGATGAGAACAAACGATGAGTTAAAATGAATAGAATGTACGGATTCGAAAGAGGAATTCATGTGAATGCCTGTCGGTGATCAGCTTGTGATGCTCACCCATCGTGAGCCCCCGAGAGCAAACCCGTGACGTGGGAGGCAGAGAGGGCTGCCGTCAGTATGAATCCCACCTTCGGTTTTAAAATTCTGGCTCTGCCATTTACCGGCCTTAAGATCCAGGGCACATCACATTAGTCTGTACAGGCTTCTACTTCCCGAAACATCAGAGGCAAAAGGAGTTTGTCCTTTATAGGAGTGTTGTAAGCATTAAAACACTCCTATAGTACCCAAATGCTTAGAGAGAAAAATGTGGATGGTACTCTGACCCTCATCCATGCCCAGAACGAATCATCACCGGAATTGGCTGATACCTATCCTGACCTATCCATGAACACTCACCAAGCACTGCCCTTCTAATAGGGTATCCTCAGTGGCCTCAGGCAACTAAGGAGACCTCCAGAATGAAAGGCAAGCCCTCCCTCATCCCCCAGCTTCTGGGAGCCCACCAACCCTTGAACTCCACACTTCCCCAAACCCTGAGAAGGTCAGCTCTCTCTTTCTCTGCTTGCTCAGAGGGAGACTTAATCAAAACTGTTCCCCCTTCTTAGCAAACGAGAAATTCAGCTTTTTAGTTCAGATAGCAAGTGGTGGCTTCTTCCTTCAACATCCTGAAGATTAAATCGTTGATGATGGGGTGGGGCAAACTAGGTTTAGTTGTGAGTACGTGAAACACAGTTTATTCTTGTATTATTATTTATTAATTACTTCCATATGAATAGCTGCAAACCTACTTTTGCCCCACCCTGCGTATATATGTGTCCCTTGGACATTGCCTGGTGTGGGGTAAGCAGTCAATACATGTTCATCATAGTTATTAAAAACAGTGGTAGCCCCGACCTATCAGATGGGCCAGCGGGAAGGTGAGGCCGTCCAGAAACTAAGTATTAAAACCTAGCATTCAGGAATCACAAAGACCTGGGTTCAAAACCACGCTGCCACCTGATAGCTATTTATAATACATGGCAAGCAAATGACCCTCTCTAAGAGAGGTTGGCAAACGATAGCCAGCTAAATCCAGCCTGCTGCTTGTGTTTGTAACAAAATTTTACTGGCACGCAGCCACACCCGGTTGCTTGTATCATAGCTGTGGCTGCTTTTGAGTCACAGGGTGGGCTGAGTACTTGTAAGTTGCAACAGAGATCATGCAAGCCAACTGAGCCCCCAATATTTACTGCCTGGCCCTGCTGGATGAGCCCCCAGCGCCACATACAGACACGATGTCGTCACGGTAACTCTTGCACGGGGCGGCTGTGAATGTTAAATGAAAGTGCGTAGAAAAGCATTGTGCCGAGTAAGGATCAGACACCGGCCAGCGAATCAGTGGCGAAGGCTACTGTTTTTGTTTTAATTCAGTTTGCCTTCTTTTCAGTGGGGTGCGATCCTCCCAGCGAGTCACAGACCTCACCTGTTGTCCTTTCTTTCAAATTAGGTTGACTTCACACGGTGTCAACCTGCCCCGCTCCTGTAGCCATTGAAACTGGAACGCCCCGTTGCACATACGACCCGTGCCTCGCTGCCTTTCTTCCAAGAGATCGCTGAACTCTCACGAGCTGTCCTTGGGTTGATGAGACACCTAAGTATGTTCTTGCCAAGACAACAATCTGCACAGAGTGGGTGCATTACTCGCGTGATTTAAGGAACCGCTAGCGCCTGTGCGTGCGTGGCACGGTTCACGCACTGGAGAAAGAGGAGTTACCTGAAGCAGAGTCCACAAGACGAGGCCCCACAGGGTGAGTGTGCTGGCGCCGAGCCCGTCGTGGCAACGCCGGGCAGAGTAAAGCCGGCGAGTTTGGCGCGTTCGGTGAGAGGCCGCGAGGCAGGAGAGGCTGAAGCAGACAGACCGAGAGCGGGATGCAAAATGAGGACGGAGCCAGGCGAGGTGGGGGGCGTGCCAGGTCTTGCGGGCTGGAGGGAACCAGCTTTCTCTCCGGAGCACAGGAAAAACGGACTCTCAAAGGAGTTTAAGAGTCTCTCAGATCCAGTTCCCTTTCTTCACAGACCTCCCTGGCTGCTCTTGGAGACGGACACGTGAGCGAGTGAATGGTGGTGGCCAGTTGTCCGTGTTCATTACGAAAAAGTCAGCGGGGGAGAGGGGTGAACAACTTCTGGAACCGGGAGGCACAGGGAGCCCATCGGGGCCTCTCGTGTAGCGCGCATGCGCTGGGGTCCTTTGCTGTTGGGGTCCGGAGCCGGAAAAGGACACATGCCAATCAAGGGACGAGCCAATCTGAAGTGGCGGCAGGTGGAAGTCTGCCGTGCAATTATTTAATTAAACTCTTGAGCGTCTAGCCAGAAACACCCAGATCTACATGCAAACGTGTGGGCGTCTTACAGGCCCTAGTTTGAAAGACAAAGGATCCTTTGTTGTTCATGCATTTGGTGAATTCTGTCAGGGTAGGACGGGCTTTGAAAACCCTTCGCCCAGGCCCTGTCTGTGAAATTCAGTAACTAGGACAGCCCGGGGCTTCTTGGCAAAGTCTGGACACGTCATTGGTCTATTCCATTTTGACTTATTTTCCCAGTTCCTCCATTCAGTTAATATTATTTTCGCTACTACATGTTCTCAAATGTTTACAACATAGAAAGTACTGTTTTAGGGACATCGTGGTACATCTTATCCTCACAAACCCCTGCAATGACCCATAGCAGCAGCAGCAGTAAACCAGTAAACGCATGAGAAGTGCTTAGGACAGTGCTTCTCCCTCAGTAACCAGTAGCTGTAGCGTCATCCCACCCTTAGCATTAGTATCGCTATCGCCATTACTCTTGTATCTGTTGTTAACTCAATCGATCACCTAGGACGCTGAGGCTCAGAGAAATGATGAAGCCACCGTCCCAAGGTCGGATGGCAGGGCAAGAACTGGAACCCGAGAGTGTGAGACTTCACAGCCGTCCTGGGAACCAGCAGATCTGCAAGCCGGAGCTGGTCGAAACTATATTGTTATTTGGGTTAGTACTTGAACCATTTGCCTTTAGGATCCATCCTTGATGGGCCTTTAAGACTTCCTAGGAACAAATACACACACAGCTGTCCCTATGAAAACACACTCACAGTTCTAGGTACGCTCAGACCGCTAATAAAATTACAATAATGGAATCTCTGTATAATAAATGTTGCTGTTTGTCAAATTGAAAAAAAAAGAAATTATTTTTAAACCTTTAAAACATATGTTACAGACCTAATGGTGTAAAATAATTCTCAGTGGAAAACAGTCTACGATTATGAATCTAATTTAGAACAATAAATGTCCTAATGTTGCCACGGTCATACCAGTAGGTGTGGTGCTTTATGTGCAAAAGCCAGGAGCACTTTCCAAAGATGTTTTCTGATGGATGCACCAGAGTTAAAGTTCTTTCGTTCATTTTTGCCTACCTCAAGTGTTTCTTGAACAAGGTCTTGGGAAAGCCAAAAAGAAAAAGAAAGAATTATTCCCGTAGGAACATAGGCAGAAATTAAAAACCTGCAAATTGCTGTCAACACGGTGAATATTAATAAAAGGAGGAAAAGAACCTGCAAGCAAACAGACTGTGCTGAATCCTGGGCTGCGTCGCCCACTGAGAAGCAGGGCACTCATTGTGCTGCTTGGGCATTTTTGTGACAGGTTCCAGGCACACGGACAGCTCCTCTCCACGCCCCTCCGGCTTCGGCTGGCTGGCTGGCAGGGCATGCCGGGAAGAGCTTCTCCTGGCTCTGTTCTTCAGTGACTCAGGAACACGCAGGGCTGGCGTCCGATTACAGAATAATTCCCACGGGCCATCTTTTGTGCTCTTTATTTAAAGTTCACTGATGCGAAGTTCTCTGCCAAATTAATTGGCAGGCTCTACCCCCGTCGCCAATCCAGGCTCATTGTTCCTCCCGATAAAGCACCTACCAAGCTACCACTTGCTTAGCGATGATGGGGTTCCAGCCCCGCCTCCTTGTCCAGTTCCCTGGTCTGAATGCCAGGCAGTAACTGGGGCAGAAGTGCACCCAAAGGCAGTAGCTCCTGCCTTTCTCAGTCACAGACCCTCGATTTTATTTACATACCTGACAGAGGTCCTCCAGGAAAGAAGGAAGTAGATGCCGATCGAGGAGTGGTCATGGGAACCAGGTGGTCACGGGGCCAGCTCTGGCCAACAAGCTATAAACAACAACATCCCCTGGAGGCCCCTGAGAAAGTGAGGTGTCTGTGTCCACCCCCACCCCAAAAGAAATGTTCTGCACCGCTCCCCCTTGCTTTGGAAATTTGGGGATAAGATCATCCCGTTCAGAAGAGTGAGGCCCACCTTGTAACTGTGAGTGGGAAGTTTAGAGAACTGCAGGAAGACTAACCTGGAGCCTAATACCATTGAGCCACTGAAACATCATGAGCCAATCACCTTCTGCCAGAACTCTGTTTATGTGAGAATGAAACATTCCTTTCAGATTCTGAAAAGTGGATATTCCCTTACTTGCAGCCCAAAGCATTCAAAACTCTTACGCCAGTACTCTGATTTTTTAAGCAGCCCTTTGCCTTTTTCTAAACCAGTGTGAAGGGTAGCATGGCTCTTAGACAATGATGGCTGTGTTTCCACTGGGGAGAGCTGTGGGTCTGGTGTGTGTGTGTGGGCAGGGGGTAGCGGGGCAGGTGATAGGTGGTTGCCATTGACCTTGAGAATTCCTGCCTATTTTTGCTGGGTGTCAAGAATGCAAAGCCCCGACTGCCCTTCCCCGAGGTCACTTTTCTGGACTCTATTTATAGCAGGCAACTTCAAGGGAGGAGGTAACATCTCCCCCAGATAGGAAGCAGGCTTGCTTACAGCTCATTGCACACACAGTGGGGTCCCCTAGCCTGCACCCTATCACAAGGCAACAATGCCATTGGCTTTATATCCACCTGACTCTGCCCTCACCCAAGGACCTGTCCCTACTGCAGGTGTGTCTCTGATACTGGAACAATGGGAAGCCTGTCTCCAAGCCAAGTCCATGAGCAATCTTTATTAACATCTCCATCAAAACCCACATGCACCATGAAAAGCAGAATGTCTGGAAATCTTGTTTTGGGGCTGAACTATCTTCTATCATTTACAACGACTAACCAACAGGTGGGGTCCCTTCACTGATCATTTGAGGATATTTAATAACATCCCCAAATCAATTTTCTATCAACTAGGACACTACTGAGATGGATATTGGTGTTGAGCAGGGAGGGTATGTAAGCACAGATTACTTTTTATTCATTTAAAGTAGTCTATTAATCAATACTTTTATATTAGAATAACTCTTACTTTCTCCTTAACCACTGGGTTCTAATAAGGAATCTCACATAGTGGAGACCTTCATAGATAAAGGGCATAATATGAAACTTGTTTCTAACTTGCTTTGTTCCCTTAATAATGTATCAGGAATACTGCCCATATTATTAACTATTCTTATGCAACATCCTTGTAAATGCATATATAATATTCCACTGCGGGGGACACACTATATTACCAGTATATACTACTAGACACTTGGACTCTAAAAATTATTATTAATGTTGCACTCTGTATGTTTGTAGTTCAATATCTGCACATGTCCTTAACTATTTGAGATAATAAATCTTATTATTTGAGATAATAAATTTCTAGGAGGGGGACTGTCACACTGAAGGATTGATATATACTAGGAAAAATTTTAAGTAAGTCCTTTTCAACTAGTATTCCCCAAGAGATTGCTTCTCCCTTCCTTAGCATCATCTGAAAACGTGATGTGCCTGCATTGAACTTGACTCTCTACCTTTGTATCCATTAGCTGTTCCATCCCAACTATATGCATTGTCAGTACTGAAAAGTGAAGCCCCTTTGGCCAGCTCTCCTCCTGCAAATGTTTTTCCTCCACATACTGTTCTGTGTTTCTCCACCTCCTGCTTCCAAAACCTTGTGCTCCTTGGGAAACCACGTACCTGGGTACCAGGCTCCCGCTAGTTCCTCAGCCTACCTCCTCCTCCTCGTCCTCTCCGTCCCTTGGTATCAACTGAGCTCTCCCTCTCCTCCAAGGACACTGCTTTTCTGTAACCATCGAAGGCGAGTTACACTTTTTCCACACCCCGGTTTTCAATGGGCAAGCGATGCTCAGCATTCTCCTAGCTTCTGACTGCCCCTCTGTAGCCACCGCACCGCAGCCTGGTGTGAAAACACGCTCTTCTTTGAGCGTTGCGGCACCTTGCTGTCCGTCTGACATTCTTGCCTCCTCCCTCTGTGGATGCCCGTGGCTCATTCCGCAGCCGGAGTGGTCTCTTTAAAACACGGAAGTCGGATCGTGCTGTTCTGCGCCCCAAATCACCCAGTCATCCCAACACACACAGTAAAATCAGAAATCCTCCCCACGCCCTATAAGGCCCTCAGTACCTGTGCTCCATGCTCATGCCTTGCTAGCACACGATAACCTCGGGGCTTATCGGTCACCCTTCCACCTGCCCGCAGGGTTTGGCTGAAGCATCACCTCTTTGCAGGCGCTTTCTCCAGCAGCATGTCCAAAACAGGCCGGGTCTCCCACCCAAAATCATCCTCTAGCTTCTACCCCCACTTTGTTCCTCTTCCTAGTCCCTCCCTGCACCTCACTCATGGCAGGCATGAAACGGCACGCCTCCCTGAAAGGAGGGACCTGTTTTGCTTTGATTCAGAGCGCAAATCCATCACCTTTAGATTGGGGCACGTAAGAAGTGCCGAGTCAGTATTTGCTGAATGAACAAAGGAAGGGATGATTATCATTTGGTCCTTCACTCACACGTGTTTTGACATTCTCCCTCTCTCTGTTATAATGTAATTAGCTGTTTTCCTGTCTGGCAGAACGGAGCTCAAACTCCCTAGAGGCCGGGGTTCACCCTATTTTTCTCTGTCTCACACCCTGCGGGAAAGACTTGCCAGGGGATGGGGACTCAGGAAAGCATCCGTTGACCCAAACGCTCCCGTCTTTCAGAGCCTTCCCTGTCTCGCCACTTTTTCAGATGGGAAACGGAGGCCCAAGGGAGTGCGGAGAATTCCCCAAGCTAGCGAGTGGCTGAGCCATGACTTTAACTCACATATTTTTACCCCAAGTCATGTTCTTTTTTTTTCTTTTAATCTGGTTTTTCCTACTAAGGGCCTGTCCTCATCTTGAATGGATATACATGTGCAGAAGCTCCCGGCACCACGCACATGCTGCGAAGTTATGCTTGAGACCTTGGGACCCTTAATTTGTCAAACGTTTGGAAGAAAAATATGCTGCTCTAATTATAGAACGCAGATGGCACTTCGAAAACTTACAAACTATGTCACTTAGCAAAGTAGAACATGAAACGATCATGCTCTATAGAGTGACCTTATTCTTATTTTTTTTTAAGGGACAATTTTGTGACTCTTCCTCTGAAAGGCATAAAACAGGCTGCCTACATGTTCTTGAAGATAAGAAAAACTAAAGTAATCCCATTAAGCATGTTATAATAATTTTAACCATCAATTGTAAAAGTGGGCCTTCCTAATTCTAGGCCACAGTTAGCATTTGGGGCTGAGTTATTGCTGCTTATGTAAGTTGCAGCTCTCAAACCAAATATACACTAGCTGGGTTTTACCCATTTCCACATGTCTAATTATATTGTGATAGCATCAGCAGTACCCTCTGCAAACGTTGAAAACCTCATGACTCAAAAATAATCTACAGGGAAACTTCCGGAAGCAAGGGGGAAATGTGAATGAGGACACGGCCTAGTATCAAAGCCAAATATCCTGAGGACCAAACTGTCGCCAACCGACACGATTCTTTATTTTTTAATGAAATGTCCGGAAGTGACGCGGAGTTCCCAGTTCTGCCGTTTCCTCCACAGAATGCACACGAACCACAGACCACAGCAGGGAGACATTCCGCCACAACCCTCACTGCACCCCGGAGCGTGGCGTGAAGGGAGAGCGCAAATCACTGAATCAGTTCATTGGGTTCCACATGTGTTGATGGAGCAGTGAATCCGATCAAAGATCCCACCTTTACAGAGTTCGCGTTCAAGCTGTAATTAAGAGTGATTATGAAATCTACTCAAATGGTCTTTGAAAGTAAGCTCGGCAAGGATCTGAAACAATGGAAGGAGCACTTCTGCTTGAAGTGCGAGTATAAACCCCTCAACATTTCCCAGAACCTCGCGGACGAAATGAACTCAGGTGTGAAACTTCTTAGAAAACAGCGATGCCTCTATCTTAGTATGTATCAGAAAAAGACTGCTTCTCCACTTAAGCTGGAGACATATTATTTATGAAATACGTGATATATGTGTAAAGACATATAAAAAGACACAATAGTAAGTATTTATTTGTCTATTATATGTTCGCATACATATTTAAAGAAAGAAGAGAGGTTTTTCCATTAAAAAGTAATGAAATAGCAAGCGTATGTATGACACCCGACACGGCAAAAACTGTGAAGGTGACTCACGACCAAAGTTTCACGAATGTCGCCAATTTCTTCAGAAAGTGATTTTAACCCACATTATTCCTAGCTGCGGATGTGGGAATCTTGATATCAAAAAAATTACTTATCTATAGAACATTTTATTAAACCCATGAATTTATTTACATACACACACACACACACACACACACACATACAATCAAAGAACTAATTGTGCAATAACAATGATATTGATTTTTTTTTTTACATTTCAGGCATTTCAATAAGCATTTCACATACTGTATATTGTTTGATACACTCAACAAAATTATTAGATAAGATTGACGGGATTGGACCAGTTGTTGCGCATCATTTGGTGTGTTTGCCTGTTGACTTTTAGGTGAGTTGTGGGCTATCAGCTCCAGAAAACCACTGGCTCTGTCTGTTTTGTTCCTTGATGAGTCCACAGTGCCTGAAGCATAGCTGATACCCAGTAAATATCTCTTAAACAGGCCAGTGAGGGAGTGGATAAATGAATAAATGTCTACGACAGGGGTATGGACCAAGTGCTCCGAGAACACCGAGAGGTTCATTTTTATACAGGTACCCCTTTAAGACCAGGAAGGAAACTGCAAAACATAGACTGTCGAGACCATATACATTTAAAATCTACCCTGCTTTGAAGGAGAAGCCTCTCTCTGTGAAATGTCCTCACTGACAGCAGACGTATATCTGGTTGCTTATGTAATTGGAAGATGAACCATGGAACTAAATTTTAGGGTCTCCTTCTTCTTTTGATAGACAAAAGATGTCTCTTCATCTTCCCCGAACCTCTCCTGCATCGGTATTCATCTTCCAAGAGAGAATCGAAATTCCAGTTCTGGGGCACGGGCCCACATCCTTCGACTTTGCAATGAGCTCTTGGCTCTCGAGGTTCACAGCGCACCGCGGAGTCTCGGTAGGAGTGGACTGGTGTGACTTCCAGCTGCACTTTCCTCCCGGGACTTCCGCTGTCTCCCCTTCCATTTCGGTGCGACTATAACGCAGAATGGTTCCTGTGGCATTTAGGGAGAATTTAAAATCTGAATGCACTCACCTCACTTCACAGGCTCTATAGCCTCATACTCCTGACAGAGCCCATTCCCTTACCATTAAAATTTTATACATGCATTTCCGGTCTTTTCAATTTGCTCTTTAAAAATGTAAGCATTCTTGCAGTCCAGCTCTCTTTCAACAATTCTTTCTGGCCACAAAGTACTTTATGTGAACCCTGGAACTTCCTTTTTTTCCTTTAGAATACTGAGGTCAGTGGTGCTTTTAAATTTTTGTCGTTAGGAATAAAAATGCAAGGACCTCATCATGATTTTCAGTATGAGGCACATACTCAGTTGAGTTGTATGAATGTCTTCTGGAGAAAAAGCGCTCAACAGGAGACAGAAAGGGTAAGTCAAGTGCTCAGTAGCGCTCCTTCCTGAGGTGTGACAGAGGTCAGAGTTTGACTGTTGTACCAGAGACCCCACTAGGGCAAATGCTGGGATGTGAATCATTTCTGATGTCGACGGTCTTCCCATCTCCGTCCCCAAAAGATGTACATTTTGGTTGGTCAGTTGGTTTATTTTTACTGCCCACCATCCATTCTCTTTTCTTTAGTAAGAGCCCATTTTTTGTCTTTTGAAAAGAAATCCTCCTTTACCCCACACGGTTTTTGTAGGATTCAGTCTACTGACCTTGCTCCAGCAATATTCATATGGGTAAGCCATGGCCAATCAGGATGCTTCTTCCACGCCTTGGTTCAGGAATGCACGAGAACTAGACCTATAAGACGACCTTAAGACTGTGACAAAATCATTATAGAAAGAAATTCTCTTTATAATGCTGTTGCTATTCTAGTAGGATTGATTTATTTCTTTAGATTATTTACTTATTTATATTAGGTAGATTTATTTATTTATATTATGTACATTTAGAGTTGCTGGAGGCCATTTTGTAACAATGAATCCAAGAGCCCGACTAAAGTCAAAAGAGAAGAAAGCAAAGGGAAGAGATATAGGGAGATCCCTAATGACAGTCTGAGTACCTGGATGCAGCCACGCCTGAAGATTACTCTCAAGTTTTCTGTTGCATCAGCCAATAAATTATTACCGAAGACAGTTTGAGCCATCTTTTTGACTTTTGGAACTGCCAGCATATTGACAAAAATAAATGTGGTTGTCTGATCATCACTAGCCCAAATTTGAGAATCCAGAAATAGGCCAGGCAATTCTCCCATGAAGTGCTTGCTCTAAACAAAGACTTTCATGGTGTCCATCTGGAGTCAAGGGATTTCTTAGGAAGATCCGTGAACAACTTAGTCTTTTTAGGAAGTTCTAATCTTATAAGAAAGATCTAAAAGGACGTCCATTTTCCTTCTGTGTTGCATTCTTGATGGACATTTAAAACAGAAATACTAGCCTAGAAGTAGTCATTTTCAATGGATCCAATCCATATGCAGTTCTATTTATTGTCTTTGCATTTTTTGACACATTTCTGCTGCAGGTTCTAGTCAACTTTGCCAGCAGACCAGATTGGAATATTGATGTAGCACAGACAGGAGCCCACTTTTTGCCAGCGTGGCCAGAACACCATCTGTGGCAAATGAAATCTGATTGCTTTGCACAAAGTCATCTGGGTCCCAGTTGTGGACATGGTACAGGGTCTGTGAGGGTGAAAATAAATCCAGGAGCTTGTCTCTCCTTAAATCACCCACATTCTTGGGACACAGAGAAAAAGGGAAGGAAAAAATCCACCTACGAATGACAAATGATCAACACTGCTTGCTTGCTAAGTGAAGCTGACTAATTAATCTATTGCCTCTGAAATGATTTCAAGGTGTTGTAGAATGAGCTTGCCTATATTTCACATTTTCTAGGACATAAGGCAATAAATTCTAAGCGTGCTCCATTGCCCTGTAACAAGTTACTCACATCATCTTCACTCGAGTTGATTACCGATCAAATCATCAGGTGACCATGATCGAGGCTGGAAGCACTTTTTCTTTTTTGCCAAAGCACATGCACCGCAAAATGTTTTCAGAGCGGGAAGATTCGAGGAAACGCACAGTTGGACGTTCCTGGACTCTGATTTCAGTCGAACAGCAACATTCGATTTATTTAGTCAGAGCACGTTATTTGCAACCTGCGTGATTTGCATGTGCTTATTCCTAAGGAAGCCAAGAACAAGCATCTTTTAATCCCCATTTATCTCCATAACGTCCCAGGGTGGAGTGCGGACAGCATGGACTGGCAAACCTGACCCAAGTTTATCATGCTTTGCCGATGAAGATCTCACAGCACAAAAAGTTGAATTTGTTGGCCTCAGGGTACTCACACATGAGACCAGAATCGTACGACTCCGCTGATTCTCACCCCCAACCCCCGTTGGATTTCAAAAACCCGGAAGCAGACGTGGAGCTAACCCTACTGGTCGCAGGGGTCATTCCCAAGCAACCCTCTCCCCTCACTGCCCATGTCAACCCTTGGAGCGGAGATTTCTCAGCAGTGCCGCTCAACAGAGCACCCGGGATTTCTCAGCGTCCACAGGCCTCCATCCGGGCTGCACCTGGAGGTAGAAAGATAAACACGTGGGGACTCCTGCCCCCGGGAACCTCTTCATTGATGGGAGAGACAGAGAGTCACACGTGGCAAAGTTTTGGTACTCTCTCGGACACTGTTTCTTCTTCATTTTTTCGAATAAACAAAAATAGAAACAAAAGTGAATTAAAAAAGCTAGCAACCCCCATCTACTCCTCTAGTTCTAAACCCTGAAGCAATAACGTGGACAAAATTGGCATGAAACCTTCCCCACCATTCCTTTAATGCTTGTGTAAACTTGTACAAACCTATGTAGGCTTTATTGTTCATTTTCTAAGTGGGATCACACTACGTTACATACACTGCAACTTGTTTTTCTGTTTGTTTCATATCATAAATATCCCTTTAAGCATATGTGGAAAAAGAGAACTTTACCCTTTTTAATTTATTATTATTATTTATTTGCACCTGAGAATGTGCTTGTTGATTTTAGAAAGAGGGGAAGGGAGGGAGAAAGAGAGAGAGAGAGAGAAGCATCCATCAGTTGCCTCTTGTATGCACCCAACTGGGCACCAAACCCACAACCTAGCTATGTACCCTGACCAGGAATCGAACCACTGACCCTTTGGTTTATGGGGCAATGCCCAACCAACTGAGCAACACCAGCCAGGGCAGAAATAAAACTTTTAAAACAACTGTATAATATTCTATTTACAGATACACCACACGTCATTCTTGGTAAACATTTGAGTTACTTTTCTTCCTCCAGTGATTTTTCTCCTTTTTTGTCTTCTCCACCCACTGCTCATCTCCTTCTCTTTTTCTGATTCTTCTTTTTTACGTTGGTCACCCCACCAGAGAAAGGTGCAAGGAACGCATTTGAACTTCTGTTTCCGCTTAAGTTTTCTCACTTCTACAGAAAAGACTCAGAGAAGTGGAATTTCCAAGACAAAACCATACTTCAAATTTTAACATCAATGCGTGCAGTTGTAAGTAACTTCATCCGAAGTCTTTTGTTCTTTTGTTAAAATGGTCACATTGTAGTCAACTTTTCTGTTTGTATCTCTATTTCCTTATATTGTTTTGTATGATAATAGGGGCCTGTTGTAACAACAGTCCTGTGATTTTTTAAAATTTTGTTTATGTTGCTAGCAAATGCATCAGCACTTAACTACGGCCCAGATTCTGCTCTAAAAGCCTTATGTCTGTCAACTCACCCGCTTTTACAACGGTCTATGTGCCGTTAATGTCCCACTTACAGAGAAGGAAACCGAAACAGAAGCTACGTAACCTGCTGACAGCTACACGGTTCAGAAGTGAAATAGCCAGGATTCAATACGGAGGAGGCTCACCCGCGCCCTGCGCTACCTTTCAGGAAGCAAAGGAAGGGCCTAGGACCTGGAGGCCGACAGCCTTGGGTTAGACTCCGGCCTCTGCTCCTTACTGGTCTCATAGCCTTGAGAAATTCTTTATTATTCCTGGGTCTCAGTTTTCTCATCTTTGAAATGGGTCTCATGTCAACCTCTTGGAAGGGCTGTCATGAGAACCAAACGAGGTAATGTCTGCAGAGTGGCTAAAAGCTCCCAAGCTCTTTCTTCCCCTCGTACCCTCTCTCCCCTTCCTTTCCTTCACCATTTCCTCTTGTTCTTTCTTTGTATCTGTAGCCCCTGGCTCAGTGTCTGGGCTGAAATATTTTTAAAAAAGATGTTATTTGTCTTCTTTCATTTTCTTGTTGACATCTGCTCTCAACCTACTGCTTTGCCACCTAGAAGGCATGCAATAATTAAAGGCTAAATTTAGCAAACTTTGATCTCACATTCAGATCACTTGGGAAAACATTTTAAATATGTATGTATGCGTGTACGTATGCCCCAGTCCTAGAGAGTGTATTGCTATGGTTCTCTCTGAGCATCGAGTCCTTCCAAATTTCCCCGGCGGGTTCTAACACAGAGTTGGAATCAAGAACTGTTGATCTGATGGGAAAGACTGTAGTCTTAACCATTCTGATGCAACAGTGGCTCTTCAACTTGAGGCACAGCCAAGTTACTCACCTGGAGGACCCATTAGAACACAAACTGCTGGGCCCCATCCCCAGAGAGTCTGTTTCAGTCCGTCTGGAGAGGGAGCCCAGACTGGCATTTATAACCGGTTCCTAGGTGAAGCTTAGCCTGCCAGGCAGGGGACCATATTTTGCAAACCACTGTGCTACATTTTCAGTGAGAGAGAAGGATACCTTATCTTCCAGGGACTCCGAGTGGGAATCTTAACTTGGATAGGAGCCTATTCTACATTTCCGTAGCACCTAACGTACACTTAGGTCCTGTTTCCATCATAACATTAGCATCTTTCTCTTTTCCAAATTAGACTGAATGCTTCTCTAGCATTGAAACCATGAGTTTTTTATTCCTATAACGCTCCAAGGTTGGCCTAGCTTACTGACAGAGTAGACACTCAGAAAACACTGAACAAGCCCCAGCGGGTATGGCTCAGTGGATTGAGCACTGGCTTATGAACCAAAAGGTCACCAGTTCAATTCCCAGTCAGGGTTCATGCTTGGGTTGCCGGCCAGGTCCCCAGTAGGGGGCGCGCAAAAGGCAACCACACATTGATGCGTCTCTCCCTCCATTCCCTCGATCTCTAAAAGTAAATAAATAGAATCTTTAAAAGAAAAGAAAATGTTGAATGAATCTCTACCTAGAGGTAGAAGTCAAGGAAGTCTTAATTCATCATCAAATATTATCTCGCTTGTAGGCACTAAACTCACTGAACTTCCTGAGCTCAATTAGGGAGGCTCGGGCAGCGAAGAGAATAAAAATGCCTGACCCCGCATCACCCCCGTCCAACCGCTGGCTGTCCTGAAATAAAGTCATGGCCTTCCACCTCTGGCTGGCCTTTTCCCGTGATGAAAATCTATTTCACTTCCCTGCAACGGCAACATTTCATCAGTCCAGAGTCCTTGTTTCCCCCGCCCACCCCCTTTTAATTTAGCAGGTGTTTAATAGTACATAATTATATCTTACTACTGTTTGGGATAAGGAAATTAGGAATCCAATTTGCGTTTTAGGAATAATTTGAAAACATGAAAGCTAATTATCTATGATCCGATTTGGCCAAATGGGATAGGCTGGCTGTCGTTTGACAATAAACTCTGGCAGTTATCTGAATAAATCAAAAATTTGGGTGTGAATTCATTTACCAGTTGATTGTTTTGGGTCATATTCTTAGTTGGGACACTTTTTTTTTCTTTTGCCTGCCCGTTCTATTCTTATCTCCTTTTGGGGATCCTTTCTCCCCACTGGTATGTAGTGTTAGTAGTAGGATAATCCTAAGGGTCGGCTCTCTCGAGGAAAACTTTGTCACCTGGAAGGCATGTGGGAAAAGTACTTTCTTGGCGTGGGAAAGGGCCTTGGTTATAAATAAACCTCCACCATCACGTGCTCCTTCCCAGGAGAAGAAAATGTTTCTGGCACGTCGAACCAGGTAGTTCCGGATAGGTGATTGCTCACCTTTGCAAAGCCTTTGTTCCGGGTTATTCCCAAATCTGGTGTAACAAGCTCCCTTTCATTCTGTGAGTCTTCCAACGTTACGGCCCCATGCTGTTCTAATAAATTCTCCTTGCTCTAATTTGCCATATTTGGTTTCTGCTGCTTGCAGCCTTACAACCCCTGCACCCATCAGCTCCAATAAAAATACCTCTTTCTTTATTGTTTCCTGCACACTCACTCTTCGACTCAAGTTCATTCGTTGTCATTAGCTGGGACTTTGTTTCCAACCATCACATTTAAATGAAATGTTTTCAGTTCTTTCTTCAGCTTTTTCCTTTTAAATAAAAGCCCCCACCTGAGTTTTAGGGGATTTATTTTCTTCATTAGTTACACCACTACGTATAAGCCTTGGGTGTTTACATCCAAAGCTCATGAGCCATGCTATGTTTTAATAAGAACAACTGTTCTTTTCTTTAGATTGTAAGACATATCCGGTGCTCTATAGGATATAGTTCTTATTTCTCGAAAGCAATCTCCAATGAAAACTATCCGTGTCACCAGAATTTAGCAGTGTCTGACACCTATTGGAGGCATCTTTTCTGAAGTGACTAAGTATTGTTTCAAATAAGGATATTTGAAGGGACATTAAAGCTCAGTGAAACCAACCCTTTATTTAGAAAAGGAGGTGAGAAATTGTCAATTCACTTGTTAGGGATGCCCAAACCCAACCCCGTAAGAAATCCATGTGGGGTTCAGACATATCTGAACACTACACACATCACTTAAAACCTTAGGGGCTAAATTCCCTCGAATTTATAATGGGGATCATGACATCCATCTCTTTAAGGCACGAAGGTTTAGCAGAGCCAATCACATAAGTGCTAAATAAATAACACTGTTACCATTACTGCAATGAAGGGTTTAATCTTTCTAGTATTTGATGCCTCCGCTCAGTTTCCTTAATGCATTACAGCATTTTTCCCAAGTGAGAACTAGTAACGATTTTATGATGGGTGTCTTCATCAAATACTTCATCTTAGGGAAGTTGGTGGTTCTTGGAAACATGGAAAAATTACATGCCCAGGAAAATCAAAGCACGCCTGGCTGCTTCCAAATCATACCACCTGCTGAGTTACTTTAAGAGGTTATATTTAAAGACACAAAGATACTACTGGCTACTCGTCAACTTTGAGATGAGGCAGAGCTAGAAGGTATACATTTTTTTCAGATTTGGGATACAATAAATGTCTTTGAGTTGATATGAAATCAAAGAGATCAGGCGTCAGCAGAGTACGGCCCGTGGATCAGTCTGTTCTGGCACCTGTTTCTGTACACAAAGTTTTATTGGAATACCACCGCCACACCACCTGTGGTTGCTTTCTTGCTGCAACGGCAAAGCAAGGTAGTTGGGACAGACACCATTCGGGCTGCAAATGCTAAAATAGTTCCAAATGCCCCCTTTCTGAAAGAGTTTGCTGATTTATTGATTTAATGAAATCTCAAAAGATACAAGATTCCCTTTCTGGGGAACATTCCAAACCCTGATTGAAAGCGGTTGCCTTTTCCCTGGGTCTGCCTCCTGCTTGTCACACGTGTCCCCTCTCACCTGCAGTTCCTGTGTCATCGGACTGACATATTTACAAGTTGATTGCTTTAGTCCCAGACACCTGTATCGTGAAGGTGGGCGAAAAATAAGTCGATCTGCAAACAGAAATAAGCAGAGACTGGGTTTGGGCTTGGGGTACTTCTCTGGGTTGAATCGCTGGCCAAGGCCCTTATACACACGGAACAGGAAACTCTGAGGCTGCTAAAAGCCAGGCCTCGGGAGAACTGGGCAAGTCGGAAAAGCCAACCAGAAGTCCACCGTGGGCCACAGGTGTTCCAAGGGGCTGTGGCTACTTCGCCATAGTTGCAAGCACAAGCCACTCACTGAAAGGACTATTTAGATGCTCACCACAAGGGTGGGACAGCTGGAAAAGGGACTCTTCCCTGCTGGAGTGCGACAGAAACAACCTCTGGGGCTAGCAACACGGAGGACGAGTTTTAACAGGAGCAGCAGCCCCCGGGGTGACAAAGGAAAGGTCCAATGCCAATTGCGAGAAAAGGGGACACCTGTAGGTCGATACACGAGAGGTTAATTCACCTGACGTCCGATTTCCTGAATGGGCAGCCTGCTCCAGACTAGGAGGTGACGTCACACAGTAAGTTGAGGGGCATTCACAGCAATTATGTTGACCCACGGCCTGGAGAAGGAGGCACCCCTCTCCCTGGGAGTGTGGCAGTGTCCCCAGTGGGGCAGCGCGTGCTCGGGCAGAGTCCCAGTGGCCTGTCAGTTTCCCTGTGGGTGTGGCCTTGGCGATTACAGAGGAGGCAAGTCCAGGAGCTCGTCCCCTCCAGGTTATGAGGGTTGTACTGAAGCACGAGGACAGAGCAGCGCTCCAGGGGAGGAGGTGCCCGCCACTGAGAGACGGGAACCCCACCCCCTGCCCCCCGTGGGGAAGCAGCCCCGGCACACTCCTGGCAAACCATAAAACCGTAGGGGGGAAAGAAACGAAAAGGCTGCTAAAATCATCCTGTGTGTCGCAGACGGCCAACAACTGTAACTGCTAATGAGATCTGCTTCCAGAGGACAGCCTGGGCCATTTCTGTGCAGTGATGGGAGACCCCCGCCCCAACTCCTGTGAGTCCCCAGGACCCTCGGGAGAGCAACCGGAGCAATTCAGGGCGAGAATTCCAGCAGCTCTGTTCGTGGCCGCTTGCACGTTCTGCTTGAAATCCTACGGCCTGCGGCCTGGGGGACACTGCTTGGCAAATCACAGTGGAGAGGGCTCCCTAAAGGCCCCCATCAGTCCATCCCTCTCTGGCTAAAGGTGACAGTGTTGCCCTACTTTTCGGTTGAGCACCCGTGTGGCCGTGCACACACCTGTTTGCCAGAGGCTCTCACGCTGCGCAGCTCCAGGAGTCAAAGGGCCAGCCTAGCTCCAAGGATCCCAGTCGGGAGCTAGGAGGCCACCACGCTGAGAGGCGGCCAAGCGGCCGGGCGAGCCTGCAACCTCTTACGGAGTCCCTGCATCCGTAGTCAGTAAGTATGACACTCTCCTTGGGTCCAGACGATGCTTCTCATCATAACAAGACAGAGAGAACTCACACGTGAGTGTGGAATCCTTCGTTTCCACGCCTCCCGCATCGGCTGGCCTCTGAAGCTGGCTGAGCTGGGTGTGCAGGCAACAGACACAGGATGCGCACTCCCCTCTAACGAAAACACTCCGAACACAGTGAGCTGACTTAGGCCAGTGACCGGTTAGGCAGCGGACATCGTAGTCCGGGAGTGGTCCCTAAGAGCTCCAGGATGCCTTCTTCCCACCCAAGTTCAATGTCGACGTACGACCAGTGCTTCCATTTAATAAACATTGTTTCTGCGCCAGCCATGTACTGAATCTTTACAACAATCTCAGAAATTAGTGTTATTAACACCCTCATTTTACAGGTGAGGAGGCAGAGTTTAGGTTAGGTGGGTTAGTAACTGACCTAAGGTCGCTCAACCGGTAAGAAGCAGAGCGAAGCAATAACGATGCCTGCCTCCTGACCACGACGCTATCACGCCCAGCCTCCCCAAAGGTTCTTGTCAAAAGGCTATTAATAATCCATGAGTGTCGCCCTGGCTGGTGTAGCTCAGTGGATTGAGTGCGGACCTGAGAACCAAAAGATCGCGGTTCGATTCCCAGTCAGGGCACATGCCTGGTTGCAGGCCAGTTCCCAGCAGGGGACACACAAGAAGCAACCGTACATTGATATTTCTCTCCCTCTCCCTCTCTCCTAACCCTTCTCCTCTAAAGATAAATAGATAAGAATCTTAAAAAATAATAATCCATCCGTGTCATCATCCCTGGGATTGGCAAACGATGGGCCTGGGACCCAATCTGGCTGACCACCCAATGCAGCTCGGGAGCTAAGTATGGTTTGTACATTTCAAATGGTTGGGGAAAAAAGTCAAAAGAAGAACATGATACATGTAATTACATGCAGCTGAAGTTTTGACTGTGAATAAAGTTTTATTGGCATACGGCCATGCTCATTTGTTCACCTATTGTGTGTGCCCGCTTTCCTGAGAGCAGAGCAGACAGAGGAGTGAAGGAGTGAAGACAGGCACTGAGCGGCCGGCGAAACCTAAGATACTCTCTGGCTCTTCACAGAAAGCGTGCAGACCCCTGCCCTCGTCGGCCGTGTGGGGTACAGCTAGTCCTCAAAGCCGCAGTGGACTGTTTACAGCAGACAGAGCTTAAGTGAAAAAAAAAAAATTCAGGAATGATTCAATCAAAGTAACCATCTTTTGTCTTTCTTAAACTAACAAAAGCTGTAAAAGCTGTACGAGCCATAGGTGCCAATTGTTTGAATCATAGCTAAGATCCGTTTTCTCACTTTAGGTTTAAAAATAGTCCTCGCTTCTGTTCAAAGGCAAGATGAGCAGCGCAGCTCCGGTGCGCAGCTGCTGCGTGAGTAGATGGTTTCTTCCCACTCCTGCTGGTTTTTAAAACTTTATTAAATTTATTGGGGCCGCATTTTTTAATAAAAGTATACAAGTGCCTAGTTCTACACCATCTGTATACTGCATTTTGTGTTCAGCCCCCAAAGCCAAATCTCCCTCCATCACCACAAATTTGGCCCCTTTACCTTTTTCTACTTCCTTCCCCCATCCGCCTTCCCTGATAACCACTGCACTGTCGTCAGTATCGACGAGTTTTTGTTCGTCTTGCTTGTTCATTTGTTGCTTTCAGTTTTATATTCCACAAGAGTGAAATCATATGGTTCCTGACTTTGTCCATCAGACTTATTTCGCCCAGCGTGATATTCTCAAGATGCATCCATGTTGTCGCAAATGGCAGTATTTCATCTTTTCTGATGGCTGAGACTGATGATTAGATCAGGAAGGTGTGGAATATACACACGATGGAATACTACTCACACTCTTGCTTACTGAAGCTTTGTCTAACAGCACCATTAGGGGGAAAACTTAGGGAACAGATACAATAATGAGACTGACTCACCGTAGCAACAACCGCCACCACCAACGTGACTGCTGGGTGCCATACTGATATTTTATGGCAAACATAAAAACAAATGTTAAAAATGATCTAACAGAGTTGCGGCTTTTCATATTTTTCCATGCGTTTCCACAGAAAAATTGCTTAACCCCCAAAGTCTGAATCCGTTAAGAAAGCCGACCACACGTGGAGAGCTTCGCAATAAAGGTCAACGCAAACGGTGACATCCCTTCTGACGCTCCCTACTTTGGGTTTTCTTCTCACATCGTTTCTATTAACAGACTCACTAGTGTTATGGCTCATTACCTAGGCACTGATTCGCTTTGCTGAGTGACTTGCCGCTGATCCCCAGCAAATGCGAGCTAAGGTTTTAATGAATAGGAGTTGATGGGCTTCCTCTTCCAGATGAGTATTTTCCCAGTTTAATTTGTGCTACTTCGGTGAATGTGACTGTCCTTTTTTTTTCTTGTTAGAAATTTTTTTATTTTGATTATTGTTCAATTACAGTTTTCTGTCTTTTATTCCCATCACAGCCCACCCCCCCCAGGCCTCCCCACCTCCCTCCCATTTCCACACACCCCTAGTTTTTGTCCATGTGTCTTTTATACTTGTTCCTGTAAACCCTTCCCCTTTTTCCCTGAAATTCCCTCCCTTCTCCCCTCTGGGGTGAATGTGAGCCTCCTTCATTCCTGTTTTAGATAGTATCCCTCTGCAAAGTTCTGCTTTTTTCTTTAAATCTGGCCCTGCATTTTTTAAAAGTTAACTTCTAGTTATTAGTGTATTTTTCTTTTTTTTGTATTATTGCTGTGAATATGATCTTATAAAGCATCACATTATTTAACTGACTATTTTTAGCACATGGAAAAGCTACTGATTTATTGCAAATTTACTTCAGTGGCCATTTTCTGTACTTATTGTAAGTTCAATTTTTTTTTCACTTGGGTATTTATAAAGAGAAAGAATGAAATCTGAAAGTAATTACGATTTTGCCTTCTCCCTTCTAATATTTATAAACTGTATTTCTTTTCCTTGTCCTATTATAAATATGGATATCCTTAAAATTGGTCTTTGTTACTTGCAGCCTAAATTTATGGACTTCGATAGTAATTTATGTTCTTTTTTAAAAAGTTAAGCCGTATGTAAATAAATTAATAAATTCTGACCTGCAAAATTTTGCTGAAGTCATTTTTCTGTGTCTTGAAAAATCTAATTTCATAGGATTATTGGGTAAGGAAAACATGATTTATGAGTACATCTACCATATGATCTAGTAATTCTACTGCGCTATACTTACCCAAGAAAAAATGAAAACATATACTCGCATAAAGGTTCGTATCAATGTTCACATTGCAACTTTATTTATAATAATTCTAAACTGAAAATAACCTAAATGTACGTACGCTGGCAGGAAAATAGGTAAACCAATTCATATAATAGAATCCTAATCAGCAATGGAAAAGAAATAAACCATTGTTACCTGCAATCATATGTATTAATCTAAAAGTAATCATCTTTTGCCGAATAGAAAAAGCCAGACACAGAAAGTACATATAGTATGATTCCACTGATAGAAAGTTCTCGAACAGGAGAAACTCATCCCAGGGACAGAAGTGAGACAGTGGATGTTCTTGGCAGGTGGCAGTGGGAAGGTGGTGACTGGCGGGGAAGGGGCGCAGGGGAGCTTCTGGGGGCGATGGAGACAGCTCATGCCTTGAGAAGCCGAGAGCCCTGTGGGTTATAGGAATGTGTGTATTGAAATTGACACCTAAGATCTGTGCACTTTGTACTACATGTGGTTCATAAAAATAACATGAAGTTGCATAAATGTAACATATTTCCTCTGTGTTAGCTACTGCTGTTAATTATGGTGCAGTCTCTTGCTAATCTGTGTATAATATAATGTATATTACAAATGTTGTTATAGATACTATGCATGTGTATATACGATGTTAATTCAATCACATTTTAACCCTTTAAAACATATGCATTGTGACTTTGTATTACCGAATCACCAAGGTTCACTCACCAGCAGCCTGCGTAGTTTTACGCAGCTTTACAGACATTGAAGAAAATACCTGATCTTGTATAAAACACAAATCAACGGCATAATGAATTGCAAGCCACACAATATGGTTTTCCATAAGATCAACAAGATCCTGCTTATCTGGTTCTTACCTGAATAGTCTTTTGATAAAATCTGATCAGTTAACTAAATGGCACGTGAGTGTTATTCCCTATTTTAGCATCAGGTGGCGCTGCTTTTAGTGGAGGCTTGGGCGATGAGGCTGGGGGTCAGGAAGAGAGAGCTCCTTCGTCAGCAAAGGGTGGCTGCCACGGGCCCCTGGGCAGGGACAGGGCTGACCGGTGTGCCTGAAGGTGGCATTTGCCATCCTGGACCGAAATAGTTAAAACTTATGAAATCATTCAAATACGAGTACAAAAACCCACTCCACAGAATTTAATTTCTCTTTGGTGTCTAAAAAGAAACTTGAAGACAGAAGACCACAGGATCACCGTTATGACCAGCCATTGTTGGACCAACGGAAATTTCCTGTTTGGTTGAGTTCCGGGTAATCAAATACTTATTGTATATCGGATGGCTGTGCGTGCTTAAATAAAAGCACCTTTAATTGAGAAACTATATACAGCAAGAAACATCCTCCCCCCTCCCCGCCCCACCCCACCCCCACATTTCAGACAGCATCTGGTGCCCCTCTATGAGATTTTGATAACATGAGGCAAGATTTCTATGAGATGATAGGCATTCTAAGCATCAGACTAAGTCCCTGGACATCACTCTGAGCCTTAATGAGCATTACTTTATCTGCCAGCAGCAGCAGGAGAAGAGATGTCTTGCTCCCCATATTTGCAACAGTTTGAATTCCAGATGTTGGGGGCTGCTCAGCAAGACTTTGGCAGCTCTGCACATTTCTTAACAGATAGCTCTGCCTTCACTGCTTTTGGGAAAAAAAAGAAAGAGAGTTGGCAAATTTGCAATGCCATCTTTTCAAACAAAGTAAGAAGGAAAAATGACCTGCATATTTACTAAGCTATTGGTTACAATTTCCATCATCTTTGCTCTGTTTTCAGGATCATGAATCACTGGGGAGAGAAGGGAAGAAAGGGGCTGAATCCACAAAGCCCCAACAAAAATCTAGCATTTGGTTTTCCGACTCCGAGTCATCCAATGTAAAGCTCCACTATTCTATGGCTCCCCGGAGAGGAAGTTGATGGGGCCCGGCTGTTTATCTGGGGGAGCCACATGTCTGCTGCAACGACGCTCGCTTTATCAGAGGGCTCGTCCACTTTTCTTTCCAGAAATCCACCCCAGCACAGAGCCGGCTTGACGCATTAATCACATCCCACCTCCTCTCCCTCTCTCTACCTGGCTCGCTATTTGGGATTGAAATGACAGATTTAAAAAAAAAAATCGTCTCTTTCTAACACAGCTTGGCTCAGTACGAAGAAGCTGCTGGAAAAGGATCAAATATTATTGTCCCCAGTCCCTAAATGGGAAAGGTCATCAAATAAACCTTCTGGGTAGGGTAATGGCAGAAAAGACACAGGAACTTGAAAGATAAGCCAGCTGGTTATAGACGTGGTTCTGACGCTGATTTAATGACCCAAAGGTATGCCATAGGTTCCGATTTGGAGCTCTGGTGTCGGAGACCCTGGGATTATCGCCCAGCTCTGCCGTACCAGCAGTGTTAGCTAAGCCACAGTTTCTTCCCCTGTGAGTGAAAAGTACCCGGCGCCTGCCTCCTAGGATCGCCCCAAGGATTAAGCAAGATCAGGCCTGGGAGGTGCTTGCTTGCTCAGTGCCTGGCCAAGAGTCAATAAATGTTAGCCACTCTTTCTAGAAACTGAGCGTGTGCATGCAAATGTCAACATTATTTTCCAGAGAAGGTGGCCTCTGGGAATGCCACTGAACCTCTTCAGTGATGAGTGAGGTTGGGGTGGGGACGGTGCACGGTCGGTGGGAGGCTCCCGAGACCTTCCTGAAAAGGAAGGGATACTTCCGATGGAGAACACAGGGGGCAAATCCGCAGTGGAGGTGACATGACATCTGCCTGCTATTAATAAACAACAACAATCGCTAAGGGCTTATCATTGCACCGAACGTCAAATTTGGTGCTTTTACGGGAATTACCTTGTTTAATTCTCCAAAAACCTAATCGTCCCCCCGCCCCCCAGCCTTGGAGGGTCAAGGAAAAAGAGACACGCTGCTGGAACCGGTGACGCCGGCGTTGGAGCGGGTCACTGGCTCTGAGGCCGGACCCACATTTATTTAGGTCAACAGCCTCCCTCAGGCAGCCTGACTCTGCGCAGCAGAGACCAGATCTCACTGATTCCAAACACGCATTTTCCCCCACACCGGATATCTTGGAAATTGGGATGCGTTTTACATTCAGCAGCATGCCGTGGGTTTCCTGGCCTCACTCTTTCTTTCCTGGTGGCCCATAAATAATAGATGTCAAAGGCATCTCAGATCTGATGAGGTGTGATGGCATGTTGGCAGGAAGCTAGGAAGGTGGGACACCACAGGTAGATGGATCAGTACGCTCCAAGGCACAGCGGCCTGAGCTGGCTGGCTGCACTTGGCAACAAGGACTGACGCAGGGCGGGGGGCGGGGGTTGCAGGGCGGGGGGCGGGGATTGCAGGGCGGGGGGCGGGGATTGCAGGGCAGGGGGCGGGGATTGCAGGGCCCTGGCAAGAAGGCGGCCATGAAGGCAGAACTGAGCAGCAACGGGGCATCCTGGCGTGCCTCGGTACCTCCCCGAAGGAAACTGTGGAAGCCCGTGAGGCATTTCTTGGTTGTCCTAGCGTGGCGTCTCATAACCACTTTGTGAAGACAGGAGGTGGCTTAAGATGCGAGTGTCTTGGAAGGTCCTGCCCGAAGGAGAATTGTCTCAACCTTCAGCCCAACTTCCAAATGCCATTCAGGAGCGAAAAAGCTGTTTACAAGGAACTGCAATTAGAACTCCAACGCCACTTACTAGGAACGCAATGTAGGATCCTAATAGTCACTGACTTTCACAAATAGGAGACCATTGGGTAAATCAGGAGAATCGTGCTTTGCTTTGCTGGAACTTTACCGACTTTTCCTCTTTTGTGAAAATCCCATCCCTGACCACGATGAGGATGGATCGTGGTACGTGGATTTCTGTGCCCACATTTGGGCCAGCCTGTGCCGGAAGCTGCCAGACCCACAATGCTCCATCTGTGATAGGAGGGTCAAGAGATTTCACTGTTGTGTCTAACGCAGTTAGGGTCAAGCTTTATATTTTTAAATACATGTTATTTTGTCATAATTCACTTTGCCTTTATTTCCCTTTCATTATAGTTACAGTATTATATCTATTTTATATGTATGTTTAGGTTACATTAATTGTGAATTGAATGCCATAATAATGAGGGGATTTCACAAATATTTCTCACAAAAGCTGGGGAGGGGCTGGGGTCTATGTGGTTGAAATCAAGCTCTTTGGTCACTGGACAAAGACGCAAATGTGAGCGGCATGGAAAGGGATGAAAGGACCTTTGGCAGATTTTAGAAATTCTGAAAAATACAGAAAAAAATATTAGGAATCAAACAATATTAGGAATCATCCATAAGTTAATAATCACTCAGAAATAAGCATTGCTGATTTTTTTCATCCCTTTTTTCATATCCACATAAATCTTTTTAAATGTTGGGGTGGTATTGCTTGGGAATTCCTTCCTACGTTTTCAGATTCGTGGGCTATACCTTCTCCTTTAGGACCACTCAGCTCTGCTCTTGTATCACCAAAGCTGCTACAGAAACTACCCAGGGGGCCCAACCTTTTGGCATCTCTGGACCACACATTAAATACACAAACACTAACAAAGATTGATGAGCAAAAAAAAAAAAGATTTTAAGTGAATTTACAATTTTGTGCTGGGCCTCATTCACGGCCATCCTGGGCCACACACAGCCTGTGGGCCGTGGGTTGGACACTCCTGATTGTAAACCAATGAGTATGGCTTGTGCAAGTAAATCTTTATCTATGAACGTTGAACTTTGAATTTCATATCATTCTCACATGCCACACAGTACTGTTCTTTTCTTTTAACCACTTAAAAATGTAAAAAAAAATTTTTTTTAAGTCACTGGCCATAAGAAATAGTCAACGGGCTAGCTTTGGCTCTGGGGGCGTAGGGGGGCCGGCCCCCATCACAGGTGTCTTCTCTGCCACGGGCAGTGCTGGGGGGCTCCGGGCAGAGGAGCGGCGTGACCTGACGGAGACTGGAACAGAATGGCTCTGCCTTTTCTGTTCAGAGGACGGGACAGGGGCTGAGAGCAGGGACTGGAGCACAGAAACTTGTTAAGATGCTCGGCACAAAAAAAACATCAGCTATATTTTTAATTACGGTTGTTGCGGTTGGAATTACTGCTGCTTATTCCAAACACGTGTTTGCAATTTCCACTAATGGACAACGAGCCCTCGTGATCTCAACCCCTTGTTGCAGGCTTTAAAATAGACGCGTGCTCTCAAGGACCGTATTACTAGATCAACAAGCTACAGTCCCATTTATGTTCATATTTCATGGCACCGAGAAGGAGCTATCATCAAGGAGGGAAGCTTATCGCTCGTTTTGCACGTGCTTTTTTATCTCTGGCTTAAAGGCAATGCTCTGTGGTCATGTTATTAATACCATCGTGTTTGCGTTTAACTCACAATCAAAGAGGACACCAGGCTCCCGATGGTTTGAGAACGCCTCGCCCTTCCGCTTCCTATCTCCCGAGCATCTTCTCGGTTCCGGATTTTGTATCGGAAACGAGGGGAGCTGTTACAAACACGGATGATGTATAACTGAATGATTTCTGTCTGAAAACAGAATTTACCACAGAGCCATAAAAACAGTGCTATTCAGGCAGGCCGTCAAGGAGTGATGAATTCTTCCGACCGGCGATCATTTCTTTTAGTCTTCACACGCGAGCAGACCATTCGTCTGAAATTGCTACCCCCTCAACAGCTGTCACTTGCTTTGTCCAGGGACCAAGATGTCTTCTTCCGAATGGGGAAATACGACCAGATTAGGTTTCTGCCTTAGTGCACAGGTTGTGAGAGATTGTGTGTCTGTGTGTGTGTGTGTGTGTGTGTGCACGCGCGCACGTGCCATGAATGAGCATGGGGCCCGTGGCTGGGCAATTTAGTGATGTAACATTTCATTAGTGCACTGATGTGGTAAATGACTTATACTTCTGTTCCAAAGGACCAAGAATTGAAAGATGCTCATAAAAATTGAGCCTGTGGCCCTGGCTGGTGTAGCTCAGTGGATTGAGTGTGGGCCTGCGAACCAAAGGATCATGGTTCGATTCCCAGTCAGGGCACATGCCCGGGTTGCAGGACAGTTTCCAGCGACAGTTCCCAGCAGGAGACACACGAGAGGCAACCATACATTGATATTTCTCTCCATCTCTCCTTCCCTTCCCCTCTAAAGATAAATAAATAAAATCTTTAAAAAAAAAAATTGAGCCTGCAGTCATGAACATTATTTTCACAACCATTGTAAGTGAAGAAAAAATCAAATATGTTATCTAAATATGGTACTTCCATGAAGAAGTTTATTAATAAGGACTAAAAGACTTATCGTGAATATACAAGTAAGAAAAGCAGGTACTATTTTCTCACCACCCCCTGTATTTTTTATTTTGTGTTTTTTATTTGTGTGTGTGTGTGTGTGTGTCCTTTTAGGAGTTACGAGCCAAAAAACTGCCATCATCACATAATTACTGAATGTCTCAGAGGCATAATCCCTGTAGCAGCACTATGACAAAGAATAAATTGACAAGAATGGATATGCACCAGTATAAGTGTCCAACTTAACTCTATTTCTAATCCAAATGCAAGAAAAGTCATAAGAAAAACATTTTAAGGTAAACCAGTTTCCTTATTGAAATATAATAAAAACAATGACAACAATAACCATAAAATTAAGTTACATGTTTGTTTCTACCACTGCAAACTCTTTTAAAATGTTGTGCATTTACTAGCTCTTCAGTGATGCAGAAATGAGTGATTATATGATTCTGATCCAGGATTTTCCTGAAAGAAACATATCTCAATCATCTCTGCCAAGAGAGCAGTAAGAATATTCTGATTCAAAGACAATAGAATGCCACGATTTTCTACAGCTCCTGGATTTCAGTCAGGTTTCTTTTTGTCATAATGTTTTAGCTGTTTAATATGCTTAATAAAATATTAAAATGAGCATCCTTTTCCTACCACAATATGGCTAGTTGCTTGGGAGAGATGCTAAGGAGCAGTTTGGTTGAAAACATCCCAGGAGAAGACACTTGGTGTGGATAGCTCACTAGGCGAGACTTTTGGCTCAAAATGGCGTCTGACTCTGGTCATAGGGGAGTTACCGGCATTGGAATTACCCTTCAGAAAACTGGACAAAACGTAGAAAAAGCTGTTTCAGACACTGGCAACTGTCAGTGAGAGACTGTGATTCCTACAGAACACAAAGAAAGGGAGCCCTGCCGATATCTGGAGTCTATGCACACAGTCACACTCGAGCCTGAGGTCAAGGACGGAGAAGGCAAAGCAGGGCGGGGCTCCCTTTCTATCCTCTCTCTGAGCTGAAAAGACAGAGATCGGAGTTCGTGGAGGCTGAGGCTGCTGGAAGACACAGGGTAGAGCTCCAGACGAGAGAGAGCTATGGGGGAAAAGGACTCCAGGTATCTATCTGCCCAGGGCTCTTCTCCGAACTGTAAGTGGTGCAAGTGTAGGTCCAAACTCTGTAAGGCTGAGCAAAGAATGACTGGAAGCTAAGTAAGAGCAGAGCTTATCCAAGTCCCACCAGCCAGGTAGTCTTTGTTCACTACCAGGAACGTGGAGTAGAGTCCCCAGAAGGGCCACGCCTTAGTGGTATGGCTAAACCTGCCCTATACCTATACTGTTGAAGATTTGAAAAAGGCTTGAATATACCAAGCTGCTCTGCAGCTTCCTTCATTCCCTGCCATCACTGAGGTTAACGCCTCACAAAAGAAGGCAACAAAATCCAGACATTTGGCAATGGGAGAGTCACAACGTCCTGAATTCGATCAAATATCATCAGGCCAAAAAGCAGGACTATATGACTCACAATTAGCAGAAAAATAAATCAGTGTGAACCGAACCCGAAATGACAAAAAAGATAGAATATGCTGACAAGATATTAAAACTGCTATTGTAAATATACTCAAGTATTTTTTTTAAATATTAACATATTTTGGGGACAAATGAGACATAAGAAAAAAATCCCAATGGAACTTCTAAAGTAAATAAATTACTAGATGAGATTAAGAGAATACAAGATATAGCCCTGGCTGGTGTGGCTCAGTGGATTGAGTGCCAGCCTTCGAACCAAAGGGTCTCTGGTTTGATTCCCAGTCAGGGCACATGCCTAGGTTGCAGGTCAGGTCCCCAGATGGGGGCTCGCAAGAGGCAACCACACATGGATGTTTCTCTCCCTCTCTTTCTCCCTCCTTTCCCCTTTCTCTAAAAATAAATAAATAAAATCTTTTAAAAAGAGAGAGAGAATATGAGATATAACAGGAGGAACAAAATCAGGGAACTTGAATCACTACTGGATCGTACCACACCATGAATTGGTATTTTAAATTTTCTCCTATCAGTATCTTGTAGGAAGCACAAGTACATTGCATTGTATTTAACTGATCTCAGTTGATTTGCAGGCAATCAATATTTAAAATATATCTCACTTCACATAACACTGTTTTAGCATACCTTTTTTTCAACATATCAGATTTGCACCCTAAAAATATCAGGTGGTCCAGAGATATGGAGACCCGTACCCCACTTTCCCTCTTAGCCCCCCTGGGCCTAAATCAGCACCGAGCACAGAGCCGTTTTCTGCAGCTGCGTGCTGACTTGAATCGATCTGAACCTTGCCCCGACCGGAAGATGACGTGCTACCGTCCAAGAATAGATTTTTCATCTGATGCGGTAGCATAGTTCCCAGCGCAGCAACAGCTTATTATTGTTTGTGATGAATAGCAATAAATCATTTTCAAGTTGAGGAAGAAACAGAGCATACTATGAGGCAGGGTAATATTTTAAAAAGTGCCCACTTCTTCAAGCCTCCTCACTGCCGCACCATTTGTGATTCACCTTACGAGAGATGGCTTCTCCTTCCCCATGCTGTGCATCTGAGCTGATCCCGGCCATCTCTGGCCAACGGAATACAACGGTGTTTACGGTGTGTGAGTTCTGAGGCAGGGACTCGAGGGGCCCCTACACACCTCTACCCTTCCTAGGAGCCCTGCTTCCATCACGTGAACAGCCGGGACCCATCTACTGCAAGGTGACAGATCACACGGAAGAGAGCCCAATCGCTTTGGCCAAGGCCATTCTGGACCAACGTTCAGCCAACAAACTCCTGTCCATCTGACAGAGCCCATGTAATCAGCAAGCCGCCCTCTTGGTCTGGAGTGATCATAGCAGTTAGCTACAAGTCGAGTCCCACAGGGAACGCTCAGCGGACCCACAGACTCATAGCCAATAACAAGTACAATTGAGTCATCGCCTTCGGGGGAGGGGAGTCGTTACACAGCAAAAACTAACTGACCTATAGCTACATCACGGAACGGATAACATTTAATGCATTCTAACGTAACGATTTCTGATATGACATAATTACTTAACTCTAAAGTTTTTGTAGCTGCTCAAAAGAAATGAGGGAAGATATGGCAGAATAAATCTTTCCAATTATTTTCTTTTCGATGACATTTAATAACGTTAGCATACGATGCTTGGAAATTATCTTGTGTTTTTCTCCCTGCTGGCTATTTGCATAACATTATAAGCAATCTTCCTTGTGTCTGGGGATTAGCGTGACTGACGTGTCATAAATGCTTCGGAATCTTCCAAGTGTAGGCCTGAAAACTTGGCATCTTGCAACACAAAAGCCACACTTTCTCGACCAAGAGGCTTTTTTTCTGAATAGCAACTCTGAGAAATGTTTTTTTTTTTACTTGCATCTCGTTACTACGACAACAGTCCCACAAGGCTCTTTAGCTCAAGTTCATTCTTTTAATTAGCAGGCTGAGATTCCTCCTCCTCCCCAGCCTCTTCCCCTAGGAAAATTTTCCAAACATCTCCGGCTGTTCTCTTTCCTTTGGGTGTTTGCACAAAGCCAGGAGGGATTTGCTAATTAGAATAGCTTAGTGTTTGGTGATGGCTTTTGTAATTTTGAGAGAGCCTTTGTAGAATCGATTTTTCCTGAGAGGCATTTTTCTCCCCAGAGGGACAAGCCCATGGTGAATATCTGTTGAACAACCCTCATTCCTGCAAAAAAGGAATTCGGAGCGGGCCCCTGATGGGGAGCCAGGTATTCATGTGGACAAGATGGGGTTACAAGCACGGGATCGCAGTGAACTGGGGTTCTCCCTTAAATCCGTGTCACTTTTATTAATTCACCTAACACATTGTGGGGGCACATTCCAGATACATCACCAAACATAATGGCGATGAATTATGATAAACTGTGATGTCATTGCCTATAAATCACACACTACAGAATGTGATGCTTGCTCGGAAGACAGCTAACTCACTCGCCTGGATTTTCTTTTCTGGCCTCTAGAAGGGGCACAGTCCTACTATTGTAGCGCCACCGCTGCGTGGTGTGCGAGCCCAGTGAGGGGGCGAATCGTGCAGGTGTCTGCTGGGGTCGCAGTTCGCCTGAATCGCAGAGAGCTTGCTCTGAAGTCCGTTGTTCTCAGGTAACGTGAAGCCTGGAAGTGGTCAGTTGCTGGTGTTACTTCAGTGGCTCCGCATGAGAAGGTCTCCTGGCTTTTCCCTCAGAGACAAAACACAGCTGCTGTGGTTCCTGCCATGACACCTGTATCCACAGCAAGAAGTGAGGAACAGCCAGACCACGCTATCACGTTCATCGGTAAAGTCGCAGCTGTCCCAAAGTGCCTTCAGATTAGGTTGGATGGGCCAGATTGCATCCCAGGCCTACAGCCAGCTATACGCAAGGCTGTGAACGTAGGTACTTAGCTTTCTCACCTTCCGTAGAGGAGGGGGTTGAAATAGGTGTTGGATCCACCAACCTAGTGTGTTGGCCACAAACCCTCAACTTAAGCATGGAATAGAGTAAGTCCTCAGTGCCAGCTTCTGTGTGTTCTCCTAAAGTTCTAGACACCAGAGGATTTTCTAGAGGAAGTGGGCTGATACAGCCAGAAAACTGAATTTCCTTTGACCCAATCAACTTAGGATCAGGCAGCAATTTTCTTGGACGGTGCATAACTCCTCAGAGAGTTTTAAATAAAAAGTCAACTATATCCAGGTAGTATCAGAAAATGTCATTTACAAGAGCAGGAGCAATCCTCAGTAGAGATGAAGGGCTTGCAACCTGCAGACTGAGGACTCTGAAAATTTTAAGAATACAGTGGGATGCTAATGATGTCCCAAGTGACCTTTTCAATTTCGTGTTTTCATTTAAATAACAACACCCCCTCTGAATAAACATGAGGATATTCTTAATCACGTGGATGATTTCTACATTAGTCAGGTTAAAACAAGGTATACTGCTATAACAAACACTGCTAAACCTCAGTGATTGGCCTGACCAAGCTCCATTTCTCACTGCAGGGCCACGGGTCGGCCCAGTGACGGAGGCCACTTCAGTCACATGGACATGATGCCAAAACGTGTTCCCCGGGACCCTGGCAGAGAAAGGGCACGTGGAGCGTTGTACTCTGGTTCTTACTGCTTCCACTCTTGTTTTAGCACGCCCATTGCCACGCCTGGCCTCAGGCAGGTGGGGACGTGTGCTCTTCCTGTCTGTTTCAGAAATGGGGCAGGAAATGAACAGGTGCTGGTAATGTCTGTAACCGGTGTTGTGTATCTGAGTGCTTCGCTACATCGCCATTACAAAGGATGAATGCACGAGTGAGTCGAGGTCAAGTTATGCTAATCTCTCTTTTACAATGAGAGGAAGAGAGTGCACCTACTATGTATATGGCCCACTCGTACCGATGGATGGTATAAAATGCCATGATACACTGAAGAAATGAGCAGTTCAAATAGAGAAAGATGATGGGAGAACAGAGTCCTTGCCTGGCATCAACTGTAGAATCGCATGAAACTCGAAAACCCTCGGTTAGTACATTTTTACTCTATGAGCAGAAATTTGGATTCGGCAATAAAACACCTATTATGAACCTAACGGTTGATGTTTTCAACTTTGGCGTTATTGGTTTAACAGTTTTGTTTGAAATTAACTTGTAAATGTGTCATGGTTTTATAGTTGAATATGAGAAGTAAAAGTAAGATTGTCCTAGTTTTGCTTGTTTTTTAAATAACATTATAATACAAGGGATTTAAGCCAACATAGGGTCTACAAGAATATTTTTCCTGTAAGTGGTGCCTGAACTTTATAGAAGTTGAGACATTCCATCTAACTTGTTAGAAAATGACTCAAACTCACCCAACCCAAGTCACCTGGATCCACTGAAAATCCCTGTTTGATGACACAATTGAAGGTTACCGGCTGGGCGGTGTGCAAAGCCCAAGCTGCAAAGTGCATTAACTCAGGAAACTTGAACAAGTTTTCCAGCTTCTCTGAGCACAAATGCCTTCATTCCTAAAATGGGGGTCTCCACACACTGCCCACCTCAGATGGGGCAAGGGTTCGGTGAGGTAACATGCATAGTCCCTGGCATATTGAGAGCATTATATCAATGGTATTGGCCATTATTATTGTTGTTACTCTTGTTACAAGTCTCAGAGAGGAACGAAGCCTGACGATGACCTTTTCCTTGGGTGAGTTGGAACAACAGCTCTCCGATGGGTGAGTCCCGTACCCTCACTCCCAAGAAATACACCACCTAGATGTGTCTGCCCCAAATAAATCAATTTGGCCCAAACTGAAGTGGAAATCTGGCAGTTTTTCGAGGCACTTAATTAGAGGACTGAGTCCAGTCGTATAATTAACATGCAACATTCAAAAGCAATAATCATTATAGGAGTGGAGATATTAGCCCAGGGAATTACAGAGAAAGTATAACGGTCCTTTTGATGTCTCTGAAAGTTGATTTTCAAATCAGATCTCCATAACTCTAGACACAATTTATTACTGAGCAAAGCCACCATAGTCAGACTCTCGCTTCACTGCTTTCTTAAAATTTGTTTGGTCCACTTTTCCCTTCGGGGAGTCTCATGGAAAAGAAAATGCTACGAAGCAAAAAATAAGAGTTCAAAGGATGGCTTCTTGGTAATGTTTTTTTGTTTTTGTTGGGTTTGGGGTTTGCGTGTTTGTCTGTCTGTTTTGCTGGAAACAGTCTTCTTTTCTATATATCTTCCTTCTGGAGCCACTAAGATACATAATTCCACTTAGGTATATAAATATTTATAACCTGATGTGCAGAACACAGCAATAATATAACGTAGGAACATTTTTAAAAACAGCAATGACTTTAATTTGGTGTTGGCAATTAGAATTTTCAAAACACAGAGGCTATGAATATATGAGTACCTAAATGGATCTCCAATGAACCATCTTTCATAAACATATGCATCTTTTATGCTTTGTAAACACCAAAAGCCTTGAAAAGCAATTGCTCAACAAATAATTTTTAATGCCACCTTCTCATTACCACGGTCCAAAGTCATAAGGTAACAGTTGACTAATGAATTTCCTTCTCAGGTTAGAATTTTAAATGAAACTTTCCACGTCAGGAATTTTGCTCACACCATTGAAATTCAAATTGTGTTATGCATAACTACAGCCTTCCAAAAAAAAGTAATTGGTAATAAGTGTAGCAAATGCCTTGTATTATTCCCAACCTAATTTTCAAATCTGATTTTCCAATGCGAACAAGCCAGAGCAAGAGCCAATCACGCAGCTAACTGCTGTGAGATACAAAGGCAGCCTTTCACGGATTTATTTTGTAATCTGGTTTGGTTTTATTCACGTCTGATGTACTCAAAACATTAAAACTTCTTTATTTTTATAAAAGTTAATGATAAACAGAGTCTTAATTTGGGAACTGTAGAATCAGAATGGTCTGCCTTCCTTTCTTGAGCAGCAAATGAAATGCTTATCCATAGGCTGAAAGTAGGGAGGTAATCTCTAATGTGAGGGGGAGATTGTCCTACCCAATGGAGATGGGAGCCAAGTTCCAGTTAATCTCTGAGAAAAGGGGAAGTAGGATTTAACTCAGTATTTATATTTCTCCCTTGAGATTGATGGAACTTAATCAACTAGATATTCTAACTTTATTGTGTCTAAACATTTCTCTTTTCCTTGGTCACAAGCGAAGACTCCAAATTCCTTCTTTCCCCCCTGATTTGGCTTCAATCAGAATTTTCAAAAATCCACTGGGGAAGATCCATTGCTAACAATGAAACACTCAAAAGCCTCTTTCTGCTTGGGTTTCTCTGTGCAAACGAGAAAAAAATTCACCTATTTTTCCATCCAGAGTTATTTTAAAGCAGCCAATTCATAGTGAGTTCTGTTGAGAGACCACCAATCAAGTAAGTCTTGTCCTTAGCACGTCCCACTCATCAGGGCCAAGTGTGTGTCCAAAGGCACAGAAAATGTTTACGGGTTATGAAACTACCAATCTAGATTATGCTTCCAAAAACCCGTTCATCCCCATCCAAATGCTGGACAACCATGCTTTAACCAGAATCTTCCGTGTTGTCAGGGGACCGTGGGTTTGTTGGGGTGATTACCACATTGTATCGCAGACTCTGTGTGTGGGGGGTGGGAGCTGGGCAAATAAAACACAGAATGGACCACTGGGTTTCAGAGAGAAAGAAGAAAACCCCTTTTATGGCCTTAAAGGCCATGGTGTGGGCTTTCAATTCTCAAAGGATGAAATGCCGGGAAGACTTTTGACTAGAAGAGCATCTCGAGCTGAAGAATCCTACAAAAAGAACTTAATGCCTATGAGGCACATAAAATGCATATATAATGTATATATATATGCCTATGTGTATTGTGTACATACAGTGCATAGATTGATATACTTAAAATTCTTTTTTATTGTTGTTCAGGTACAGTTGTCTCCATTTTCCCACCACCACTTCCCCCACCCCACCTCCCACACTCAACCCTACCCCGCTTTGGCTTTGTCCATGGGTCCTTTATACATGTTTCTCAATGACCCTTCCCCCTCTTTCCCCTGTTATCCCTTCCCCCTCCCCTCTGGTTACTGTCATTTTGTTCTTTATTCCAATGTCTCTGGTTATATTTTGCTTGTTTGTTTTATTGATTAGGCTCCACTTATAGGTGAGATCATGTGGTATTTGTCTTTCACTGCCTGGCTTATTTCACTTAGCATAATGCTCTCCAGTTCCATCCATGCTGTCACGAGGGGTAGGAGCTCCTTCTTTCTTTCTACTGCATAGTATTCCATTGTGTAAATGTACCACAGTTTTTTGATCCACTCATTTACTGATGGGCACTTAGGCTGTTTCTAGCATTTGGCTATTGTAAATAGCACTGTTATGAACATTGGGGTGCATAGGTTTTTTGAATAGGTGTTTCAGGATTTTTTAGGGTATAATCCCAGCAGTGGAATTGCCAGGTCAAAAGGCAGTTCCATTTTTAGTTTTTTGAGGGAATTCCATCCTGTTTCCCACAGCAGCTGCCCCAGTCTGCATTCACACCAACAGTGCACTAGGGTTCCCTTTTCTCCGCATCCTCACCAACACTTGTTGTTTGTTGATTTGTTTATGTTGGCCATTCTGACCAGTGTAAGGTGGTATCTCGTTGTGGTTTTAACTTGCATCTCTCTGATGGCTAGTGATGCTGAGCATCCTTTTATATGTCTCTGGGCCCTCTGTATGTCCTCCTTGGAGAAGTGTCTGTTTAGGTCCTTTGCCCATTTTCTAATTGGGTTGTTTATTTTTCTGGAGTAGAGTTCTGTGAGTTCTTTATATATTCTGGAGATCAAACCCTTGTCCAATGTATCATTGGCAAATATATTTTTCCATATGATTGGTTCCCTTCTTTAGCCATGCAGAAGCTTTTTATTTTGATGAAGTCCCATTTGTTTGTTCTGTCCTTTATGTCCCTTGCTCTAGGGGACACACCGGTGAAAATATTGCAGCGTGGAATATCTGAGACTGCCCCACCTATATTCTCCTCCAGGACTTTTATGGTATTGCAACTTATATTTAAGTCTTTTATCCATCTTGAGGTTTTTTTGTGTGTATAGTGTAATTAGGTGGTTGAGTTTCATTTTTTTTGCATGTAGCTGTCCAGATCTCCCAACACCATTTGTTGAAGAGGCTATTTTTATTCCATTTTATGCTTCTTCCCCTTTTGTTGAATATTAATTGACCACAGAGACTTGGGTTTATTTCTGGGCTCTTTATTCTGTTCCATTGATCCGTGTGTCTGTTCTTATGCCAGTATTAGACTGTTTGATTACAGTGGCCTTGTAATATAGTTTTATGTCAGGTATTGTAATCTCTCCAATTTCATTCTTCTTTCTCAAAATTGCTGTGGCTATTCGGGGTTGTTTATGGTTCCATATAAATTTTTGATGATATATTCAAAATTCTTAAGCTTCCTTTGCCCAAGCAACAGTTTTGCTTGGTTTCTCCAAGAAAAAAGATTGATTTGTTAGTTTGAGATAATCAGGATGAGAAGTGGTTGGGGACTGGGTACAATTTTCCATGTCTTGAGAGCTGGACATACATTGATGCAAGAGATTTTTGGTGAAAATTATTCGTGCATCAGGTCCTGACTCCTGAGCTGCCACAGGCTTTTGTAAATACTGCCTGCCAAACTGCTTCTTCCTGGACTGACAGCAAAATGTCAAGTTGTCAGTAAAGAGGAAGGAGTGAGGCCAAACTAAGGAAGAACAGAGATAAGAAATCTCTTCATTCCATTCATGTGGCATTACTTGGTTGCCACAAGGAACGCTAGCTAGATCTCATGCTTTTAGGGAAAGAGGACAAGCAGAGTTCCATTTAACAGACCAAAAATATCCCCAAATTTACACATACCAAAATTACCAGCTTATTTCCATGCACTAGGGAAGCTTTTTAAAATCACAAATAAATAGTCAATAGGCCTAGCCCTCTGCTAACATCAAAATAACTCTAATTGTTTGCTAAGAGCAAATTTATAATTACACTCAATGCCCACATTTTCCTTTGCCATCTGTAATTATATTTCACTCAAGTAGTTGCTAGTCTTCCAAAATACGGCATCTCTCACACTGTGGGAGACAGAACTATGGACAATTTCCTAGAAAATCTCATTTCATTCTGATAGTTGCGCTAATGAATAATTTACATACTAATGTTAATTGGGTGAATTAATAATTTTTCCCATGTGGCAAGATTATTATTAAAATAGTTCATCCTTAAGGACACTGGCCCATTTCTTTGCAGTTCTAACCAGCAGTGGCTTTGAAAGGCCATCAATTTGGACCTCTTGTCTCTTCTCTAGATCTGCTACCCATTAAAAATAAATTCCAGCACACATTTTTTCCTCTGCACATTTGCATGTAAATTAGAGCCCTCTTTTAGGAGTAGGAAATTTCTTTCTTTTTATTCTCATTTACTGGCCTGTTAATAGGTTCCTGCATATTTGTTTTCCAATTCACAGCTCCACTCATTAAAAATAAAATCCTTTGAACATTACTTGGCTGGAGATAACTTGAGAGAAATCTGTAGAAATGGTTTAAGTTTTTAAAAGATCATTTACTTCGACTAGAAGAAACATATGGAGGCATTTTAGAACATTCTTTTTTAAAATAAAAATTCAAGAGTGAAAATGAAAACCTACCTATTGACATGCAAATTGGTCCAATTATTGCCGGTACCTGTTTTTTCCTTAGGACTCTATTAATTCCATTAGTCTGTCCACTGTCTCCTAGAGTCATTCCGAGAGTATAGGAGAGGAGCATGAGAACTGTATTAATGAACTAAAGGCAAACAAAGTTAAGTCAGGGGCCTGCCACAGGCTGCCGGACGCAGAACTCAGCTGACCAGAGATGCCGGCCCACCACGGAGCATCTGGGAACAAAGACGATTCCTGCAAAGGCTGATGAATAGCTCCTCGCCCATACCCTGTTGTTTGCCCGTACTATAAAGGAAAAACACACGGCCACCAAACATGCCTTGTAGAGGTTAAAGTTAATCCCAACCTTTTCCACTCTCTATTTCTCCATACCAGCAATTTTCCGTAGAAACTACAAACGTAGAAGCTCAACCTCTAGAGATGGCTGGGGTCTCTCTTTTTCTCTCATGAGGAGAGTCTGCTACTTATGGAGGGGCTTTTTTTCCCCCTTGTTCCCTCTGCTCAATAAAACCCACCTTTCCACTTTAACCTTTGGTCTGGCTCATGTGTTGGATTCTTTCCTGTGCAAAGCCAAAAACCCTCTTGGCTCGGGGCACAAGTCTCCCCTAGGGAATTGCCCCTTTGGTACCAATTCTATTTTTTTTTTTAATCCTTACCTGAGAATATGCTTAGTGATTTTAAAGAGGAGGAAGGGGGTAGGGGAGAGAGGAAGAGAGAGAAAGAGAGGGAGAGAAACATGGATTGTGAGAAGCATGGATCAGATGCCTCCTAAATGCACTCCGACTGGGGATCGAACCCACAACCCAGGTGTGTGCCCTGACCAGGAATCAAACCCACAGTCCCCTGGTGTGCAGGATGATGCTCCAACCAACTGAGCCACCTGGCCAGGGCCCAACAGCAATTCTAAAAAGAATTTAGTACTTTGAGACCTATCCATCTTTCAATCCTTATAATGAATAAATGATTTCTTGACAAGCGAATTAGAAAAATGAGATAATTTCTAAAAAGAAAAGGTACTACAAAGGGCATGTGCTAAATATCCAGTACAAAAGGTCTCTTGGATGTTGGTTTCCGAGGGCGACTTACCATTGGAATGAACTGGAGAGCTTCTCGGAACGGAGTCCCCAGCAATGCCCAGCATCACCCCTTGCCTGCATTTTCTGAATGAGACTCTCTGGAGTCTCAGAATTCAGAAAATTCTGAAACCATGTTTCAAAGAGCTACCCGAGATCGCCGTGAGGCATCTGGACCTGCCCCCGCCCAGGAGCCCCAGCTCCGGAACTTCACGGAAGGCAGATCAGAAACGGTAAATGAGGTCTTTGTAGGTGAGATCAGAGAGAGCCAGGGTCTTGAGAAAGATGGTGAGGCCCAGAGGAATGGGGTAGACAGTTCAGACGGCGTGGCCTGTCTGAGCAGAGGCGCTGTGGACGTGGGCACGCAAGCCTAGGGAGCCTGGCACCCTCGGCTGGCCCAGGCTAGGGAACCGGGGAAGCCAGCGGGGCATGGGGCAGGTCTTGTGTTTGCAAATCCTTCCAGGGCAAACACTGTATGAGGGGCTCAAAGTTATTTGAGAAATATTCAATCCTGTCTTCTCTACCCTACAAGAGTTTTCATTTGTTGCCTTGACTCTTCCCCAAATTAAATGACAAAGTCACTGGTCATCTAGCCCAACCCCCATTAAAAAAAAAGTCATGCACTTCTCTTTGTTAAAACATTTTGAACATATGTTTCAATACATGTATAGTCATTTGTTACATAGGACATGCATGTGATGTTACACTAACATTATACTGTATTATATATGTATGCTGTATGACCTGAATGGAAGGTAGAATTTTTTAAACGAATGAGGACCAACATAACAAACACCTTAATAACTGTAAATTCACTTTTATATATATATAGTCATGGTAAAACACCGTTTTTGTTCCAACCAAAGAGTGACCCTAACTTCTGCCTCATTTCGCTCTGCAGCGGAGCCCAGCACGGGACCGCACTCACCGCACAGCAGTTATTGCTATCCTGCAGAATTCACGGCCGCTGCCCCCCTCACACGCTTGCTCCGCGCTGTAATGAAAAAATCCTGTACCCACGCAACGAGCTCTTCCTATTTTTAGTGCAATCTGGGTTAATTAGGATCTTCGTCACTAGTCCGTGCGTTGCAGTTTTGGAAGAGGACTCATTACAAACGTTCCAAGGCCAGATATTTGCCCGAGGCGGTTTCCTCCGACCCCACGCGATTCTCCGCCCTGGCCCTGCAGCCCCGCAAAAGCATTCCAGGAAGAGAAACAGGTTTGGGGCTTCCCCCCCCCTGCCCCCCGACTCGTTACCCAGTTCTCACAGCCCAGCTGAACCAGGTGCCTTAACTCTTTTTGAAAGAAGGGAAATAATCTCATAAATCACTTATCTCCAAGAAGCGACTCTGACAGAGTCTTAAAAAGTTACATTTTTAAAACCCAAACTCCAGAGCGCGGTTTCTCGATTTGAGCACCATGTCCGTTCTCTGTTGTGGCGGCGGGGGGGGGGGGGTGTCAGGGGAGGGGTTCCTGGGCACTGTAGGGTGTTTAACAGCATCCCTGGCCGCTCCCCTCTGAAAGCCCATAGCATCCCCTGCCTCCTGCGCAGGGCTGACAACCAAAACTAACACCATATATTGCTGAGTGCCCTGGTGGGGGTGGGAGGGGGGTTGGGGAATGAAGGGAGTTGTCCTTGGCTCAGAACCGCTGACCCAGAGCGCACTTTGAAATAATTATTTATAAGGCATTCTGTGAGCCAGGCTGCCAACTATTCCCCTGATAGTGGGGGGAAGGGGGTGGTAGGGAAGGACAGGGCTTCATCCTCAACATAATGTAGTGCTACCTTTTCATTCCGGACCCCGTACCTGCATTTATAATTTTTTATACAACATGCGAATGCCATAGCATCCTATCATACGCTGCTCTACCTGGGCGGTAGCCACTTCGAATCAATCTGATACACCGTTTATGGTCATAGTCATAGGTACCGAATGCTTGCTGTTGCCAGGCACCGCACGAAGGTGTTTTACACGCACTGTCATACTCAGTCATTGCATTTGGTGCGACGGAGCTCTCATCGTCCCCACTGCAGAGCGGGGAAAGTGACATGTAGAGAGACTCAGTAATGTGTGCCAAGTCGCACGGATGAGGCGGGGCTGACCTGGGGCCTAGGTCTCAAGACTCTCTGGTTCCAAGGCCAGTGTTAACTATTACGCTGTATTACTTAGTCAAGGCATAACTTAGCCATGGCACGCGACTCCACAGATAAATAGAGGGTGAGTGTCTATTGGTTCCGTAAACAAGTAGTTATGGGGCGCTTGCTACGGGCCCCCGTGGTGGGAGCTTGCCTCTGGGTTGCTGACAGGAAAGCTCCTAGCACGGTGCAGAACCTGCCGCCCTGTCTGCACTGTACCCCAAGCCCACCTCGATTTTGCGAAGCTCAAACTAATCCCATAAGTACGAAGACATGGCTAGCTCTCGCCTCAGGAACCGTCACCATTAGGATCCTGAAAACATTCCTATTATCATCAAATATAATGAGTGCACAGAGGCTGAAGAAAATTTTGCCCAAGTAGCATTATGCAAACCTTGAAAATGGTCTCCTCTGAGTTTAAGTGTAAGCTCTGAGTCACAGATCTGTCCCTGCTCCATAAGTGACTTCTGTCCCCTTCAGCTTTGGGTGGAAACATCACTGCCCTTCTAAATGGTCAGCGGAACATTTAGAACAAACGGAACATTTGTTTCCTGAGATGAACTCCGGCACAGAAGTCTGGAGCAAACGGGAACATTTCCTACATAAAGAACAGGACCTCACTCCTCTGCAGGCAAACCTGCTCGGACATCGGTGGTAGGCTGGGAAGAAAAGATGGAACCGCGGATGAGAAATCTCAAGTAATTACTTAGCCAATGGCGTAGAATACGGTTAAGTTCTGGTGCTCAGAAGGCAGATGACTATATGAGCTTCAACTGGCCCATCCAGTGGCAACACTGCCAAGGAATAAGAAACAGGGAAAAGGAAAGAGAAAGGGGGAGCCAGGGACAAGGAAGGAGGGAGGGAGTGTGCGCGGAGAGCAGGGGCGGGGGGAGAGAGCGTGTGTGCGCGCACACAAGCACAGGCTAGCTCTTCATCCAGGTTCCCTGGGAATACGGTTTAACAGATTGCTAACGTACAAAAGGAAAAGTCAGCTAGATGGTTTGAAAACGCTTTGTCAACAGATTCAAATCTGTTTAGGGACTCCAAGGTGGTAAAAGGGTGGGGAAAGATGCCCTAGCCCTATTTGTACAAAAATGTGCATTTGCATATTTATTACTGAATTCGAATGTCTTTCTGTGGCATTTCCTAACATTTACAGGCAGAGCAGACGTGTGAACAGTGGGGAGGCTATTTGTTTCTCCCTCATAGGCTGCAACTCAATTTGGGGGGGAGGGGGGAAGGGTCCAGCGTTCAAGAGCAAGCAGACTGCACTCATCATGGCTGCTCCAGGCAAGGTGGGCTGCCGGCTGCCATCACAGCTTGTGCCACTGGGCAGGTGGGTGGTACAGCGGCTATGCCACGGCTCCCTCACGTGTTTTCCGAATAACCCTGTCCCCATGCCAATGTGGTGAGTAGTCCAGTACGTTCGAAAACTGCCTCCACGATTTGCCTCTGGAAAGTCACAACGCGTGCTTGTGTGTTCAAGGCTCTCACAGTCCCACAGCAAAGACAGGAGCTTGACTTTTGCTCATGGAGATTTTCCCAGTCCTGTGGGGACACCAAAGGTTTTCCCGGTGACCCCTTTTGTTACATCTTATGGCAGGGTGTGCTATCGAAACATTTTAGGAAATTGTGGGTTATGCGATTGTGATTTGCTCTGCTTTCAAATCACTTGTATTCTTTTTTTTTAAAGATTTTCTTTATTTATTTTTAGAGAGAGGGGAAGGGAGGGAAAAAGAGAAGGAAAGAAACATCGACCGGCTAGCTTTTGTAAAGCCCCAGCCTGGGACCGAACCCACCACCCAGGCAGGTGCCCTGACCAGGAATTGAACCAGTGACCTTCTGCTTTGCAGAATGATGCTCACAAGTAACCTGCTTTTCTCTTTTGCCTAACGTGACCATCCTAATGGGCCATGAACGACAGGGAACTCACATCTGTTCAATGGTTACCGTGTGTTCGCAGCCAGAAGGTTTACGCACGTCATTTCTCATTCGCTACATACTTCCCACCTGCAAGGAAAGCTGATTCTATAGCGAGGATGCACACACATCTGCAGAACCCCGGGAGCTCACATCCTCAAACCTCCGCCAACGCTGCTTTTGGAGGAATAGGACTTAAATCCCCACCCCAACTGCAACGTTTGTGTTTTCTATTTTAATTAGATAAAGATTAAATATAGTCATTTCATAACCATAGCCCAAATCAACATAACCCTCGGCTGGAGTTCATAAAATCAAGTATTTGGTCCATAACTATATGCGCCTTTGGGTAAGTTTATTTTACACTTTAAGAATTGTGTTTCTAATATTTGCATCATAAAGATATCGACACAAATCATCAGTAGGTCTGTAAATACATAGATGGATGGAAGAGATTCAATAGTCTACATTTTTATCACTGATGAGGGTGTTGGGTTGTTAATTCCCCAAGGGCTAACGTAAGATCTGGCTGACACAGTGATCAGTGCGCTGACAAAGGGGACCCAATTCACGGTCAGAAGCAAAACCTCGAGAAGGAACCTGCCCAAGTACGAAGAAAGCTTTCTGAGCACAATGCAATGAGCTTCGTTTTGCATTATAGCTCAAGGCAACTACTGACCACTTGTCATCTTGGATGCCACGCAAGAGAACGATAAACCCAGTCGTGAGGTCACAACATAGGAAAGACCTTCCTAGAAAACACTGCCCCGGTCAGGGGACATTTACAGTGTGGAAAAAACAAATCAGCTCACATTCAAGAGAAATCTCACATTGTTTTTGTTGTGTAGTGGAATCCCCTTCTGGCAAAAGCACACCGAGTAACAGGATTCTTCAAGGACACATAATGGAAAATTACTCTAGCAACCCAAGCAAAGGAAACTATATTCAAAGCTGTTGGAATCTTACAGACTCAACCCTCTCTGGAGCCGGGACAGCTTGGAAAGGACTTTGCAAGAACTGAGGAAGCTCCGAAGGGCCAGGAAGCAGGAACTTGTAGAATGACCCTTTATTAGAAGGTACTGTCTGATCGGGGAGTTGCTGTGGAAATGAACGAACCCACGTGTGGCTGATGGTAGCGGGCCAGAGCAGCATCGTGCTGTAAATGCGCAACACACACCAGATTTCAAAGACTCGATGCAAGAAAAATAATGTGAATTAGTTCACGAATGACTTTTATACTGATTACATGTTGAAATGATAATATTTTGGATTTGGGGTTAAGTAAAATATATGATTAAAATTAGTTAAATCTGTTTATTTTTCCAGTGGCTTAGAAAATTGAAACTTATATGTGCAGCTTGCATTTGTGACCTGAACTATATTCCTCTAGAGCGCAGGCACTATTTCTGCTTCACTTGTTGTAAAGCGAAAACTCTGGTATATGGAGTTCAGTGGGTCAAGCGTAGGTCACATGTCTGGCCTCCTCGCAGGACTGAGGTGCTACCACTTTCTGGGTTAATCGCCCTCTCCAGCACTTCACAAAACTGGGGAGGAGTGACACCTGAGAGGAAATTGAGGTGATCAGAGAGAAGCAGCTAATGCTGGGTGGCAAAAAAAAAAAAAAAAAAAAAAAAGCCCTAAGTGTCCAGTATGAGAAATTCATGCCTGGCTGGCACACACTAGGCATTCAAAATGTATCTGTTGAAATTAACGGATGAGGAATGAATGAACACCGAGCAGGTGTGACTACTTTCTCCGGTCCCTGTCCCCTCCTTCGTCAGGTCCCCACTTCCATCCTGGACCTAGAAGAAGCCACAGTTCAAATTTGCAATCTAAACTTTCTCCACCTGACTTCTTTCACTTAGCATGATATTCTCAAGATCCATCCACACTGTCACAAAGGACAGTATTTCATCTTTTCTTCTGGCCAAGTAATGTTCCATCGTACATAGGCACCAAGAACTGTATGATTTCACTCATACGTGGTATAAAATTGAAAGCAACCAATGAACGAACAAGACAAACAGAAGCTCGTGGACACGGACAGCAGCATGGCGGTCCCAGAGGACAGGAGGGTGCGGGGTGGTCAAGGGGGTCAAATACATGGTGACAGAAGGAGGCTCGACTTCGGGGGGTGAACACACAAAGCAAAACATAGATGATTAATGACAAAATTTTACACTTGAAACCTGTATCATTTTACTCACTCATGTCACCTCAGTAAATTTAATAAAAAATATATTGCAGAAAGAAAAAGAAATCTGCCATCTAATGCATTTATCTTCCTAGACACCAATCTTCTTTTTAAAACTACTCTTCACTCATCACGAATTTCTACTCCTTCGTCAGGTACCCTGAACCTGACCCATTGCAAGAGTGGACCTGGTCAGGACCCTTTGAAGGGGAAATGGGAAATCCATATTCACACCCCCAGAAGGAGATCGGCCGGCGGCCCCTCCCCCTTTCTGCGCACAGAAGCCTCGGCCCTTCTTTATGTCGTCGTCACACTTAAGAATCTGATCCTCACAGAAGTTAGACGGCGGCCTGCACCGTCGCGGTGACACCGCAGCTGCATCCCAGCACGGGGAGAGATGCGCTGGCATCTCCTGACGCCGAGCGCTCACCCGCCTCGTGACTTTCCCATCTGTTTCCATCCGTGGAACATTTCAAACGACCAAATAACATCAAAGCCACCTGAAAGAGTTTCTCTCTTCATTATAAACTTTTACAATTCAATTTAAACAGTTTATAGTCCCCAATGCTGCGAGAACTGCCATTTCCCGAAGCCCTTCATCACCGGGGGCTGACAGCGGCTCTGACCTTTTCCAGTGTCTCAGCTGAAAGGAGAAGACCCGAGAAGCGGATAATAAATGAGCGAGGCTTACGGGTGTTACGACGTGGAGCAGCTCAAACAGGCGATGGTTCTCGGGCCCTGGGAAATAACGCCTTATTCCATAATCATCTGTTCCCTGCGCGCTGGCTTCTTTTACTGACAAAACACCTTTTATGAGTTTTGAAAATTGCAGAGCCAATAAAACTGTGCAGGAACATGCTGGATTGCCTTCTGCTCAACACATCACCTTCGGAACTGTCAGCCAAGTTCAAGTGCTAGACCTGCGAGGGCTGCTGCTGCTCCTGGTCTGAGAAGCAGAGCACAGCTCGGGGGGCTGTATGTAGCTCCTGGAGTACTTCTGGGGGTGGGGCTCCCTGTAAGGGGGGAAACGTCTCTGATGCCACACAAGGTCATTTTCTGTTGATAAGGATAAAGAGAGCACCAGTCTAACTAAGCCTTTGTACAAGGACATCCCTATTTGCTCAACACCAAGAATTGCAACGAATGGAGGAAACAGGGGTCCTTTGCCTTCACCTCCCGACTCACGGCTAACCACACTGGTGTCAACACCACTTCTGTGCACTGGTGAGCTCAGGTTACACCCGGGAACGGATGCGTGGAGAAGGGAAAAGGCAACAGGTGCCTCGACGCCCACTGCTGCCAAATGTGTGCCCCTCTCCAAGGCCTCAGTTCTGCCTACGTCTCTTTCTGTTCTTTCAGCATCTAAGGCACACATCAGAGGCAAGAACTCTTTTGGAAAGCCTAACCATTAAACTACTAGGTCTGGCCATTTAATTACTATACCTTGGAATGAGTATTGATATCTTGGTGGGTTTTTTTTAAGATTTATTTATTTTTAGAGAGAGGGGAAGGGAGGGAGAAAGAGAGGGAGAGAAACATCAAGGTTGCCTTTCATACACCCCTAACTGGGGACCCGGCCCCCAACCCAGGCATGTGCCCTGATGGGGAATCAAACCAGCAACCTTTGGGTTCACAGGCCAGTGGCATTCAATCCACTGAGCCACACTCGCCAGGGCTGATATCTTGTTTTATTAAATAGTTTTAGACCTTGTTTTTATTCTTTCCAATGAATTTCATAATACATGTTTTAGGTTCACTGAGAAATCCTGTTCAGTGTGATTCCAGCTAAAATGTCAATTTATAGACTAATTTGGGGGGAATTAGCGTGGTTACAATAATGAGTTTTCTCATTTACAAACATGGTCCCTCTCCATTAAATTCAGGTGACTGTAGCTATTAACTATGTCACTACATCTAACAATTAAATCATTATCACAAGCTGTAGCAAATGTTCAGAAACATGTACTATGCAATTTAATAATAAAGTCAATACAGGAATTGTCAAAGATATTTGTGCCACACATAGATTTTCCTATGCTGATAAGTTTTGGAGTGGGGTGAAGAATGTGAGTTGTAACAATTTCATTTCTCCTTAAACAAAAGGCTATTAGACAAGGTGCTCAGGCTTCTTCCACAGTAAACATGTATAAATATAAGTATCATGCTTGGCAACTGCCATTTCAAAATAAGAGACACTGTGTGGTGAAGGAATGACAGTTTCATTGTATTTACTTGAAAATCATTCTAGATCCTGTAAATGGGAAGGTTCTGTGTGGTAATGCAAAGTCATTCTGATTAATTTTCTGCGAAGGTAATTGTAAATTCATTTGTTAATCTTATTGACTACTGGGGTCATATGTTATTTAAAATAAACAGCCTCATTATTTCCTGGAGCAGTAAATGTTTTGAACCGGTGGTGAGGAGAAATATACATATGACAACACCATGAGAAAGGTCATTGGAGCAAAAAAATCTCCGAAATAGATCTCCAGTTCCAGAATCTTACAGGAGTTGAGATTTATATCTGTAGTTCAATAAACAATGACATTGTCATTCTGTCTGTTTCGCCAACAAGAAGAAAATACAAAATTTAATATCGGGATGATCCAAAGCTTTTCAATAAATAAAAAATCTAGAATTCATCAGATCACCAAATATAAAAATGTAAGATAAACCAATGTATGAAGAAATGTACAGATACATTGTTTTTCGTATTTTAAAATCTATTATGTAACTTTATAAAAGCCATCAACACACATACTCTGGTTTTAAAAATAACATTTTTACGCTTTTCTGACGCTCACGACAATGCTAGCTATTCTATTACAAACGATGAGTGACAAATTCTAAATAGGAAAATGCGTAAATACAGAGAGAGGGTGGGAAGGAAAGGACAGAGGGAGGGAGGGATAACTAACAAGATTTGAAAACTATCTCACTAAACACTGGTTGGAGTAGAAATGCATCCCATTAGTTCTATTTCTTGGGAGACTGCTGACTGATGCGAGTATTGAGAACAGCAGGTCCTGCCGGGAACTGGAACGGAAAAAGGAATCCAGCGCAGATGCGAACAGGGAACGCGAGACCCCCTCATTCACAGAAACAGCGCAGTAACCCCAGCCGCCCCCGAACGTGGAAGGGGCGGGAGTGGTGGTTTGTGCCCATCTTCGCTATTTCTTAAAACACAGGGAGTTGCCCTGATTCCTGCGTTGTACGTATTTGCATTTCTATTCTTGGAATGTATTAATCTTTTGTTTCCTTCCACCCGCTCCTGAAGTGCAGAGGGTGCTGAGCGAGTGGCATTTTTAGAGGGTTTCCTCTACCCAGTTTCTTAACCCCAAATCCCTGAGAAATTTACCGGCCTCGTACCAGGAAAGAATTTAAAAGTGACCTTTGTTCACCCCACAAAGCAACTTGTGTGTTTGCAGTCCTGACATTAGTAAATATTTTATTTCGCCCTTCCCCAGCGCTCCTTTATCTGTTCGCTGCAATTATTCATATACATTTGTCTCCTTTAGTTACTACTAGTATATATTGCCAGCTCCTTTGAACGTGACCGTGATGGGCTCATCTTCATACCTCCTCCCTCGGCACGATTTGTTGTGCGTGCATGGTAAGGGCCACAAGCGACACCGGCTAAATCAACCCATCACCCCCGTGGGCGTACTTTGTGGCCGTTATTCTGGCTGTGACCCTGCATGATCCTAAGGGCTTCCCCGTTAACAGCTCGGCGGGCTCCGTGCGCCAAAAAACACCTCCCCTCCACGTGACGCAAGGGGGCGCTCACCGCACCGTCAGGCCTCTGCTCCAAAGTCATCTCAGTAAAGAGGCTGTCCCTAACCCCGGTGCCCAGAGAGACCACCCCTCCCGCCCCACCCGCCCTGGGTCCCCTTTATTTCTCTAAGCTATTTTATTTCCTTCCTCACATTTATTACTGCCTGAAATTCTGTTATTTATTTGCATATTTTTTAAAATTGTCTTCCCTCTACCGCTGTCAGCAAAGCACTATAAAGTGAGCAATTTGATCTGTTTATTCGACGAGGGGGCAGCAGGCAAGCCGAGTGCCCTTGCCAAGCGAGGGCTGGATGCTCACACCGCTAAAGGTTTTATTCGCTGGTGTGTCAACGGATTGGGAGACTTGGGGCGTTTGCCCGCGTACTGAGCCCCTACCACGTCAGGCTCAGAACGAAGGAGGGGGTTGTTACACGCTTGCAGGCGTATCTTTAATCTTCATAACCACCGCAGGAGGCAGGTTTTCCCAATTTTATTTCGCAGGTGAGGAAACTTAGGCCAAAGGAGAAAGGCAGCGAGGAAGCGCACGAGCTGGAGTTTGCAGTCAGGTCCCGCTGGCCCTGGTGATGGCTCTGTTCTTGAGACCAACAATTCGACTTTTCTTCCAAAGCTCATTCCCTCCCCTAAAGGCAATTCCCCAAGACAAAACCCAAATGATTTTGAACAAACCCAACACTGTTCAAATAAGCCTGGCTGACTGTATAATCTGTGAGTCCCAACGCAAAATGAAAATATGGCGGCCCTTGTTAAACGAGATTAACTATCTGGAAACGGCGACGACAGAGCATTCACCTAAGCATTCAGCACGGGGCCCTGTGACTACCCTAGTCACAGTCCTGTGACGACAGCGCTGGACACATGAGCACGTCCTTTCACGGCGATTAATTCGGGAGGGGTGATGCTCTTACCAGTTTGGGAATTTTCGTTAAAATGGAGCACCCGTCACTCTGATGGCACTTCTTCGCACTGTACTTCTTGCTTAGCACGACGGCCACGTTGGCAAAGCTCAGCGGGGATTTCAGGCACAGCGTTCTCAGGGTAATTACGCTCCTGTCCATTCCGTTTCACTTCCAGTTTGCAAGAGGGAGCAAGAAACTGTGATTATAGACTCTTCAGGTCTGAACAGGGGACGAAATCATTCTTCCCACCCTTGAGGAGGTGAAGCCTCTTGACACGCCCACTGTTCCGGCTGCAAGTACAGCGCTCTGCCTGAGCCCAGAGGCACTGACTCTTGGCATGGAAATGAAAAATGTCAGCACCTGGATTTATCTCCGCCCATCATCTCTCTTTTGCTCTTCATCCCTTTGTGGTTGCTGCTCACCAGGGTGCCAGCTTCAGCCCCCTTTCTAGAACTTTCCGCAGTTTCCTCATGTCAGATGCCTCAACTGTCAGCCACATGCTGCCGGTGTCCCCAGTGTAGTTCTAAAGTCTGTTTCTCAGCTCTTAGACGTCCCTATCTGGATGTCCCGCCGGAAGCTTAAATCGGAAGTGGACACCCAGCTCCCTCCTAACCTCAGTCCACAACAGGCTCTCAGCAGATGTTTGTGGAATAGAACTGAATGCCGAAATGCCCACTTTCATTGACTTTTCCACTGATTCGTTCAACATACAATTGGCACATTCTTACGTTCTGCTAGAGCGGGTTGAATAATGGCCCCTCCAAAGATAGCCCCACCCAAAACCTGTAAGTGTGAACTTATTTGGAAGAAGGGTCCTTGCAGATGGAATTAAGTTACAGATCTCCAGATGAGATCACCTTGGATTAAGGTGGGCCCTATAATCCAACGGTGGGTGTCCTTAAAAGAGACAGAAAGGAAAAAACACCACAGACTTACGGGAAGAAGGCATGTGAAGACAGAGGCAGAGACCGGAGTGGTTTGCCCATGTACCATGGAATGCCAAGAGCCACTAAAAGGTGGAAGAGGTGAGGAAGAATCTTCTGGAAGAACTGGGAGAAATTAATTTCTGGTGTTTTAAACCACCAAATTTACAGTTATTTTTTTGTGTAAAGCCTATGAAATTAATACAGCCGCGCTGTCTTAGGATGAGGCCAATGATAAAATAAATAAGCAGAGAAATATATAATATCACGTCTGGTTGTACTAAGTGCTAGAAGTAGGATTGCCAGGTAGGATTCAGGACGCCCACTTGACTTGGAATGTCAGATCAACAGCAAGCAATTTTTAAGCCAAGTATGTATGCTCCATGCAATATTTGGGACATACTTTGACTAAAAAAATTATTTGTTGTTGATCTGACATTCCAAGTTCACTGGGCATCTCGTATTTTATTTGCTAAATCTATCAACCCTAGTTATGAAGAAAGAGCAGGAGCCAAGTTCTGGGAAGGCCTGAGGGGCCAGTGCATCCAGTAGGGTGGTTCTGGAAGGCCTCTCCGATAAGGGGTATTTGAACAAAGATCCGAAGGCAATCAGAGCAGGGGTCACCCAAGCATCAGGGCAGCAGTGTCCCAGGACCAGGCGGTCGGGGTCACAAGGGCACAGGCAGGGCCTGGGAATATGCTGGCTGGGTTCTGCTTTGTTCCACAGTACCAACAGCAAATAGCACATCGCATCCTCTCCTCAAATCCAAACTGTTTAGACACACACCACACACACACACACACACAACCAAGAAATCTGTGGTCAAGTATTCACCACGCTATTGATCTCAGCTTTTAATGGGCTGGGCTTCGATTATTTAGATGTCAAGCAGGTTCGGTATCCAAGCTTTATGATCCCTTAAATAACCATAGGCAACCCAGCAAGTAATAAAACAACGCAAGACAGCATGGAGTTGCCACAGCATTAGATGTTGGCATATAATTAAAGCAGAGCCCAATATTTATGCGCTTTTATCTGCAACACATTCATCAACAACATCCTTAGCTATTTTTACTGACTTTTAAATTTCTGGTGCTATTGGCATCCATTCAGAAAGGAAGGAGGTTTTTTGTTGTTGTTTTTAAAGTCTTCTCCAAATCACCAAAATGCATGTACACCCCCACACACACGCACGCACGCACAGCGTGTGAAAGTTCACAGCAGCATTATTCACAACAGCCAAAAAGTGGAAATGCCGAGTGTAAAGTTACTGCATTTAGTAAATAAACACACAGGATGTTGGGTTACATTTGAATTTCAGATAAGCAGTGAACCGTTATTAGCGTGAGTATGTCCCATCCTCTTGGGGACCAATTAAAATGGGTGTTCTGTACTTAACCTGGCCACCCTACCCTCACGTCCACTCGCTGGTGAGAGAATGAACAGGCTGCAGTATATAAGTACGGTGGAATACTACTCGGCCGTAAAGAGGGATTGAGGGACTGACACTGCTTCTACCTGGGTAAACCTCGAAAACGTGATGCTCAGTGACAGAAGCCAGATGCAAAAGGTCACTTAGTGTATGACCCCATTTACATAAAATGTCCAGACTGGAACTGAGGTGTCAAATACCAAGCTCTTGTTGACTAGACACTCCTGCTCTTTGGAAGATGTATTTTGGCTAAACATTTCTAATAGTCGCCTCTGTTCACAATGGCACGGGAATCTTGGGACATCATTCCTCAAGGGGGTAGAGCCCAGTGAGAAAAACAGGTACACAACAGAAAATGGCAGCCAATGTGGCCAAGCAATGGTGAGTACTGGGGTGCTCAAAGTAGGGGTCCCCTACCTGCGTTGTAAAAGGCTCCTAAGGGGACTCCCGAGTTGAGTTTTGAAAGACCCCAGCCGTGTGCAATAGGAGGAAAGAAGCTAGCATTCCAGGCAGGGGAAGCCACGTGAGAACGGGCTCAGTGGCCAGAACCAGGCTGGAGAGCTAGAAAAATAACAGGTAGCTGGACGATCCTCTGGAAGGTAGACCATGAAGCAGGAAGAGACACTGGGTCGTTTGGGAAGCTTTCCACTGCAAGGAAGAGAAAACCTAACCAAGCGAGGGACGTACTCGGTAAGGAACTGATGACTTCATTGAACAGGTCTGGACGTGGGGCAGTACCATGAAGGGTTAATTTGGGTTTTCAGAACTGCCCTGAAGTCTGTTTTGCACCATCTTTCAGCACAGACATCCTCAGGCTCTTGGCTTCTGGTGCTCATGAGGGCCGTCACAGTTTCTGGCACTTCTGCCTTTCAGAGCTTTACCCAGCGCAAAACAGGAGAACTTCTCCAAATTGGCAAGATGACCCAGTAGACCGACCCTTGTGCCCGCTGGGTGGAACAGAGTCACCTGCCCCTGCCTAAAGCAAGTCATCCAGCAAACAGAGTGAGGCCATCATCCCGTCACACCTGGGTTGGCCCATTCGCGCTCCGCTCAGTTCACCCCGATGGGCATGGGCAGTTGGTGGAGGGAAAATATAGGGTCCAGTTAGTACGAAGGTGGAGCGCGGCTCGGCCACAGCGAAGCTAGGCGTACGGCCAAGGCCTAAAAGGGGAGGAGCCTGGACCTGACCATAGAGCTTGGCTTCACCAAATGTCAGTCCCGTAAACACTATCTTTGCAGCTGGTCGCTAAATTCAGACATTATTAAGTTTCAAAGTTTATCTCCTTAACTTTTGCCATATCTCTAAATTACCTGTAACATTGTTTACTTGATATCATTTTTTAAATGATCACATTTGACACATAAGCAGGTTTGAAAAAATTATGCATTGTTCTGCAAAGGAAAGCCCATATATAACTTTCCATAAACCAAAGGAAAATGCATTAATTTATATTTATACTATGTATAATTTATACATATTAAATAATAATGTCCATTGATCAACAGTAATGTATTTTCTGCTATATTACTGTACTAATGTATTAGTATAAACATGTAATATATTTTAATATGTAAAGTCTTGTAAAAATTACACGTATATGTAAGTATATTAAATATAATAAACTAAAAGATAAAATACTTAAAGATTGTACGAACACTGGCCCTGGCTGGTGTAGCTCAGTGGATTGAGCGCGGGCCTGCGAACCAGAGGATCGCGGTTCGATTCCCAGTCAGGGCACATGCCTGGGTTGCAGGCCGGTTCCCAGCAGGGGACGCATGAGAGGCAACCGTACATTGATATTTCTCTCTCTCTCCCTCTCTCCTACCCTTCCCCTCTAAAGATGAATAAATAAATAAATAAATCTTAAAAAAAAAAAAAGATTGTACGAACACTTATTGGAGCTTGATCATAAACATAGAGCTGCTCTATGACAGCAGCTTTGGGCCTTTTATCCCTTCTGCGCAAATGTCCACGAGGTTATGGTTCCTGCTTCAACCCAGGGCGTGAGGAGGTATTAATCACTGCTAGAGAGGGCACAGCATAAAATATGTGTCCTCTTCATTCCCCTGTTACATCGGGTCTAAATCTTAGAGGCAAAGGGACTCTTTGGGTGTTGGTTTTGCCCTTTCAGGCAAATGCCGTGAATGCTTTAACCCCACAGAGGCCTCTCCCACGTATTCATCTGGCACCACAAGGCAGAGAGTTGATTCACTGTCTCTAGTCTTGCACACTCGGGAGGCCCTGACCGGGGCAACCACCCCTTCTTGCGATTATTTCGACCTTAATCTTTTCTGATACCTGAAGCTCAATGGGTGCAAAACCAAATGAATAATTATCCTTGCAAATTAGCTCTCCAGTTCCTGATGATACGACTTCTTTTTCAATAACAAGTACCAGACTGACTAGGTTACTTGTAAAAATAACATGTAATCACCTATTCTGTGTAAGATTCTATAATAAAGTTTAACGATCATCGTCTCCACTAATCACAGCACATTCAACGCAAAATTTACCATGTTTTCTTATGTGTTTTATATGCATTGGGGTGACGCTGGCTAATAAAACCGTACAGGTTGCAGGCGTACAACTCTACAACCCTGCGCCGGCACACGGCATCATGCTCTCAGCACCCAAAGTCGAGTCTCCTTCCGCCACTCTCTAGCCCCCTTTGCCCTCTTCCCTCTCCTCCCACACCCCCTTTCTGGGGCTGATTACCTCTGGTAATCACCACACCGCTGTCTGTGTCTGGCCTGTTTTCATTTCTGTTTGGTTACACCCTTCACCTTTCTCACCCAGGCCCCTCTGACACCACTCTCCTCTGAGAGCTGTCAGTCTGTTCTCTATATCTATGAGTCTGTTTCTATTTTATTAGTTTTCTGTGTTCATTCGATTCCATATATAAGTACCAAACTACACTACAAGTCCACCGTCATCAAAACAGCATGGTACTGGAGTAAAAACTGGCATGTAGATCAATGGGAAAAGAATAGACAGCCCAGAAATAAACCCATGACTTTACAGTTAATTAATATTTGACAAAGGAGGCAAGAACATACAATGGGGTAAAGACAGCCTATTCAATAAATATCGTTGAAAAGATTGGACAGATATGAACAAAAAATAGAAAGTAGACTACCTCCTTACACCGTATACAAGAATAAATCAAAATGGATTAAAGACTTCAGTGTAAATTGTAAAACCATAAAAATCCTAGAAGAAAACATAGGTGGTAAAATCTCAGACATTTCCTGTAGCAATATTTTTTCTGATATATCGCCTCAGGCAAGACGAACAAAAATAAATAAACAAATGGGACTACATCAGACTGAAAAGCTTTTGCACAGCAAAGGAAACATCAACGAAATGGAAAAACAGCCCACTGAATGGGAGAACATATTCACTAATGATATATCTGATTAGGGGTTAATTCCTAACATTTATAAAGTCTTACACAGCTCAACATCAAGAAAACAAAAAATCCAATTAAAAACTAGGCAAAGGACCTCAATAGACACTTCTCCAAAGAGGACCTACAGATGGCCAACAGACACATGAACAGATGCTCAACATCACTAATCATGAGAGAAATGCAAATTAAGACCACAATGAGACAGCATCTCACACCTGTCAGAATGGCTATCATCAATGAACAAACAACAAGTGCTGGTGAGGATGTGGAGAAAGGGGAACCCTTTTGCGCTGATGGGAATGCAGACTGGTGCAGCCACTGTGGAAAACAGTAGGGAGATTTCCTCAAAAAATTAAAAATGGAACTGCCTTATGACCCAGCGATTCCACTTCTGGGAATACATCTGAAGAAACCCAAAACAGCAATTGAAAAAAGTATATGCGCCCCTGTGTTCACTGCGGAGTTGTGTCCAATAGTCAAGATCCAGAGGCAGCCCCAGTGCCTGTCAGCGGAAGAGTGGACAAAACGGCTGTGGTACATGTATGCAATGGAATACTACTCGGCCATAAAAAAGGAAGGAACTTTTACCTTTTGCAACAGCATGGATGGACCTGGAGAGCATTATGCTAAGGTAAAACTTGCCACTTTGTAGAACACTGATGCTTAGGAAAACTTGCAGGAAAATAACTCAGTCTGCAAAGACCACATACATTGTAAGTAAAATGATATGACTCAAAGCTGGACTCTAATGGAATTCATTTTTTTTTTTTTAGCTTCCATTTCTCTGTTCAGGGAATATTCCCTGCCTTATGCCTCAGAACTCTCTTTTCATTACAGAAACCGAGAAGGCCAAACACTTCCTTTGCTAGGTTCTGTCGCCACGAAGACACACCGGGACACGTGTTCTAAGCTATGCCGTGCAGGCACTTCCACTCCAGATGCCGATTAAAATAGGAGGGAAAGGAAGGTCTTAGCAACACAAGGAAGGCAAGTGAGCTAAAGAGCAGCAGCTACATCCCTTCTCCAGGGGGCAGCCAGTCGTGGCTTGAGCAGCAGCATGCCGGGCTCACCGCTGGGGGCATTGGCGGTCCCAGCTAGGGCCTCCCTGCCCAGGCAGCTATGATGGCGGCGTCTCCAACGGACTAGGGGTGGAGCACTCTTTCTGGCTGTGCGGCTGGCTCCAAGCCCGTTTCTCTGACCCTCCCAGGGAATCTGAGAGCTACCCAGTATCTCCTAGGACATCCCTTTCTGTTCCAACAAGTAAGTGATTGTTTCTGTTGCTTGTAACTGAAAATCCTAAGTGATAAAAGCTCTTAAGACTTGTTTGCGATCGTTTAAGGGGCAACTCTATTAACTCTTTTCTGTACTCTAACATCTATTTCAAGTGGATTTTTATACAAAGGGAAACAGAAACATTAAACATTTAGGTAAGCATAATTCAGTATTCCTTTCCTCTAAGGTTCTTTAAAATAGGTTTGAATGGCGAGAGTAAAAATTGTAACACTGGCTGATGGAGTTTTTAATGTACGAAAATGTTCTGTGCAAGGCAACTAACACACAAAACAGGGAGGAGAATACAAGGATCTACATGGTTGTCAAAATTCTACATCCCATGTAAAGTGTTAAAAATGGATTCTAAGCAGATTGTTAAGACATATATCTATTGTTGCAATTCCTAGAACCACCACTAAAAAATTATACAAAGAATTTTGAACGAATGGGGGCTTTTGCTAAGACTTTCTTGTTGTATGTGTCACGAAGGTGAACTTAATATTGGGTTCCTTATCATTCAAATATATTTTGTTTCTCAGCAGTTGGTTGAAGGAATGAAGCCATCTGCTATTTGGGGTGGGGGAGGAGATGAAAATAGTTTTCGGTAGTTGGTGATGAATTCATCTTCATTACTACACATTTTTTCCTCCTTTACTAGTATTTCTGAAACATACAGAAATCCTCCTTGAATCATGATTCATAACCATTACTTTTAAAATATAAGTATGACTCAAATCAAAACAAGTGCCAAGCTATTGAGTAATTTCTATCCCCTGTGCCTACCTTCTAAATCGGAGCTCATTGAGTGGTGTGAGATGTGATTTGTGCCTGAGAGGTTACAACCTCAAAAACCGGATGACGTCATGGGCAGCCTAAAATAACCCAATCAGGAGCCTTGTGTATCAGACTACTTCCTGGCCCGTAAAGTAATTATTGAATAGGAGAGAACTTGGGGACCAGAAAATCTAATCACTACAGTTAAATTGCATGAATTCACATAGGAAAAAAAAAATATTCCCTTAGTTCGACTCTTGAAAAATGATCTGAGATACAGCTTGACAATGTATTCCCAAAGCTGTAAAAATGTACATACCCTTTCAGCTTCACTTTTTACTTTACCCAGCAGGCCAAAACAAATGAACAATTTTCCTATTATGTGTCCAGCACTGTTTGATCGATGTAGCAGGAAACAAGACAGACGAGGTCCCTGTGTACTTGGTTCTTACGGAAATCTAACGTCTAAGACGTTACCCTGAGGAAAATTTCATGAATATTCAGCTCAAATATTTAGCTAGAACACCCACCATGGCAGCATATTTAATAATTAAAAAAACAGGAAAACCTGAAAGTTCGAAGCCATAATAAACACGAACACATAGATTAATGTATACCTATAAGACAAAGTATTGTGAAATTAAAAACTACATCACAGAAGAACATTAAATGACGTAGAAAGGTGATTTAAACATCTAACCTACGAACTAGCTGTCGAAGGGTGGGCCCTGCACGACATCATCTCACTCCGATATTTAGATCTTCATGTTCGATTTTGATGTCCTAGGGCTGCCAAAACAAAGGATGATAGACGAAGTGGCTTGAAACAACAGAAATGTTTCCTCTCACGGCTCTGGAGGCCAGAAATACGAAGTCAAGCTGTGGGCAGGGCTGGCTCCTTCTGGAGCCCCGAGGGGGCGTCTGTCCCAGCCTCTGGGGGCTGCCGGCCATGCTTGGCCTTCCCACCCTCGTCTTGACATGGTGTCCTTCTCTCCATGTGTCTCTGTGTGACTTCTCCTGTCCTCATGAGGACGTTAGTCATCGAACTTAGGGCTGACCCTAATCGAGTACAACCTCATCCAAAGGAATTAAGTCATCTACAAAGATTATTTGGGACAAGATCACAATCTGGGTTTCAGTGGACATAAATTTGGGAGAATTACTCAACCCACTACAAATAGGTATGTAGGTAGCTAGGTAGGTAAGTACATAAAAGATACATGGATGATTGATCGATAGATTGATAGATAGATAGAAAAATATTTGGATGGGCACATTGTAAAGTGTTAACTGATTATTTTGTGAAGTTGGAAATATAAGTAATTTTTATTTTCTCCACTGCTTTTCAATATTTCATGATTTTTAAACAATAAATAGATTTATTTGCCATAAATGCAATATTTAAGAAACTACTCTCATGAAAACTTTGTAGAATGGAAGTTGTATTAGTCTGAGTTTTCCAGAGAAAAAGAACCAACAGATGGCTCTGTCTACCTACCTCCCTACTTACCTGTCAGAAGGAATCATATACATATGTGTATAGATATGTCTATACATGTATGTATGCATGTATATGTGTATATGTATACACACACATGGATAACATAAGGGACTGGCCGACACAACCGTGGATGCTGAGAAGCCCCCGGACATGCTGTCAGCAAGCCGGGAGCTCAGGGGAGCCGAAGGTGCGCGTTCCCATCCGAGTCTCAGACTCGGAAGGCAGGAGGAGACTGGTGTCCCGACTCAAAGACAGACAGGCAGGCAGACAGGCAGGCAGAGAGGAGGGGTGGAACAGCGAAAGGGGTCCAGCAGAACTCTGACATTTAAGGACTTCGACCAGCAGACCGAGCCTGCTACTGAAACGCGGGAGGATGCGGTATTTCAGAACCGCCGGCTGCTCTTCGTCACGGTGCCTCCGCTTCTATCCCCTGCTGGGCCGGAGCGATGTTTGTGGCCGCTGTAATTTCAATGGCTGCCGTGATTATCACGTTGGGGAGTGAACTGTCTACTCTCCAGAAGTGCCGAAATAAGAGCGTGTGTCAGGGTGCCAGCCATCCCAAAATCTCTTGCAAATTTGTTTCTCTTACAAATTATGGTTATAAAAATGTTAAGCATAGAGAATATAACTTTGCAACCATATACACACCACCAAGATTTTAAAGTAATTAGTATATTTTTATTTTTTCTTTAGCTCCTTTCATCTTCTTCTTTCAAAGAAAATAAAGTATAGATGTGACTTAAGCCTTATTTCTCATACCATCTCCTTCCTTCCCTGAGATAATTACTGTCCATATTTTCAACTTTGAGATACACACACACACACACACACACACACACACATTATGTGTATATATCCTCATGCAACATAGGATACAGTTTCCTGTTCCGTAGAAGCATGGATAAATGGTGAACGTTTTTTGCTCACTATTACGTTGTTGACATTTATCCTTGTTATGAATGTGGAACTCACGTAGATCGACTGAAACCTAATCCACCGCATGAATAACCTGCGGTTCATTTACCAGTTCCCCCGTTGACGGAGAATCGGGTTGTCTCGCTGTGTTAGCGGTGATGAATGAACAGCCCCACATTTGTCTCCTGGTGCACAGGCAACTGTCTCTCTCTCGCTCTCCTCAGCTCACAGCCCCCACCCCCGACCTTCGCTGGGAGGACCTCGGCCTTCCCCCAAGACAGTGTCGACTCTGATGGATTTGCTGGAGTGGGCTAGCTAGGGACAATTAAATCCACTTCTAGTCATAGCTTCAGCTCGGATTTGAATCCAAGTCTCCAGATGTTGGGCGCCATGCATCATTTAGTAGGAAATTATATTAAAAGGCTGCAACTGAGTCCTTGGGTAAGTGGGTTGATAACAGGAGAAGTCAGTTAAACATTCCATGAATCATTGCATAGCCTGAGGGAGAAAAATACTAACTTTTGCTTCTTTACTTATTCCTAAATGGAGTCACGAATCCTGGCTGCATTAAGGAAGAAAACATCATTTTAAAGAAAGCTGGATTGGGAAGAACCACGGGATTGCCCAGCAAACTCACCTAAGCTGCAACCATCTTCTGCTTAAAAAAGTTGTTTTATGGAGAAAAGAGTTGATGTTTTGTAGACTATAGTGTTGGCGTAACAAGTTTTTTTTTTTAACCTTTGCGTTAAATTCAAGGCTGTCACTTTGAAAGAAAACGATGCCATAGAAGCCACTTCCTTCCCCCCACAAGGGAAGGGTCAGTTCAACCAGCTGTCCGCTCATACGCGTATTGAACATTTACTACAATAACAGTCGTCTGTTATTTTATTGATTTTCTACGGTGTGATAGATACGAGGACACTCACTTTAGAAACATGTACCTGTTTCATATTCAGAACCATCTCACAAGACAGGAATTAGCATCCTCCTTGCAGAGAAGACACTGGGGGACAGACAAGTTCGGCGATCCACCCAAGTCCAGACAGCGCACTTGGACTAGAACCCGGGTCTGCCTGACGCAGGACCCCATGCTCCTCCCTCTTTCCTGGGGCTATGCTGTATGGGGTAGGCACCCCAAGACAGACCAGACACCGATCCAGCCCTCGGGAGGCTCGTGACCAGGGTCAGGAGAGGGGGCGAGGAAAGGGCCTGTTCGATCTGATTCCTCAACACCTCTCAGCACCTGCACCGCAACAGTGCTCTCGAGTGAATTAACGAAGGACTGAGTCAGTGAATGAATGTGAGCAGGGGACGGGCTTCACTAGGGAGCTGAAACATGGGTCAGAGTTTGCAAAGAGAAGGTGGTGTGTTGGGAAAGCGTTCCCAGCAGGCGAAGTGGTCGGAGTGAAGGCAGGGCTGCAAGAGGCACAAAAGGGACGGGAAGGGAGTCATGTCGACGGCAGCCAGCTAAGGGCAGGCAGGAAGCCGAGGACAGCGCTGGGCTCCATCTGAGCCCGGAAAGGATTCCAGAGGAATCCTTCCAGACCAGCAAAGAAATATTAACCATAAAGGCGAGGCATTTTTACTCTGCAGTGGCAAACACTAGAGGGGGAGTCTGTTTTTCTTGCACGCTCCACACTCTGTTGTCTTCTGATTCTGTCACCCAGTTTTTCCTGAGGAACCAGCTGTCCCCGTACCCATCCACAGTGACTCAGTGGGCATCAGGCACCTCTGCTCACCCAGAGAGAGTGCAAGGACCCGTGCCTGATCCACCAGCTCATCCAGTTTCCTGACCTTGAGGATCGCTTAAAGGGTGAGTGAGGGACCCAAGCAGGTATCTCAGAGTTGACCACAGGACTTCTGTTTGAACTCCTGAGAAAGGGAAGTTCTCTTCGCTCTCTTCCCTCTGGAGTTAATTAAGCTCAGACAATACAAACCTGAAGGTGTCCCTTAAAGAAGACCTTCCTGAGATGAAGCCGAAGCAGACAGAGAAAGAGAGAAAGTTCTCATCACCGCTTTCAAGCCCTGGATCCAACCATGCCTGAAGCTGGAGCTACTCCTTGACTATCCAAGCACACGAGTCGGTAAATTCCCTTTGAAGTACTTGCAGTCAATATAGCTTAGCAGTTCAAGGCCCAGCCTCTGCCATTTTCAGCTTGGAGACCTCGAGATGGAATGACACCTGTGCCCGCACGTAACTAGCCCTCAGTGCACATCAGCTGTCATTACGAAGCCAGCTGCATCAGCCGTCTTGTTGCCACCAACGACGACTGGGACGGTTCATCTGATGTGTCAGTGTGGCTCTGCCATAGTTCCCAGTTATTCCACGCCACGTTAGGCTAAGTGCTGCTGTTAAAGTATTTTGTAGACGTGGCTAACATTCCCAATCAGCTGGCTTCAAGTCAAGGACATTATCGGTGATCATCTGGGTGCACCTTATCTCATCAGTTGAAAGGTCTTATGAGCAAAGCTGAGATTTCCCTGAGGAAGAAATTTTGCCACAAGCTTCAAGATATCAGCCCCAGAATTTCCAGCCTACTGGCCTGATCTACAGATTTCAGACTTGCCAGCCCTCCTAACCACGTAAGTCAACATCTTGAAATAAGTCTCTACCTATCTATCTATCATCTGCTGTTCCTCTGGCAAACTCTGATGGATACAGATCCTTACGAATACCATTTTAAAAGATGGAAAAGAAAAACAAAGTAATTAATTTTAAACCCAAATGATTGACGCTGATAAGCCAGGGAGCTCCCAAATACAGACTGCTAGCGAGCTATCCTAACTATCACCTCCGTCCCCCACATTTAGCAAGAAATAATGCCGAAGGGGAGGAGCAGGGCAGGCAAATATGATCTGAAATAAAATCACTGCTAGGGTTTAAGCTGACGTATTGTATATTAGCAGCAGTTGGAATGCACGGTGTGTTTTTCTGGGCCCTCGATGATTTTCTCGGTGCCAGAAAGCTGTTCGTGCTTTTTAAACACCGCGAAGCGTCTCCCTTTCCCCTCCAGCGCCTGGGGAGTGCCGTCACATAAGTGATCTGCATACGTGTAACGAAAGCAGGGAGACGGAGATTTATGTTCGTGAGGAATACACAGACACTTAACTCACGAGCCGCGCTGACATTAGTGAGTAATTGAAGGACCTCCGTGGACTGCAGACCAGTGGTAAATCTTCGAGATATTTAGTGCATCGTCGAGCTCCACAGCTCTTCATCTCGGAAACTGTCATCGAGCGGGCCGCATTCTGGGCTTGTTACTGCTGGACTATGGGCCTTCCGTCTACCGACATGCATATGGCCTGTGTTTCGTTCTATTCAAACACGATGTTTTACCAATAATTCTGCCATGACCTCAGTACTTAGGACCTTGTGTTGAGTTATGTGCCTTCTGGATTCCAGGAGGAAATTTCCCAATTCCAGGAGGATTCCACTGAATGGACGCAGTATTTTGCGGCTGACGTGGGCAGGCATAAATCTCTGCCCTCTCACATGGAGTTCATTAGGGTTCCATTAAGCCGGGGCTGCCCCCAAAGACTCCATGTTGCTGAGTGTTTTGAAAGAAGATAAACAGCTGAGAAATTTATGGTGCTAACACGGAGAAGACAGGGCCCTCTATCTCATTCGTACGTTTACTGTCATCGAAAGAGCTAAGGATGAAGGCCACATCGGGGCAAATTTCTTTGTTAATGGATTATTGCAGGGGTCCTCCCAACTTACGTGGAGCCCTTGAAGGAACTTCCCTCAGTTATGCCCCACTCACCCTACTGCCCCTGCCCAGTTTGATCTCTGCCCCTGGGGCCCTAATGAGATGCCCGTAATCACAATTTAATATAGATCATCGATGTCTTTGTTAATGAAAAGTCAGTCGATGACAAAGACTGGAAACTTGAACAAGGACACACAGGAAGAGACTACTGCTGCTTGTGTCTAATTATCTGATAGGCAGTAAGTGAGAATTGCTTTCTGATTATTCAATGCAATCAATAAGGGGTTTTTTCCCCTTGCTATTGGAGGAAGCAAGTGGTTAGACAGCTCCAAATTCGTTTTTGAAGAGAAGGTGGTTAGACAGTTCTAAATTAGTTTTTGAAACTAAGATTGACATTTAGTATGAATGCTAATGAATGTCAGACATTTCATAGACACACACCATTACTTCCTGCAATGCCCAAATGAGACTTTACACTAGGCCGTTTCTAGGGGGTGGGTGGCTGGAGCGGAGTGGGTTGGGGGCTCTGTTTTTAAATCACCTGTTGGAATATCGGGATGGCACATGTCACATCCCTCCCCTCTGAGAAGAGCCATCTAAGTATAGGAGTGAGTCGTGTGGCCCTGTTATAGCAAACGCCCCTGCCCTCGGCCCTGGCTGGTGCTTCTCACTTGGCTGGAGCCTCTTCCTATAAACTGAAGGGTTGCAGTTTCGATTCCCAGTCAGGGCACATACCTAAGTTGTGGGCTTGGTCCCTGGTCAGGGAGCACACGAGAGGCAACCAACCCATGTTTCTCTCCCTCCCTCTCTGCCTTCCTCTCTCTCTAAAGTCAATGAGCATATCCTTGGGGGACAAAATTTCAAACAACAACAAAAGACTCTGACCTCCTGGCCAGAGCTGATGGGTCCAGGAGTGCACCCCTCACCGAAGCTTGCTAACCGGATCCTCCCACTGGGGATCTGGAATGGGGCACTGGCGTGTGGGTCAACATGGGGGCAAGAGCTGAGAAACGATTGCACTCCACAAAGAGAAGCAGAGGAAACTGGAGAGGGAGGACCAGGAAGCAAAAATGCCTGCTCTCGGACACTCAGTGAGGAAAATATGAGGAGACAAAATAATAACAAGCAACTTCGCTGCTTCCCGATGCTTTTCTGATTCCTGTTCCTCGGAAGATGCGGTTTGCCTTTGCCCTTGAAGTCTGAGGGAGCTGGGTGTACTCATCGCAAATTCACTTTTTTCCAAGCAAATTTGTAAGGATTTCTGTTATTTTCAAACACACAAGACACAGTCAAAAACAAACAGAGAGAAAGATGGGGAAGACTTTTAGGCCGATCAAAAAGTAACCAATGAACACACAAAGGAAAAAAATTCATGCTTTCATGGAAAGCCATCAAAGAGCAGCAGTTACAAAGAAAGCTAGACAGGCAACAGTCCAGATGCACGAGCTCCTCCTAAGAGAACAAGGATGTTTCCACACCTGGGCCACTGGCTGAGGGTGAGGGCAAGCCAGGTAGGGAGGCGATCATGCTGGAGACGGACAAGTTTTGCTTGAACAAATAAAAGCAGTGAAAGTTTAATGAACCTGTGGGCTGCTGCTTTGGATTTGAATCTGGAGATGCCACAAATGCAAAGGCGAGCCTTCTACCCAAACAGTTCTCTTGGGAACAGAGGCAAAGACTGGGGGCTGGACTCACAAAGAAACCTCGTGTTCTGGCCCCGGGGTCGCTGCACCCTTGAAATAGGACAGTCTTCAGAGTCATGGGTTTGCAGTGGTTCAGTCTCAGGGCCTGAAGCCCCCACGCCCTCCAGGGCGGCAGACTCATGATTCCACTCCCGGCCATCTGCGGTCTCCCGGTCTCCCTGCTTTGTCATGTGCCCATGTCGCTGAATCTCGACCTCGTCATCAGAATGTCTAGTGTCTCTGACATCTGCCAGAATCGGGGTGCAGCATTCTTTGCTCTTTGGCCTGTGTTCTACTCCAGAGAGGGGCCTGAACTTGGCTACAGTGTTTGAAACCCCATGTCAACTGAGTCTAACTAATTCAGCTTCTGATAAGATCAGAGATATCAGCACTCTGGCTGCCCAGGAAATTGAGTATTAGGCTCAAAAGCAAAGGCGTCACTTCACACCTGCTAGAATGGATATTATCAAAACAACAACAACAACAAAAAACAGAAAGTGGCAAATGTTAGCAAGGATGGAAAGAAATTGGAACTCTTGTGGACTTTTGATAGGAACAAAAAATGATGCTGCCACCGTGGAAAGCAGTATAGCATTTTCTCAAAAAATTCAAAATGGAATGACAATATAATCCAGCAATTCCCCTTCTGGCTGGAACTCCAGAAGAACTGAAAGCAGGGACTTGAAGACATAGTTACACATCCCCATTCACAGAAGCATTATTCGCAGCAGCCTGAAGATGAAATTCATGCAAGCGTCCATTAGCAAATGAATGGATAAACAAAGTTTGGTATTATATATACACGATGGCGGAATATTGTTCATCCGTAGAGAGAAGGCGATCTTGCCACTTGCAACAACATGGATGAAACTGGAGAAGGTTGTGCTCAGTGAAGGAATCCGGCCCCACAGAGACAAATACTGCAGGATTCCACTGGCAGGAGGAACCTAGAGGTAACAAAGCCACAGGGACAGAAAGCAGAATGATTGTTACCAGGGTCTGGGGGAGTTTTACCTTAGTGGGGACAGAGTTTCAGTTTTGCAAGATGAAGAGAGTTCTGGAGATCAGCTGCACAGCAGTCTGAATGTCCTTAACGCCCCTGAACTGTGCCCCTAAAAATCGTGAAGACAGTAAATGTTATGCTAGGTGTAGTTTACCACAGTTTTGTAAAAGAGTAACTCTGCTTTGATTCCAGGTGCTTGAAATCTAAGGAGCTGCTAGACGATTAACTCCAGAAACCTTCCCCAAATCTGCTCGACCCCTGATCTGATCAGACTGATACACACCTCACATTATGTGGCTGAGAAAGGAGGGAACGTGCCCTTTCAGCCACCACTATTCTTCCGGGTCCAATATCCTAAACACAATTTTAAAGATTACAAAATACGCAGAGAAGTGAGAGGTAGCCCATAGTCAGAAGAAAATTTAATCAATAGGAAGAGACCCACCACTCTCAGCCAGGGGCAGACTCTCTCCTAAGGACCGACAGGAGTAACATCTTCCGTATCTATAAAAACACTTATCCATGAAGATACAGGCACCCCTACATTCATCACAGCATCATTTACAATAACCAAGGCCTGGAAACAACCTGAGTGTCCTTCAACAGATGACTGGAGAAAGAACGTTGGTACGTGTATACGATGGAATACTACGCAGCCGTTAATAAGATGAAAGACTGCCATTTGCAATAACACGGGTGGATCTCAAGGGTATCATGCTAAGTGCTGTAAATCAGAAGGAAAAGGACAAGAACCCTATGATTTCCCTCCTATGTGGGATATAAAGCAGAAGGCAGCAAACGAACAAAAGAAACAAACGAAAAACCAAACCCATAGATGCAGACAACAGAATAGGGGTTACTGGAGGGGAGGAGGGAGGGAGGCGGATGGAGAGGGTGAAGGGGTCCAATGCCCGGTGACGGAGGACACTACAGACTTCGGGTGGTGAGCCCGCAACAGAGTGTACCGGTGCTGTGTCATGAAGCTCTGCACCTGAAATTTGTATTCTGCTAATAACCAATGTTGCCCCAGTGAACTGAATTTAAAAGAAACCCTGATCTAAGAGTCGTGTTTTCTGTTGCATCTTTGTGTTTGTTTTCTATCAGAATCAGGCACGTTCGCCAACCACAGTGATGTGAACGGGGAGAAGGAACCACGGACGGTGAGTGGTGGACAGCTGTCCAGTGGAATTAGTGTTTATGACAAGTTATGTCTCATCCTTGTCAATTCGACTTGTTCTCGTGGACACTTCCTATTCACCAGCCTGCCTAAAGCTAGGGCTGGGCAGAGGCCACACGATCTGAAACTTCTCCCGGGAAGCGTGCGTGAGTTCTTAGGGGTTTTACCATTATAAGTGGTCCCATCTCTTCCATTCATTCCGACAATTACTCGTGTGATGATGAGGGATCCCAGTTTTCAGTACTTACTTACACGTCCATTTGCAGGATCACATTTCACCCCCACCTCAGCCTAACTACCTTTTTACAGGGAAAGAACATGGGGCTTAGAGAAGATAAACAACTTGGCGCAGGACGTTGGAGTAGGAAGCAAGGGAGCTGGTTCAAATCCTGCATCAGGGCCTTCGATTGCTTTTTGCTCCCTAACCCCTAAAAAGTTATGAAAATGCCTACATACCTTGATGCATTAGGTTGACACCTACATATTTTCCTTGTAAGTTTAAAAGGATGTAATTTCTGTAAAATTGAAAGTTCTGACTTTTTTTTAAGTTACACCAATCTTTTATATTCATCTGAAGGAATATAACAATCATTCCAAGCTGACAGCCACCGTGATTCATTTCAAAAGCCCAGGAACGAGAACATTCTTTCGGCAGTCAGAAATTTTCCGTGGTTTGCCTGTTCCTTTGAAAGTGTTCGGCCATTCCACATCTACCCCCGAATCTCACTCTGAAAGATGTTTTTGTGTTTTAAAAATATCCTCTTGATCAACCTACTTCTCTGCGACAAAATATGTAGGTAAACCAACATATTACACTTTTATTGGACTTCCTGTGGCCACAAGCTCTCGGCATTCAAACATGGCGCTCAGCTGATTTGTAATTACAATTATTACCAGCACAGGACTGAGCAAGACAACACACATGTCTGGCAAAGGTTGGAAGGAGACATGTTGTCTGTGCGTGTCTTTAATGAGGCGCACGGCTGGGTGCAGGGAGAGGACCGTCTACCGTGACTCAATTGAAGGCTGCTCCTCTTACAATTTTTCATTTTGTCCGTCACTCCTTTTCATTTGTTTTTAAAAATTCTGGAGATGTTAGACTTCAGGGTACTTACCCCTTTGGGGAGAGACTAAAGGAGCATTACCAGGAAGCTAAAGCAGCAGCCGCGTCAATCAGCATCCAGGACGGCTCCCCTTCGTAGCACCGAGCACAGGGCCTGTTCTCACACCCCTGGTCTTACTCAGCGGTCTTGACAGAGCTGGAGGACAAGCAAGCGCTGTCTTCAAGAGGGGTGCACACTGCGAACGTTTCTCCCCACCAGCCACCCACTCTCGTCACCGTCGTCTCTGTCCTGGGCTGATTAATGCAAGAGGAAGGTTCCCTCGATGGCTGGGCTAGCTGAAGTCACGCCTGCCCAGGTCCCTATTGCCCATTTTCACCAGCATCCACAGTGACCTCTGAAATCCTAGGTTACGTTATGTCACTTCTCTGCTCAAAAATCCTCCAGCAGCGTCTCCTGTCACTCATAACTGAATTCAAAATCCTCACAGGGAAACAAAAGCCCTCGGGATCTTGCCCCCAGCTCCCTTCCCTGCCCCCCGCCCCCCGCACCTCTATTCCTCGAATGCATCAAGACACTCGGCCTCAGGGCTTGGCACCCACTGTCCCTTTGCCTTCAATGCCCTCCCTTCGGTTTCGTGCGTGGCCCGTCACCTGCCTCCCTTCAGCTCTCTGCTCTCAACAGGGCAGCCGTCCCCAACCTCTGATCTGCGTACTCCTGGACCCCGCAAGCTTTCTGCACAGCACCATCATCGCCTGTCGTGCAGCGTGGCTGTCTGTATTTCACGTGTCCCCCACTGAAGTGTAAAGGCCACGAGAGAAGAGACCTTGTCTCTCTTGGTCGCCTCTGCATACCCACCATCTGAAACAGGAGGAGGCACATAGGCATCGAGGAATATCGGTGAAATGCCTGGAAGTGACTGAACAGCACGGATGAGAAGAGTGAGACCTGGGGAGGGCTCCATGATTTTTCCGAGATCGTGTAACTTGAAACGAAGTCTTATGACTCCAGGTCTAATTACTCTAACACAAGGTGAATCGGAGGACCTATTATAGCAGCAAATGGAAGGAAGAGTGGTCCATACGTAACCGCATCTTTCGATCACATCCACACCTATGGGTCCCGTGTACAGACCGCACAAGTTACCTGTGGATAATTCAACAAACTGCATATTAAATGCTTCAGAAAACATATTTTCAAAGGTTAAATGTAGGAAAATTTCACACCCATCCAGTCATTCACAACAGTGCTGAAAACTGGGCTCTAACGGTAATCTACCATCTTTCTAGAGAATCGAATAGTTTCTTGGATGCTTATCAATTGAGAACGCAGGCCGAGTACACATTTGCCTGTGCATTCCAGAGAAAACTAGAGAGATTCTTTTCTCTCTTACTCCTCCTGCCAGAATTAGATACTTGTTTTTCTGAGCCGGCACATTAATTGAGAACCAATCATCGTTTCTATTTGGTCTAGGGTTGGTGCATTTCAAGATCAATTTAAAACTTTTCTGGTGGTAATAACCAGTTTACTCTCAAGTACCTAAATACCATATTTCTTCTGGGTTGCATTTACTTATTTGTTTCTGCATTACCAATGTAGGAATCCTCAATACTGTGACATGCCTGATACCGTATTTTGCCGTATATAAAGCACACCCATGTTTTTGTGTGTATCATGCATGGGATTATTGAAGCCATTATTATACCCGTGGTATGTAATCATTATATAACCATGTATAATGTGCATCTTTACTTTTCCCTCAAAAACATGGGCCAACAGTGCACGTTATACATGGTAAAATACGGTAATCCGTTTCATAAGAAACTGCTGGCAGCCAGCCTCTGAGAGGGTCCTCGGCGATTCCCCGCCTTTTAGTCCATCACACTCTCTGAGTAGGGCAGAAAAGACACTATGACTCCCAAGCGAGGTCATAAGAAACACTCTGAGCACCGTTTTGCCGTCTTGGCTCGCGTGCTCCGGAAGAAGCCAGCTGTAACACCGCAAGAACATGTGAGCAGCCTGCAGAGAGACGCTCGTCCTGGGGAACCGAGGCCCCCGGCTAACAACCAGCAGCACATGAGGGAGCCTTCCCGGAATTGGTCCCCCAGCCCCAGTAGAGTCTTCAGGTGGTGCAGCCCCGGCTGACAGCGTGATGGCCACCTCAACAGAGACCCTGAGCCGGAACCACCAGCTCAGCTGCTCCCGAGTTCCTGACTCAAGAAACCGTGTGACATAAGAAACATCTGCTGCTGTTTTCAGCCACTGTTCTGGGGAAAGGTGTTAGGCAGCAACAGACAACCACTGCCCCTAAGCCTCTCAGAAGAGAGGCGCAAGCCTCACCCCTATTCGACAAGGGCCAAATTCTTGTTGCTGATGACACAGTAGCCACGATCCCAGCAACACTGAAGAGTGTTGTTTTTTAATCCTTTTAAGATAGCCAGACCAAAAACTGATAGACTTGACTGATACTGAAAAGTCGGTCTTGGCTTGGTTGCTGTGTTGCTACTCAAGCATGGTTTGAACAAAATAAAGCATTCTCCAGGCTGGTTTATTTAATAATCTATAAAAAAACCTGGAAGCCAAAATCCACCATTTCTCTAAGCCCAAGTAGTAGCCTACAGTCCACTTTCCTTTTTTTTTTAAGAATTTATTTTTTATTGATTTTTTTTTCCCATTACCCTTTATCCCTCACTTTTCATTTACACACACGAATTAGCTCTCTCTCTTTCCCAGATAACTTTGACCTTCATGGCAGGTTCTATTACTGGATTTTGAAAGGCCTGATTTGCTTTGGTGTGATTTCATTTTTAAGACTTCAAATTGCAAGACATTTAAAATTACACTGTGTTGGAAGAACAAGTGTGGGTAACACCTGATTACGTTTGTCTTACTGTGAGCTGGGAACAAAGGAGAAATGCTAATTTGTCAGAGTAGATCCATGTTGCATGGATATATGTACTTTCTCTTGGAGGGAAAAGAAGTGCTACAGAACTAGAAATTAATTGGGCTAGTAAGTTCCTATTGAGGAAAGTCTTTATTTATTTCTGTCTAAACAGGTGCTAAGATAAAGAATCAAGAAGCAATTCAATCGTTATCATCCTTAAGGAAAAAATCTAATAAAACTTGTGTCTGTAAAATCAACTTTATGTAAGTTAAAATGCATACTCGCATCCTATCGGATTTAAGTGTTATTATGACGTTAAGAGTCTGCAAACAGAAAAGGTGATATAATTCAGATATTTCAAGTCTACAAGTTTACCTTTACCTAAAATATCCTTTTAAGAACATTATATTTAATTTCAACTTTAGAGCTAAGACCTGCTTTAATGCAACATATTTCTGCTTTCAAATTCTTTCTTTTACGCTCTCTGTTCAAATACTTTGTTTAGGCTTTGGCCTGAAAATATTATTCCCAAATATTAAACTGCTATCCCTTGTCCCATATCCCTTTTGAGTTTGCAACAAATTGCAACTCCTCTTAGAAACCTTTTGATAAGTCTTACAGTCCAAAATAACTTACCCTAATGATCAAAAGCTATAATTCTGGAAAAAACTCATTTGTTCACAACTGTGTCCTTGGGCCCAGCACAGTGCCTGGCCCAATCAGGCAAGAAAAAGAAATAAAAGGCATCCAGACTTGAAAGAAATAAAATCATCTCTGTTTGTGGATGATATGATCTTATATATAGAAGATCCTAAAATCTCCACCAAAAACTGCTAAGGCTAATTAACGGATTTATTAGAGTTGCAAGATACAGAATCAACGTAGAGAAATCAGGTGTGTTTCTATACACTAACAAAGAAATATCTAAAAAGGAAATAATTTCATTTCCCACAGGATAAGAAATTAAATAATTAAGAATAAATTTAACCAAGGAGGCGAAAGACCTGTACACTGAAAACTGTAAGAGTTTAATTAAAGAATCTGAAGGAGTCACAAATAAATGGATAGATACCCTGTGTTCATGGATTGGAAGAATTAATATTGTGAAAATGTCCATGCTACTCAAAGCCACCTATAGATTCATTGCCATTCCTGTCAATATTCCAATAGCATTTTCACAGAAGTGGAAAAAACAGTCCTAAAATTCCTGTGGAACCAGTGAACACCCCAAACACCCCAAGCAACATGAGAAAGAATAACAAAGCTGGGGGCACCACGAGTCCTGATTTCAAACTATCTTACAAAGCTACAGTAATCAGCACAGTATGGCTATGGCATAAAAACAGACACATAGGCCAATGAAATAGAATCCAGAGCTCAGAAATAAACCCAAGCATATACAACCGACTAATATTTGACCAGGGAGCCAAGAATACTCAATGGGGCAAGGGCAGTGGTGCTGGGAAAACTGTATAATCACAGGCAGAAAAATTATACTGGACCCATACTTATACCACTCACAAAAATTTACTCAAAATAAAGACTTAAACGTAAAATTTGAATTGTAAAACTCCTAAAAGAAAATGTAGGGGAAAAAACTCGACGTTGGTTTTGGCAACAATTTTTTGAAATACGACACCAAAAGCACAAGCAAAAAAGCAAAACTTAACAAGTGGGGACTACATCAAACTAAAAAGCTTCTGCACAGCAGAAGAAACAGTCAACAAAAGGGAAAAGCAACCAATGGAATGGGAAAAAATATTTGCAAGCCATATAAGGGGTTAATATCCAAAATACTTAAGGAGCTCGTAGAACTGAATAGCCAGAAAGCAGACAACCCAATTAAAAAATGGGCAAAGGATGCAAATAGACATTTCGCCATGCAAATTGCATTTTCCGCTGAGGCATCGTCAAGAGAGGTTGTGCAAGATTTTAAAGTAGGAACCAAAGCAGGTGACCTAAGTGGGTTATTTGCACCTTTTATTGTCTCCGAGCTAAACACTGGGAGCCGTGTGAACACTTCCCACCCACAGAGGTGTCCATTGTGTCCAGGGGCACACGGTCCGTAACTGCTCTGTGGACGCTGACCGGCTTTACGTCCATCCAGCAAATTCATTTCAGCACTTCTGATGGGCTATGTACCGTATTTTTCAGACTATAAGATGCACTTCCTCTCCCCACCCCAAATTTGGGAGGAATAATGGTTGTTAATGTTGCTGTTGAATTGTTTGCATTTACATTGGTGAAATATTGTTTTTTCTGTTATTAAATATTTTACCATATTTTTTGCTTCAATTTTTTTTCCTATTTTCCTCCTCTAAAACCTAGGTGCATCTTACAGTCCAAAAATACGGTATCTGTTCGCATTCTCCTTTGAACGCGTTGTAACTTCTTTGTCCCATCATCAATTAATAAGCCAGATAAAACCTTTGATAATCTTCATTTTATACCTGTATGAAAAATGAAGATTTTTTTGTCTTCTCAAAGTATTATTCTTGAACCGCATGCACACCCTCCACTGTAGGATCGTATGCTGCCAAGCCAACATTCCACCCGCCACCCAATTTCAACTTCCACGCGTGGGAGTTCATTCCACCCCTCTCCACAACCGCATGGCTAACCCTACAACCCAGCTCACCAACAGCCCAGACAGCCATCGCTGACCTGGTATTTGCTAAGGATGAACTGCAGCATGAAGCCCCAACAATTCCGTAGCATTCTCTTCGAGAGACGATGTTTGTGCCCGCACACCACCACTGAATTGTGTCTCACTAGCCACACCTGAGACTGCACAGCACCCTCTCCTCCCACCTCTCTCCCCTCAGGGAAAAGCGCACCTAGATCGGATGTGCATGATCTACCAGGAGTCTGTATACTCGGGAGAGGGTCAGGCAGAAGGTTGTTTACAAATGCTCACGCTTCCTTTCCTCGGTTTTCAGAGGGAACAAACACTGAATAAAATACGCTGAGTCCATGTCGATAACGAGATCCCACCTCTTTGTTTTGCTGTTGCCTGACCCCCATCTCTCTGCCCAGCGGCCTCCCCTGAACAGCATCTGCAAAATGTAAATTACCCTGTTGAGCCAGTGTTCTGTTTTGAAGTTTTACCTTTTCAGAGATGACTTCAGAAGCACCTAGACATACAGCAGGTGGGGGCTTTGCCTCGAGGGACATTAAAACTCCCATGATAACATTACAGTGTGTTTTATAAATACTATGTCTGTGCTAGAATTTCTGAAGATGGTGTAGGTATATTCAAGCTTCTAAGGAAATGTGGGTTATAGGCTATTACCACCCCATTTGTTAAAATAGATTATAGTTTATTTGCAAACCTTTTTACCAAAATAAGCCTAGTTATTGAAAATACTCAGCCAAGATAAGCACAACTAACAGTTGGTCGATCTGCTCTTCCAAGAAGTCGAGAGTCCTTCCTGAATTGTGGCAACATAATTCCTCTGCGGGACGTCATCTCCTTCCGCCACAGGCTCGCTTGCCCCCAGCTCTACCCCAAAGTGTTGTACTAAATTAGGTTTATGTTGCCATATTCTCTTGTTTTATAAGAACCCAGGTATTTATACGAAATTTTCTGCATCCTCTTACTATAAAAGACATGTACAAATTCCTCAGCATTGGGCCATTTTTATTTTAAGGTAAGTCATTGGTTTCAATTTTCTCATGACCTGTTGGAAGCTCAGAGCCAAGCTGGTACCTCGGCTACAAGTTCGAATAAAGGTGTAGATCAATAATAATTGAGTGTGTGCATGAGTATGGTCCAAGGTTATTTTGCTTCTTTTTTTCTTGCCTTAGTCTTTACCACAGACTTTTTCTGTTTTGCTATGTTGTGGGGATATTTTCCCCCACCTGGTACCTTAAATCTTTTCTATAATATGGCAGTGTTTATGGAAAACAGGTAGGGAGGGAGAGAGTAAAAATACTTTTTAAAAACTGACAAATTCACAAGGTTAAGAGATAACTTTGATTGTGCTTGCATTACATAATCCTGCAAAGCCTATAACATTTTATATATTGACAAACACTGTGTCTATTAATTAAATTAATATTTCAGGTGGATTTTTTCATGATGAAAGTACCCATTCCAGCAGCACGCATACAACATTTCCCCCCGCCCCCTGGAAATTTGACTTTTCAGACTGAATTAGATAACTTATGTGTTTAAAATTACAAAAGCATGTTATGTGCTGGGGAAATGTACTAATAAAAATTCAAGGACAAGAAACTGGAATCTGGCTCAAAATGGCCCAAGAAAAAACTAGAATATATTGGCTCATGCAGTAGGAAATAATAAGCTTCAGGCATGGCTGTATCCAGGGCCTTAAATCATGTCATCTATCTCAAGGTTCTGCTTTGCTTACATATCATATGCTATATATTAGTTTCATTCTCAAGAAGGCTCTTTCTATCTAGAAATAATAAACAATCCCAGGTTTATAGCTTATCCACTAGTTTAACAACCCTACTCTCAAACACCAAAAACCAGTATTAGAATATACTTATAGAATCCTCACAAATAAAATTAACCCTCACAGAGAAATCAATGGTCTTATTCTCATTAAACATTGTCTTATGATTGTAAACTGAATACAATTTAGGCAATTATCAAACTAAAAAAAAAAAAAATACATCTTTGACATGTGTCCCAAAGTAGAAGTCTTTCTAGAGAAGAGGCTTCTTCGGAAATCAAGTACCAGGCTGAAGTTCCTCAGAGATCAGCTAGAGCTTCTCTTGTCCTTAATTCAGTTTCCCAGAACCTCCAGGCACTTGACTGTTCAGTCACTGTTCTTAGTTTCCTTGTACTTTCAAGCCACTGCACCAAAGCCCATGATGAATGGCTGTTGCATGATTCCCTGACTTCCATTGTTTGTAGGTTAACAGCACTAGGATCTATGGTGAATATGCCTAAAATATCACAGGAACGCACTAGAATAGGAGGCCCAGTGACTTCCGACAATAAAAGAGGTGAAATGATTTGGCAAGGTGGTAGGGCTTGGCTGGGGGGTGTTTGGCCCTGAGGGGGAATTCCAGCTGCCAGGCGAACTCCCAGCCCACACGGTGAAGCATCTCTAATAGCAGGATCGTTTTCAATTCGCTTCAGTTCGCAGAGCAAGATCCGGGCGAGCAGACGTGGGCCCCGCCTACGACCATTTTCTGTGGAAGGAACAAAAACGCTGGCTTGAATGCATGGATACACACACACTCACATATTACATCTACATCTATATTGATTGCACTTTCTCTTGGCTGTAAGGTAAAAACTGGTCGGTTGGAAGGAGGGCAGGAAAGGATCTGTAACCAGGTATTCTCTGAATGTTGACCACATTTCCCAAACCTGATCATGCCTGCTTCTTACAGAGACCCCGGCAAACATTTTTCTTCATTTGGAGACTCTGCAGCGAGGGGAAGAGAGAGGAGAGAGAACGCAGGCAAGGCGGGGAAAGAGTCAGGGCATTGTCTGAGCTTCTCGGAAACGGGCGTGAACTCGGGCTGCCCGAAGCGGCCTTGGGCAGGTGTGCCGCTGGCATTCTCTGATCGCTGACTGCACACCTGGCTTTGTGAGCATGATCTTATTGGGTCTTCGTGGCATCCTGTAACGGATATTGCTGTGCTCCATGTCACACCCCCTCGGCTTCTGATGTCACCTGCAGCTGCGGTGGCCAGCTCTCCGGAAGCTCAGCTTCATTGCGTGTGAACAGAGTCCAACCTCCAGCACACCGCGGCTTGGCTTCTGCCTCGTGGGAGCATACCCAGCACGCGCCACTGCGAAATGGTGAAAGCTGCTGGGGATGGCCTTTCACCAATGGGCACCCTGGCTGCCATTCCGCCAGTGGACACTTCTGGGAGGCAGTCCCTGCCCTTCCCAGGAGGTCCGTGAACAAAGACCCTTGCGATGACTTTTCTTAGTCCCCCGCTCACTCTTCCCACCACCTCATTCTGAACACCCAGGATCTACCCCGCAGGTAAACTACCTCCGCCCACGTCCTTATCTCAGGTTTTGCTTACAGGGGAATCCAATCTAAGACGTAATCTTATTATGACTTCCAATTGACAGCTGGGGAAACTGAGGATCAAGCAAATCTAACGTCACAGAGCTGGTAGGGAAGACAGCCAGGGTTCAAGTCAAGCCTCGGTCTGGGAAGAGGGGCAGCCTGTGTGCTCACCCTGGTCCGATGTTCCCCTCTGGAACACGGTGACCCTGTGGGTCACCTTTCTCTCTAATGCAGCGATTTTCAGCCGGGGTTCCACGGCACACTTGCGTGCTGCAAGAATTTGTAAAACGTGCGATATCTGATGATTTAGTTGGGGGCACTGACCTCTTTTCCCTTAGATTGTCAAATTAGGAAATGACAATGGTCAACACAAAAATAGCTGTCCGGTGTGAATGCCCTGTCATAACCATGAATACATAGGTCATATAGTAGAGTTGCATCTTGTTGGTCACGTCATATAATAAAGTTGAGTCTGATTGGTTGATTCTTGGTACCAGAAATCCTTACATGCAAGTATAGACACCTGATTTTTTAAGTCACTTTGCAATAAAAAGGGTGGGTAATTACTATTATTATTATTTTTGTAAATCAGTCAAGATTATACCTATTTTTCAGCCTGACTGGCAAACAATATATTTTTCTGTGAGCCACTGAATATTAGTAATTAGTTTGTGTGTGCCATGAGATGAAAAAGGTTGAAAATCGCTGCTCTAATGCATTATTAAAAAGATGGCCATTCAACAGGTCCCGGTGTTATATAACATTTCCTACATCTCTGAGGAGCTTTGTGAGAACCTATTTGCCCTGTTGGACACATCCGGCTCAATCTGGGGTCCAACAGAGCTAATGAGCATGGCCAATTCAGATCCACGCCGTCAACCAACCAGTATTTATCGAGCGCTCCCAACGTGCTATCTGCCAGAGGGCTAATGGCTCAGGGTAAGTTCATGACCAGAGGCCCCACCTCTCAAGGAGATGGCAGTGGGGGGGAAATACAGGTACGGCAACAATGCTGAGTGAGTGCCGAGTGTGGTTGGCCAGCAGCTAAGCCAGGTGGAGAGGGTTGGAGGTGAGGCGGGCAGAGGATGACGGGAAAGGTTTCTAGAGCTGCGCTGCTCGCACTTCTGTGTACATTCGCATCACAGGGGGCTCACGTGAAGGGCGGATTCTGAGTCAGTAAGTCCCGGCCGGCCTCTGAGCTTCTGCACGTCCAACAAACTCCCTGGAAGTGCCGCTGCTCCTGAGCCCGGACCACACAGAGCAGCAAGGCCTCGAGGGCCCTTCCCCCGCCCCCCGCCGGACTGTGTCTTTAAGAGCTGATGATGTTTCCCCCAGGAAACACGGGTAATCTTGGTTTTCAGGAAGAGCCTCCCTATTACCAAAAACACCGGGTAGAGTGAGATTAAAATCTATGAGAACTTAATTCAAACGGCTCAGGATTGGGTGTTAACTTGGAAATAAATTTAGAGGGAAGAGAGTACGAACTGAACTATAATGCGCATGCTAAACTCGTCTTTGCAAGAAAGGACCATGCTAAACACGTCTTTGCAAGAAAGGACCATGCTAAACACGTCTTTGCATCTTTCCTTGTCTTGCCTTTCACATTCATTTGTAAATGGAAAACTCCTCAGGGTGGACGCCGGGCCATATGTCCCATGAGCCCCAAAGCCATGTATGTTTTGTCCCCCACTTGATGTCAAACACAGGGCTGTTGACATAGCAACACACCATAAATATTGGTAAATAAAAGAATGAGAGCGCCCTGGCCAGTGCGGCCCCATTGGCTGGAGCGACCCACCATAACCGGCAGGCTGCAGGTGGGATTCCTGGTCAGGGCAGACACCTAGGCTGCGGGGCCAGTGCCCGGTCCGGGCACCCACACTCCAGGTCTGGGCACGTTTGGAAGACAACCGCTCGACGCTCCTCTCCCACACTGATGTTCCCCTGCTTCCCTTCCTCTCCCCCTTCCTCTCCCTCTCTGAAAAGCAGTGGGGGGAGAATGTCCACAGGTGAGGATAATAAAAAGGGGGGGCAAATATTTAGAGGGCAGAGCTCAGCATTCTGAGGGGGACAGTCTGGATTTCTAACACTCGTCCAGCACGTGGGGAAGCGTCGCTATGCTGCCGCCCGAGGCCTCAGCAGACACGGGCTGATTACGCTAATTCAGAAACTGGCCGAGTGCGCTGGGCTGCCCCGGGCCGGCCCCTAAGGAGATGGAACTTGTGGCCGTGGAAAAACTGTGTGTAATTGGCAGTTTCACAAGTATTTTTGGCCCAAATATCAATTCTTGACGATGTCCTCATTAATTATTCTCGGTGACACACTCTGCTCGTGGCGGAACTCCCGAATTAACTAACGTGTGCCTCTCAGCTCTGTTTAGTTTTTTTACATCTTGTCAGCACACAGATTGGTACCACGGAAGTTCAGAGTTTGCTGTTGCCTTGGAGGACAGTCACCTGCATTACGGTTTTGGCAAGAGGCCTTCAGGGTTAAGGGACATAGTGCGTCTTGTTTGGCCTCTGTGTCCTTGGCCCGTTTCAAAAACGTGAGCAATCGGAGTTACTAGACGAGGCGCCCCTTCCCTGAGGGCCCCACTGAGGACAGTCTGCCTTCGGTGAAGGTATTACTTTCCGTGCACACCCCCCAAACATGGCTCCTAGGAGTCATGGGGATTTTGACCGCTGATCTGTCCCAAGACTAGAACAACAAGAACTGCAACAACAAAATATTCAGGAGGCTCTCAATCTTCCCAGACATTGCCCAGCAGTGCTTCCTATCACGTGTCCCACCGCTGGGCACAGTCGTTATGATTTTGTGATTAGCATTTTAAAAATGCCCAACTCGGTGACCAATTACCCAGCCCAAGCACATTTTTTTACAACCATGTTAACTTCTTCACCACAAAGAGAAGCAGCAGAACTCAATGGGGACAGCTAATAACTGTCACCGTACAAGATTTTAGATGAGATTTGCATGGTCCAACGGTAATGAATTAACTTCAACATTTACACTGGAAGTAAGAAATATTTGCCAGCACAAATGCCAGTTTATACCATCCTGGAATTTACAAACTATAACAACATAGGCACTAAAACATATGACAAAATTTAGTGACCTAAGAGGCAGGCGCTAAGGGGGAAATATTTCAAAAGGCTAGCTTGGGCTCAGGAAACAGACTCATAGGCTCATAGAGATCTCCCGTCTAGTCGCCGTTTTGATGCAGAAATTCCTCTGCAGCAGGTTCCCAGAGGAGCACTCAGGGAGTTGGGCGGAGGAAGTGAGTGGGTTACAGGCACGAGGCGTGTGGATTGGGGAGCGTGAAGGAGGCCTTGCACGTACGCTGGGAAAGCTTAGTACGCTTTGTGATGCGTAGTTTACATGGATTGTTCTACCGCTCAGCTCCCCGGAGCCTGTAACATTGTGCAAATCTCAAAAGAAAGCTGAGGTACCAAGTAGCCCCCAGACGGGGTTGGCCAGGACAACCTTCTGTTGACTGTCTTCTGCTGGAATTACTGTTCTTTGGAGCGCACGCTGGGAGGTGACCCCTCCCTCTGCCCAACAGGAGGACATGGGTAAGGACTGTTAAAATGTGATACATGGTCAGCTGTCATAGAAATCCCCGAGAAATTCAATAAAAAATAAAAAATTTTAAGAAATGTCAACTATTTAGTCATGTCCAGGTTGGTCCCAAGTGCCAATGTCCCCCCCTCCCCCCACCCCCGAGGTGTCAGCTAGGACAATCCACACTGAATTTTCATTCAACCCGTAGGTCACTGGAAAGCAATTTGTCTTCAGATAAAAACCTTGTCTGGCCTCTTTAATGCCGTAACCCCAGCACCTAGAACAGTGTGCGGAACGAAGTAAGTGCTCAATAAATATTTATTGAACAGTGTGACGGGGACCCTAACATTTGAATAAATAATATCAAATTGTCATTTTTAAATCTAGTCACTTTTTGTCTTTGAAGTAAATTATAAAAGTGATATTCAATCTGTAAAAGCAAATTTATTTGTTTTATGAGAGAGTGATTATAAGTTCTCTGTAGGTAGTTATGTGGTTAATAACCTGAGGAGTTGAGTATAATTAAGGCATATCCCTCTGAGGAGAAAAGAGAATATCATTTTCTATCTCAGCATTCGTGTTCTGTTCGTTAAAACTGTACAATCCATGAGCCCATTAACAATCACGGAGAACAAAACCAGGGACGTACAAGTGATTCAGTACTTTATGTCACTTTCTTGGTGACAGCGCTTGGTGGCCAACATGACAAAAGACGCAGCAAATACAACAGCCGAATGGTTGTGAGAGAAGAAAGTTAAAGAGTGGGCTTCCAGTTAGTGAACATCTGTGTGCCGTTGCACTCAGGAAAATATAAACACTTCATTAAAAGATGTGGTTGAGAACTAAAATAGACTCTTTTTTCAGTGTCCTTAACTCGTTGTCATTGTTACTGTCAACACAAAGCTACAATGAATGTTCCAGGCTATACACATTTCTTTGTGTTGTCTTGGGCTTATTTTATAGGATAATTCCTAAAGATACAACTTTTGTACATTTTAGTTTCAACAGCTAATGCCAACTGCTATCCCTGAGGGAGTACATACTAGACCAGGGGTGTCAAAGTCATTGTCACCCAGGGCCACATCAGCCTCACGTTTGCCTTCAAAGGGCCAAATGTCATTTTAGGACTGGTAAGTGTAACTGGTCCTTAACTGTTAAGTGAGAGCTTGGCGCTACTGCCGGGTAGAAACAAGGTGCCAGGCCGGATAGAACAAGGTGGAGGGCCGGGTTTGCCACCCGTGCTCTAGAGAATAGCACGTAGCCCTTAACAAGACGGCGCGAGACCCCTGGGGTGCGTGAAGACACACCAGTAAGTGAAACAGGAAGTCGTGAAACATTAGGAATAGCCTGTTACAAGCATTGTAAGACATGTAAAAGTTCAGAGCAATACTAACAGGAAAAAAAGAAAGCATATGTACCAAATTATTGATGATAATTTTCTTTGGAAATTATTTACAAGGGTCTAACGTATTTTGCATTATTCATCTTAGCAGTATCTGAAGTTCATATTACACAGGCATTTTTGTTTCAACAGTTGTGTTTTCAATATTTTACCTCTAAATCGTCTGCCTCTTATTAATTAATAATCCACTTGTTTCAGTTATGATGTTTTCACCAAACAGCAAACACCCCCCCCCATGGCTCTTTTTTTTCTTAAAGGCAGCAATTTTGTCTCACTCCTTTTCTAATTTCTCTTAATTGAGTTTGTTGGGGTAACAACGCTGGCTAACAGCAGTGCAGAGCTTTGTAACACGACATCTGTACAAACTATGTTTTTTAATTTATTTATCTTTAGAGGGGAAGGGAAGGAGAGAGGGAGAGAAATATCAATGTGTGGTTGCCTCTCATGTGTCCCCTGCTGGGAACTGGCCTGCAACCCAGGCATGTGCCCTGACTGGGAATCGAACCGCGATCCTTTGGTTCACAGGCCCGCGCTCAATCCACTGAGCTACGACAGCCAGGGCAACTGTACAAACTATTGTGTGCTCGCCACCCGAAGTCTAGTCTCCTTCCGACACGATCCATTTGACCCCCTTTACCCTCGCCGTCCTGCCCCCACGCCCTCCGCCTCTGGCGGCCACCCTTCCGTTGTCTGTATCCGTGAGCACAGGCATCTTAAATGAGAGAAGACATCCAACCGACTCTCCATTTCTCCTCTCCATCTGTCATCTGTTTAAACAACAAGAAGTTTCTCACTAGCGGGTTCCAGGGTTTCGATGGGATAGAGGGCGGGCTAAAAACACCTTCAAGCCACAGGCTGTCTTCCTTCCTTTCCTCTGCTCCCTGTCCTCAGCATCTAGGACTTTCCGTCTTCGGTTTGTTGCTTCATCCATACAAGATAACTGCCGTGACGCCCAGCTTTGAACACTCACGGGAGCAAGTTCAAGGTAGAGTGCAAGAGAGGACAAGGACTCCCCTCACATTTCCGTCTCCTTTTTTTTTATTATTTTATTATTTTATTTTTTAAAAAACATTTCTTTCTCCGTGACCCAGGGAGGAAGATGGTTTGCAGGAGCCCTTTGATTACCTTTCACGCCAAGCCCTGTGTTCCGTGACATCTCGCCTGGCCATGGACAGAAGAGAACCAGTTTCCAAGACCCGAGTTACTCCCCAGCGCTAGGCACAGAATAAAACAGGGTTTCCTTAGCAAAGAGAAAGGAAAAGTGCCTGTCACTTCTCTTCTCGTTCTAAGTAGGTCATTCCCTCCTTGCTCTCTTTGATGTTTTAAACGCATCCGTATCAATAAGCCCTATGGAATCGAGCCACTATGTTTTATCTCGTCACATGTGAGTTCCGCCCCTACGTGAAATCGTTGACTGTCCCTTTCAGTGGTAGATTTTCCCACGCTCGTAATTTTTATTTGAGAGTTTATCAGAGAAAGCAAGCATGTGGCAAAGCAAATGTAGTTGTCAGCACTGGGCTCAGTGACTGGCCCACAGGAAGGCCCGTACGAACGAGGGCCTTCGTCACGATGAGTGGAGGGGTGAGGGACTGGGCCCTGTGCACCCTGCATGGGGCTAGCACACGCCAAAGCTACACTTAAATATTCAAATCCTAGCACCTGGAAAATCGTTTTTTCAGTGACATTCTTTGACATTAGAAAGTGTACGGAAAACCTTTCCCGGTGTCCTCACACCAGGGTACACCGGGAAGATGGTAACCTACGCGTGGCACGCAGGTATGCTGGGGGGGTCTGGAGCCCTCGTGAGGCTGCTGTGGCTGAGGCTGACCAGCCCGAGAGCTCTGGCCATCCGAGACCTTTCCGAGGCGACACTGGAGCGGCCCCTAGTCCAGAGGACACGAGCTGGGAAGTTCTGACAAAGGTTGCGGTTCGAGTCCTGACTCCTCTGCTCCCCGCTCTGGGTGACTTCACCTCTCTGAGTCTCTGTTTCCTCCTCGGTAGCATAAGGATCAGGATGGAACCTGCCCCGTGGGGTGGCTGAAAGGACGAGACACAGTAACCCTCACTGTTTACGCTTTTGGGTTACGTCCAGAAAATTTATGGTCAAGACGGCTCTCGATTGCACAAAACAAGCCCACACTCACCCCTATCAACAGGCCCCAGGCTCTGGCCCGATCTCTCTCTTCCTGAAACCCTGGTCCTGTCCCCAGCTTGGGGCCTCTCTCCATCACCCCCACCCCTGCCTGAATCTCCTCATCCAGCTCATCCTTCGGGTCTCAGCTTACATGCCACCTCCTCGGAGAGGGGGTGTTCAACTGCCCAGTCCCATGCCTCCCACACCCTCTTCACCCCATCACCTGCTTCTCTCCCTCCGCAGCATTCATCACCAGCCGCAATTATCCTGTTTGTCTGTGTTAGAGTCTGCCCCACCGCACTGGGGTGCAGTCATCCCACGAGGAGGGACCTTGAACCTGTTCCCCACCGCTCTATCCGCAGCACCAGAGCAGTGCAGGAACTCAGCACGCCTGTGATTAATATTTGCTGCATGGCCGCGTGATGGTAATGACGGGAAATGCCCTGCGGAAGGGAGGCTGGCTGTGGTTTAAAAACCTGGAACTCTCCTGTCTCCCAGCTGCTGCTATAACCACCGGCAGTTCGCTCTGTTAAGATCTTCTGCAAAACTGAAGGCTCAAGTCTGGTTTTGCTATATTAATAGAATTTAATTAAACTAATGATGTCTGACTTCCAGCTCTCTCAGGCCAGTCTACTGACCTTTCCCTGGCAGTTCAAATGGCTCTAAAATATGAGGCCACACTTACAATTATTCTGGCGAAAAGAGTTAATTAACAGCATCCTTTATCACCCTTTTTGAGCACTCATAGATCAGCGTGGGTTGTCATTTTCATGAGTATGCTCCAATATTTATATTTCTTAAGATTGAAAGAATGTTGCTAATAGGGTAGACAAGAAGAGAACATTTTCTTGCTGAACAATGTCCATGTAATTAAGTCCTCAGACCATAGAGGAAAAACAGAGAAAGAGAAAGAGAGAGAGAGAGAGAGAGAGAGAATGCAGCAAACTTAGATCCTTCCCACGGAGACAAAGGAATGTATTTTTCACATTCAGTTGCTGTAACTCAAAGCAGCCCAGGGGATTTCAGAGATTTCACCGGTGAATGTCAGATTTCCGGGGCAATGCACCCAGTGAGGAGTGGTGCTATGGCACGTTGATAAACACGCTAAAATAGCATCACCTGCCCTGCATCCGGCGCACACCGGCGTCTGCAGATTATTCCCGAAGTTGCCCATTCTAAGCCCGAAAGGAAACGCTGTCAGGACACTGAGTTCCAGTTTCCAGGGATTCTGGTTAGTACCATGCAACAGAAGGTTTTCCAGACTCACGCTGAAGGAGGAAAATCCCCTTTCTGATTCTGATTAGAGGGCTGGACATTTAAATCTGCCACCAAGGTTGCAGCTTCATCCTAACTGCAACGTGGCTTGTGCTTTAAGTCTTAATTGCCTGTTTAATCACAGGAATTGCAAAGTTCTCGGGGCAAAGGCAGATGGAACACTTGGACCACGCTCAGTGTGTCTAGGAGGGATGGGAAAAACTCAGTGTCTTTTGGAAATGCACAGGAGATGAAAACCTGAAACCAATAAAGACAAAAAAAAACAAAGGAAGGCCAGAGCTATTGGGGTCCCATTCACCCCCGTTGCAATCGCTACCACCTTTCTGCCTTCCTTCAAATCAAGGGGACTCTAAAGCAACGTAACAGTGAGGCTATGCATGGATGAAATTAAATTCAGGGGGAAATCATTTGAGCAGAAGACCATTTATTTTATCCATCTTTTCCCAGCAGGCAAATTTACTAAAGTTTATAACCAACTAGGAAAAGAATCCGATTTTTAACGATGTTAAAAAATGTTTTCTCAAACGGCAGGAATCTTATCTCTCAGCTCTCTGAACCTTATCTGCTGAAATGCCCCAAGTCTACGGTGGACCTGAGCTGAGACCAAAACAAAACAAAACAAAACAAAAAAAACGAACATGAAAGCTTCCTTTCAACCCTAATCGATCAAGACAACTGCAGCTCTCTTAACGTTCATTTATTTATTCTTTCAACACACATTTATTGAGTTCCTGTTTAGCAGGCACTGAGGATACAGCAGTTAACAACACAGATCAAAACCTCTGCCTTTGTAAAACTTACATTTTAGAAGGAAAGAGATAGACAATAGACATTATTAATGAATTAAATAAATGTTGGAAGATGCCAAGTGCTATAGAATGAGAGTGGGGGGGAAGGAGGGAGAAGGACAGAGAAAGCAGCAAAGGGGCCTGGGAACATCAAGAGCCACAGCAGAGGTACAGTTTGTAATGGGTGGTGAGCCATCTATTGCTGCATAACAAACAGCCTCCAAACTCAGTTACTTAAGTAATAAGCACATATTACTCCTCACTGTTTCTGAAAGTTAGGAACCCACAAGCAGCTCAACTGGATGGTTCCAGTTTAGGACTTGCCACAAGGTGGCTGTCAAGCTGTCAGCTGACTACAGTGACCTCAAGGCTCAAATGCCACCTGAGAAACTGTTTCCAAGGTCACTCAGAGGTTTGGTGGTAGGACCCAGTTATCTGCCGGCTCTTGGCCAACTTGCAGCGCAGGACTCCTTTTTGGTCCCTCGAATACCATCCTTTTCAGTAACTGATTCATAATGTAAGAGAGAACTTTCCCAGTGAACTAGAGCTCATGTTTGCAGGAGGGGTGACTGATGCTCAGGAGGAAGCCAGCACCCCCAGTTCCAAGCCAAGAACTACAGTGGCTGCCGTCGGAGGAAGGCTCACGCTTGGCCAAACCCAGCGCCGAGCCACGCGTCAGCCCTAGAGCGTTCGGTCACAGAAGCCCCCTATGCAGAACAGTTATTTCATTCCACAGTGGAGCAAACCGAGACTTAGAGATGTGAAGTTTTGCCCAGCGTCACAAGGCTAGTGAATGCTGGCACGGGAGCTCCAAAATGACTCTAAAATACCTCCTTACGAGAGATGTGTCTGGTGTCCACGGAACAAGACTGCTTTTTCCTTAAGTCAGTCACCCCAGCTGAGCCATTCCACCAACCAAAAATTGCAAGGAAAACAACAAGCAGCCAAATAAAATTCCCACAATTAGTACAAACAAATAAATATGTAAAATCAGCAAAGAGGCAAGGAGGTGAAGCAATATATCAGAATACCTAGAGATGTTAAAACCCCTGCAACAATAATTTTCAATTAAAAAGGCTCAAGCTTAAAAGAAATTGAGCTCATAATTCATTGTGAAGGAAGGGATATGATACCTCATAGCATTTTTAAAGAACACTTTTGAGGCATAAGTGCAATTTAAAGGCTCTTATCAGTGATAGATTATTCTTGTCGTTGGTGAGGCCTGCCTTTCTGAACAGTGGGCTGGAACCTGGTTACCTGCATCAGGTAAGGGGATAGACTGTGAAAATTGTCTGGGCTCGGGGTGGCAGAAGGGATTGCAACGCGGGTCCAGCTATGGAGACAGCTCCTTCCCAGTCTTTATCGATACCTCTCCATAAACCGGTCATAGCTCCGCTCGGTTCCAACCTTCTCTCACTCGTGAGAGAATCAATAACTCGTGCAGATGAATCATTTTGTTAGCATAACTCCCACTGTACATTCCATGTTTATGCAACAAAGCCTGCATGCAAATGAGCAGTTTCAAGCTCCGGGAGCAACTTTTTCTTTAAATCATTTTTCAGAAGTTACCTATTAAAGGTACAATTGACGTCAGGGCAAAGACAGCAATGGAAAGCCTGGAACTCACCAGGAAGGCGGTACCAGGGGTCGTATGCCTTGCTCGTGTCCGTCAGTGGGCTACTTGGAAGTGTCTGGCCGCAGCCCTGGCCCCGTGAGACCCTGAGAGGTGAGGATTAAGTGAAGTTGGTGTAATACAGAGAAAGCGAGCCGTGTTACCTGATAGAGCCAGCTTCGGTTCCGGCCCGGCTACTTACGAGCTGTGTGCAGGTTTGGTAAAGGACCACAGTCCTCTTTGATTTGGTGTCTTCATGTGTAAAACAGAATTAATGAAAACTAACTTACAGGATACGTGTGAGGGTTAGAAAAAAGACAGACCACAAAATATGCTCCCTAAAGGCAGTCATGGGCATGGTCCCCATAACCATCGGCATCTCACTTTGGGACACACTTCACATTCGTGTGTGTGCCAACCCTGTGACAGGCAGCAAGCTAGGCAGCGGTGACAGTAAGAAGGCAGATAACACCTTATGTTCCTGATGGAATGAAGCTATACTCTAGTGAGAGAGCCTGTGTCCCACAGACAGACGTATCAACGGAGCCCCTTGTCCTTAGCAACCTAAATTAGTAAAACCACTTTTTTTTTAAATCAAGAGAATAATAAGCAAAAAAAAAAAAAATCATTAGGATGGTAAATAAATTAGGCAAAGGAAAAGAGAACAAAGAGGAACATACCAGAAGTCTCATGATATACCATATTTTTAGGACTATAAGACATACCTATGTTTTAGAGGATGAAAATAGGAAAAATAATTTTGAAGCAAAAAATGTGGTAAAATATTTAATAACCTGTGACTCCAGTCCACCGTCACCCTCCCCCTCAGCGAGCCAGGTAAGCTGCATTCGAACTATAAGAGACACCCTCCTCTGCCTCTCAAATTTGCGGGTGGAGTGCATCTTATAGTTTAAAAAATACGGTAGGTATTACTCTACTTCTTAAGTGGGGAGGTAAGGTCAAGATGGTTCACTGTATTATCATGTTTCAAGATTCAAATACGCTTTGCATATATGGCATTGTGTGCTTTGTGTCAAGGAGACATTGGCAGACTGCCTGGCACGTACTGACATCCAATAATCGATACGGTCACCGCTGACAGGAAAACGGTCTTTACACATATACAGCCCTTTACGACTTATGGCGGAGTCAGCCCCCGAAAGGGGCTATAAGCAGGACACCAGCCTCGGCCCACAGCCACCCCTTCCCTCTGAATGGTTGAAACCACCCTTCTAAGTCTCCTAGTAGTTTCTCGTGGATTCAAAACCCCTTGGTTACTCTGGTCACTAAAATTGAGTTCAGTACAATTTAAAACCTCAATCTCACATTCAAGTCCAAGGGCACTTCTCTGAATACACGCTGGACTAAGAGCAGAGGTGTTCGGAGCGCAGGAAGCGTACCGCCGGTTCCGCACACCTCCCTGGTCCCCCTCTCCTTGGCTGCCACGTTCCTGGCGTTGGGGGCTGGAACAGGATGAGGAAGGAGAGACGTGTGTGCTTACTGAGCCAGCAGAGTGTCCATTCCCTCCTCGGTGCCTAGCACTGCCTCTCCGATGCCCCTCCTGGCCATCCCTGCCTTCTGGGTGGCAGCGTCCCAAGGCTGCCTTTCCTGGGTCCCAGGTCTCGGTGTTTGACGGGAGTCAGGAGGATCTTCCCGTGACACTTCTTCTACCTACCAGGTCCCACGGCTTCTGTGTCCATCTGTCACAGGTGGAGACACGTCCAAAAGTGCCCTGTGGGCTTTCTTACTCCTTAAGGGACTTATGAAAACTCCTGCATCTTTGCTGCATCACACACTGCGAGTGTAAGCCCAGCCTCTGCCCGGGAGCTTATCCAATCCCTGCACTACCCTCTTCAGGTAAACAGAGCCACAGAAGCCAAAGGCTGCTTGCTGCCTGAGCTGCATGCAACCAGGAAATAAAACAAGGGACTCTTCTTATCGGTCCACTCTTACTGTGGAGGGTTCCCTAGAAGAACTCATTTGCTTAAGTTGCGGAAAGAATATGCCCCTACGTAGCACCTTTTGTTGTAACTTAGATCTTAGGCAAAATTGTAAGGAAATGGGAAACATCAGCTTCCCTTTCTGTAAAACGGGAGATGATAAAGTCATTTTCCTTGTGTTAGTGACATATATAGCAAAAGAGCAATACTGAGAAAGTGCTTGGTAAATTTCTCATGTACAGTGAACTAGGGATGGTGATGTTGGTGATAGTACTGGTGATGATGCTGATGCTGATGATGGTGATGGTGGTGGTGATGATCGTGGTGCTGGTGCTGCTGGTGGTGGTGTTGATGATGGTGATTTATCCAAAAGCCTAAATTCAACTCTATTCTTTTCAAATAGCTCCAGATCACAACTCAAGGTGGAGGTAAGGGAAATGTTATTTTTTCATTCCATGCCACTCCAAAAACTATAAATCCTAACTGCACTTCCCCTACACTTTTTCCCTCTGTGCTGCAACCTCATTTACTACAGATCCGTGTTCACTTTGAACTTGGGCATTGGGAGCTGAGTTAGATAAATGGAACGGGGGAACGACAATGAAAAAGAAGGTAAATAAAAGCTGAGGGGAAAATACTAGCAGGGAGAAAGAAAGGTTTTGGGTGGACGATCTTGCCATTCATTGGGCAGGAAACCTCATGTTTAAGCGTGCCAAAATGAGTTTAACCACATCACACTAGTAAATGCGTTTCGAGTGATTGAAAACAAGGAGAGAAAACACTTTGTGAACCACTACTTAAGATGCCCACATGCAGGGATCTCTCAGCAATCGATTAAGCAAATTAAATGAGGTGAAATAAAAACCCATGTGTCACTTTTTATCCTGAAAGCAATCTTTCCCTTTTAGCAAAACAGCATATTCAATTATCTCCTTCAATAAATAAAAATGATTTCCACCTTGAAAATAAATATTTGCTTCTTAAGATCACATTACTGAAAATCAAATTACATGCCTGTTTTTATTATTAACAGGAATAAGTTCCAAAGCCCTTATGCATTGCACCTGTCACTCTCCATATTCGACAATCAAATTTCCCCTTAAATCCCATCAAATAACTTCCAAAGTCATTGAGGAGGCAATAAACGAGGTTATGACACAGTGTTCACAGAGAGCTAAATGTCTTTCATATATCTTTAAGTGGTTATTAATCTCGGAATTAGTTTAGAATACATTAACCTTCAAGGTAAATTAGATCAATCAGGAAAATGACTCACAGGAACAGGACCATCTTTTTTGACGTCGTTTTCATATCCAGCGTAGGCGCCAAGACGCAGCTGAGGCAGTGGTCCTATCAGCCACAGCGAACTGCGGAGACTCCCAGTTGTAGTGGGGAGGGCCTATCCCTTCCTGGACTGTTGTTTACCTAGACAGGCAGATAGAGTGAGCAGGCATGAGCATGACGTCATCGCTTCTAGGCAAGCTGGTTTGACTGCTGCCAGGGCCAAAGGCTTAAGTAGTCCCCTATTATCTCTATTAGTGCCATTTTAGAATCCTCTGCCCAATAACTATAGGATGAAGACAGCAAGAAGTGGCACCTTTCCAAAAAAAATCAAAGCAATTGGTCTTTAAAAGTCCTGAAGCAGATGAACCTGCAATCTCAATCTTTTCAGAGGGCGGGGGGAGAGAGAAAGGGGAGAGGGAGGGGGGGGGGAGAGAGAGAGGGAGGGGGAGGGAGGGAGGGAGGGAGGGAGGGAATATCATGTCAAGAAAGAAAGTAATTAGAGCCCTGGCTGGTGTGGCTCAATTGGTTGGAGCATCATCCCCTAGATGGAAAGGCTGTGAGTTCAATTCCGGTCAGCTACATACCTGGGTTGTGTGTTCAATACCCAGCAGGGCACTTACAAGAAGGCAACTGATCGATGTTTCTGTCTCTTTTTCTCACTCTCTCTCTCCCTCTCCCTTCTCCTCCCTCTCCACCCGCTTCTCCAAAAGCAATGAAAAAATGTCTTTGGGTGAGGATAAAAAAAATTTAAGAAAGTAATTAGAATGTAATTTAATTCTAAATAGAAAATAGTAGAAATATGTGACAATTATTTTCTCTACAATAGGATCCTAATGATGGTGATAATCGTTTTAATAATCATTCAGTCTTGAGTTGATAGGGTTGGTGCTTCAGCTCATCTTAACTCAGAATTCTCAATTACATTGTTCAATGAATTAAAAAATACAGAAAGCAAAACTGGGGCATGGGAGGGGGGCCCCTCCTAGTTCGCAGCTGTTTGAATGATGCATTTTGGAGAGCCCGGGAGGCCGGTGTTTGGGCACGGGCCTGGCATCCTGCTGGCAGCGGGTTCACCCTGCGGCCCTGCGCTCACATACTGTTTCGATTCAGAGTAGATTCAGCCGTCTAACTATTGTATTGGCACGGAACATCTCAACTTAAATACATATTGGAAAGAAAACCACAATGTACCTTTCCAAAGACTTTTTTCCTCTCTTTTTCTCTAACATCCCCACAGAGAGAAATAAAATATCAAAGAGGAAATAAAAACCTGCTGGAAAACTATTTGTGGATGATTTTCAGGACAGAAAAAAAAATAAAATAAAATCCCCTTTGGTTAGTGCTTCAAAGGATCACATGGAGTAATCCATGAATCCTTCCAAAAGATACAAAATGCTGGTAAAATAAGCTTGAGATTTGTGAAGGTAGGTACATTTTGGAATTTTAGATTTTTGGAAGGTGATTATGTCAACACCTGTGATGGACCCTCAAATAAGAACTGTTACGGAAATTAATTTATAGCCATTTAAAGAAAGAAACTTTCAAAAGAAAGAGACCCATGGTTAAATGAATAAAGTTCCTGAGATATTTGAGAGGATTGGCACCCCTTACACGCTATGCTGATCAGCCTGAAAGAGTCATATAATTACAATACCCGATAGAGAAAAAGACGCAGAGATAAATCTTAAGGGGAAGGTAGTGAGGTGGGGCCTTTTATTAATCTTTTCACAAAATGTTTCTTTTTCTTTTGTAAAAATGAAGCAGCGGTTCACAAAAATGAGAGAGCAATTCAAACAGCCATATTTTAGATAAACCTCCGCTTTCTAGAAGATTAAAATATCCACTATTTTCTCCCACTTCCTCTAAAATGTAAAGACACTGTGAGTTAGTTGGGGGTCTCGATGTTTTAACAACATATAAGACAAATAATCTTTTTGTGGTCTCGTTTCCAAAAAAAAAAAAAAAATGCAGTGACTGACAGAGAATACTGTAATTAAAAACAAACAGGACATTTACTCGAAATAAATCGTATTTTAATTGGAAGGATGTTGAATGTTATGACAGGATATTATTCCAGATCATATTCTTTAGGCAAAAGTTCATGCTGCTCTTAGTTGCTTGTTTGGTTGAACATTTGAGCCAATTGAAGATGAGATGTTTTTACGTTTTTTTTTCAAAAATAACTCAGTATTTCATATTCAAAATGGGGGTATGTATGGAAATATTAGTAAGCCAGTCTCACCAAATTCTTTCCTGCGGCTGCTGAGCTTCTCAAGTTTCTGCACATCTCTTGGCCCCTATAGTTCCAGACGATCTTTTCCAGGATGTTTATCTAGCCAAAGGCCTTAGAAGACAGAGATAGCAGCTTCCTGGGGGCAGAAGACTGACTGGTTTCCTGCCCAGTATAATAAACATAACGTCTTCCCCAGGCGAAGACTGGGCAGGCTTCCTAGCAGCCCCCTTTAGAAGACGGGTTGCCCAAGCTTGGGACGGATCCCTCAGCTGTGGTAGAACCCAACCCCCCGCCCCCCCCCCCCCGCCCTGAGTGCGCGGCATCCGCCTAGCCTGCTCATCGTCACTCCCTTGGAACTTGGGGAAAAGAGACTGACGTGAGCATGCGGCTCACGCTGCCTGCTGTGCTGTGAGTAACAAAATCCTGGGTCTCTGACCCAGGAGTCTCATGTCTTCTGCGAGCATCCACGAACCTGTGGCAGGCTACTGTTAAGTTGTTAGCTTGCAAATAGAATAAAATCTTGCAGAATGAAAAAAAAACAGACCTTTTGGAGCTCTTGACATGAACTGAGAGACTTTTGCAGAAAATAAAATGAAAAAAAAAAAAAAGAAGGAAGACAGTGTTGGTTAACCTAAAAATGTTACTGCATCAGAAACCAATCTTGGGAGTGAGGAGCTAAATTTCTTCAAGGCAGGCCAAAGTGATAGGATCGAGTATAATTGTGTTTCTTCTCTATTTCTTTTCCTGATCTCCGCAGAGCACACCTCCTAATTCAGAACTCGCAGGCTGTCAGCAGAGCTACACACACACTACGGAGAGAGGGGCTGGTCCTGACAGATGGAACTCACGGCACTCCAAATGGATGGACACCACACTTCCTGCTTAGAAACACACTGGCCGAGACCAAGGTGCTCACCCAGGACACACCAGTTCTTTCGACCATGCTCTGGAAAGTAGCTTGGAAGACAGTAGTAGCAGAGATCGCAAGGCTGAGTGAGGAAACTGGAGAGAAGTGGGGGTATGTCAACGAACTGATAACTTTGGTCCTACAGCCTGGAGAACAGGTGGGAAGGTGCACGGCTCAGCTCCACTCGGGAAAGGAGACTGGATGGGTTACAAACCTTGGCTCAGGACGTTGTGTCTACTTATCAGTGCACTGGACACTCGCTGAGGCCACTTTCCAGATTTAGGTGCCTCACGGTCATGAGATGCTCAGCTCTGACAGTGACACCACCACCAAGCTTCCTCTCACTGCAAGACTTTTCCCTTCCTCCCAGAGACACAAACTCCAGAGATGGTCAATGGGGCAGGGGGTTTCTCTTGGTCCACCTTGACCAAGTTCTAGAAACAAGTTTCACCTTGGGCACTGGACCTTGATACTAGAAGAAACAAATCGTCTCCAAGATTCCTTTCGGGTCCTATGAAAACCAGGCGGTCCTAGCTGTAGCTCCTGGGCACCCCAAGCCAGCCATCGAGTCCCAGGATTTCAAATACCCCTGTGCTCCAACAGTGTGAGCAGGTGTAGCAGGGCAGCCCCCAGGGGACTTTGCATTCCTGTCCTGAGCCCATTTAGAAGCATGGCTCAAGATTTAAACACATCTGTGCCAAGGGACCCAGTTCACAGTGGCTTCGCAGGAAATGATTGTTTTATTGAAGCTACCCTAGGGAGATGAGGAAGAAGAGTTATTTCCGCCAGGACTTGGTGGAAATCTGATAGAATTTACCTGTTATCCATTCCTCAGGTCCCTACCACCCCAGTGCCACACACACCACATCTTCTCCCTCTCCCCCTTGCCACAATCCCTAAAAATGGCCCAGTGTTGTCCTGAGAATTAGCTCTGTTCCTTAGCTTGTATACAGATAAACAGCACAGAGTCTGCTACGAAAATACACGGTGACAACTCAGAGGCAGCACTAAGCATGCAGGCCCTACAGCCACTGTTTGGTTTTGCCCCGATGCTGTTACTGACAATGAATGAAGTCCCTCTGAATTTCAGCTTCCTCCCCTAGCAAAGGCCGGCGAGAGTACTGCCTGCCTTGTAAGATGAGAGGCATCGGTGCATGGAGCGTTCGGCATGAGCTCGGCCCCTAGAAAACACTGATGAATGGCATCCTACCTGGCTCAAGCAGATGGGGGCTGAGGGAAAGGAGGCAGGGAAATACACTCGCTTTTTGCACCAAGAGAAACAAAACTTTACATTGCTACCGCACCTGATTTTAACACGAGATGAAGCCATCATGCACAGAAGTGCATGAAGCCCTTTGTTTTGTTTCTAAATAAGTAGTAACAGGGTACCTTCCAATGAGCCCCCTCTTTGTTGGAAAGTGTCTGCAATGCATTTGGAGTGAATTTGCAGTTCGGAGAAACCGAATCTTTTCACCTACAGTCTTCGAAAGCTGCATTTCCCCGCCACCCCTTTCCAGCACGAAGCACTTCACGCACTCTGTAATTAAGAAATCCACTAATTACAGCCTGCACCTGAGATGAAAGTGGCTGCGTGGCACTCAGGGAATTTCTGCCCCCGTGGCACTTGGAACAATGTAGAGCGTGTAGGTGCTGACAGGTGGCCTGGCTGGTTCTCCTGGATTCCCAATCTGTGATCTGGACCATCCCGGATGGGGGGTGGCTTATCAAAGCAAAAATGCAAAGACATTAGAAACCTGATTGGTTTTCTTTTAAAAAAATAAACACTTGGGAAAGTGACATCACAATGATACAGCATCAGTGACTGAAAAGTAGCAGTCTGCAAATATTTTTTATTGTACTGTGAATAAGAAAAATTGGAGCACGTACCCCCAATATAAGGCTATTGTATTTATAAATGATAGACATGTTTTATGATCCTAACATATAATTTATAAAACACCCAAATTATTTAAAAAATGAGGTAATGGATAAATATTTTTGGTAAAAGCCAAGGGTGAATGAGTCAGCTTTCATCTTTTTGAAATTCTTGGTTTTACGCTTCATGATAAAACAATCCTCCCAGGGTCTCATTTTAAGTTTGATTTATTTCACTCCTTGCTTGAACGCCCATCATGTGTAAAAAAAAAAAAAAAAAAAAAAAACAGTTGCAAAGACAAGAAGGGCATTATTGATGCTACTTAAATCACGAAACTTCATCTCCGGTCCCACCCACCAACTACACACAAAGTTTTGTTGAAATACTCTCGTGCTTACTTGGGTATTCTCCCCAATCCATGGTTTCTTGGCAAAATTGGTGGTGTTTTTTAGCTATTTATTCATTTTTCAAGAATCAACATAGTTCAAGTAGGTGTTTTAATTCATACACTCACTTAAATAGGCTCCTATAAAGGCTCTGGCCAACCCCATTCTCTTCCAGATCTCCAGGCTCTCAGTCAGCCAGGCAAACAGAAGCTGCTCAGTAAGCATTTGTTAAATAAGAGTTTCATAATGAATGGACTTCTGTATGGAGACTCGGTCTTGATGGAGAAGAAATAGAAATTCAGGGAGGAGAGAATAGGGCTACTGCAGGTGTTCTTGGTGGGGAAACGATGGAATTTGGACTCAGTAGTTAGAATGGATAAAACTGAAAGAATTCAAGTCATGTTTTGGAAGCTCCAGCAGAAGTGAGGGATGGACCCAACAACGGAAGTAAGAAAGAGAGTGATGTCAAAGACAGCAGCGGGGTTCCGGCCTCGGGGACTCGTTTGTAACGGTGGCATGTGCCGAGATTTGGAAGAGTGGGAAGTGAGAGGAGAATTTATACATCATGTGTTATAGCATAAATGTTCTATTTTGCAAGTGTACCGCAAACCCAGCTATTTCACCAAAATCTCTGCTACCACCCTCATTCAAATGCTCATTGTCATTCATCTGGTTTATACAGCGGACAGCTAACTAGCCTTTCTGCTTTCACTCTGACCCCTCGATACACTACACACATGTGAACAGAGAGCATTTTTAAAGTCAGGTTTATGGAGCTATAATTTATATACAGTAAAATTTACCCTTTTTAGGTGTACATTTCTATGCATTTTGAAAGACAGTCATGTAAGTACCATGGCAATCAAGGTTTAGGATATTACCAACACTTCAGAAAGTGTCAGAATGAGTATTTCAAACCATAAATCAGAGTAAGCCACTAAAAACCCAACACTCTCTCTTGGCTTCCCATCCATCTAGGAATTAAGTCCATTGCCTGTAAGGCTGCGTACAAGGTCCTGCCCCAAGGTACCTCTCTGCCCTTGACAGCTACGGAGCTTTTGTTCTGGAAAAGTCTGCCTCAATCAAACTGGCCTCCTTGTTATTCCTGGACATCTCAAACCCATTCCTACCTCAGGGCCTTTGCAGCATCTCCAATGATCTTCCCCTAGGTAACCTCAAGTTTTTCTTCCAACTGAATTCTGTTAAAATACCACATATACGCATGCACACACACACACAGACAAACTCCTCCATCAGGCCTAATCCCTTTAGCGGACTGTATTTTTCTTCTTACTATGTATTCCTACCTGTTCTATTATATCCTTATTTTTCTGCTTGTTCATTGTCTCTTCATACCAACTCCCACTAACATGTACTCACCGTATGAACAGGACCTTGTTCGTTTTATTCCCTGCTCTATCTCTAGCACCTAGAACAGTGAGGCCACGGCCGACATTCAATAACTATTTAAATGAAAACATGGACAGGTAGATAGACGCATGGATGAACGAACAAACAGATGGATGACGGAAAGATGGACAAACCGGAAGCAAAAGACCCATCATCGACCTTGTTCATTAACGTGGCAAGTAAGCACCTTCATTCTTCAATCCAGTGACAAGATCATATATGTCCACTTTCCAACTCTACAGCTGCGGCATATCAAGCCTTTAACGTCATTGACACATCGAGGATACAGATGGGTCACGTGCTATCTGCGCACAGTATCTTCGCTGCGAGGAAATGACTTCCCCTGTGCCTGCAAGGTACCAGGTTTGTAGCCATGGGGAAAAAGTTACCTGTAGCACTCAATGTGCTTACACGTCATTTATCTGCTCTTCTCCGCAACCTCTTTGCTTTGGAATCTATCTCTTTTGAATATGGCGCTCTCTGGGATTCGCACCTTCCAAACAAATTGGCTCCCCTTCCTCAAACTGCCATACGGAGGCTCATTTCGTTGAATATTTTGGAATAGTCACCATAGCAGTCCGCTTAATGAGGTCCTATGGTCTGGTCTGCATTCAGCATTTCACACATTATGCCTTTTTCTTCTCCCCAGCATTATTTCCGTTGAGCTTTTAAGAAAGATATTCTGTAGGCAAAGGACCGTTTGCTGACTGTAATTACCAAATCTCCCTCTCAAGTGCCCCTCTGAGCAAATATGTTCAATTCTAAGGTTATTATTACCAGCCAGGTTCATTATTTCTATTCAGGAACTTGTAAAGTTGAGTAGATCTGTTATTGACATGAAAGGTTGAGTGCTCAACTATTTTAAAGAAGGAAAAATAAGGTGGTTTTTTTTTCCCAATAAAACATAAAGAATATGACTAAAGACAACTTAGGGGAAAAAAGAGAAATATTTTTATCAACTGTGACTTGTCCCAGGGGAAAAGGTAAGAGAGCAAAGCTGGGACCGTGAGGGCGGAAGTCAAAGCCAAGACTCAGACGTTGCCATCCCAGGCTTCTAACCTTGAGACCAGGGCACTGAGCTTGGCTTCCTTCGGATTGTATTTCAGATGCTATAGAAATAGTAAGCTGTCACTTTCCTTGGACTCTTAATATGTCTGTACTCCAGAAGGAAATTGGAAATGTTCTTATTTCCCCCATTACGATTGAACATTTCTGGAAAAACCAACAGCCTGAATCCAGTTGCCGGTGGATATCAACACTCTATCCAAGATAATTAAGGCGATGTCTCTAAAACAAAAATCCAGGGATTTGGCATTTTTCTATTTGAGTAGGATGCTGGCTCTTTTTTATTTCATATTGAAATATGAAAGAGAAGTTGGGGAGAAGAAGGAAAAAAAGTGACCTGTCATTTTGAAAGAACATGTGAATCACAACCAGAGCAGCCTTTAAAATTGCCTTTAAAAGTCACCCTCCCTCTCTACATTGTTGTTGAAAGTTTAAATTCATAAATTGACTTTATTTCTAAAGGCGAGGGTAGAGGTGGGCACCTGTCAAAAAGGTACAGTCGCACACTTTTGGGTAAATATATTCCACTGCTAAGAATTTATTCTTCAGACACCTGCATACAAACTCCCAAAGATACATTAACGTGCATGTGTTCAAAGGCAGCCACAGCAAGATTCTTTGTGATGGCAGACCACCGTAAACAACGTAAATGACCATCGAGAGAAGACTGGAGAAAAATAATTCTGGAACATTTAAACAACATAGCTGAACAATAAAATGAGGTGATTTTTAAGTGCTAATATGAAAAGCTATCCAAAATATATTATTAAGTAAAATCAAGCACGTCGAAGTTCAGACTGTAAAGTATGTTACCAGATTTTTATCCTGTAGCCAGACGGGCTTCAAAACCCACTTCCCCACCTGCCGGCTGTGTGACCATGGACAAGTGGTGTGACCCATTTCTGATTCAGCTTCCTTTCTATGAAATAGGGTAATGATATTATTTGCCTCAAAAAAAATTGGTTGGGGTGACATGAGTTAATATATGTAAAGCATCAGTAAATGTTGAACACAGAAAACAGCTTTCAAAAATAAGGGTGAAAGAAAGACACTTCTAGACGTACAAAAGCAGGAAGGACTCATCACCGGTGGACCAACACTACAGACACGTGAAAGGAAACCCCTTCCGGCAGCAGAACGACAAAGCCAGGTAAGACTGTCTGTCTACACGAAACAAACGAAGCCCTGGAAGAGTACCTATATGTGTAAGATTTTTCTCACTATTTCAGCATCTTTAAAAGTTGTTTGTTTTTTTTTTTGCAAAGTATAAAAGCCTTTATTATTTTTTTGCATTTTTTATCGTTGTTCAAATACAGTTGTCTCCATTTTCCTGCCCCCACTTTCTCCCGCCCCACCCACCCCCACCTCCCACCCTCCACCCTTCTCCCCTTTGGCTCTGTCCGTGTGTCCTTTATACATGTTCTTTGATGACCCTCCCCGCTCTCCTCTGGTCACTGTCAGTTTGTTCTTTATTTCGATGTCTCTGGTTATATTTTGCTTGTCTGTTTTGTTGATTAGATGGGACATAAAAAAGAATAAACAAATGGGACTTCATCAAATTAAAAAGCTTCTGCACAGCTAAAGAAAACATCAGCAAAGTGAAAAGGGAACCAACCGTATGGGGAAATATATTTGCCAATGATACCTCGGAGAAGGGTTTGATCTTCAAAATATATAAAGAACTCACACGACTGCACACCAGGAAGACAAACAACCCAATTAAAAAATGGACAAAGGCCCTGAACAGGCACTTCTCCAAGGAGGACATACGGAGGGCCCAGAGACATATGAAAGGATGCTCAGCATCACTAGCCATCAGAGAGATGCAAATTAAAACCACAATGAGATACCACTTCACACCAGTCAGAATGGCCAACATAAACAAATCAATAAACAGTAAGTGCTGACGAGGTTGTGGAGAAAAGGGAACCCTAGTATACTGTTGGTGGGAAAGCAGACTGGCACAGACACTGTGGAGAATTGACTGTTTAAACAAAAAGCAAAACACTATAATATTTATAGTACATAGAATGTTTATAACATATATGTCATGTAAATATATGACAATACCACAAAGGGCAGGAATGGAAAGATAGAGGTAGGTTATTGTTAAGTTGTCATGCTATATGTAAAGTGGTACTATGCCCCTTGAAAGTAGCCTGTTTTAAGTTAAATGTATACCATAAACACTACAGCAACCACTAAAATAACAAGGTATTGTGGCTAATAAAACAACAAAGGAGATAAAAAGTGGTTATACAAATAGTCAATGAACCCAAAAGAAGTTAGGGAAAGAGAACAAAGATGAAGCAAATGCAAAACAAATATTAAGATGATTCAATCACATGTACAATCTAATGAACAAGCTGAACTAACAAGCAAGATAGAGACAGACTCACAGATGGAGAGGAGGATGACAGCTGAGGGGCGGGGAGGGTGGAGGGGTTGAGCAAAAAGGAAAAGGGACTCATGGACAACAGTGTGGTGACTGTAGGGGGGGAAGAAGGGTATAAGGGGACTAAATGGTAATGGGAAAAGACAACAAAAAATAAATAAAAAGAAAAAAGATGATAGATTTAACCCTAACAATATCAATAATCACATTAAATGTAATTGGTCTAAACACTCCAATTAAAAGGCAGAGATTATCAGACTGGAGATAAAAGCATCTCCCAAGTATATGCTACTTATGAGAAATGAGCTCTAAATATAATGACACAAACTGGTTAAATATAAAAGTAAAGATCCCTGGCTGGTGTGACTCAGTGGATTGAGCATCAGCCTGAAAACCAAAGGGTCACCAGTTCAATTCCGAGTCAAGGCACATGCCTGGGTTGCAGGCCAGGTTCCCAGTAGGGGGCGCATGAGAGGCAACCACACATTGATATTTCTCTCCCACTATTTCTTCCTCCCTTCCTCTCTCTCTAAAAACAAATAACATTTAAAAAAATAAATAAAAGTAAAGAAAGCATACACTATGCCACTAGTCAAAAGAAAGCTTAAATGGCTAAGCTAATATAAGAAAAAGTGGGTTTCATAGTAAAGACTATTACCATGTATAAAGAAGGTCATTTCAAAATATTGAAAGGGTTAGTTCATCAGCAAGACATAACAATCCTAAACATTTATGTAGCTAATAACAGAGTTTCTAAATATATCAAGCAATGACTGATAAATGTACAAAGAGAAATAGAAATCCACAATTATAATCAAAGATATCAATACCCCTTTGTAATAACCAGTTAATAAGTAGACAAAAAATCAGCAAGGATATAGAAGATGTGAACATTATCAATCAACTTGATTGAATTGCCGTTTATGAAATACTCTGCCCAACATTTTCTAAGATAGACCATATTCCAAGCTACGAAACAAACCTCGACAAATTTAAAATCATTCAATTCATACAAAATATTCTTTCCGGCCATAATGGAACTAAATTAGAAATAAATACCAGAAAGATTTCTGAAAAAATCTATAAACATTTTGAGATGTGATAACATACCCCCAACATAACCCAAGGGACCAAAAAAAAACATCAAAAGGGAAATGAGAAAATACTTTGAACTGAATTTTAAAAAAGCAAAAGGTAACATACAACAATTACTTGTGAGATACAGATAGAAGAAAATTTATAGCACTGAATGCCTGTATATGAAAACAAGAAAGGTCTTGAATTAATGACCACAAAATGGGAGGATCTCAAACTAATTGTGCTAAGTGAGAGAAGTCAGACCCAAAAAAATCTATACTGCATGATTCAACTTTCAGAAAATACAGACCACAGCAACAGAAAGCAAATCGATAGTTGCTGGGGGCCCGCAAGGGCTACAAAAAGGGCAGCAGGGATCCGTTGCCAAGGAGATGAGGAAACGTTTAGGGGTAATGGGCGAGCTCATTCTCTTAATCGTGGTGAGAGTCATAGGTGTGTCCGTGACAACATTTACCAAATTTCACACTTCAGACATGTGCAAGTTTACTGTATGTGAATTACACTTCAATAAACCTGCTTTAAAAAATGTGCAAATAAATTACTACCCTGGATTAACTGGGAGTGGGGATGATGCTGATTACGTAAAGGTGGAGGAACCAAGCAACAAAGACTAAACTAACATAAAAAGATATGTATGAAATGTTCACCCGTATGAATTTATGCAAAATTAGAAATGCATAGCTGTCAATGAAAAAACATTTTCCATCCACTCGGTTCTACAAGTGTCCAAATGCGTGTCTAGCATCCCACACTGTTCTGAATGACTGACGGAGCAGTGATGAGCCCATCGAGAGCGCCTTGTAGGAAGCAGGCGCTGCGCTCTGTCTTTGCACATACATTTGCTCATTTTATCTCCGCAGTATGTGAGGCAGGGATTAATATTAGCCCCCCCATTTTCAGATGAAGGCAGCTCCTAACTAGCCCGGATATTTCTCAGTCTCTGACTTCTGCTTCCCTCCACCATCTGTGCGATGCTCACAGATAATCGTCAATGTTCACAGACGCGACTCCCCACAGAGACACACTGTGCGCCAGGGCATAATAGGACCACCCCCAAACAAGGCAGAACTCCATTCCTACTGAAAAGGGTTAAAAGTAATAGCAAAGCATTTGGGCCAAAATATAAACTTATGTAGTTGAATCATCCAATGTCTATTCAATATCACAATGTTAGCTACACATCCATTTTCAATCATGTATGTCAAAATATAAAGGCAGTTGGAAGTATTCCTCCACTCTCTTATTGACTAAAACAGTTACATGTGAACTCTTCTCACATTGGAGCTATGTTTTGAGGGACCTGACACCTTGCTACTGCAAGTGTCACCCCAGAACCAGTTTGGGAGTCCCTGAGGAGCTTGTTAGAGATGCAGAGTCTCGGGCCCCGGGTCTGACCCACTGAATCAGAATCTGCATTTTTATAAAATCCTCAGATGATTTCTGTGCCCATTCAAACCTGGGAAGCGCTGATCCAGCACAGTGACCTGGAGCAGATGACTGCCATTTTTATCGAAATGAGTGGATCTCTCCCTTCAGGTGGGATGTTGAGTCATGAGTAACCAATCACACATCCTTCGTGACAGGACTTTTCTCCTTGATCTGCAGGTAGATATTCACACCCACCACGCACTCTCGCTCACTGCTCTGTAATATTGCAATGGCGTGTTTACAGCGCCCACAGATCACAGTTGTGAGCTTGTACTGGGAATGATGACTAAGCCTGGTTCTGGGCCATGCCCCCTTTCACGCTGATCATGTCAGGTGCCCTGTCCATGCATATCCCACTATCACTGGTACCAAAGTTCCACATAGCACTGATCCCCAAGGTTCCACCCTAGCTATACCTGGGGAGTGTTACAACCAAATCCCTCCCCTGACCCCATCCACAAATGATCGATCAGACCCTCCAAGGGTGGAAGTGATTCCGCTACAACCAGCTCGAATGACCATTATACTTACCTTTGGCTGCATAGTAGAGTATGTGGGGGCCACCCCAATGTCCAGGCCACACTCCAGACTGAATCCGTCAGATTCTCTAGGGGTGGAGCCTGTGCGTCCATCATTTAAATACAGAATGAAACTCTCGACTTCCGGCCAAGATGGAGGCATAGGCGGACACACTGTGCCTCCTCTCACAACCAAAATTAAGGACAACAAATATTTAGAAACAAGAAAACAACCAGAACTTATAGAAAATTGAACTGTACGGAAGTCCAACAACCATTCATCCAGACCGGTAAGAGGGGCGGAGTCGAGGTAGGAAAAAGTGGAGGTGAGGACCCAGGAACGCAAGTAGCAGCGGCTCGCAGTTCCCAGGTGCACAGGCGGTGGCTGGCGGTCCTCGGGCACCCAGGCAGCAGCTGGTGGACCCCGGGCACAGGGGGGCAACTGCGCAGACCCAGTGAGGACGCACAAGGCGGCTGGCTGACCAGGTGGTCCCACATTCGTGCACACAGACGGTCCAGGCAGAGGGGAAGTGGCGGAAGGGACTGAATCCAGGAGAGAGCGGAGCAGGCGCCATTGTTCCCTCTCAGACCCCGCCCCCACCTATAGCGTCACAACCGAAGGACTGGGCTGCCCCACGCTGGGGAGCGCCTGAGGCTCCACCCCTCACTACGTAACAGCACTCGCGCGTGCGCAGATAGTCCAGGCGAAGGGGAAGCAGCGGAGGTGACCGGAGTCCAGAAGAGAGCGGAACAGGCGCCATTCTTCCCTCTCAGACCCCACCCCCACCAACAGCATCACAACCCAGTGACTGGGCTGCCCCGCCCTGAGGAACAACTCAGGCTCCACCCCTCATACTTAATAGCTGCGACTAGACTAAAACCAAAACAAAACAAAACAAAGAACCCCACCAAAAATGGCTCAAACCGGAGAAAAAATGAAAACCCCAGAGTCAATTCCTCTAAGCAACCAAGAGATAGCCAACCTATCAGATGCACAGTTCAAAGCACTGGTCATCACAATGCTCACAGAATTGGTTGATTTTGCTCATAAATTAGATGAGAAAATGCAGGCTACAATACGTGAAATGAAGGAAGACGCATGGGGAACCGATAGAGATGGAAGGAAAACTGGGACTCAAATCAATGGAGTGGACCAGAAGGAAGAAATTAACAACCAAACAGAAAATGAGGAAGAAACAAGAATTCAAAAAAAGGAGGAGAGGCTTAGGAACTTCCGGGACATCGTTAAATGTCCCAACATCCGAATTATAGGGGTTCCAGAAGGGGCAGAAGAGCAACAAGTAGAAAACTTATTTGAACAAATAATAAAGGAGAACTTCCCCAATATGGCAAAGGAAATAGACTACCAGGACGTCCAGGAAGCTCAGAGAGTCCCAAAGAAGTTGGACCCAAGGAGGAACACATCAAAGCACATTGTAATTACATTAGCCAAGATTAAAATGAAGCAGAGAATTCTAGAAGCAGCAAGGGATAAGGGGACAGTCATCTACAAAGGAGTTCCCATCAGACTGTCAGCTGATTTCTCAAAAGAGACCTTACAGGCAAGAAGGGGCTGGAAAGAAATATTTGAAATCTTGAAAAGCAGGGACCTACATCCAAAATTGCTCTTTCCAGCAAAGCTGTCATTTAGAATGGAAGGACAGATAAAGCGTTTCTCAGATAAGGTCAAGTTCATGGAGTTCATCATCACCAAGCTCTTATTATATGAAATGTTAAAGGGACTTATCTAAGAAAAAGAAGATAAAAAATATGACAATGAAAAGACAGCAAACTCATAGCTATTAAGAACCACACCTAAAACAAAAGCAAACTAAGCAAACAGCTAGAACAGGAACAGAACCACAGAAATGGAGATCATATGGAGGGTTAGCAACAGGGGCGTGGGAGGAGGTGGGGGGAGGTACAGAGAATGAGTAGCATAGATAGTGGGTAGAAAATAGACAGGGGCAGGGTAAGAATAGTATGGGAAATGTAGAAGCTAAAGAACTTATGACACAAGGACATGAACTAAAGTGGGGAATGTGGGTGGGAGAGGGTGTGCAGGGTGGGGGGAATGATGGGGGAGAAACGGGACAACTGTAATAGCATAATCAATAAAATATATTAAAAAAAAAAAAGAAACTCTCCAGACAATTCCAGTCTAGAGCTAAGTGAACAACAAAAGCTGTTTATTATTCAAAATAAAATAAGGGTGAAGTCGTATGGGTCTTAACTTTTTGTCTGACGTACAATTTCACTCAAGTGTGGGACATAAAACTGAAAGCAACAAATGAACAAACAAGAAAAATAAATAGAGTCTTGCAGACGCAGACAACAGTATGCTAATTACCAGAGGGAAGGGGGTGGGAGTAAAGGGGTCAAATATATGGAGATGAAAGATAACATGACTTTGGTGGTGGGCACATCATGCCACATACAGACCGTGTATCACAGAAATGCACACCTGAAACCTGCATAATCGTGTTAACCAGTGTCACCCCAATAAATTTAATCAAAACAAATATATAAAAAGTCAAGGAATGAGCTCTCTGAAATACGGAAGGACTTGAAAGTTAAGATGACCCCCTGAGGTGAGGGGGACCCCAAAAAATGGCCTGATCTTTGGAGCTACACAGTCTGGCACAAATAACGCCCCTTTTATTACAAAATCTATTACAGAAGCATGAGCATGCAACTCTGTAACATAGCAACATCACACTCAAGCACACCCTATGACATTTTAGGTGAATTGTTCAAATTAAAACCGTAAGTTATTACATGCAGATTATCACTGTACCAACCACACTCAAGCAGGCGTTACTTCCGCCGGACCCTGTATATATATGACAGATAATGGTGCGTGCCCAGAAAAGTCTCTGGAATCGGCACAGAAGATCCTCCTCCTTCTCCTTGGGGCATCAGGGAAGTGTGGGCGCCTTTTACTTCTTAATTCCTACCCGCCTCTTCTGCTGGCGGTTGTGACCACAAGCGTGTGCTGTTGTGCTTTAATCACAACCGGAAAACACAAGGTTGCCTTGAGGCAACTGGATTTGGGGGGTTTCCCTTCAGACCCACCTGTCACCTCGGCTTCATCTTCCATGCCAACTCCTGAGCCTTGTCTCGGCCCCCAGACAAAATCAACGTGATTCTCACCACTCTGCCACCTCCTCCTCTTCCTGCCTTCATGTCTGGGAACACTTGGCAATGAACCTCCCGCCTCTGCCCCTTAATTCCCACATGAGATTCTGGGCATTGTCACTTCTCTGGTCTAGACCTCCAGGGTGGGCTCTCGGGTTAAGACGTTCTATGAACAGCCTCGTGCCAGCATGTAAAGGATGGGCATTTGAAACTTGGACACGTAGTTTGAAACTATGTGCCAGCGATGAATAGTTTTAGGTGCATTTTCTGCATTGTTCATTGTGACAATGTCTTCGGTTTGACCTAGCTTTCTGCCTGGGTCATCTGCAGTCCTTGACCTGGGGGGTGATAACAGTGGCAATGGTACCAGAGAGCATCATCTTCAAAGCACCTGTGCAGTGCCCACTTAGTGCATTTGTTCATCCCTTCATTTATTCATTCATTCATTTATACACCTTCCTAGATCATATTCTCTGGGACTGGGATTTGCTAAGTGCTCAGGCTACAAAGCTAAACTTCTATCCTCGAATTGTTTACCAACTACCAAGGAAATCAGACAACCAAACCAACAATTATACTAAAGGGTGATTCACGATGAGAGAAGAAAATGTACGATAAGCCCCATCAATTACTGGCTATACAGCCTTGGGAAATCTAAACTTCTCTGGGCCTCCTTGTCAGTAAAAGAGAAATATTAAAAGCACCTGTCATTAAGGTTCAATGAGCACTAAAAGAGTCATTATTTGCAAAGAGCTGTGAAGAGTGTTTGGTACCTGTCTTTGCTCAAGAAAATAGATACACTTAGAACTGCTGTAAACAGAATGGAAAATGCAGAAATAAAGCCACACAGTTAATTTTTGGCAATGGTGCAGAGGTAGTTCAATGGCGAGAAAAAGATCATCTTTGCAACAAACGTTATTGGAACAGTGGGTCATTTTATACACACAAAAAGGCGGGCCTTGACTTATTATTCACGCTAAACACACAACTTCACTCAGAGTGCACTGTAATCTCGATATGAGATTTGAAATTAGGGAACTTCTAGAGGAGAACTTAGGGAAGAAATCTCTATGACCTTGGTGTAGGTGATCATTGCTTATAGATGACACAAAAAATAAAATCATAAAAGAAAAACTGATAAACTGGACATCATCAAAAGTAAAAACTGCATTTGAAAGACTATTAAGATGGCGGGGTGTGGGGCAGGGGATGGGTTTGGTGGGGACCAGGTGGAAAAAGATGAAGGGATTGAGAAGTACAGATGAGCAGAACTGTCCCTGGGATGTAAAGTACAGCCTAGAAAACACAGTCAATAATATTGTAATAACTAGGCGTGGTGCCAGGTGGGTTTTGTAAAGTATATGATTGTCTAATCCATACGCTGTACACCTAAACTAATACAGAACAATACTGAATGGCAACTGTAATTGGAAAAAAAATTTAAATTAAGAAAAAGGCTATTAAGAGAACCAAAGACGAGCCACAGCTAAGAGAAAATGTTTGCAAAACACACAGAGGGCAGGAGAGACCTGAGAGAGACGCAGACGGCCCCGGGCTGGTAGGCACCAGCCAGGAACTTACACACCAGGCTTGTCTTGGGCACTGCAGATGGGGCTGCACCTGCTGCCAAAACCTTAAAAGTTTACACAGAGGTTTTAACAGGGTTTAGTCACGCGTTCAGTTCACGTGAGAAAGCACTATGCTCTCAAAGCTGTGGCCGCAAAAACGGCTCCTATCGTGAGAAGAGTGGGTGGGGCATAATTCCTAGGGCGGGGAGGGGGAGGAGCCTCCAGTTGCCGAGGTCCAGCTCAGGGGTCGACTGTCCATCACGTTGTCTGAATGACAACCTCCATCATACAGTGAAATGGATGACCAATACGCACAGTAACGATGCTCAACGTCATTAGTCACCAGGGCAATGCAAATCAAATAAAAACTATGTTCCGATCCCAGGAGACACCTATTAAAACAGCTTAAAATAAACACACTGATGATGTAAGTGCCAAGGACATGAAGCGGGGGCCACAGTCATGCACTGTGTGTGGGAAGGCAGAATAGAGTAGCACAAGCATTTTGGAGGTGAAGTTTGGAAGCTAAAAACACACCAACCACGTGACCCAGCGATCTATACTTCTGGTATTTCCTCCAGAAAAAAATAAAAATGTTTGATTGCGTGAAACCCTGTATGTGAACGTGATGGCAACTTTACTCAGAATTTCCAAACACTGTAAATGTATCCATCAACTGGTGAATGGATAGAGAAGGTACGGCCCCTCCATATAAGGGAATAAAAAACCAAAAATAAAAATAACTACTGATAGACTCAACAACATGGAGAAATCCCAAAAGCATGATGTTACATGAACAGAACCTGGCATGAAATGCCACATACTTCTTCTTACATGATTCCATGGATATGACATCCTGGAAAAAGCCAAAGTCCAGGACAGAAACCGTATCAGGAAGCGTCCATGCTGGCGCTGAGGGACAGCGAATGGCTGGCAAAACGGGATTTTTAAAGGTGACGGAATGTTCATTATTGTGATCGTTGTCACGGCAACTACAAGATTGGACATACCTGTCCAAATTCTTCAACCCGTGAAGGGTCCATTTTACTGTATGCAAATTATGCCTCAATAGTACAGACAGAAGATACTTATAAAAGTAATATCTCCTTGAAAAAATTAAAACACGTTAAAAAGTAAAACTCTCACTGTTAACACTTTGTGGGTGTGTTCAGTTTGGTTTTGCAATGGTTCTATCACTGTATACATTTGGTGAAATAAGTAGACCTATGTTTGAAAGGGTGAATTTTGCTGTATGTAAATTATAGTTCAACAAGCCCAACTTTAAAATTAAAAAGAAAAAAAAAAAAACAGAAGCCACATCAAGTGTTGCAGCAACTGCATGGAAGGTCCATATTTCGTTAAAAGCCAGATAGCTGTGTAGGGTCAGAAACTCACAATTTAGTCCCATCCTGCAGCCTACAGAGCCACGGAAGTCGACAGATTTTTTTTTTTTTTTTTTTTTTTTTTGCTTTGAAATGTATCGTATAGCTTTTTAAGAAACATTGTCTGGCCTAATTGTGTCATCCTTACGCTAGCATCAGCATTCACTGAGCAGGGCCGAATAGCCAAGCAGGGAAAGAGAAAGTTAGGAAAATCAGCCAATATTTTACTAGGATTATCAAAGAAAAAAAGCTGTCTGCGGGTGTCAGAGGGGCTTCCGGGAAGAGATGAAGCTTGAGCTGGGTTTTGAAGGTGAAGTCGAAGTTGAGCATTTTTATTTAGAGGAAATTCTTGGCATATGATCTGAAATTCACAACACAGACTATATATTCAGTACCCACTCTGTGTTACTCTTAGGGCAGGGTTTCCCAGCCTCACCGTGGCTGGCATCTGGGGCTGGTCATGCTCTGCTGGGGTGAGGGGACAGCTGTCCTGTGCATTGTGGGGCGTTTGGCAGCATCCCTGGCCTCTCGTGACCCCTTATAAATGAAAATATTAGCTGATTTTAAGTGGGAGCAAAATCTTTGAAAATTACCCAACATAATGCCTAATACGAACAAGTGTATAATAAAATTTAGCTGTTATGATTGCTGGTATTTTGCCATCAGACCTCACAGATCTTAACTGGAGAAGGTTCTCCTGGAACAGATTTGTAGATTCTGAAATTTTCTTCAGAGACCCTATCTTTCAAAAATGTAGCAAAGGTTCCCTTGTGGTTAGGAGCCCTGGAGCTGGGTGCCTGTGATGTCACTAAATTAAGCCGAGAGGAAGGAAAAAGAGGTGGGACTGTTGGCGCCTGTTTTGGCGTTAAGCTAAAACACTCGCCCACACAGACCATCTGCCGGCTTCAGTTCTGATTTTGTTGAACACCATAAAGACGAAGAACAGGGTAGATGGGGGGAAAGTCTGGTCATATCCACATGGAACTTTGGACTCTGTTTGAGAGCTGTCGCTCAACCCAAGCACACTCCCGACGTGTGCACAGGTCCCGGGTCTCCTTAACCAAGGGCAGGGATGGAGGCAGGAGCACGGGTGGGTGGAGAAGGTAGAAGTGGGGCACAGTGAGAGAGGCTGGCCCCTTTTACGGTCGCCATTTCTGGGTTTGAGTTGTAGACATGAAGGTCATTGTTCTCAGGAAAAGTCAGAGGATGCTTCCCTCTTAGAAAACTCCCCCTTCCAGGCTCCCCTTCAGTTTCATGAACGCTTCCTGTTGTGGGCTGAATGTGTCTTCCCAAAATTAGTGCACTGAAGCCCTAACCCCCAATGTAATTCTATGTAAAGAGGGAACCTTTGGGAAGTACTTGGGTTGGACAAGGCCCTTCGCACCCTTATAAGAAGAATAACAGCAAGGTGGGAGCCGCGTGCTAGCCAGGAAGAGGGCTCTCACCCTAAACCAACCCTGCTGGTCTGCTAATCTTGGATGGCCAGCCTCCAGAATTGTGAGGAAATCGATTTCTGTGATGTAAGCCACCCAGCCCATAGTATTTTATTATGGCAGCTCTAGCTGACTGAGAAACCTCTTCTCTAGGTCTCAGCAAAGAGCTAATTCTTGGAAATTCTTTTCTTAACCCAGCAGGTCAGAAAAGGGTCTTGAACTACACACTCTTGTTGAACCCTGACTCTTTCCATTATAGTCGTAATGACTTGTGGGAATGTTCCATGGACATCTATTCCCCACCCTCGCCCCCCACTGACCTGAAATCTCCATGAGGACAGGACCCCCATGTGCTTGGAATCAATCCTTTTACCTGGTACCAGCATAATAGATGGATATGGCGTACATTTGGTTGGGGAGACAGGGAGGGGAAAAGGACCAAAGCCTCACACTACTGAGATGTCCAGGCTTCCTTGACCCTTTTCTCCTGCTGTATCAGATGCTGCTTCCACATTTCGCTATCACAGTCAGGGGCAAAACCGCAGTCCTCAGCCAAACTTCTGTTGCCCTTACCTTACCCCATTCATCCTGCTTTGCACATTCCCTGGCACCGATGACAGTAGAACGCAAACTCACACTTCTTCCCCATGTTGCTCTTTATAGCTGAGTCACGAACGAGATTGTCTTCGTGCTGGCCCCGTGGGGTTTGGCTCTCTCTGGGGAGCTGGACTTCACCCCAAGGGTCCAAACGTTTATGCTCCTAGTAGCAAAGCTTCAGAGTACGTGAAGCAAAATTGATCAAGTTGGAAGGAGAAATAGATGAATCCATGATTATAGGCAGAGATTTCAATACTCCTCCCTCGAAAATTGATGGGATAAATGGACAGAAAATCAGGAAGGACATTGATGACTTGAGTCAATTATCAAGCACTTTGCCCTAATTATAGAATGCTCCACCCAAGAACAGCAGCAAACGCATTCTTTCAAGGGCACATGGAAGTTCTCGTAGAAGTCAATAGGAAGAGAGAAACACTGTAAGTGGCTCAAACTTGAGCCACTGCCCGCGTCCGTAGTGTTCACAGTCCAAGTGAGCTCAATGCAAATCCCTCTGTGGCTAGTCAAGCAGTGATTAGTAAAGCAGTAATAACCTTTAGTAAAATAAATAGCGGATAGGAAGGTGATAATGAAGATTTTAAAAAGAAATGAAGATGCAGGTGATGAGGAACTGAGCTGGCAAGCTCATTATCCATTTCAAAAGGAGGCAGAGCAACCTACTCATTCTAATTAGAAATAATTTTTCGTTTCCTCTGAATTAATGTATTCTTCAAGAAGTCGTGGCGTTCCTATACATCCAAACAGACAAATGATACTACGAAGCATCCCAAAACCCTCTCGTGATTTTGAGTGCTAAAGAAAACTCAGTGTAAACATCCAAGGAGAAGAGGACACATTTGTGCCTGTAATTCCTGGCTCGACTCATGGGTTAATAGCTGTGTTCCTTGTGTGTTTTACAGATGAGCTCAGCCAAACCGCGCACACACAGATTTCTTGCATCTATGTGTGCATCTGAATGTGGATGACTTCTGTTCCCTGAATGACGATAACCGTTTGGTGAACATTAAACTTGGAGATAATAAATTCAATCTCAGAAATAGATGTTTATGTGCTGATCACTTCTCACATATTTTTTCTTTCTCTCCTTTTCAATTTCCTCTCTCATCTGCTCACCTTTGCCCTCTGAAGATACGATCAATTACTGCCTTTTGTCTTAAATCAATATGTCACACAAAAAAGGAAAATTGGTTTTTCTTATGGACACTAAATCAGTTATATTAAGCTATCTAGTGCAAAGCATCCACATTCTGTTTAAACGTGTTGTTTAAAAGATTCCACTATAGTTGAATCTTGAATAACTAGAAAATGTCATAAAATACAATTGCTTTTTGTGAGCTTGAGCCAATGATTTCCTAATGGACAACTATAAACATCCCACTTTCCTCCTTCCTCATGGTCATAGCTCCTTGCTAGATAAGAGTCTTCCTACCACCAGAGACACTGTAAAGAAATGGAGGTTTAAATGCTTTAAAAGGGCGAGGATCACTACCGCCTTTCTGCCCCGTGCTGTGACTGTTTTTGAATGTGTATTAATCACGCCTTCTTTTTTTCCTTTCTTCTTCTACTCCTGTGTACACCTTATTAGATCCTCGTTTCTAAGCATGGTCGGCCTTCTCCTGCTGCTTTTTTTTTTTTTCTTTTAATTCACATTTCAGCTGGTAGTGACTTTCCATTTTTCCAAGCTCATTTTGACATTTTCAGTTCTGGTAAGGGTTGTCCTTCAACTTTAATGCGTTTTGTTAGGAGGATAACATAGAACCATCTCACCGTCCTCTATGAATAATTAGTGACTTAGAAACAAGCCTCGAGGTTGGTGAAAAATTCACCATGAGGTAGAAATAATAAAAATACACTGATGCATATACTTTGGTGCACTTTAAAGACATCATCATAGATTAATAATGTGGTATCTCGGAGGAACACATTAGACTGGCAGGAAAATTACTTTTCAGGAAACAAAGTGGTTATGACATTTATAGCAACCTCTGTAAAGGTTTGTAGCGTAAGAGATGGTGGACGTCTAATTCCATTATTTCCATGTGCCTCATAAGTAACTTCAGCCAAAGGAAAGTGCAGAAACACACACGCCTTTAGAAAGAGGAACATTTTCTCTTACTCCTAAGCATAGAGATGAGTGGATGACGTTTTTAGCTGCTATTGTTCCTTTTCCAAGAAAACTCAGACTTCGAATAGAATCTAAACTATGATAACCTGCCAAAATGAAAAACAGTAGAGTCACCATGTATTAGTCCATTGATGTAGCACTATTCTCTCTCTAACCCCACTTTCTGTGAAACCAAACATAACATAGTGTTTTCTCACGTTGCACAGCCCTTGCTAATCCAGACCTTTCCAAGTTGCTTCCTTTCTATTTTTCTTCAAGATGCTTTATTTGTACGAAGTTCCCAAGTGGATCTTATGATACTGAAAGTGGGTTCCTCAAAAATTAAAAACAGAGCTGCCTTATGACCCAGCAATTCCATTTCTGAGTATACGTCCAAAGAAAAGTGACACACTCATTCGAAAGGATATAGGTGCTCCTATGTTCATTGTGGCAGTATTTACAATAGTCAAACTGTGGAAGCAACCCAAGTGCCCATCAGTGGATGAGCGGATAAAAAAGCTGTGGTACATGTATGCGATGGAATATAACTCAGGCATAAAAAAATGAAATCTTAGCCATTCGCAACGATACGGATGGACTTACAAGGCGTGATGCTAAGTGAAATAAGTCAGTCAGAGAAAGACAAACACCATACGATTTCAGTTATATGTGGAAAGTGAAGAACAAAATAAATGAACGAACAAAATTGAAACAAACTCATAGATACAGAGAACAGACTGGTGGTCGTCAGAGGGGAATGGGGAACTGGGAGAAAAAGGTGAAGGGATTGAGAAGTGCAAATTGGTAATTATCAAATGGCCATAGGGGTGTAAAGTACGGCACAGGGAATACAGTCAACAGCATTGTAACACCTGTGTGTTGCTGGTGGAGATACCACTTTGAAAACACTTTGTAAAGTGTGTGATCATCTAACCACTATGCTGTACACCTGAAACTAATATGAAATAACACTGAATATAAGTATAATTGAAAAATAAAATTAAAAAACAAGAAATTAGGTAAACCCCAAGTGCTGCGCTTTTTCTTCCTACTCCCAAAGTATAATCAGAAGCCATTCAATATTAAAAAGTAGTCGATTCTTATTTTGTAAGTGTATGAAAAAGGACTTGCTAGGGTAACTTATTATAAATGTAGAGTTGTGTAAGATGCTGGCTGTGGAAAATAAGAATCCAAAGAAAAATGTGGGACAAAAGCAGAAGTCAAAATGATGCCTGGTTCCTCTATTTTTGGTCCCTGTAAATTGGATCGACGGTTGAGTGTGTAGCTATCTCAAGGCTTCATCGGTCTGCAGTGAGCGGTCCCCATTTGCTCCCTGACACCAGTTCCTGTGGCTTTAGAGAATCCCCCGCTCCCCGGCTCCTCCATTCCTGGGTCTGGGTGTGGCTCCGCCTACAGCCTGATGATAAAGCACCTGCCCCGCTTCTGGCCAATCAAGACACCATCTCTCAGTAATAGGGCTCAAAGATGGGCATGTGACCTAAGCCCATCCAATCAAAATGAATCCCTGTTTCCAGTAGGTGCTACCAAAAAGACTTCCATTGTCTCACGTGGCTTCGGCCTGGAAAGACATTGTGACTCAGACGCTGGGGTCCTCTCTCCATAGTGACAGAGGGAGTGGGTTGGGAAGCTGGGGCTGTGGTCTCAGAACAAAGCCGGCGCAGGAGATGGCGTCTGGAATAGATCCGAACGGCACTGCGTGAGCCCTGCCTCCGAATGCTCAGTTATTCTGCACCAATGACTTTCCTGTTCAGCTTAAATCAGTTAGAGGAGAAATTCGGGGCTGGTTATTTGTTTGGGTTTTTTTCTTAGGTGACCTTTAATAGAAAGTATCTGAATACCTTCATGTCCAAACATTGTTTTAAAAATATCAGCTTTTTTCACTTGATGGATACCCTAAAGGGTCTAGTGCTTTGGGTCAGCTTTGACCAACATCTCTTTGTTTCATAAAACCTCTGTTCTGACAGCCTCTGCTGCCTCCAGCCAGCGCAGCAATGAAAGCCCATCTTTCGTAACAAGATTGTCATCATCCGAGCAGCCGTAGACTGAGCACTCACTCACTGAGTTCCAGGTACTATGCTGAGCCCTTCACACGTTAGCCCACTATCCTTCATTTCTCTAGAACCAGGACAGTAAAGCTGTTAAAATGTAGGCTCCGTGACCCAAACACCCCAGATTCCTAGCTGCCAGTTTCTACCGCTGTGACCTCGTTTGAAATCTCTGGGCCTCAGTTTTCTTGTCTGTAAAAATGATGCTACTGTCTCCATGAGAAAGTTGTGAAGGTTAAATGAACTGATAGCCACCAAGGGCTTAGCTCGGTGCTCGGCACACGGAATGTACAGCTTCTGTTAATCCTCTCTGAGAGGCTGCCCACCACAGACGAGGGACTGAAGTTGACATTTTGTCCCGCTCTTTGACCCTGACGGAGTCAGCCATTCTGCCCCTAAATTTTCCTGTCCGTAAAATCTGTATTATATATCATTTCCCGAGATCCCTTTCGGGTCCAACCTATGATTCTACAAAGGTCCTGAAAAGGAAGAGAAAGCGCACATTTAATTTCAAAATGGCTCTACAAGCTCACCTGCAGAAATGAGGAGTTTAACCTTCCACCTTTTGTTAACATCATATCTCGTAGATTTCTGTGGGAAGGGCTATAGCAAGGAAAATACTAGAACATGCCATTGGCTCTACATCCTCAGCCAAGAGATTTGAGGGAAAAGGGGTTGCTGCAGTTATATGCTCATTTGCAGCATTGGAGAGAGAGGAAGCATGAGTTTCCAAAATTTAATTGAAATGGAGCGTTTTATTAGTTCACCCTGAAGTGTTAATAAAAAACGGTGCCTGGCAGGTACTTTTCTTGTGATCCCAACAGCCACTGCGTCCTGAGGTTAATAACCATTTCCCTTTATCGACTCACTGGCAAACTCTCTCTGGGGGCGTTTAAGTTTTAGATGTTTTCTTAACCGTTATTAAAAAAAAATAACAAGTCTGTGTCCACTGCCGTTTTTTTTTATCTACGGAATAAACTTCATACTCCTTTGCTTTTGAGCAATGTGTTGGAATCCCTTCTCACAGAGTCACAGACCAGAAAACAGACTGACAGCTGACGGAGGGGAGGGGTTGAGTGGCTGGGTGAGAATAGTGAAGAAATTAAGCAAAAACAAAAACAAAAGACCCTCTCACGGACAACAGGAGGGAAGGGGGTGGGAGGAGCTAGAACAGAGTAAAGGGGGAATACTCGTGATGAAAGGAAACTAGACTTTGGATGGGGACACACAATACAATATGCAGGTGATATATCACAGAATTGTACACTTGAAACCTGTGCCGTTTTATTAACCAATGTAACCCTAACATACTGAATTTTAAAAATCTCTTCTAACCTGTCATAGTACAAGACATTGACTAAAACCACATGTAAACAATTTGTTAGTTAAAAAAATTAAGACTAGAGTTGCCCTGTGACCCAGCAATCTCTCTCCTGGGTACACACCTGAAAAATTTGAAGACATTTATTGTAAAAACATGTGCGCCCCTGGGTCCATTGCAGCGTTTTTCCTGGTGGCCGAGACATGGAGACAACGAAAGTGTCCTCGACAGGTGCCTGGATGAAGAGACGCTGCATATATACCATGGAGCACTCCTCAGCCATAAGAAACGATGACATACTGCCGTTTGCGACAGCGTGGGTGGACCTTGAGAATATCGCAAGTCAGACAGAGAAAGTAAGAACTGTATGATTTCACTCCTGTGTGGGACATAAAACTGAAAGCAACGAACGAACAAACAAGAAGAAAAACTCATAGATTCAGACTCAGAAGGAAGGGGGAGTATAGTAAAGGGTAAAGTGGCTCAAACATACGGAGATGGGGGATGATCTGACTCCAGGTGCGGAGCACATGATCCCACGCACAGGTGATGTATTGTAGAAATGTACACTTGGAACCTACGTAAACTTACTAACCAATGTCACCCCAATACATTTAATTTTAAAAAATCCCCGCCGTATACGTATTACCTCTTCCTTGGGGTTGAGATAGGGAACCCATTGTTGAAGAGTGTCGTTTGGTTACAAATCCAAAGCAAAGATGAGATTTGCCTTTTCACAATTAATTAAAAGGCTTCTGTCAGCCCTCGCTGATCTCCGTTGGTTTAAATTCTCCTACGAGTTGGCCAGGAGCTGGTGGTCTGTGATATCTGCTGTCTGTGCCTTATTGCTCTGTTCTTCTCAACATCTTTTAAATCCTTGGATGATTTGGCAACATTGATAAACGGGGAGATTTCACCCTGAGAGGAACTCAGACTTCCGGCTTGCCTTGAACACTCCGGAGCCTGGGCAGCCTTGCCCACCTTCCCGCGTGGAAACAGCGGTGGGGGGGGGGGGGGCGGAGCCCAAGGCACGCTTCCTCCTTTCCATGGGACGCGCACTTGCCTGCCAGCGCCCTCTCCCCAGCTCCCGAGTGTTCTAACAACTCTAACATTAGCCTAAATGAAAGACAACTAGAAATCCCTCTTCCATAAAAACCACAGTGACTTTATCATTAAGGAAACAATAAGGGCAGAGAGAGAGGATGGTGCACTGGAGAATTCTGCCGCTTGCGAGCAGGGCATCTGTGACTCCCCCACAGCTGGCTTGGCTCAGCTCCGCAAGCTCCACGGTCCCGGGAGGGAGACAGCTGGGTTAGATCCAGGCATCGCGCTTTTGGTCTGAACGTACTTCGCAGGGTAAGATTATCTCATCCATCATGATGAAGGCCAAAGGCAGCAGATAATTGTGCGGCGACTTAACCCATTTTCTTTGCATCGGCAATGGCTCTGCTGTTGCTTTCACAGTTATCTGTTCCCACATTACTGGGTCCTTCGAGCAATTACGCCCGCCGCTCTGGACAGAATAGGAAGGTACCTTATTGTCTTTGTGCCATCTTGGTTTTGTGTTAATAGCAGCTATCATGCCGAAATTAACCCATATTTTACACTTCCCCATTGTCTTGCGTGGCACACGGCTGTCGTAAAGTGCACAGAACGAAGACGTGTACGCAGCGCGTTACTTCCACGGCCAGACCTGGGTGTTTGTGTGCTTTTAAAGACCTCCATGAAAGGTTACAAACACCAGTCACTAACTAAGAGCTACTCAGATCCCACGGACAGATACCATCTAAGTTGCTGGAGGGGTTTTTTTTTTTTTTTCCCTGCAGTCCTTTTAGAATAGATCAGACGCAAGGCAACCAGTAATTTTAAACTTCCAGGGAAACAGGGGTTGCGCGCGGTGGGACTAGTCCCTCTGTACTTAGATTGGCTCCAACAGACTGCTGGTTAACCGGAGACCAGACCGGCGGGTTCTGAAAGCACCGTTCACCGCTCCCATCGAGGCTCGTGCAAACGGGAGCCCTTTGCCGCATTTCATCCATTCCTTCTCCCCACCCCACTCCCAATCAGGTAAAATGACACAGGTGCCCATCCATCGTCGCCTCCTTTTCCAGATTGTTTTCTCCTTTTTCATTAAGTCTAAAGGTCTTCACGATCATTTGGACTCAAACGGCATCTCGTGCTGATGGCTGAATCTTCCCTGGCCAGCAAGGCAATTTAAAAACTGCAAAAGAAGTAGAATCTGTTTCCATCGAAAAATAACTCTCTCTTCAGCTGTATTTTTCAACTGCAGGTTTTCCCCCATTTCCTCCAAGAAACCCATCCTCCTCCTCACCAGCACCTGACCATCCTACCTGCATTCGGCAGCACCCACTTCTTCCTGGCGCCCAGCGGGCGTGGTCCCTAGCGCCCATGGTAACTTTGGGGCCCATGAAAATGCTCTTACTTTTTTTAATCAGAAAAAGAATAATGAATGGAAACCAGCCTGGGTTATATTTGCCTCTACGCCAAGGCAGTCATAAAATATATTGTTTGATTTTGCCTTATGGAGGAAGGGGCTCAGAAAGACAAAAAGTCCTCGGTTCCCATGAACATCATAACGCGGCGCTATGTTCAGGGTAGTGGTGGTGGTCACTCAGAATCAACCCACACGACAGAATCCACAGTCAAATCTCTGCAGATGGACCGTACTGACTTAGACCTATGGCCTTGAGCCCCCATTTTTTCTCAGGACCACGGAGAAAAAAACGGTCTCATTCTCATAGACCACGGAGGTCTTCCCAGGCCCCAGGCCTTGCGGGGAAGGCTCAGTGGGTGTTCGGTCGTGCTGTCTTTAGACCAAGCAGGGCGGGCGATGGTTCTCGTGCAGCCACAAGAGGCTGCTGTCAGGACACCACATGATCAGAATGAACCCTGCTCCGCCCTTCCCCACAGCCTCGCCTTGGGCAAGGTGTGCCCCTCGCAGAGCCTGAGTTTCCTTATTTGACGAACGGGGGGTCGTAAAAGAACCAGTTTCGTAGGGCTGGGGGAGTTAGGGCACATCGAGTGCTCCACGGGGTGTCTGCGGTTCAGGCAATGCTCCACACGCAGGTGTTATTGCTGCCCTTCCCTGAAAGGGGACCTTCCCCTGCCCTCCGCTGCATCGAAATTTCACAGAAGCAGAATCATAGTCTTTTGTGTCTGGCTTTCTTCACTTAACGTTCTGTGGTTGGCGATTCATCGATTTTCTTGCATGTCAGAGTAGTTTGTTCTTTTTTATGGCTGTGCGGTATTCCATGGTATGACTAGCCCACACTGGACCTATCCACTCTCCTGCAGGTGGAAATGGGATTGTTTGTTTCCAGGTTTTGGCTGTTATGAATAAAGCTCCTGCGAGCATTCTTGAATATGTCTTTTGATGCACACAAACCACCTTATTTATTAGATATGGACCTAGGAGAGGGATTATGGGACCATAATGAATATTGAATATTATACAGTACGCTAGATTTCAGGGTTGGTAGGGGCTGGGAATACAAGAGAGCAAAACAGCAACATGGTCTCTAATTGAAGTCGAATGAGGCAGACGTGAATACTTTGCACAGATAAATAAAATGTAAAGGCTGCACAAGCTACAAAGGGGAGGCACATGGGTGCTCTGGGAGCCTATGGGATGGCTTTTGACCTGTGGGGACGCAGGTCCTCTGACCGCAGGGAGCACAATGAATTTCAGAAATTGCCACGAAGCCAGTAGGTTAACACAGAGAGGAAAGGGCGCGTGGAGAGGCAGCAGTGTTCGACCCCAGTGGGCCACGCAATGTGTTTTCTTTTCCCCTGCTTTCGCCAAGGGAGGACGTTAATTTTTTGAGGGGGAAAGAAGGCGTTGGGGAGAGAGTAACCTAATCAGATTGGTAGTCTGAAAAAAATGTATCTGACCACTGGCTAAAAAAAAAAAAAAAAAAAATGGATTGAAGGAAGTGTGTGCGAGTGAGTAGAGGCAAGGAGAGTCATTAAAAGACACAAGCAATAGCCCAGGCCAGTGTGGCTCAGTTGGTTGAGCATCATCCTGCAAACGAAAACGTCACTGGTTCGATTCCCAGTCAAGGAATTATTTCCCAGTGTATTTGCTCACCTGCATTTGTGGTAGCAGGGTTTCATTGACATCAGTCAGACGAATTGTACCAATAACTCAAATGTTCCTCCCAACTGCAATGTGACTGGGAATGTCAGAGACAGTGCTACAAATCAGGAATTTGATTTGATGACTACTAATCAGTGTCCCTTTTCAACAGAAATGACTCATCCCTGCTATCCAATATTATTGTGCACAGGGTTGTCTAAGGTCAAGTTCAAGATTCCAGATGTTCTGTGGGCATAACCAGATACTGTCCCTCATCTCACAGGACTGAAATTGAAATAGAAGAAGGGTCTTTTAACATGGCTCGGAGACCAAGGTCATCACTACTTTGTTCTCTAATCTCTACCCATTTCTAAAGGAAATTCTGAATTTCAAGTTATTGGGGTATCCAAGAAGTCCATTATGTTTTTTCCGTATGATGGCTCTAGTAGTGCTTAGTGGTCTTTAACTTCACTCAAAACAATGTCGTTAGATGCATTGTGACAACTGTCTTACCAGCATGCATTTTTTAAAAAACTCATCAGAATTGATGAATTTTTTGCAGCCACGTTAATATTAAAGATGGAAGAAGATACATAACATTTCCAGTGTATCATTCCTTACTATTTCAAGAAAGGTAAAAATGCAACTGAAACACACAGAGAAGATGTGTACAGTGTATGAAGAAGGTGTCGTGACTGATGGAACGTGTCCAAAGTGGTTTGCTAAGTTTCTTGGTTACTACTGACATTTTGGCCAAGTGATTCTTTACCGTGGGGCTGTCCTCTGCATTGGAAGACATTTAGCAGCATCTCTGGCCTCTACCCACTAGAAGCCTATAGCGGGAGATAACCAACATACTCGAAATATCCAAATCAATAAAGTTAGTGGTGAAAATGAAAAATGTTTCTTTTATTTTATGGGGGAAAAACATACGGACTTTTTGGCTAACTCAGTACTGTGGGCTGCTTGGATCTTCAGGGTTACTAGAAGCTTCTACACTGGCATATCAGTACCGCAGTGGAGTGGCGGGGTGCACAGGTGTGTCTGGGTTTGGGTCCAGGCTCTGCCTGAGGACCTCGGAGCCCTGAGCAGGGCCTTTCATCTCTCCCGACCCTCATTGCCTCATCTGTGAAGTGGAAATGGTGTTAACAGCATCATGTACCTTATGGGGTTGTGAGGACTGGATTAGCTCTACGGATGCTGGCTGGTTATGATCAGCCTCTGTCTGATTCGCAGCCATCGGATTGAGGCGAAGTGTTAAAGAGCTACAAGAACTGGTCGTGGGAATTCTGCTCGCGCCTTTGCTCTGCAGCAGGTACTGAAGTTAATACCTATTTCATTGCTCAAAGGCAATGCCAATGGGAGAAACCTTTTGTTCGGGGTTTAATCTTCTGGAAAACATTTTTTTCTCCTGACATGCTGGTATATCCCACTGTAATGTGGTATTATTCATCATTTTCCTTTCTTTGCCTTAGCTCATCAGAAGCTCGAAACATATTAATCCAACATGGATTCTATGGCCAGTTTATTTACTTTTCCCTTTTTCACTCATTTCTATTCTTTTCCTTTCCCCATTCTATCAACGTGATAGTCAGATTTTGCGTATATACACCTACAAATACGCCTCAAATACAAATAGATTTGTATTTGAGAAGCTATCTGAAATTCTTTTGGGTAAGTAAATGGACAAGAATGCAATCAGCAAACAAAATCCATTTCCCAAGTGCGGTCTGGGCATTGACGAACAGCCTGTTTGCTCAGCAAGCTCTAAGACGAGGAATGAATTATCTCACCTCCCCGAGCCTTTCTCCACATCTGAACAAAGAGGGGCGATCCTAGAACCTCCTGTAAAGGGGTTTTGTGAGAAAGGAAGGAATGGACACATCAGAAGCTCTCTGGACAGTGCCGGCCCACAACAGGGTTCCACACTGGTTCTCGGTGCTGTGACCGTTGGAATTATTCCCGTACACCGGACTGGAGGCTTTTCCAGAGAACTGGTCGCTGGGAAATGGAGATGCACACATGTTACTCTTCTCCAAACCTTGAGGCCAACTTCCAAATTCTTCCCAGTACATATAAGTGTGTGTGCGTGTGTGTGTGTGTGTGTGTGTGAGAGAGAGAGAGAGAGAGAGAGAGAGAGAGAGCGCTTTAATAAAGGGTTGTGCTGGGGTGTTGCTGTTTATCTGCCTACCACAATGGGGAGACACAACACCATTTTACGTCACATGCCACACAAAAATATTAAAGGGATGCAGCATGATATCGCGAACAACCTCCCAAGGTGCACTGTTCTCCGGTTTGTAGTTGTGCCACAACTAACAGAATTCTGCAACAGCTGTGTTACTTGTCGTGGCGAACGACATCTTACACAAACAGGGTGTATGTCGCAGGCAACACGCTGGATGGAAATAGCTCTGCACCCGCCACCCGGCCCCCTGTCTCCGCCTCCTCAGTCCCACACCTTCTCCCGGCTCCAGAGTTCACGACTGTTCTGATTGTTTTCTTTTTTATAAATTTTTTTTTATCTTTAGAGGGGAAGGGTAGGAGAGAGGGAGAGGGAGAGAAATATCAATGTATGGTTGCCTCTCGTGTGTCCCCCGCTGGGAACTGGCCTACAACCCAGGCATGTGCCCTGACTGGGAATCGAACCGCGATCCTCTGGTTCGCAGGCCCGCGCTCAATCCACTGAGCTACACCAGCCAGGGTTGTTCTGATTGTTTTCTATCACTTATTCCTCAGGCAAGCGTTTGCGTGAATTCTGTGTTTTCCGGTACACCGTGAGTACAAGCTCTGCGTCCCCCTCCTTCTTCCCACAGACCCTTCTTCCCTTGCTGGGCTCCACTATCTCCGGTGTCTCACCTTTAGCATCACCTTCGTTCCTGCATTCCTTCCCATCGGCTCCTGCATGGACTCAGGTATCCCGTGATCTTAAAATAAAAGCAACCAAGGCCCTTCCGTCTGCTGCGACGGCGTTAAGCAACAGTCTCCGCGCCTCCACCGTTCACTTCCTTGTAAAACGCTTTTCACTTTTGCTCCGAATCTCACATCACCCACTACTTAATCCTTTATAATGTGTTTGCACTGAGCAACCAGGACCCCTCTGGCCAACCCCCACCCCACGCTGGATATCTTGTTATTCTTCTCATCATTTTACTCAACTCTGTGCTAAGAGTTCTCAGGTGGCGTTTGGTCTGTCCCGAGACCCCCAAACAGACGGAATTTGTGAGCCAGGCTCATTCTTTAGCTGAATTGGAATCACCAGGGCGGGGGGGGGCGGCGGCGGCTTGTTAAAACATGGGTGTCTATTATGCTCAGCGAAATAAGCCAGTCGGAGAAAGACAAATACCATATGATCTCACTTGTGTGTGGAACCTAATGCACTAAATTAACAAAATAGAGGCAGACTCATAGACACAGACAACAGGATGGGATTGCCAGAGGGACAGGGTGGTGGGGGCAGGTGGAAGAAGGTAAAGGGGGAGAAATGGGGCCAGGTGGAGACTTGACTTTGGGTGGTGAACATAGATGCAATCTACAAATGATGCATCAAATTGTGCACTTGAAACCTATATAATTGTATTAACCAATGTCACTCCAATAAATTAAAAATTATAAACAAAACACAACTAGAATATCCCCCCACCATTCTCTATGAAGTAGTTGTTGAAGGCAATGTCCCTTATATCCCCTCAACATCATGCCCAACTGGGGAAGTTGTGTTTTTTTGAGGTTCAGTCCTGCGAAAAACTGCATTTCTAGGATATCCAGGATCCTGCTTCCCTCCCCCGCTCCCGCACCGGGCCTCCCTGTGTCCCTTGCTGGTTCTTCTTCCTCCCACCTGAGTTCTTTTCTAAGTCCTCTCCTCTTTCACGACAGGCTACCTGCGCTGTCCAACGCACAGCCCAAGGACAAACAATAGCAGCACAACCTTGAAAGCTTGTTAGAAATGCAGAATCTCAGGCCCTAGCCCAAAACCAGTGAACCAGAAACCTGCCTTTTAACAAAATCCTCAAGTGCTGTATACGTGTGGTAAATATTAAGCATGTCTCTAAGATGCAAATGGTCCTAAGATATACCTCCCCACCCTACACGGAGTGGGGACAGCCAGCCCCAGTCTCCTGTGGAAGCAGGGACGTGGGGACTCCAATGTTCCTTCTTAGCCCCCACAGGCAGGGGTGGACACAGCTCTCCGGGGTCCTGGCTTCAGCCAGCCACCTGCCCTGTGACCCCGGGCTGGTCTCACTGCGGGTAGACTCCTGAGCTCACTGACTCCTGACCTCACTCTGGTTCCCTTGGCCTTGACCTGAGCTAGCTCCCTCATCTAGGCCTTAAGAGTTTTGCCAAAGAACCCTAGGGCAGCGCTGCTGGAAGAAAGGAGACGGCAACACCAGTTTCCCAGAACCTCTTGTCCAGAAAAAAAAAAAAATAGGAAAAGTTTCAACCCACCTGTTCAGTGGCCAATGGCCCGTCTCCACACAGGGGACATCCTAGTGACTCCAAGTGTTCAAAGCCAAAGTCAGGCTCTTCTTCATCCCAATTTCGGACTCCCCTGCCTTTGTTAACAGTACCAGCAGGCTCCCTGGAATCAAGGCCAAGAAGGACAGGTGCCAGGCAGGTGATGTAAATGAGGGGAGGGGAGAAGGGGAGAGAGACCGCTTGGCCTAACAGGTGAGCACCTGAAGGTTATCATTTGTAAATACGGTCCCACTGTTGCCAAACTGAAATTTTAACATGCAATCTCCTGATTTTATTGTGGTAAGAGATTAAAAAAAATTTTAAACTATGAGCGCCAACAAACAAAAACAAACAAACAAACGAAAACGTGTTTTGCAAGGCTCTCTCGGGCCTGTGCTCAAAACCAAGTTATCTTCTGCTTTCGCCTCCTCGCTCCCCACTCCTCGGCCAGGACTACACGTCGCACTCTGAATTCCCAGCTTCCTTTTCCCTCCTTCCTCCACCAACTGGCTCCCCGCACCAGGGGAAGCCCACATCTGGTACCCCTACCTCCATTGCTTCGTAGTAAAACCCACCCACCAACGGACAAGTTATTTTAAAATACTGTTCCAATGGTGTACATTGCCTTTCTGTTCAAGGCCCTTCGGAGACTCCCCTGGCCTCCAGCTGTGAAAACTCTATCCCAAATGGCACTTCCTCCCCCGAGATCCCCCTGGAGGTGACCTCTATTCCAAATGGCACTTCCTCTACCTCGCATGAAGGTGACCGAAGTGGACAGGAAGAGCAAGGCTCAGCGCCTCAGGACTGAAAGCCTGGAGATGAAGCGAACTGTGCCCCTGAGTTTGCAAACCGGCAGCCTCATGGTCAAAGGTGCTCTACGAAGACCTTTTGTTTAGCTGGCGTTGCTTAGAATACATGGTTGCACTCTCTCAAAATAGCGATTGTACCTAAAAATCAGGATTCCTGTATAAAAAAAAATTGTAGTGGCAATGACTGGCTGGAGCCGAGTATTAGTTACCTCTTCAAAAAGCTGTTTACCAGTCTTCGCCTACCCAGGAAACTTACTACGAACAAAAACAAGGAAGGGCTTAGCGAGACTTTAGAAATAAATTTTAAGTGGGAATCGTATTTCTGATGCCCTGGAACTTCACAGGTAAATTAAGGAAAACGAGGTGTCAAGTTAGCGACAAGGTATAATACATCCCTCCTCCTGTTTGTCTTCTTGTATTTCGGCTTTCTTGCCAATATGCCGATACAATTTGAGGTCCCAGCCAGTTGTATGATGCAGTTTCTGACACGTAAGTCAGAGGAGCCTTCACTTTAAAGTCTGAAGGGTTCAGCTAGCTCTCCCACCGGCCCCTCTAGGTTCATCTGCTCCCCACCCCCCTGGAGCCCCACGAGAGACTGCCTCTCAAGGACCACATTTGGATCCCGGGAGGTGGGATCTGACCCTTGGGTGGACGGCAGCAGGATTTTGGAGAGAAGAGGTCAGAGGGCCCACTCTCCTGGGTGTGTCACCGAAGGGGTGTCCTGCATCCCTGGCCTCTGCCCTGGGTTCCAGAGGGAAGGGTGTGGCTGCTCCCCACCCCACCTTTGTTTGCAATCTTGGCTGAAGGTTTCTGAAATTCTGCTAATTTAAATGCGTTATCTACTTCCTGCTACAACCTGACCGATAACGTGGCCCCCGTCTCATTCCGCTAACTGAAGGCTGACCAGATGCAAGCAACAAAAGTATCCTTTCAAGAGTCATTATCTAAAACTTGAGTATCACTGTTTGGGAATATTTTGCAGCAATTTAAAAGTTGCCTTCATGTCATGAAGAATTTTAGAATTATATATTCTACCTTTAAGCCTGAACTATTCCTAAACATTTAATTTAAAAAAAAATAGACAATATGCAATGCTTAGCCTTGCAGATTTTTAAAAAATGGCATTTTCTCTTAAAACTATGCCTAATTTAATTCTAGAATTATCCTCCTTTTTGTATTATGGTCTTCCATTGGTATTTTAGCATATCAGCGCCATCTGCTGGGAAGTTAATGCACCATTAGGTCTTCCAAATCCCAAAACATATGTCTTTGGGGGGGCAGTGAGGGTAAACATACTCTTTATTTAAGAAAAAAGTCTTATTTTTAAATACACAGCTGCTTTACTTCTACAGCATATCAATATAAACCCCAATTAATTACAAAGCACTAAAATAAAGTCTGAAATATACTTTAAAAAACACTAAACATTTCCATTGCTACATTTCTTGGTTTCTAGAATATTCTCCTGTCGTTCTGCTCCGTTTGTATGAAGCCCAACAAGTCTTGGCATTAGCCAGCTCTTCTCCAAAGATCCATGAGACTGATACAGATGTAAGAGGTAAGTGAAATATGTGTGTTTAGATATAATATATATTGCATGTGTTTACGTAAAATGTACACATATTTTTCAGTACATGACCAAGTTTTCGATGTGAAATGAGCACATTCTGGAGTCCTTTGGCCATCTCTAAATAGCAACTGAAATAAACACAAACAGCAGGACACAACTGTTACATTTTGTGATACAAGCTGCAACAGGTATTCTAAATGATAATATAGAAACATCAAGGGTTGCTGAACTGATTTTAATAACATGACATATAACCCCTACACTTGATATAACTGTTATGTAAAATACATAGATGAATACTGTCTTCTTTTAAAAATATAAAATAAATAAGCAAGACATGTGAAAATAGGCAAGTCTCCATTAAATAAACGAAAATTTTTTAAAAAAAGAAAATTTGATTTCCTTATCATTTGAAGAAGGGAAATTATCATTTAAACAATATTTAAGTTTATTAAACAAAATTTTTAAAGTATTATAAAATGTTTAGCTTTCATCAGCTTCAAGGTTTATGTTGCTCCCAAATTTTGCATATAACTGAACTTTCAAGTCTGCTAACACCCGTTGAATGGATTCCACTCTGGATTCTAAGGCGTCAATTTCTTCTTGCAAATTTTTCTGGAAAAAAAAATTTGTTTAAGTTAATTCTACTCCACTGGATGGATGGCTTCCGAACACCTGTAGCAGAAACAGCTTTGGGTGGACTTTCTGGGTCAAGGACTCTCTGAACTTGGACAGGCCGCTACGTAATAACACTGACCGGTAGTCGGGGCTCAGCTGAGAGTCCAAACGTGCCCATTTTTAATTCGCGGTACGTATCTGTTTATTCTAAGATAAATCAAGCGTGATTTCTCGGTTTGTGCCGATTTCAAAAATACAACAGATGAAAGCAAATGCATTGCTAAATGACCACATGCTACTAATCAAAGGCCCATGTGGGACCACCCCTGGTAGACAGTGTATCGCAGGCAGGGGCTTCGGCCACAGGCCTCCCGACTTCCCAGAGAAACGACTGTGAAACGAGAGGAAATGACGAACATTCACACCACCCCCGATAATTAAGAACAACAACTTAGAGTCGACATGTGGCAGAAAGGTTCTCGAACCACCAGGCCTTCCCATCTAGACGGGGCGTGCTGCGCAGGCAGGGCCGGACGAGTTTTGTCCACGTCCCTGCTACACGGTCGAACCCGACACAGCGCACCCGAGCACGCGCGCCATGAACACTTCTGGGGTGAGTGAGTGAGTGAGCGAACGAATGAGTGAAAGAACAACGGAAGGAAATGCAAAATAAAGGTTCAACACCTATGTGGGGATGGGGGATGGGGGGGGCGTTCACGGTAGTGGCAGAAACCTATCTTGAAATAGTTCCAAGAAGAGTATTTTGGGATGGTTAAAAAGAAAACCAAAATTACAGTATTTTACCAGGAAAGGAAAGACTGAAGCCTAAGAGGACACGTACAACGTTTCTGCGTGGAAGGACCCAGGAGGAAAGGTGTTAATTCTTCCCAGGGCTTATTAAATGTGGGTTCGTTCCTGAAAAGTCTTCCTTTCACGGCATTTAAAGGCAGACAAACATTTCAAACAATAGCCAAGCGCTGAAGCAACTTTCAAAGGGATGAGAAAATACTTAACTGCCACGGGCTTCCCACGCACACCGTGACTGCCCCTCGCACAGCGAGTGGAGGACCCGGCCCGAGACCAAGCTCACGCACTGTCCAGGTGCCTCCAGCGCGCTCAGCGCGCCTGCACCCGGACCGGCAGCTACACTGCTCTGACGACCTCCTCCAAAGACCGTCCTAAACCTGAGCAAAGACGCAGGCATCGCAACGCCCGCCAGAGGACCACTTTAGGAAAATGGGGAACTCGTGAGCGATGACAGCGGGAGGGCACCGAGCTGAATCAACGTCCACCAGCGCGACATCAACCCGCCGGCAAAAATGATGTTTTTAAAGTGCGCGTGCCCGGCCCAGAGGGGGGGGGGGCGGGGGGGGCCGGCCTCGGGAGTATCTGCTGGATAAACAATATTCCTTGCAAGGAAAAAATACTACTAGGATGTCAACGGACCAAACGTGAAGCAAAAGTATGGAGAAAGAGGAGGGGACACAAAATAAACATGAGAAAACGCCCATTGTGGATGACTATCTCTGGGGTGTGGGATTACGGTGGGCTTTCTCCTCTGCTTCGTAGTATTCCACACTCTCTCGACACTCTGGTTCAGGGCACGGGTTCTGGAGCCACAGACACTCCGAACAAGCCCCAGAACCTCTCAGGCCTCTACTCCTCAACTCCAACTGGGACTAACCGTTCCTGTCTCGTGGGAATTAAATCAAATCACACCTGCAGAGCATTCCACGCACATGTGGGACACTGTAAGACCCACGAAACGTGACCCAGAATCCATTATTTTTCCTACATGCACTTGCTCTTTCTAACAATACGAATGCCAACTTACGAGTTAGACTGCCACACCCAGGGAAAGACTGCAACATACCTTGGCTTCCTCTAACATTTCCTGTGTCTCCTCTTGAGAATGGCTGATGAACACATCGCCAATTTGGTAGGGTATCATCAAGCAGCCATCATCTGCAAGCATGATGTCCTCGCAGGCATCTTCTAGGTTCTGCAGTTGTTTCTGCAAACGCAGAAAGGAAGAGCGCCGAGAAATGCATTCAACAGTCCCGACAGACGCCAGAAGCCCATTTTAATTTGGGGACACCAACTCCCGGAGGGACCCTTCCCCGAGGTATTATCACACTCAAATGAGACTTTTCTTGCACTTTTAGATGGCTTCATAAGGAAGCACGTAAGAGTTAACAAGTGGATCTCGGGGCATTTCCAGGGTGCTACGAGCATGCTGTGGTGGACAGCGGGCATCCGTGGCCACTCCACGTGTCTCCGACTTTAACAGTTCCCACTTTGTGAGTTCCGCCTCCCTATGGGAGAATTAGAGCAAAAACAAAAACGGACCTGCGTTTCTCAGCCGTGCTTGATGATAGGAGGAAAGCGAAAAATCATTTAAGTTCCACCAATCAAATGCATTTGACTGGACTTAAACTCGGGACTGCTGTGGGAGCAGAGGCTGGGGCATGAGGCCAGCAATTTACAGGGGCAGGCATGCGGCAGGCCGGTGTCCTGGGTCTGAGGGGCGGCTCCCTCTCAGGGAAGGAGGCGACTGGCCATGGAGACCAGCAGCACCAGCCCGGGTCCCCGAGACACGGCTCCGGGACCTGCTCCCACAACCTCAGCCTCAAGCCCCAGCGCTCGACAACCTGCTCGTTAGCGCACATCCCTTAAGCCAGGTCCTCCTCAAACTCAGGCAGATCGTGTCGTCTGCAAGGGGGTCCAGAGAGACGACAAGTTGTCGGATTCAACTTTTAAACGCCATCGGACAAAGAACTTTTATTGTTCTTAAATAAGATACGTATTTTCAGTACCTTTTTTACGTCTATTTCTTCCTTCAACTCTGTGATTCTACTTGTATTCCGTGCAAATTTGTTTATCTTTTGTTGATCTTCAAATGTAACATTGACATCTTCTGCAGCCTGAAAAACAGTGAAATACCAGATCTCCTTAGCTTCCCTCACTTGGTTGCATTTGAAGGAGGAGAGACGTATCTAGTTTCAACAGGAACTACCATCAACAGTGATGATTCACAATACGCCCCCACCTTCATCTGGTTTCTCAGGACCAAGGTACATACACGTTGATTTATTTCTCCGGAGGTTGAAAAGCAACGTGTTGTCTCAAACTACGGAGCTCCATGGTCAGAACATAAAGGCAGACGCCTAGAATCCAGCCCTCCCCTGGCCCAGGCTCTCATCAGCCCATAAACAGTTTCATGGGCATCAAGCCCATCACCAGAGACCCAGAGGACAGCTTGCACAATATCCTTATAGCTCACTACGTATAGCTCAACCCTGTGCACAATTTTTACGAGCATGGAAGTTGGTGAACACTGGCCTATACCACAGAAACCAAAGGCAAGTTCTCAGGAAGGTAATCCCAGCACTGGGGTCGTTTTGCTACAGGAGAACGCCAACTCCCTGTGCAAACAGGGGACAGGGAATTCTAGATAGAGTCCCTGCTTGCCTGCAGAGTTCAAACACGGAGCCCTGAAAACCTGCCTAGGTATTTACAGATGCATTTGTCAGGGGGAAGCTTTGTCAGGGGGTGGTGACCCACAGGAAAGCACCTAGCACAAGGCTTCCCAGACACACAACCAGGGCTCAAGGCCAGGCTTTGGGCTTTGAAACTGAACCACGCTCGATCACACTCATGTGCGCACCGTTCCTGGAAAGTTGTACAGAATTCGGCCCCTGCTCTCCACCCTCCCAAAGCAGGAGTTTCCTGGGGTGGCTGCGCCCCACGGCAGACCCCTGCACACACATGGGCCCTGGAGTTCATTTCCTTAACGGTGGTCTTCCCACTGGGGTAGGGGCTAAAGTTGGTGTGGGAGGCAAATCCCCGCTGGGTAAGCCACGTGCCACCCAGCAGAGCGCCATGAGCAGCAGAAAGGGAGGAGACCACGCCTTCCACGACTGACAGCAGTGGCTTCCCTTTCAGTCTCACTGATCTAGAACATTCCCACACTGCTGGAAGCTTCATTCTGGCAGGAGGCCTTCATTCTTAAGGGGGGGGGGTCTGTGGACACTGAGAGGTCCCTTTACCCCCTGAAACTGTATGCAAAATGGTGTGTATTGTATCTGCATTCTGGAAGGGTCTTCATAGCTTTCATGAAGATTCTTAAAGGGACCCACCCCCTCAGAGGTCAGGGACGCCCACTTTGGGAAAAGCCAGATGTAGTTACCACCACTCACAAAGCCATAAGTACCCGGGAGAAGGAAACTGGCCAATTTCAGTCTGCTTTTATTTTTGTTTTTTAAAGGTATCTACCGAATCTGTGATATAAAATTGCGCTTTGTATTTTTACTCCCCTTTCGTGCACACATTCATTTGATAATTATTCAGTGCGGGTCCCCTACGTGCCACGCACAGTGAGAACTGAGGCGCAGTCCCACCACCGTGAACCCTGGCGAGCGTACATTCTGGCGGAGGACCGGAGCCCAAGACAAGGTTTTCTACAAGATGGCGATACACGTGATGATGAAAGTAAAATGCTTAAGGGGCTCAAAGTGTTGGGGGGCTAGGGAGTGAAGGGGGCATCTTTATTTTTTTTTACACTTCTCACCTGATGTTAGGATTATTGATTTGAGAGAGAGGAAGGGAAAGGGAGAAGGAGGGAGGGAGAGAGGGGGAGAGAGACAGAGAGAGGAACATCAAGGTGAGAATCGGCTGGCTGCCTCCTGCATGTACCCCGACCAGGGACTGAACGGGCAACCTAGGCACGTGCCCTCGCTGGGGATCGAAACCGCAACCTTCTGGTGCACGGGACCATGCTGCAAGCAACTGAGCCACCTGGCCGGGACTGCAGGGGGCTTCTCCGAGGAGGGAGCATGAACAGGTGCCAGACTGACGTTCCCCAGAAAGCAGAACTTTGGAGATGAGGGGGCTCGATCATCTCATCCAAACACCCTCACCAGAAAAGTGGGGAGGTAACAGTGCGTCACAAACGTGAAGTGCTGCGCATGGCAGCCAGCTTGCGGCTGAAAACCTCCAAGGGCTGACCCGGCGCGATTCCCCTCTCAGCCAGTCACTGGCAGGCCCTAGATGTTTCCCCCGGAGGAGCGGCCGGAAGAGCGGCCCAGGGAGGGAACCTACCAGACTCGGTTTGCAGCAGTGCAAACAGCTGGGAGAGGCTGCTGCATCCACCAGGCAAGGAAACGCTTCCCACCTTGGCCACACCTACCCTGTGTCTCTACCATTGTCGTTGTGGTCGAGCTCTCCTCCCCAGTCTCTGCCATCCTGAAGTTCCAGTTACTCAAGGCCCCCCGAGGTCTTGGCAGGAGAGACGCCCCCCTAGGTTGCCTCTGCTCCCTTTCCAACTGTCTCCGTCCCTCCTCACGTAACCCCCCAGATCACACCTTCTCTGATCACAAAACTGCCTTCAATTCCTGAGCATCTTTCTTTCCTAGTTCTTTTCGGAGCTGGAAATTTTAGTTTTCTGCCTGAGCATTCGAGGAGTGCCTGTCTCTCCCCCAGAGCAAAAGTTCTACAATGCCGTGAGGGTTAGGGAGTAGGCACAGCATTCCCGAGGTCCCCTGCCACCTCCATCCCGTACAACTGAGACCGTGTCACGTGACATGCTCAGCTTGTTGAAGGAAGGAAAGGAAAAAATATCAGTGACCAAAAATTTTGCAAAGTCCAGGGTTCAAATCCTTCCTCTACCATTTCTGCAACATTGACTTCATCTCTCTTCATGACGGTTTCCACGCCTGTCAAATGGGGGTGAACCACAACTAGTATCTGCCATGGAATTAAAGGCCAGAGTGAACAACAGAGGACCCAATTTAAATACAAAATAAGAGATAAAGTGAATTACATCAAGTGGCAGATTGCCTAAATGAATAGGGGCCCTGAACCTGCCTCAGATGCTCAAGAAGCATTTGTGGATAACACACCAAGAGAGGGAGCACTCATCCGGGTTGGCCCCGGGGCGGGGGGCGGGGTGCTGGTGAAGGGGGTGATCCCACGTGTAACAGGCCCAAACTTAAGACACACAGCGGCTACTGGGCCAAGAGTGACTCAGCTTGTAAGAAGCAGAGCTGGAATTCAAACTCTGGTTTTATTATTTTGTTTTGTTTTCCCAAAGAACACCTTTTGTCCTAGTAAGCAAGCTAAACTCCTATTTAGGGTTTATAACCCAGTAAGTCCACTTAGATGCTTAAACATAGAAGACAAATACATGGGACAAGGAAGTAATACCAGCTGATAATTATCGAGGCCTCACTGTGTGCCAGGCACGGTTCTAAGCGTTTTGCACCCCTTATTAATTTTAATTTTATACTCCTTTTACGGAGATACTGTTTTTATCCTTATTGTACAAACGAGGAAGTGGAAGCTCAGAGGCGAAGCCAAGATCTCGGTAAACACGGGCTTGTGGCTGCAGAGCCTCTGTTTTGAACTTCCACGGCGCCTGATGACAGTCCCCCGGCTGAAGGGATTTGCTTCCCAAGGTTCGGTGCCCGTCTGCTCTCATCCCACATCCAGGACCACAGGAGAACTTGCTTCCTTTGCTCTCCCGCTCTGCAGAGGCACCTGCGTCCCTGTGAGCCCGCGACGGGCGGGAGGGTCAGGGATAACAACCGCGGTGGCATCACGGCTGGACCCGGGGCTCTGGGACCAGACTGCCCCGGAGGCAGGGCCTGCTCTGCTCCCCACCGCCACGTACCCTGGGCCAGGTGACTCCACGTACCTTGGCCTCAGCTTCCTTCCCTGCAAAGGGCGATACCGCTAACCTACCCATGTGAACCCGTGCGGTTCACTGGGATAACCCAGGTGAAGCGCCCGGCGTTACGGCCAACGGACCCTGGGCTTCCCACGCCCCGAAGACACGCGTGGGCCGCGGGGTCCCCAGACGTTCAGGGGAGACCGGGTGCTGGCAGGCCTCGCCGCGGGGCCGCGGTCAGGGTCAGGGGGCTTGGCCCTGGGCCCCACGCCGGGCCTCGGGGGTGGGCGCCCGAGCACCGCTCGCCGGGCCCCTCGGCAGCCCGTCGCACCCGCTGCCTGAGCATCCGCCCCGCGAGCGCTCCACTCACCGCCTTCTTCATGGTGGCCGCCATCTTGGGACTGGACCACGGCGCGAGGCGGGGAGGGCCGCGCCCGCGCGCTTCAGCCCCGGCCCTCTCCTACGCCCCTGTGGCCCACAGCTCCCCGTAACACACAACGCCGTCTCCACATTCTCTCCTATTGGACCTTCGACTAAGGATTCCGGACGTCTAGGACTGGGGAAGGAAAAATAATCTGCAAGGATTTGGTACATGCCAATTAAAGGGACGAGCACCTCCCTGTGAGCCGACAGAAACTGGGGGGTGTGGCGAATGGCCGCAGGTTCCAGCGGCGGGCCGCAGGGGGCGCCAAGTTTGGCGAGGCGGGGCCTCGAGGGGATTGATGGGAAATTCTTTTTCATCGGTCCCACAAACCGATATGGAAAAATTGACCTACTTATAAAAAGAAGTAAGAACGAATGACCTTGGCAGTAGGATATATTAATGTGCCCTGATAGTTCAGATGGTATAAAGGAGAAAGTACTCCTATTAATTAACTTATTTAACATTATTGAGTGATTACTGTATACTCTGACATTTGTACGTTCCAATTTTTTTTTTTTTTTTTTTTGGTCTCAGAATCCCTGTTTGGAGCAGCAAAGGAAAGAAGAATGGGGGACAAATTGGAGACTGCTGGTCAGGAAGGAAACTCAGCAAACGACTTGAAAATACTATCCCCAGTGAAGGTGGGGGCGTCCAGATAACACATGGGCTGAAGAGTAACACATTCCCTTACATCAGGTTAACACTGGCCTCCCACTTCCTGGATCCAAGATATGGGGGGTGTGTGTGTGTGCGCGCGTGTGTGTTTACCCACCTAGTATTTTTCTTTTAATTGGACCAACATATGAAAATTAGATTTCACTCGAAAATATCAAGACAATACTTTTGCTTTGCTCGAGCTCGTAAAATCCGAATCCTGGTGACCTTGAGCCTGCATTTTTGCAGAGCAGCAGCTGGGGGTGCCGATCAGGCATGGCCCACTCCGCAGGGCCCGTACGGATCCCCACCTGCCTCATCCTGAGCGTACCTGTTGGGCCTTCCAGGTGTAGTAACTCGTGTGTGATTTGTGTGAAATCTGTACCATGCTAGATGTTATTGCAAAGAGAAAGCTGAATTAGACGAGGTGCTTGGCACCAAGGACCTTACTGTTGGTACACCTGTATCACCACAAGTCATAGCACCTGAGTCTGCAGCCCTGGGACAACTGCTGAGGGGCACCGAGGAGGCAGAGCTGTGTCCGACTGGAGTAGAGGGCAGTGGGACTACAGCACCTTAAAAACAAAAAAGACAAAATTCCTTGTCCTCGTGCAGCTTACATTCTAGTGGCAAGAAACAGACCATAGTCAAAACATGGAAGTGAATTACCGTATGATAGGAGGTATGTGTTATCAGTATGTTAGTAGCTATAACAAGAACACATACAATAGTAATAAAAGACTGTATCTACCAGCGTGAAAATTGTGAAAAAGATACAGGGAATCAAGTGATATGTTGATTGGAAAATTGAGGGGCACAAACACCCTATCTGAATTGACATGTCCCAGCTTAATTTTGATTCTGTCACAAAGCGATAATGAGCTCAGGGCAGGATTTCACAACGTGAGTTCCCACCAAAACCTGGCGCATCTGCGCCAGACTCCTGGTTATGAGTGCAGGGCGCCTGCAGGGGGCGCGCAAGGACCGTGGTAGTGTTCCCAGACCCAGCCTGAGGCCACTTGGTAGGTCTGCCAAAATTATCAACACGATTTTCTTAATTATTTTTTAAAAATAATTCTGTTTTAAAAACGCAGAATAAATATACCTTAAAAGGACATTTAAAATCTCTGACTTAAAGAAAAAAACAGTTTCACTTGCTACAGGAACAAATTTTAAGGGATTTAAATAAGTCTCCAGTTCCTCCGAGATGAAATTGTGGTTCCGCTGAGATTTGATCAAAGGGTGGGAAGTAACAAGCAATGGACCCGCGGGCAAGGCCAGGTGCCGCCGCTGAGAGTTCCTCCCCACCGTTTTCCGAAATCAAGATAGATGATCCTGGTGTGTTTAAAGAGATGGAATTTTAAAAGCAAAGAAGGAAGAAAAGGTCAAGAGATGACGTTGGAGATAATTACCCTTACGCCCCCACCCTCCACGCCTCCCGCTGTGGCCCTGGATGGAGGGGAGGGGAGGGGTGGAGAGCAGATTCCCCTGCCTGCGGGGCCCAGGTGAGAAGGGAGAGGTGGATGGCAGGGAGGGGCTGTGCTCCACCCAGCTGCCCGGTACCACTGGAACTTCCCCCTTTTCCCAGAAGCCAGTCATCTGGATTTTTTTTTTTTTTTTTTTTTTTTTTTTTTGGTCTTGTGATTTTGAAACCATTCAAATTCAGTGTTGAATAAATTCTAAACCTACTATGTCTACCAAGTACTTGGAGCACACGGGCCACCCACCACTCTGCGACCTCTAATAAGCCTCTCCAGGGGCACTGTCTTCTGAAATGTTCTTACAACCAAATTTCTTCTTCCTAAATAAAATGGGGGAGGGGGCGTCCCCTAGGTGTTCTGAAGTAAACCTATGCAAATAGGGGACTCTCCAACTGAAGCAAATCGGGGCCTCGGTCACTGAAAGGTTGCCTCCCTGGGTGGATTGCTCGCACCTGTGTTGTTCAGGCAGGCCCACCAGAATTTCCTCTGTGTGCCTTTATAACTCAGGACGCAATCCATCCTCAAAAGCCTTGCCCACTTATTGTTAATCTCTTCCATCTTTAAATTCTGGCCTTGTGCCTTACCATCTCTCTCGTTGCTCTTAAGAGTCATATTGTGCTGGGTGCTAGGAAACAGTGCCAGTTCGTGTGTAGCTCAACAAATTTGTAAATGGTTTTGTCATGGCCCCGTTTGAAACTCTCCACTGTCTTCCCATTGCACGTGGGTATCGTTTGGATTCCCTTACCGAAGTCCAGCCTTTCTCTCCGACCTTATTTCACGCCATCTTTTCCTTTGCTCGCTGCGCTCTGATCCGTGGGGGCAGCCTGCTGCCTTCCACCTCAGGGCCTTTGCACCTGCTCGTGCAGCTGCTCTGGTTGTCCCTTGTCCTGTTATGCACTTGGGTACATTTTCCGCATTCTCAGCACTCAGACTTCATGTGTCTTCATCAAGAAAGCTTTGCTTAAACCCATTCGCCACCCCAAAACAGCAGCATCCCCACTTTTAACATCCTTAAAGCCCTCCCTAACACATTTTGAACTCTGTCTCTCTGTTAAACTGGGAGTGCCCAGGGAAACATGCCTGTGTTATCATCTCAGTCACTGCAGCACCAACAGGAAGGTAGATGCTTGACAAATATTAGCTCAGGAATAAATAAATGCACGAATGAATGAGAGACTGTGTGTTTAGGGATTAACACAGTAATATATAATACAATACAGCTGTTGATGAATTCATTCAGTAATAACGTACAAAAGTCCATAGTCCATAGGGTATTTCCATTCACTTTTTTTTTTTTTTTTTTTTTGGCTGGATCTGGTACAATTGTAATCACTGTGAACTTGTCACCTGAGCAGCCCTTCCTTCTTTCACCAGGTGGCGCTGTGACTCCAGATTCTGACATTGGGTTTTTCTCTTTGCCATCCCCTGGAGGAACTGCCCACGATCTTGTCTACATTCTGCAAAGTGAGATTGCCATTTTGACATTGAGAATGAGTCAGAACTTGTTATGAGGAGCAGTGGAAGCATATCTTTGAATCCAAATGTACCTTTCCCAGTGTGATTCATTCAGCAAGGATTTACTCGGGACCTCGCGTGCACCTCGGGTCCAGCCAGGCAGCCTCTTTCCACAGATGCTGCTGGTAAAAGGACCAGTAAGTGGGCATCTGACGTACTTGTGATCACCTGATATCACTCGAATACTTTTCTCTATATTTGGGGAAACTTCCGGTGGTGAGTGTTACCTTTCCATTCTATAAATCAGAACTCAACTTCTTGGCCTCCTTTAAGCTAGGATGCAGGCCTGTGGCTCTAGGCCCAGCCATTTCAATTCACCAGTGGGAGACTCTGACCTAAGGGCACAAACAGGGGAGGTGCCAGATGCCAGAGGGAACCCCTTCCTGTGATGAAGGCGGCCTGGCAGAGGGAGCTTGAGTTTCCTGAAGCAGCAGGAAGAGAGGCCCTCGTGGGAGGCCCATGACTCAGGCCCAGAGGTGCTGAGATCCTAACAGCTAGCAGGCTTGCAAGGTCATTTCAATGTCATCGTTAGATATTTGCTTCTACTGCAGGTAACCCAGCCCTCACTAAGGGTCTGCACATTCCTAGCTATAGGGAGTTCCGTTGTTTGACACAAAGAGCCCGAAACAGATGTTCTTTTTAGGGACAAGTTATTCATTTGTCACTCTAAATTCAGCCAAGAGGACCAGGAACATCACCGCGGAGGTGAAATTCTACCTGAACAAAAACGTCACCGTTCCTGCGTTGCCATGGCACACACCAGTTACAACTATGGATGCTAAGCGTATTTCCAGTGCTTTTCGTTTTGTAAATCATATACTCAAGGTTGCATCTGCGTCAAATTGACACTGCCCTGAATGAAGAGATGCAGGCTGACATTGTAGCAAAACCTCAACAAAGCCAGCGACACCCCCCGCACCAGCACACACAGCCACCAGAAGACAAGAATCAGCTCGCAGGGACCACCCAAGTGAATGAAAAGAACGGTCATCTGGATGCTTGTAAAGCCTCAAACAGCATGACGCCTGATCCCTTTGGAGACACCTGGCTCATTTCTGGGGATGAGCAAAGGATGAGATCAGGGACGTTATGGGCACCATCGTCGGCCATCTTTAACGGTCCTGCAGGTGTTCTCTGAGCAGGACACCGTGCGGGCCCGGAGGCTGAAGGCGGATAAAGGAGCAAGCCCGGGCCTCACTCGGGCACCAGGAAGGCAGGCAAATGCTGAGAAAGGTTTAGAAAGCAGCTTCTTCAAATGAATACATGTTTTTATTGTTTTAACACTAATTCTCTTTCTGGCCACCTATTCTGAGAAAATGGGTCTAAAACCAGAAATGGTCTCTTTATACAGAAGGGCTTCTTAGAGCAGTGTTTATAAGAATAGAGTGTTTGAATGACTCCAAGGGCTCGACGCCATCAGGGTAAGTGGCCCAGAGATACTCACAGTCGACACGCATTTATCACGATGCCAGATTTGAAATGTGGAGGCATGAGGAAATACACTGAAAAAGAGGTAAGAAGCCAAATTACAGTGTCAATTTTGTTCTTAAAAAACATCACTATCCAGGGTTGGGCAAAAGGAGGTTTACAGTTGTGCGTATGGAAAATAATGTAATAATGAATAAGTAATAACACAAGAATAAACTCTGTGTTTTGCGTACTCACAGCTGTAAGCCTACTTTTGCCCCATCCCATAGATATAGATGGGCATACTTGGAAAACTGTAGGAATGAAATATATACAAATGTTACCATATAACAGTGACATTTATAGCTAGGTGTCAGGACTGAAAGCTCACCTTATACCTCTATGTTTATAATTTTCTAAATTTTTTAAAAGTGAACATGAATTAAAATTTTTACTCCCGTAGAAATGAATATTAATGTTCACTGATATGTAAACATGCAAGATGTAATGAAGGATAAGTGATAAAGCAAGTTATAAAGCAGACACATTGTGATTCTAAATACAGTTTAAGAATTGACCCATGATTATAAAGGACTCATGGACAAAAACTATGGGGGGTGGAAATGGGAGGAAGGTGGGGAGGGCTGGGGTGGTGGGCTGGGGCGGGGTAAAAGACAGAAAACTGTACAATATCAACAATTAAAAAATACTGAAAAAAATATATTTTGTTATGCTAAAAAAAAGAAATTAAACTTTATAACAAAATGCAAAAATATATATATAAAAAAAGAATTGACCCATGGACTAGATAGGAAGAAATATACAAAACTATTTGGAGTGGCTGTCACTGGGTGGTGACATGAAATCCAGTTACGTTTTTCCTATCTGTACTTCCTCAAGTTCCTCTTTAACGATTATGTATTACTTTGTCAGTATTTGGGGAACTTCTTCTTCGAAACATGACTATGCTATTACCCTTCTCAGTAAAGAGGAAAGTGAGATAATTCTCATATTCCACCAATCACAGGAGCTCACCCCTCAGCAGCAAAGGATTTAAATCTACAGTTTCCCAACATCACTGTCCCAAGTTTCTAAGAAGAAACAAAAAGATCCCTGAAATATTAAACAGTTAACTATAATTTTTTAATTTAATCTTTAACGCGATGAGCACAAATCTCACAAAACGTGATCGCCGTGAGAAATCACATTGATTTATTGAATCTGTAAATATATTTGTTATAAGAAATTACAACACCCACTTAACCTGTAACAAAATACATGCACCTTTTTATAATTAACACAGTGTTATAGAGGGAGATGTAGCAATGTGGATGCAGGTATAGGCAGACATCTTCTTGGTAAGAAAGCTTCAGGCGCACCCAGTCTTCTTTTTTCCAATACCCTACTCAGAATAAAGGGTGCCTCTAGCAGATTCAAATCCCAACACAGAACGAAGTTTTATTCTCCCATAATACCCAAGTTAGGAGTGAGCAGCTTTTGTTGTGTGCATGTAAATTAAAGCAGATCATCATTTGTGTGTGTGTGTGTGTGTGTGTGTGTGTGTGTTTAAGTCAGAAGTGAGAATCAGAGAAGTAGCAGCACTGAGTTTTTACAGCTAGGGTAAATTCCGTGTGGGTGAGGAGTGGAAGAAGGAAAGTGGAGACTGTGATATCAGCACCAGGTGGGAAGCTCAGACCGGATGGAATCTTGTCGGTGAATCAGGTTGGGTGGGGCTTGAAAGTCCCAGGAACCAATTTGTGCTTTTGTTGTTCAGACAAAAAGGGATACATCAGAGGGTTTGGAGGAAGAACGTGACCTTAGGGAAGTAAACCCTGGGATACTGGGAAAGATCAAGCACCGGCCCCCACGAATTCTACATTGCAGCCTGAAGGGCCGGTGCCATCTGGGAGGGTGGAGGGGGCTCAGGGACAGCCAGGGCAGACCACTCGTGACACAGGTGTTTGTAGTGGAGGACTTCCTGTACCTGCCTGCCACGCAAAACACCACAGGCATTACAGGACCTTGCATCTCCTATCTCTGGATTACATGAATTACCCTTATCCTATGCTTATCTCTGTAAGTACTTTCACTTTAGCTTCTGTTGTGATGGGTTCGAGTTAATGATTAAAATCATCGGAGTCCTTCTCTGAAGATCATGCTAAAGGGAGCACCTTCTGCTGGAAACACTACAAAGTAGTTCTCCTTAAAATGTAGGACAAGAAAAAAAGTGGAATCCTAAGGTATATTTTATTTAACAGTTCTCTAATTTCCCCTGAAAGGACAATGCTTCATGTCCAAGTTTACAACACTGAAGCAATCCCTGATCAAGTAATAGATGTATTTCTGAATTGCAAAAGTAATTCCTTTTTCTTTTTGTGTATAATACTTCAATATACTTTTCTTCTTAAAACAATTCTATTGTTTTTTTTCTTCTTCTGGGTAGTATGATTGCAGGTGATTTTGTCAGCTTATTTTAAATGCGGTTGCATTTCGTAACTGCCAGGGATGAGCTGCTAAACCTTCAGTTCTTTCTCGAATCCCTGTAACCGTTTCTCTAAGATCAGTGGCTGTGTAACGAGGATTTGCTGATACAAACGTTACCCATCTGGCTCTCCAGGGCAAGTGCTCTTCGGACCAGAAGGGAGATGCTTACCTGCCCCCACCCCCAACCCCCCACACAGAGATAACATCGTTCTCCCAAATCGATCAGTCATTTTCAAAAACTTGCAAAAGCAAAACAAGGACGTTTGGCCGAGATCATTTTAAAGAAAAAAAAATGCTCACTCATGACCAACCCACCTCCATTTAGTTATTTCCTCTAACTCAGCTGCCTGGGACGTTGGAGTAGACTCAGGGGAGGCCAAATCAGTGGGCTCGTCGGTATCTATCCTCACATCCCATTTATTCCGAATGAAAACCCGGATGACTTTTGTATACAGTCTTGGCCCGAAGAGACACCAAAAGCTTGTGTTCACTCAGCTGTTTGAGAAATGAAAATGCCCAAGCAATTTGAGTCTTCAGAATTCGGAAGCCAGAATGCCATTCAAATATCCCGCTGGTATGTAAATGCTGCCCTCCTACTGTGACACGGGGTGACCTCGCCCTGCAGCGCAGGCGCTGACGACGATGCTTCCACAGCGCCTCCTGGTTTGGAATCTCTCCACATCCCAAGCTTGGTCACCAGCCAAGCCTCTGCTAAATGCCAGGCAAATGCCCTGGCGGATGAGGAGAGCCAGGGTCAGTCTCTGCTGCTTACAACCGGAAGGTTCTTAAATTGCCACCCAATCCCAAAGTTCCATCTCCCCCAGGCCTGGGGAGGGGCGCAGCCGTGGGAATGGTGAGGCCATCGGGACGCTGGCTTCGTTCCTCCCCTCTGCTCGGCCGCATCCGGTTCTTTAGGTCTGAAAACCTCCTTCCTCTACCGCTTCAGCGAGTGCGTGGCCGGGGAGAAGATGGTTTCCCCCCAGCTTCTGATCAGGAGACAGGTCTGCACTGCTGAGTGGGCTCTTTCCCAAATCCCAAATCCAGGCTTTGAAGTAAGAATCACTGGGTCCATTTCGGCCCCCTGACTGATCTATGGCCAGAACCCATTGTCGTGTTGCACCATCGAGCCTCCCAAAGGCCCAGGTGTGTGGGGCGAGGGAGCAAAGCCCATTCCAGACAACCTGCTGCGGTGACCCCTCCACGGATGGGGCCAGCACTGCCCAAGACGTCTGCTTCGTTCAAAATGCCATTGCCACCGTCAGAGTGACTTTTTTTCCTGGGACCTTCCTGCTCGGCAAAATGGAAACCCAGATAACTTTCTGCCCTCTTACATCTACCTCAGGTTTTTCTCACTTCCCTCTTGATCTTTTAACACCAGAATCTATGCATATTTACTCCCTTTCTGCTTTTCAAGAGCTTCCGGAAGTGACAGGGTCCCCTTGAAGCATTTCCGCTGCCTTTAACGTCAGCGTTTTAATGCTCACTCACCTTCTCCTCTTCCATCGCAGGCTTCCTTGAACTGTGATCTGGCCAGCTCTTCGTGGGCACCCAAGGTCACTGCCTGCTATTTGCACGCCCCTCTCTGTGTTTCCTGAGATGGCTCCTCAGCAGAGACCCGAACGCTCATCAGTAAATAAAATAGCAGGGGACAGTCACTTCGGAAGCTGGACTTGGTCCTCTGTGCCTTCATTTCATGTGTCCTGGTTCATTTTCCCTGATCTGGGGCTGGGTGGGTGTGGGTAGGGGGAAGAATTGGTCTGTTTCTATCTCCTGGGCCATAGACATTCAGGTGGCAGAGGAACATAAGAGAATATTATTATTGGGGATAAAAGGGAGATTTACTTGATGCTAATACAAGTAGTTCTCAAATATCTGAATTTCACATCCCAGTAAATATGTAATAATATGTATCAGCAGAGAGTGGCCAACTTATTTTGCTAAGGACAGATATGCAACCAGAGACTAAGGCAAAAATCAACAACATCAAAGACTTTACCTTAAAAAAAGAGAAAAGAAAAGGGCAGCAAAAGAATAAAACAATAATCCTTCCAAAGGGAGGTAGTGCTGATAAACTTGAGCCAACCTCTTAGAACCCAGGCCGCTGAGGCAGCAGCCAGACGTCCAACAACCCTTTCCGGCAAACCTGCACTTGGAATCCACTCCAGGACATAACCTGTCTTCCCAGAGTGTGAACTTTAAACAGGGGCTGAAGATAACACCACTTCATTAGAATTCTTCTTCTCTGCAACCTACAGAAGTGAGGGCATCCTCTCCCACCTGGGTGTGGGGTCCTCCTGGCCAGGAAGTTCTGGCCAGGAGCAAAACTCAGCCCTCTGCCAAGTACTCACACAACCACCCATGAGCTTGGTAATGTTCTCCTTTCCACCCATGTGGAAGCCAAGACCAAGAGAGGTAGCATCCCTGACCCACAGTTGTAAGAGCTGACAAATTCTGGAGCTGGGATTTGGATCCAAGGACGTCTGAGGCCCAAGTCCACTTTCCAAACCATTCCTTTTCTCCATTCAAATTCAAACAAGGATTTTGGCAACCAAGAGACACACACATTTGCACATTAGAGAAAAGTTACTTTATGAAATGACTCATTATACTTTTGACTCCAAACCTGAGACTTCAGCCAATGTTAGTAGCCCTGTTTCCTGAGTCACAGTCGTCATCTTGTTGAAGAACAAAGTGTCTGAGTCGCTTGGACTTCACGTTCAAAAACACATGAGGAACTTTCTTTGTGACTGAATGGTTTTGAAATCAGGTCACAAGCTGGGGCATGAGGATAATGTATTTATTTCTGTTGGCAAGATGAACCAATTGTGTTATATAAGTAAAAGTGGATGGACTGACTCCCTGGGAAGACTGTTCCGATGAAAACATTCTGGACTCACTGATCACAAGTCTTCAGAACAGGGCAGGGCTGTTTATCTCAAGGATAAAAAAAACAATCCCTCTATGCAGCGGAAAGAAAGAAGGAGCTCCTACCCTTTTCGACAGCATGGATGGAACTGGAGAGCATTATGCTAAGTGAAATAAGCCAGGCGGTGAAAGACAAATACCATATGATCTCACCTTTAACAGGAACCTAAACAACAAAACAAACAAACAAGCAAGCAAAATACAACCAAAGACACTGAAATGGAGAACGGGCTGACAAGTGACCAGAGAGGAGAGGGGAGGGAATTTCAGGGGAAAAGGGGAAGGGTTTGCAGGAACAAGTATAAAGGACTCATGGACAAAAACTATGGGGTGGAAATGGGAGGGAGGTGGGGAGGGCTAGGGCCATGGGCTGGGTTGGGAATAAAAGACAGAAAACTGTACAAGAATGACAATTAAAATAAAAAATTTTTAAAAAACCCAATCCCTCCATCCTCACATCTTCCAATACTTTGCAATGAATGTAATTCCCCTACGTTCACAGGTAGCCTTGGCCTTGTGCAGGTAGAGTTCTCCATTGAGTTCAATAGCAGAGGCTTTTCTGCTCCTGAAAATACCCCTGACCTTCTAGAAATGCCTCAAATTCCCTTACCAAAGACTAAAGTTCTCTTCTAGAGTTTCCTTCTTTTAGAATTGTTCCCTCGGCCCATTTCCTGGGTACCGACAAACTACTGGACACCCATTTCCATTCCTCCGGGAGTTGGCTCACCGGGACTCCGAAGGTACTTTCCACCAGCTCGCTAGGTGCCAACCCCTAGCGAAGTGTGTGCTTGGGGGCTTATATTCCCGCTCTGGTAAAACACGTTCAGAGCTCAACAATGCTTCCTCCAAGTCAACAGTCTTAATATGATATGTCAAGGCAGGCTCTTGACTTACGGGAGCAAAACACCATGTACTTTGAGTCCAATATAATCAGCAATAATAATTCTGTCATGGAATTTCCCCATTTCACCCCAATGAATTAGCCAAGTGATATCATGCAAGAAAGCACAGAATGGGTATCCATGTGATTATGTAATTTTAAACATTAATTATGAAACATATAGGGTACCAAAGGAATTTTTCCAAATGAAAAGGATGTTTTTTACTAGCCAGGTTAACAACTCTACATCCTCCATAATTATTGTTAATAATAATAAGAGCTAATGCTTACCGAGTATTCACCATGGAGCAAATGCTGTTTGGAATATTCACTCATCTAATGCGTTCTCTCCCTTTTTCATGTGAGGTTACTCTGTCCCTTTACAGAGAGCCCATCTTCCCCTTACAAATCTCCACTTTCCCAGACATAGTGAAGAAAGAAAAAGTGAACTCAAACGTTCCTTTACAAACAAAGTTCACAATTAAACACTTCTTTTTCCAGGAACTGTGTTTTGCTAGAACCATAGAATCAGTCCAATTGAACTAGTACAGCCAGAATGAGTAAGGCATTTAATTTCTGTCATTTTGCAATATATTACTTGGCAGACATGACATTTATTCAGCACCTCCGCTGATCCAAGTGTAGTTACTGGTATAAGAATCAGCGCAGAGCCCTGGCTGGTGTAGCTCAGTGGATTGAGCGCGGGCCTGCGAACCGAAGGATTGCGGTTCGATTCCCGGTCAGGGCACATGCCTGGGTTGCCAGGCCAGTTACCAGCAGGGGACATACAAGAGGCAACCACACATTGATGTTTCTCTCCCTCTCTCCTTCCCTTCCCCTCTAAAGATAAATAAATAAAAAAACTAAAAGAAAAAAAAATCTTTAAAAAAAAAAAAGAATCAGCGCAGAGAGCAAGGGAGTCGGTCTTCCTGCCCTCGGGTGCCTGCCATCCTGAAGCAAGCTGGAATTCAAGTTCCAAGGTCTTAACTATAAAATATTGTTATAACTAAGACACTACAATAATATACAAGAGGGACAATTATTATTCCCAGGTGAACTGACCTGGTCAGAGTGGAAATAGGTAGCAGGGTAGATCCTCACTCAGGTCTGACTTAAAAATCTGTACAAAACCGGGTTTGCCCCTACAAAATGAAAACCACTGACCTCAGGGTATTACCCTGTGGGGAGAGAGCGAAACCCCTGGCGCACACGCCGCAGCTCCTCCGTAAGCCGAAACTCACAGCGACGGCAAAATGACTCCTGAACTTGACTGTGCTCGCTGTGGTCGCCATCTCCTTCGAGGTGGAGCACCTCTTAATGACGAACTTTTTTAAAAGTTCCCCACATGTCGCTGCCTTTTGGAGGATGTAAAATACATTTTCTCCAGAATACGACTTCAACTTTTTAATACCAACATAACTGAATGCTACTCAGAAATCCTCAAGCAAGTACGGGGGCCCAACAGATATTTGCAAAGACAATGGTTCATTGTGTTTCACCCGATGTTTTCAGTATTTATGCTAACCTTTCTGACACAGGGAGAGTAACCCCCAATCTTATGAACAGGGAAACTGGGCTCAGAGAGGTTAAACAACTTGCCCACAGCCACACAGCGTGGGAGGGGTGAAGCCGTGGCTTCCACTCGAGCTATTGAAACCAAAACTGTTACTTTTGTGGCGTAGAATTGCTTCCGATATGATGCACAAGTAAAATGCTCTAGGATCTATGACAACTTCTTCTTCAGAAAACAGAGAATGTATTGAGACCTATCTTTCTCCTTTCACTCGGGAATGAGGAAATAATCAATAATCAATGGGTATTATTCACTTTATTGGGTGCTGGCCAAGGTAAACCGCACCGTGTCACATGCTCTGGGAGAGACATACACAAGAGACCGTGTCCGGAATTTCAAAGAGGTTTTAGTCTAATTAGTCAGAGACACCAACACTCGTGCAATAGAAAGGAGGACCTTCATTTTGCGACAGCCCGATTCCCGCAGTTCTTGATAACGTGAATGATAACATTTTAGAGCCTTTGCTATATGCCAGGGGCTTTCAGTGCTTTGTCGCCTCAGAAAATCCCTGCCGGGCGGGTACTGCCACCACCGCCCCTGTGATACGAGGAGGCTGGGTCTGTCGGTGGCTGAGCTGCGGTCATCCTGCCAGCACTTCTCTGCTAAACTTCCTTGGGCTTCCTCCAATCGTGGTTTCCTGAGTCAAAACTGCAGCGTTAAGTTGAACACCAGATATAATCGTTGAGACCTCCAAGTTACCACTCTTGGACACAGTCTGCAAAATCCAAGGCATGCGATAGAGTGATGCTGTGAAGTGACATTTATTGAGCACGTCGCTGGATGTGTATTATTCCTGCAGGGACCCCGTGAAATGGGCTACTATTATAGCTACTATTATAACTCCTGTCTTCATGACTTGCCGTGAGGTTGGCTCCAACACTGCCCAATCGACACGCGTGGAAAGTGAGTCCCTAAGTTTCCACTGTCAGAAAGCAGGTCTAGGACTCATGGCCAAGTTCAGCCAAAGCTTCGATGCACAAAACTATATTACTATTTGAGATATTTGAGAGAGTCTTGTGTTTTGCAGCCATTGCCCTTCTAAGGACACCCCACCCTCGTCACACACGTAAATGCACACACACTGTGTCATCCGTGGTCACTTGGTGTGACTGCTGGAGTATAATTATCCATTCAGTACTCGGCAAGGTTTCCCAGAACCGAACAGAAGGCCTGAGCCTGTCTGTGGGCACTCCTGAGACACTTGGGGATCCTTCATTAGTCATTCCCGGCAGGAGCCCTGTCGGGCTGACTCACGGAGGCTCAGTAACGAGCCAGCGAGGGAACCGGCCAAGCGAGGAGGACTGAGCCCTGTGCCTGGGCTGTGACTGCTCATTCTGAACTTAGCTGCACCTCTTCAAGGACGGGTGTGCGATGGTGTCAGTGGAGTTTCAAAGAACCAGCCTGCTTTCCTCTGCAATCCAGTGTGAAAAAGTAAGGGGGTACTTTCTCCCCTGGACCTGAGAAGCCAATTTCCCTGAAGTAGGAGCTTTCTTGCTGGCTACTAAGGGACAAACGTTTGCCTGCCCTTCCAAGTGTCTGCTTGGTGTTTGTAAAGCCACCGAGCGCCCAGCTTATATGAAACCCAGCAAGCCTGGAAATATTTTTCTTTCTTCCTGAGCCCACCTGCAGAGAGAGAAAGGAGAGAAAGAACATGGGCAGAGGGAGGGCGGTAACTCATATCTGGCATAACAACAGGAGTTATGATTTATTGAGCACCTGCAATGTGCCAGCAGCGAGCCCATGGTGGTTAGCTAAATGGAGCTTCTGTTTGGGACGATTCTTTTTATTTTATTTATTTTTTAACCACCATTAGCACATACGACGTTTTCATCACAGAGGCCAACACACACTCCCCCGCTTTGGAGAGATTTCCATTTAAGGAGTACTTCCAGTACTCTGAGATACTCGTGGCTTAAGAAAAGCTGACATAATCTAGCATGATGTATATGGATAAGAATACTAAGGTTAGAATTAGAAAATCTAGGTCTGAATCCTTCGTGAGCCAATAGTAATAAGGTCCGCGATATCGGGCAAATAATTTGACTCTCCAAGCTTCACCTTGATTTATTCATTTGTATTTTTTTGTCATTGTGCTGAACTAAATGGGAAAATTTAAGTAAAATGTCTAGTTCAGTAGCTGGTTTACCATAAGCCCTAAAAAGCCCTCATTTGTGCACTGCGTAATGTGGTGTACAAGGTACAGTGGTGGGACCTATACAGGGGTGGGAAAATAGGTTTCCTGTTGTTCGTATGGAAGATGATAGAACAATTAATGCATGATGCAAGAATAAACTCTGTTGCATGTCCTCACCGCTGTCAATCTACTTTTGCCTGCCCCTGTAGCATATCATCTTTCATGTACGCTGTATAGTATGTACTAAATAGTGTGTATATGTAACAGGCATCTCCATAAGTAGATAGAGTGCATTTTATGTACACTGAATCATTACATAAGCCAGAGCTATTATTTTCATTAACAGTCGTTAACCTCTCAGGACAAATCTGAAAAGGCAGTGTGCAAGCTCAAGGTGGACTGCAGATTTTCAAGTAACGAACTGAAAGCTGACAATGAACTTAACCAGGGAAGGCTCTGCCGACACTAGGGGGCGGAAGACTGGAGCCTGGAGCCCGCACAGCAGCGAGAGCCAACGGCCAGCGTCCCGGCCCCTCCCTGGCCGGCGTAGCGCTCGCTCGCGTTGGACTAGAACGAAAGCGCAGGAACCACTTGCTCCTTATCAACAAGTATCTCCAGTTCTCTTCCTGCGTTAGTAAAGAAAGTTCTAGTCCTGCCGAACACGAGGACTCTAGAAAAAGCGTGTGTGCCCGCGCCTGCCCAGGATGGACTTTGCAGGGCTGGGTGCAGACGGTGTGAGGTTGCAGGTGCTTATCCTTTGTCCAAGGTATACCCCCCCGCCCAAAAAAAAAGGAGGAGGGTGGAGTGAAGAGGGCAGGCCGGGCTGTCACAGCGCGCCTCCTACCTGCCTAAAGAGGTAACAGCTCGGTGGAGAGCTGGCTATGGACTAGCTGTTGGCGCTTTACTTGTCGTGATTCATGAACTCTTCGTAACAACCTAAACGGGACAGCCAGGGAGGAACTCCTGCAAACTCAACTGGCTCTCCGTGCCCAAGACCCGGGCATCTTCTAAAGGTGAAATCCCCTCTTTCGAAGATGCTGAGTCTCAGCCCCTCCCAGCCTTGGGTGGCGCAGAAAGCCAATCTCCCTCCAGAAAGAGTTCCGTCCAGGCTGGCATGAACCTGCTTCCGGAGGCGCCGGCAAACTTCCCCGGTCGCACTCGGAGACCTTGCCCGCCCAGCAGCGCGATTGTGCAAGCGCGGGGCTGCCGCCGCCACCGCCCGCCCTGCACGCCGCGGGAGGGCCAGGAGGCGTGCTCGGCGCACACCCGGTGAACTCGCGGAACAGCGCCCCTCCCCGGGGGTTATCTCCGGGGTGGAGTCCGCCCGCGCTCCCCGCCCGGAGAGCAGCGCACGGGTCACCCGAAGCGCGGGCGCCCTCGCTCACCTCGCTGACTCCATCCTATTTCCATGCCCTCGCCCCCGCCCCACCCCGGGTCCCGCGTCCTTCCCGACCCGGCAAGCCAGGACCCACTCCGCCCCACTCAGCGCGCTCATTGGTCACCCAGGGCCTGCCCTGTCTCCATAAATACTTGGTCCCTGGACACCGACCATGGAGAGGGCCAGGAGGAAATCGCAGCGCCCGCGGCATCTCTTCTACCCTCCTTGACATCTCCCCTTCGAGGCTCCACACCTGTAGTCAGACTTGCAGATCCACATCCCTACCCTTCGTCTCCCAAGCGGCACTCGACCCCCGGCTGCCCTTCTCCAACCCCTGTGGCCAGTGCTCGGCGGGCACCCGCACCCTGAGGCTGCCGCACAGGGCATCATAGAGCATCCTCGCGGAAGTCATTTCTGTCCCTCTCCCGCCTTCTTCATCACACCTGCTGGTCCTCTGTGCGTCTCTTTCCCGGAATCGTCACGCCAAACACAGCGGGCGCCACTTTAGCAGCCTTGCCCTTCACGGTGCGCGCGCGTTCCTACGCGCCGTATCTCCCAGGCAGCAGCTATGAGCTCTCCCATCAGCAAGAGCCGCTCCCTGGTTGCCTTCTTACAGCAGCTGCGCAGCATCGGGCAGCCCCCCAGACCCGTGACATCGACTGCGCGCGCGCCCCCTCGGCCGCCGGAGGTGCGGGTCTGCCCGATGATGGAACGTGGCGAGGCGCAGAGCGCGGCAGCTTTGCCGGGCCCCACCAACTGGCCACTGCTGGGCAGCCTGGTGGAGATCCTCTGGAAAGGGGGGCTGAAGAAACAGCACGACACGCTGGTAAATGCCTCATCGCTCCCCAATTTCCTCTCCCTTCCCTGCTCTGCGCTCCAAACCCCTCCTCAGGCGCGCATCCCGGGAGCACCGGGCGCTCGGGTTATCTCCGCTGCGGCGGTCCGGGGGTGGAAGGAGGCGGGAGGAGGGAGAAGCGCTCTGGGGACTGCAAGGGATGCGCGCTGACTTTGCGCTGGGCCCGGCCCGCTGCAGGCGGAGTACCACAGAAAGTACGGCAAGATTTTCCGGATGAAGTTGGGTTCCTTCGACTCGGTGCACCTGGGCTCGCCCTGCCTGCTGGAAGCGCTGTACCGCACGGAGAGCGCGTACCCCAAGCGGCTGGAGATCAAACCCTGGAAGGCATATCGCGACTACCGCCAGGAGGGCTACGGGCTGCTCATCCTGTGAGTCCCGGGGGCGGCGGGATGGGGTCTGGCGGCTGCGCCTCGGGCGCTTGGACACCAGGAAGAGATTCCCTGGGGTGGACCCTTCTTAGGCCGGGGACGCGAAAGCCCCTATCTGATGCAATCGCGTACCGTTGCAGACACCTGAGTGGGTTGAGGGACAGCTGCACTGTGAACCCACTAAACACCTGCCTTCTCTCTGACATGTGGGTAGGGTCATACCTTTCCATCAAAGACATGCCAAAAAGCGACATCCTGATTGTGGTGGGATGAGGTTCTGAAGCCAGCGCGCCAGGCTAAGGTGTTATAGACAAACAAAAGTATCCCTTAAAATTCTCTGTAACCCCCTCTTAGAAGCTCCATGCCAGAAATCAACTTCCTCTGCTTTTGACAATGACCTTTCTTTCTGGAAGGGAGTGGAAGGTTACAACCTAGGTGAACTTGAAAGCTAGGATGAGGAGGGGTGTCCGAGTTTCATTGCAGAGAGAGAAATGCTGTAATGTGATGTGATTCCCGTGCTTTTAGGTTAGCACTCCCCCCACCCGCATTTTAATGCCCCATAGTTACACATTTAGGGTATAATTACTGGAATTGAAAAATATAGTAACATGCGGTGCATCACACACTTTGTGTTCAGCTATCACGCAAGTGCGAGAGGGTGTGTAAGGGGAACAGGCTTTTCCCAACACCTGTGAATCTCTGCCTGTATGTTATTCTTCGGAGGCAATGGCAAAATTCTAAATGTGAGGTGTTTTGTAAACGTGACTTGCAGTGGGTTGAAAGAAGACAAGATGTGTCCTCTAAGAGATCGGGGCTTCTGGGGGCGGGGGGCGTCTTCAGGTGTCTGCTCTCACTGCTGGGAATTGAGGCCTCTGGTCTCCCAGCAGGGTCACCTCAGCAGCCTGGAGCCCCAGGTATCTGGCCATAGCCTTTCCTCGCTGGGCAGGAAGGTGCTTTCTCAGCCTGTCTTCAAACCAGCCCCCGGTATTCCGGTGCTTGTAATTTCTGGTGGTTTCTTGGCCCTCTTCTCCGGTCTGTTGATGATAGCGTTCACACGAGCCGGAGAGCTGGATGGGGATGTCTGTGAACTTTCAGTTTGGCTCTAAATAGATTTCTGCTTCTCTCCCAGGGAAGGAAAAGACTGGCAGAGGGTCCGGAATGCCTTTCAAAAGAAACTCATGAAACCGGTGGAAATTATGAAGCTGGACGACAAAATCAACGAGGTTGGCAGGCTGCGGCCAGCTCCCCTGGTTCTCTTGGGGAGGGAGGGATGTTTGGGGAGTGTCACGTCACAGCGACAGAGAGCGGAGGGTAAAGCGGGCACTTTGGGTGATGCCGGGTCTTCACTTTCTCCTCATTCCCCTCCGCACCATCTCCCCAACCCCAACGCCCTTATTCCTCCCTCCTTCACCGTCTCTTAAGAATATCACACTGAGGGAGCAGTTACAAGTGCAGACGTTGGTATTCCACAGTCTTGGACTTGAACATCAGCTTTCTATCCTGTGGAACCTGACTATACCATTTAATTTCCCTAAGCCTCAGTCTCCCAGTCTATAAAATGGGGTAACAGTCCTCACTCCACAGGTCTGCTGTGATGGTTGGATGTGATAATGCTTAGGAAGTTCTTTGGTTGTGACATTCAAGCTGGGTTTCACCGGAGGAGTAGGAGTCTACAAGCCACGGAAGGCGGAGAAAGGCATCCAGGCAGAGAGAATAGCCTGCTGCAAATATGGAGATGCTATGTCACAAGGTGTTTAGAGAAAGTACATTCGGATTGGGGCTTTTCTGAAATAATGCTGGACAGGAGGCAGGTCTGGACAATGGTTTTGCGTCGTGCTAAGGTATTTAGACGCATCCTTCAGCCACCAGGCCAAAGAGCAAGGGATTTAAGCATATAGTAATCTCTTTTTACTCCTGTTCACTCAGGGTGTTTATTTTGAATTGAACTGGGATCCACGCAAGATTGTATAGGTAAAAGATTACACACTCGGAAGCTTTCAGGGCCCAGGTTATTAACGGAAACGTGTATGGCAGGCCCGGGGGTGGCTTCAGGCAATGAGAGCACATGCCCTTTCTAGGTGACAGCTGCCCGGATTCCAGCAAATGACTGCCCCCCAAGGATGCAGATGCAATTATTATTATTATTATTATTGACAAGTAGAGGGAAATCTGTATGTTCATGGGAACTCTGAATTTTTCATGGTAACTAATTCACAATATTTCTGAGTGCACCACAGGGACAAACCAAGCCTCACCGGTCACATGGCTGGGCTCTGCAGTCACACTGGCTTCGTTCCCGGCCCAGTGTGGCCCCTTCTCAGCTCTGCGTCAAGGGCCAGTGCCCGAACCTCTCTCTGCACCTCAGCTTTCTCCTCTGTTACCCAGGAAAGGGGAGAAATGACAGTACTTTCTCCCTCACACGGTTGTCTCGAAGATCAGCTAAGAAAACACACTTTGTCCCGTGCTTGGTACAGAGAAGCCTCATGAAAGGAGAGACATTTGCCATCTGAAACCCTGATTTTGGAAACTGGCTCCTAACGGCCTTCCACAACGTGTCCAAGGTCACGGAGCTATTGGGTGGGGGAGCCGCGTCCAGCATTGGCCGATTTCCTGGCTCCAAGTGCAACACGCTTCACACAATACTACACGGGAAAGAGATGTCTGTTTGCCCAGATGTGAAAGCGGCAGAGCTCAGGGCCGTTAGCGCGCCAGACGCCCTGCGACTCCGTGCCAGTGGAGACGCTTGACTGACTTCTCCTTTGCGGTCTGTTCCCCATTCTGATGAGAAGAAATGTTTTCTGCTCTTTAAATTTGGATCGCAGGCTGGAACCTAAGCCTCAGGGTGGCCTCCAGAAAAGCTGAGGAAATCACCCAGGACGAGGTAGTTAGGGTCCCAGGTGAGCTCCCCGGGGAGCATACGTCATTAGTGCTGCTTCTGAAGGAACAGCCTTACGGCCGGTGAATAGATCCCAGGTAGCAAAACCCGACGTTAGCTCAGTGAGCTCTCGGTCTTTGTTTTCCCCAAAGGCTGAACAACATCTTCGTGGCTTCTTTCTTTGAAGGTCTTGGCCGATTTCACGGGTAGAATGGATGAGCTGTGCAACGAGACAGGCCGCATTGAAGACTTGTACAGCGAACTGAACAAATGGTCGTTTGAAAGTAAGTTGTCTTTACGGTCTGGTTTGTTTGATTTCGCAGGTGACTTTGAGGCTAAACATGTGGCTCTGTGGACAACGTGACAATTCCCCTGTAATCCTATACCGTTCTGACTAGGAAAGGCCGTCGCAGCTGTTCCAACGCTCTCAGGCACTGAAGTTATTCTTTGCACTCTGGGTAGTTTGTGTAGTCATTCAACAAACATGTAGTGGACACCTGCTCTGTGCCAGGCACCATGCTAGGGACACAGCAGTAAGCAAAACAGGCAACATCCTTGCTCACACGGAGCTTGGGCTCTAGTAGGGGTGACTATTGACAAGTAAACACCATGATTTGAGAGAGAGAGGAAGCATGGGGGAGAGAGAGAGACACACATTGATGTGAGAGAAAACATCAATTGGTCATCTCCCGTACTCACCCTGACCAGGGGTTGAAACTGCAACCCAGGTATGTGCCCTGACCGGGGATCAAACCTGCATCTTTTTGGCGTATGGGGCAATGCTCCAACCAACTGAGCCACCCAGCCAGGACCACATTTTAATATATACTCTGCCAAGGGGTAAGGGTTTCAAGAAAGAACACAGGTGCCTGGATGAGGCAACTCTGCTTTGGTACAAAGACATCTGAGGGGAAATGTAGAGAAAGGCAAGGTGCCGGCCACAAGGGCGCCTGTGGGAAGGTTGTTCCCAAGAGCGGGGGCAGGGAGTGCAAATGCCCTGGGGTGGGAGATGGGCACACCTTTGAGAGACTCCAGGGGTGCCTGCGTGAGTGGATGGGGGGGAAGGAGCTGGGGAGGGTCAGGCCAGGGCCGACAGGTCCCACTGGAACTTTCCATTTGAGTCGCATGGAGAGCCTGCGACTACCTGATACACGGACACCCTAAATAAAATCAGGGTTCTCTTAGGGGAGAAATGAGGCAGAATGAGTGTTGGGTAGGCCTGGCACAATGTCCGCCGCACCTGATATCAATGCTAAACTCCGACTAAAGCAAGACAGCCCAGGAGAGATCCGCTCCTATGTGGACAGGGCTACCTTTGCCCGGTGGCATTTCTGACCAGGAGGCTCTGCAGGGGCTGGGTCGTTGGACCTGGAGATAATTTCTAGAAAGAGTGATGGGACTCTCAGACTCGTCACTCCTCTGTTCTTTGAAAAGACCTCACGCCGGTGAAAGATGGAATCCAGCCTTTCGTAGCCAGCTAACCGTAGTGTCCAGATTATGCTAACGGTGGTGATCACTTTAATCAACAGGCATCTGCCTCGTGCTCTATGAGAAGAGATTTGGGCTCCTCAGGAAGGACGCGGGGGATGAAGCTTTGGAATTCATCAAGGCCATCAAAACGGTAAGCGTCCCCGAGGGGAGGGAGCAGGTGTGCTGACCAGGTACCCATGCATCGCAGGGCGTCCCCAGGATGGAGTGCACATGGGTCTTATGATGACAGTGAAGTGTCCGTTTTAATGTGCGCTCGTAGTTTTGTGCGTGGGTGTGCGCATGTGCACATATAATAAAGCAGCACATTAAATCGTTATTTGGGCAAAGTTGGAGCAGGAAGTTCAGTGGAAGGCCAGTTGATTCACTCACGGTTGTCACAAGCCTGAACATTTTCAGACTGTCCATTTTTGAATCATTTAGGTCCTGCGTAGACACTGAGAGACTGGCAAAGGAGTGGCTGAAGTTTGGAAATTCGAGTGATGCTAACATTTATAGTTTTCCTTTTTTCTTCTTTTTTAAGAAGTAGGTTATAAGAGCAATTTTTAAAAATTAAACCTGACTGAAAAATTACCCCGAAGACAATTCTGAATCTGTTCCTGGGAGGCGGGGTGGGTACGGCGTCCAGGCCCAGGGCGGAGGGGCCCCAGGGCACCATGCTCAGAACCCCCCGGCTCCACCCGGTCCAGAGGAGGCGCCGTCCTGGAGAGAAATGGGGATGAAGAGGCACTTGTGTCCCCATAGATGATGAGCACATTCGGGAGGATGATGGTCACCCCGGTCGAGCTGCACAGGACCCTCAACACCAAGGTCTGGCAGGCCCACACGCTGGCCTGGGACACCATTTTCAAGTCAGGTAACGCGCCCAGGCCCGCCATCCCCGGGGCTGCTGCCTCGAGGTCCGAAGTGGTCTTCTTGGCCAGGCCGCCTCGATCCTCAGAGGGAGGTGCTCCTCCTGATGCCTTTGGGCTTTGCAGATAAGAGTTTAGGGGTCCTCTCGGTGTCGGAAAATTCTAAGGAAAAGGCAGGGGGCGGCATTGTGTTGTCTCGGGGAACCAGGAGGTGTTAAAAGCAAGAGCTGTGGAGTCAGAGGTACCTGGGTTTGATTCCCTGGGCTGCCATGAGTGTGGCAGGTTGGCCAAATGTGCTATCTCCTTTTCATCCTCAGTTGTCTTATCTCTAAAATGGGCTAACAGCAACAACAACAATAATAGCACCTACCTCAATGTAGCAGCTTCTAGGTCTAGTATAGACAATATGAAGCCTGGTATAGGACAGTATCTCAAGGCATCAGAGCTGTTTCTGCTACATTATGGAGGGAATATTTGATGCTAGGTATTGTTCTGTGATAAAATAATATACTGCATACATTTGAACATACGCACTTATGTAACTCCCACCAGAAACCCACGTCAGATCCTTCTCTTAGCCCTAAAATACAGCCCTGAGGCACGAAGAAATTAAGCAACCTTCTCAACATGACACGCTAGGGGATGGCAAAGCCAAGGTTGGAAGCCAAGCAGAAAGGCTCCGGGAGCTCAGGCGCCGATGGCTGTCCCATTCGTTGTCATCATTCCTATTGCCACCATCCCCACTACTGTTATTCGGGCGGTGGCTCACATCATGATTGAATGAAGTAAGGGAGACATAAGCCCGGAGTGCACTTTCCAGATATTAGAAAATTTTACTGTTATTGTGAACATTCACGGGCACTGCACGCGTGTGTATGTGTGTGCACCGAGATTTGGGAGCCACACCCTGTCTCAGTGTGTCGGCCTGTATTAGTGACCATAGCAGCCAGACACCTGGATGTGGGTCCAAGTTCTGATTCTGAGAGTGGACCCAAATCCCACCTCTGTCTCATCGTGATCCCCTCCAAGCCCTACGCTCTTACTAGTTAGGATGTGACCTGCGGGTCAGCAGCACCAGCATGACCCGGGAGCTTGTTAAAAATGCAGACTCCCAGGCCCACCCCAGACCCTCAGTTCAGAATCTGCATGGTCAGAAGATGCCCAGGTGACTGGCGTGCACATTGACGTTGGAGAAGCCCCACTTCAGGGGGTTGGGGGCATCTGTCCATCCTTGATGACCCAACGAGGCAGCGTGATCCCCTCTCACAACGTCCAGGTCCCAGAAAAGCCCCATCCCGTGCTGCGAGGATTGCATCTCAGGCTCCCTTTCATCCTTTGCCTCACCCTAATGCTCAGCTGACTCCCTCTCCCTTTTCTCTTCCCCAACAGTCAAATCCTGCATCAACCAGCGGTTACAGAGGCACTCGGAGCAGCCGGGCAGGGATTTCCTCTGTGACATTTACCACCGCAACCAGCTGTCAAAGAAAGAGCTGTACGCCGCGGTCACGGAGCTGCAGCTGGCGGCGGTGGAGACGGTGAGGGTGGGCCCGATTCTCGATCGGGAAATAACCAGCCCGGTGCCGCGTCTTTTCAGGATGCGTTGCAACGAGCCGTGCAACTCACTCATTCCACGAGCACGAACGGACCACTAGCTTAGCGAAGATAAAAACTCCCACGCCGGGTGCGGAGGCGGACCCGATGATGGCAGCCTTTGTGCTCCCACGTGATAGGAGAGAAATCCTCCCAGGGACTCCCGTCCTAGAGACGACACGCAGGAGCAGGGTCTCGGTGTTGCGACAGGTGAAAACGGCTCCGGGAGTCTGGAAGCGGTAGACTTCCGGAGCACACCATCAACGCTCTAGATTTTTAAAAATGGGATATATACTTTGGGTGGCGGTGCATGTTACCTACCTGGGGCTGTTCATGTATGATAAAAATATTGAAATACTCTCTGGAGAATGAGCAAATGTGGTCAGAGTGGAGGCTGGGGAAGCGGATGGGCCATGTTAACCAGGAGGCTTAGGGAGCCATTATTGGGCTTTTGTTACACCCCCGCTGGAAAGCTCTTGGAGTGTTTGAAGGAAGGGGGCAACTTGATCAAGTTTATGCGTTGTAAAGTGGGCTCCGGCTGGCGGGTGGAGAGTGGGTGTAGCGGAGAGAGCGTGCGAGCGGGAGGTCAAGCCAGGACGCTTGGTGCCCGTGAGGTTTTGCAGGCCACTTCCCCTCCACTCAGGCCTGGCAGTGACCCTGACAGGCGGGCTGCCTGTCGTACTGGGCTTTGGTGAAAGTGACAGTTATCTGCCCTTTGGAAACTCTATTTGGTCCTTGTGGTGACAGACCCACTGATAGGCTGAAATTTGTTTCTTTTTTCGTCCTGGCTATTCTGAAAGTCTCATTCGGAAAAATCAGAGAAATTTGAAAGTCTATCTGATTTGGCAGCTTTGCCCTCTTCCTGTTCTGTAAATTAGACTCTTGTACTAATGCCGTCCGCAGTTTATTTGCAGCGGAGGCTGCCAGTCCTCTGATATGAAGAAGCCTGCCTTGGGGACATCTTCTTCCAAAAACAATAAATGCCATTGGCTCCGAATCGCCTTGCACTTTGCTCGTTTATGTGACGGGCACATGGCACGTGGCTAAAGCGCCTTCCTGTCTGCAGAGAAAGGACAACATGACCATTTTTAGTGGACTATTTTGTTTAAATTAGCTTAAAAAAAAAAAGAATGGGCCTAGCCCTGGCTGGCATAGCTCAGTGGATTGAGCACGGGCTGCAAACCAAAGGGTCGCCAGTTCGATTCCCAGTCAGGGCACATGCCTGGGTTGCGGGCCAGGACCTCAGTGGGGGCCATGTGAGAGGCGACCACCCATTGATGTTTTTGTCTCCCTTTTTCCCTCCCTTCCCCTCTCTCTAAAAATAAATAAATAAAATCTTTATAAAAATGTTCAGACTTTAGGCTAAACACTTCTTTAAAAAAAAAGAAGAAGAAGAAGAAGAACAGGCCTAAAAAACAAATACTTCTGACTACCACTGGTGAACATTGTGAAGCTCAAAGCTACACTTGGCTGCTTCCGCCAATATTTTTTTCTCTTCTCGTTGCTTTTGGAAAGGAAATAGAGAATGTCGCTTAAAAGGCCACAAGCCTTTGTCAGAAACTGGGCTGGTGCCTTGAAATTCTCAACTCGATGCTCAAATCTCTTATTTTGGTCTTGGCAGCCTCCTACGAGGGCTCTTTGCATGTGGCTGAAGTCCTGGGTCTAGATAACACCTTTATAGTTTTGTGGTCACTTTTTAGGGTGTGGCAGGAAAAAAAAACCCCTCTTCTTTTAAATTCCAGAAGTGCAGTTTCTTGTGCGTTTGCACTGCAAAAAAATGCTTAAATCTCTTGTAGCAACATTCCTAGGATTTCCGTTCCTCTCTCCCCACTCAATTTTTACATGAAACAATTCTCAAATTAAACTCTCTCTTTTTTGAGTTAATTATAGATGCACATGCGGCACTATAAAAAAAGAGAGAGGCCCCCTGTGACTTGCCCCAGTTTCCCTCAGTGGGACCGTCCGATGTCCGGCGTAGCGATAAACACCATCACAGCCTGGCGCTGACGTCAGTCCTGTCCACCCTCCCCACTTTCGCTCTAGCAGCTTGACCCGCACTCCTCTGTGCGGGTACCACACTATATTTTAAGTCCAAACTATATTTTGGACTTAAATATATTTTCGTACCAAACTATATTTTAAGTCTAACGTGGCAAATTATTTACAGGATTCCATTTTGATTCCCTCAATAAATAAACCACCCTTCACCGATACGTTTTATAAAGTGCATTTGACTGTGCATCCATGGTAATCCCTTAAGGCAAACAGGGATGTGGGGAAAAGCATCCGTAATTTTTTTTTTTTTCCCTGCTGAGCAAGGCGGGAGGCCTCGCCTTGGCTTCAGCACAGACTGGCGTTTTGGCAGCAGAAACTCAAGTTTGTGTCGCTTGGCTTTTCAGACCGCAAACAGCTTAATGTGGATTCTCTACAATTTATCCCGCAATCCCCACGTGCAACAGAAGCTTCTTAAGGAAATCCAGGGCGTGTTGCCTGCGAGGCAGATGCCCCGGGCGGAGGATTTGAGGAAGATGCCGTACTTAAAGGCCTGTCTGAAAGAATCCATGAGGTGAGAACGCGGCCTGCGCCTGTGTGAGTGAGCCTGTATTAGAGAGCTGTCCTCCTAAATACACAGGGAAGGGTCCCTCCCCAAAGACAGCCGCTGTGCCTGGCTCTGAACATCTATCAGACTGGGAAAAAAAGAAAAAGAAAAAGAACCTCAGGACCGTATTCCATTTCTGTCAAAACTCATTTCTATCAAAACGCATTTCTAAATCCCTTGGGCAGATTCTCTTACATCTTGGGAAGTTGGTGTCGTCCCCTTTAAATCAGTATTAATACTTTAATGAATGCTGTAAGCACTCACTAGGATTCTGGGCAGGACTGAAGAATCTGACGTGAAAGCCCAGCCAGGGGACCATATTATCATGTGGTAAGACACAGAGGCATCTTTATTTTTGAGCCTCCGGTGTCACATGTTCTTGGAAAATTCTTTTTCCACCCTTTCTGGAAAACAAAACTAGCAGCATTTAGGATTAGAAGGAAATACCTTTCACTTCATGAAAGGCAGATAAGAGAAAAGGAGAACAAATATCAAGATTCAGGGTGCGGCCCTGGTGGGTGTGGCTCAGTTGCTTGGGGTTGACCCACACACAGGAAGGTCGCCGGTTCAGTTCCCAGTCAGGTCACATACGTAGGTTTCACGTTCAGCCCCTGGCTGGGGTGCATGTGAGAGGTAACTGGTCAATGTTTCTCTCTCACATCAATGTTTCTCTCCCTCTTCTCTAAAAATAAAAAATAAAAATAAATGTAAAAAAAAGATCCATGGCCAAGTGTGAAAAACGAATGCATTTGGAGTCTAGAACAAAACCGGAAAGCCACTGTGACCAGCTCCTAAGCAGGCTCGTGCTGGCAGGTTTTGCCAACCCGACAAAATAAGGAATAAAAACAGATGTAAATATTGGGAAGACAGAGACGCCACTTCCTTGTGAAAAGCTGTGATGAGGTTCCCTTTGGAGCTACGAACTTACGCAGCAATTGCGCACTTGACCAGAATCTGCGTGCCATCAACACTTGAGCTAGAACTTGGTCCGCGCCCACCTTCTCATCTCCGGTTTTGATTTTTCAGGCTCACCCCGAGTGTGCCGTTCACAACTAGGACCCTGGACAAGGCAACGGTTCTGGGAGAATACGCTTTACCCAAAGGAGTAAGTCGAATTTGTGCATTTTGTCCCTTGCAGAGCTTTGAAAGACACATGTTCCAAATACACACCCGATTCCCCTAAACATGTTTACAGGGAAAACATTCATTCTGCAAATACGGAAGAGTCTAACGTGTAGCTGACAGGTTGCATCGTGCGGTTTTAGGGATGAGGGCCACAGAGACAGGCCTGGATTCGGGGGTGGACTTGAGAGAGTTATGTGACTTCAGTGAGCCTCGTCTTTCTGTAAAATGGGGATGATGATACAATCTAGCACTTGGGGTCTTGTGGGAATGGGATACAACAATGTAAAGTGCTTTACCTATTTTGTACCTGGCACGTTTCAGGCCCTCCACGCCCTTTGGCGATCATCATTATTATACGTTTGTGGGTGACTTTTACATTTGTAGGGTGACCACTTTTGTAAGTTTTGCTCTTCAAACGCATTCTGCTTACTTTACATGCCACATGTTTCTGTGTGTCTTTAGACAGTGCTGATGCTAAATACCCAGGTGTTGGGGTCCAATGAAGACAATTTTGAAGATGCGAGTCAATTTCGACCCGAACGATGGCTTCAAGAGAAAAAGAAGATCAACCCTTTCGCACACCTTCCGTTCGGCATTGGGAAGAGGATGTGCGTCGGTCGCCGGTTAGCTGAGCTCCAGCTGCACTTGGCTCTGTGCTGGGTAAGACCCTGGCTGGCTTTCTGCACTTGCGCTCGGTGCTTTTCCACAAGGCAGGAGAAGAGGGCTAATTCTGCCTTTCTGTGCGCACGTGTGTTCCAGATTGTCCGCAAATATGCCATCGTGGCCACGGACCTCGAGCCGGTGGAGATGCTGCACTTGGGGATCCTGGTGCCCAGCCGGGAGCTGCCTGTCGCTTTCCACCAGCGATGAGAGGCTTCAGGTGAGCACCCGGGACGCTGGGCACGACAAAGGTGGGACAGCCCAGAAGTCAGCCAGAGGTGGGCTCGGGTCCCTGCCCGCCACGGATTCTCCCGGTGACCTTGAGTAGCTACTCAACTGTCCTGCCTCCTTTTTTTTCAACTTGTAAAATGGGGAACACAGTAGTATCTACCCAGAAAGTTGATACAAATACTGAATACTCAGCCCAGAGCCTGGCATCAACTACAAGTGCTCAGCAAATGCAAGCTGCTCTTACAGTCTTTGCACGTAATATCACGGGTGGACACGCGTTTTCTGTAAAGGGCCGGTTGGCAAAAATTTTAGGCTTTTCAGGCCATACAGTCTCTTTCACAGCCATTTAACTCTGCCTTGTAGCTTGAAAGCAGCCTTAGGCAATCTGTCAATAAGTAGGCGTGACTGTCGTACGAGTTTTCTGTTGCTGCTGTGACAGATTGCTAAAACTGGTTTAGATGATATAACTGTATTAGGTTACATTCTGTAGGTCAGAGGTCTAATACGGCTCTCACCAGGTGTCGGCGGGGCTGCATTTCTTTCTAGAAGCTCTCAGGGACTCTCTCCCACCCTTGCTAATTTGGGTTGGCAGCAGAATTTAGTTGCCTGTGGTTGTAGGACTGGGGCCCCGCATTTCCTTGCCGTGAGCTGAGAGCCGTTCCCTGGAGTGGCCTGCCTTCCTGGGTTCACGCCTCTTGGTCCATCTCCGGCCCCGTCCCCGGCCAGGGCTGAGCCCCTCGCCAGGCTCACGCCGCTCCTCCTCCTCCTGTCCCGTCTCTCTGACGGGCTGTTAGGCAGGTAACCTCCCCACTCAGGGTCCAGAACCTTAACACCTCTGCCAAGTCCCCTCTGCCATCCATGTAAAGTGACGTAGCCACAGGTTCCAGAAACTGGGGCATGGATGTTGTTTGAGGGCCATTATTCTGGCTGACAAGGCTGCATTTCAATAAAGATTTATTTATAAAAACAGGTGGAAGGCCCTATGTGGCCCCAGGACGTGGCTTTACGGACCCTTGGCCTATGAGTGCGTGTGGCTACCGGCCTATAGTAAATAGACTGAAACGCTCTCCCCGCCCTCCCTGCCGAGGTGGTAACAAGTCAGCCTGGGAAGTCTCTGATACCATCTTCTGTGGGGATACAGCGTTTCCAACCTGTGGCTTTCTCGAATTCCATGTCAGTGTTCAAAGTCAATTTCAATCATTCTAGGTTTTCCAACAGGATCTCCTAAAGGTCGCCTAGAATTAGTTGCCGATGGCTAGCTGCGAGGTGAGGGGCATTTGCTGATAGGTGGTCATTTAAGGGAGCACGCAGCCGCGGACGGAATTTCTGAGTGAGGCCCACATGGGTTGCTGCCCCGGGGCCTGGTCCCACGAGGTGACTCGTTAAGAGCTGAGCATCTCAGCAGCGCTGAAACAAGTGGGATGCCGAAGGAGTTCCAGCTGAATTTTGAAACTCCCCCCACTTCGGCAAGGCTGTATGAACATCCATCGTGGCCAACCCGACCTTTGGCAAGAGCCTGGGGCAGGTTTTGGTTTGGGTATTTATTTATTTATTTTTTGGCTGATGATCCTTCATTTAATCACACTTCTTGGATATATAATTGGAATGTACTTTCTTTTCCAGATTTTTTTTTTTCCACCGACACCTGGAGCAGAGAGTTGTGCTCTCCTGCAGGCGAGGTGCTCGTGGCTTCTCCAAGACTCCAAAGCAAACTTCCAGCCCACGGAGGACATGAGGGCACAGTGTCTCTCTTCTCCCTTTCGTACAAGCGTTCCAGGGGCTGCGTGCCCAGTGGATAACGGCACCTGAGATAGTATCTGACTCAGGGAAGTGGATGAAGTGTTGTCTTCCAGGTCAAGTGCTGGCTTCCACGTGACCAAGGTCAGCACCATCTGATGTACACGGACTTGCCTGTGATCTTGTCCCCTCCTGCATTTTCCATGACGTGATAGAAAGGCTGAGCGCTTGTCGGTCAGGTACAAGTCACTAAATGCTTCTGTCCCTGCTCAGCCAAATTCTCCACTTGCATCTTTACTGCTGCGGTGTTAGTTTACAGAATCACAATAAAAAACCTACTGTAGCCAAATTGTCTGGAGCTCAGGGTAATATTGACAATCTATTTATTGTAACTGCTTAATGTAATATTTGGAAAACCATTTTGCTTAATAACATAAGCAAAGCTACATGTTCCTGTGGTGCTGCATTTTAAAATAAGAGCATCGCTGGGAAGTTAGAGAATACCTCTCTTAGAAGTAGTTTCATGAAGTCAAAACCTCTTATGTAAGAAGACCTTAATGATTTCCTGGTCCTCGTTTGGTTAAAGGATCCTGAAATTCTTTACTTAGTTAATGTATTTCCTCTATGGCATTAAGGAGTTGGATCGATAGTTTTAAATTGTATGTGTATGCATGTATTCTAATAGCACTTTAAGTCATATTTAAAAATATATGGTATTTCATTTAGTATCTGTGGTTTGAGGCAATGTTATAATGTTCAGCCAGAGCTTAAAAATATTTAGTGACTTCCCAATAGATGGGCTTAATTTCCCATCTATAGAATGGGACAGTAGCAAAGTGGATGTACATTATAGATTAATTATACCTGGGGGGGGCAAAGTTAGGTTTACAGTTGCTCAAGTAAATAATTAATAAAAAATAATCCAAGCATAGATGCTGTGTTTCAGATACAACTGTAAACCTACTTTTGCCCACCCCTGTATAATATAGTCTTGTGTGATTTGAACTTTTGGGGCAAATATGATTTCATAAATGGGAACTGCATAGAGATTTATGCAATACTTATAAAACTTTTTTAAAAACTGTGTTTACATATGGTTTCTTTATGTAAGAAGAATTTTGACTACCACTTTTCTTAAAAGCATACTATATATTTCTGTAATTTGATAAAGAGTTCCCTTTTCAGGTTATATTTTTAGAATATTTCAGGAGTATACATTTCTGTCTTTATATTTGAATACATATGTACAGTTTGCTAAAATAGGTATATGCTTCCTCTTGCTCTGAAATTATTTTTAGAATTATAAATTCCTGTGTTTTCAGATTTCATCTGTGTATCTTTTTTGAATTCTCTGAAAGAATAAAGATTTTAAAACTTGAGAAATGTTTCCTCTTCATCGCACTTGTTACAACAAAATTTTAAAATTTATATTTTGTCTTACTAGAAAAATTCTCATGAGGCCACTTCCCAACCTCTGTATCACAAAACCTACCTTTATGAAAATCTGGACTTCAGTAGCAGTTGTACAGAAACATGCTTGCTTAAATAGCAAATAAGTTTCTTCCCCCCAACTTGCTTACATACAGGGTCCAGCACAAATAACACCCCATTTTTATTACAAAAATCTTGTATCACAAAATCCTAAGCATGTAATTCTGTCACATAACAATATCACATTCAAACACAACATATGACAGTGTAGGTGAAGTGTTTGAATTACAACTGTAAGTTATTCCACACATCTTATTACCCTACCAAGCCCTCTGGAGCAGGCGTTACTTCTGCCCGACCCTGGACCTGGACCACAGCAGAAACCCCCCAGCTGATCTCCATCTTGCCCCCCCCCCAGTCTCTTCCTCACACATTTGCCCCATGGGTCTCTTCAAGACCCGATCGTGTCTCGTTCCTGCTTTTGGGCTTCCCGTGGATCCTCAGAAAGCCAATGCCTTCAGCTGGACCTCGGTGTCCTGTAAAGGGTGGCCCCCCTGACCCACAGGCCCCCCGCGTGCATCGGACTCCCCCTGGATGCCCCAGACTCTGCCACACCGGCTCCTACCAGCTCCTCTGTTTCTTAAACACCACCCGCCCATCCTTTGCCACCTTCCTCTGTCTCTCTTCCCCCTTCCCTCTGCACCGTGCAGACCCCCGACCGAGCTTCCTGCGGGACGTCTTCCCTGATGACCAAGATCCCCGGAGGCAGACCCCAGGACCTGGGTTCATCAGGGAAGGGACACCCGTGAGGGAACGAGAGCAGCAGGAGAGGGACCAGGAAGGAGCTGCGGAGGGTGCCATTGGCGGGAGTTCCCACCTGGGCCCGGCCCTGGGAGCTTTCCAGGGCAGCACACGGTGCACAGTGTGCTCCTCTGGGACTGCCCCTGGGGCCGTGAAGTCCCAGGTGCTCCAGCCCTCAGCCCGTCCGTGCGAAATAGCCACAGCAGCCCACGGGGGTCTGGGAGGGAGGCAACAGCTGCCATCCAACGGAAACTGAACATCAGAAGCTGGGGGGCGCACCCCAATGGACAAAGGGTGTGAGGGCATCTTGGGGACACACGGCTGTGTCAGCTACCCCTCACCCACCTGAGCATGCGGCCCAGAGTGGACGCTGACAGATAAGGTTGGAACCAGGGTAATAATAACTAGTATCTATTGGCCGCTCTGCACCAGATGTCCTCGGGAGCTCTCGAGACACACCAGTCACCCCACCCCCACCACACGGTGGGGGTTATAGTTCTCCCCACTTCACACCTAAGGAAACAGAGAGGGCCATGGCTCCAGGGCTTGTGCCCTGCCTCCCACAGCAGGTCCCTGTCCTCTCGAACTCCCCACGATGGCACACTGACACGATTATGTGACCGATACCACCTACATGTACACACACACACACACACGCACAAATGTAGGTTCGATGAGGACAGGGGCCTGTGTGCCACCGTATCCATGACACCTGGCTTCGAGCTCATAACAGGCTCTCGGTAAACATGTTTTCTTCATCGAATTGCCCTTCTTGGTAACGTTCGCCTCAGCCCTTAGCCCTGGCTGGTTACCTCGCACTGCCTACCTTCCTTCAAGGGTTTAGTTCCTCCTCCGCCCGATCCAGCGCCAGGGAGAGCAGGACACACCTCCTTACAGGGCTGATGACGACAGCAAGGAGACGTCCTCCGAGGACTGAAGGACGTATGTGCGATACGGCTCATGTAACACCAATGCACAGGCTACGGTAACATGATGAAGTTTACTACAGACACACGCAACTATAAGTAAATGTAAAATGCGGTAATACGATGCATAATAAGCCGCGTCTGATGTAGGTAGCTTGTCCCCCCGCGTGCTTCCCCGAGTCAGCCCCACCTTCGAATAGCCCTGGCTCACTTGCCCCGCAGAACAACTGTGCTGGTTCACCACCTGCATCAACTCGGCCAAACTCTGGGGCCAGTTGTGCGGCCCTTTCCTGCACCGTAACCCAAGCATTCCTCGCACAGCCCTGTCAGGGACCTTCCCTGGGTTTGTGAGAGGCTGGGAGAAGGCAGATATCTTGCTCACACAGTAAACAGAAGCCTTAGCCCCAAACCCCGGCCTCCCTGACTCCAAGCCCCCGTGGCCAGTCGGGTCATCTGTCAGCAGGTGCTTAGCATGAGCCTGTTAACAACCCTGGTTGAAAGCCAAGGCTCCGTTTATGATTCAATGTAATTTGTTGAGCTTTCTGCAATCTCCTGGCTTGGACATTGATCCAAATGACTTAATCGCTTACTGCTGTCCATGACTGTTGGGTCCTGCAAACCTCCCCTGATCAGCAAAAAAATATGTGCAGAACTCTTAACCATCAGGATGCTCCGCACCTGGGCCTTGTGCGCAGCGTCGACTCCCAAGCTTTAGAATTAATTACAGGTTTTGCACAGTGGACACTTTTCCCTTCCAAATTCATTTTTGCTTTAGCGAAAATGAGTGTGAGACACTTTCTATGCATGCTGGGCGACGAGGCGAGGTGAAGGGGAGAAAGAGGTCTGGGAGTTAAATCGAAACCAAGCCAAGAGTTGATGGCACGTACTTGAACGATAAATGCGCTGTAATTGGTTTTCATTTCCTTTTCTAACCCTCACCTGAGGACATTTTTCCATTGCTCCTAGAAAGAGAGGACGGGAGTAAGGGAAAGAGAGAAGCATCAGTGTGAGACAGAAACACTGATTGGTTGCCTTCTCGTATGCGTCCCCACTGGGGATCGATCTCACAACTTGAGTATGTGCCCTGACCAGGAATTGAACCCGAGACCTTTCAGTCTACACCAGAATGACACTCCAACCACTGAGCCACACCAGCCAGGGCTCATGTGTTTGTTTGTTTGTTTTTAAATAAGGTAATTTCCGCCTTCAGTTAGTTCATTTACTGTTGATTCTTCTTCCCTTATAATTTGCCCTGGTATCTTTGTACCTGGTGACGTCTATCGGAGGCCAGTAAGTGTCCTCTGGTGGATGGCAACACCAGTTGGTGGGTGACAGCTGCCTGACATTCAGTATTGAGAAGGGTTCTAAGGTTGAGCCCAGACACAGCAGGGAGAGACCGTAACTTTCTGGCAGTGTTTGCCAACAGCCTGTTATATATTTGCCCACCCTGTACACGCTCTCATCTGAATGGCGAACTTGCAAATATGTGATGAGAATAGCTTACATTTATCAAGCACTAACTGTGTGCTTGGCACTGTATTAAATATATTATGTTGATTTTTTCAGTGCTTTTATTAAGGATACGCAAGTACCCCTCCAATATACGTGCAAGATAAATTCTGCAAACAAATAATTTTCATTACTGATACTGTGTGTGTTTATAATTATCTTCTGGCAATACTAGTTCTTTTTAAATTTCCAGTGCTGTTATTAAGCTTACTTTTGAAATCAGCTGATTTACATTTAAAGGGGAGATGGTGGTAAGTGAATGACATTTCAGGAGGCAGACAAATTAGGCACCATGACCGTGTCACAGGAATGGCTGGAAATTAGGAAGGGCTGGAATTTAATAACCCTGTGACGAAGGTGTGAGCAGACTTTCATTTTACAGTTGAAGAAACGGAGGCTTAGAAATTAACAAGAGGCTTAAGTTCATGGAACTAGTACGTGATACAGCCAGGATTTGAACCCGGGAAGTCTGACTGTGGAGGTCAAACACTCAGCTGGCCCCCCATGTTCCTTACTGCCCAGTAGGCGCCTCTGGGTGCAACTTCCTCCGCTTGAGTATGGGCAAGATCTGCTTGCTTCTATCCAATAGGCTGTGTCAAAGGGATGGATGTCACTCACCTGGTTGTAGACCAGGTGAGGTTAGAGACCATTGTAACATCTACCCTCCCGGAGACTCTCTCCCTTGCTGGTTTTCATGACTACACAGCTATGCTGGGGAGGCTCGCATGGCAAAGAATGGAGGGCAGCCTCCTGTTAGGAAGGAAAGTCCAAAAAGCACTTACTAGGTCTTGGATTAATCACAACTGGCAACATGCACCAATTCATCCAATATCTATTAAATCCTTATCTATTAAAGCACACACTTGTTAAGGATAAGGGCATTCTGCCCTCATATTCCAAGAGCTGTTTCTTATTGCCACCTTGAAATTCTCTGTTCTCCACAGTGCAATTCACTAGGGGGACAAGCTCATCCCACCTTTCAAGTTTTGACTTATTAGTTCTGTTTTTTAACCCCGAAATTGTAGAAAATCATCTGAGATCATTGTTCTCATATACTGTCACAGTTTTTAGCTCCAGGTACATTTTAACAGTAGGAAAACCCCACAAATGAGTTATATACTTCTTGTTGAAAATGAATAAATGAAAGCAAGGGAATAACAAGGAAAGACACTGATGTTTTTGAGATGCCAATGAAGTGAATTCTGGCTTTCATTAAATAACAGAGGCAGATTATTCATTAAAATCATAAGGCCACAAAGATGAGCTCAGGGTTGCCTTGCAGAGGTACCTTGTTGGCTAAGACCTAACTGCAGAGACAGCGGGAATAAAGCAAATATGTAGCCATCATGTTCTTAATGAGATTCCTGAGACTAATTCCATCGTTCCTGTTTTTCTTACAGTTTCCGGAGAAAGGTGCTGAGTCTGACTTTGGACAAGCAATCAGTCGGTCTGCCAAATCTTTGCAGGGTCACTAGCAAGCGACCTGGGAAAAAATTCATATTAAGTTTTTAAACGTCTACGAGTGCCGGAAGAGCTTAAAATAGTTAACTCATCAACCAGCCCTGAACGAACTTAGGATAAGCTTGTGTAGCATATTCCTTGTAGGGACCAGAAAAAAAAAAAAGCAGAAAACAACTTCGTTTGAGGAAAGGACATTCAATTGTGTAGGTCAACATCCAACTTCTTAGGAAATGAATGACTATGGTAGCTATTCATGCTCGGGCAGATCTAACGAAATCACATTTTATCTCTGAATTTCTAAATAACTTTGAGAATCTTGGGAGCACGTAAAGTTGCACCAGTCTTCTCAGATGAATTGGGTAACTTGTCTTTTCCTGTTGTCAGAAGAACTTTGGATTATTGGTCCCTTAAAATGGAGTTGTAAAACCCACCCACAAAATTACACAGTGTGGAGAAGACTGGCTATATCATTTTCAGGGTTCAGTCACCAATGAAAACGAGGGGTTCCTTGTTTAAAAAAATTAAGAATTTCCAGAAGTGGCGCAAAGAATTTCAGGAGAGTGGCACGGTGCAAGGCCCGCCCTTCTAAGCGCAGGGCCCCAGGTGATGGCCCCAATCGGGTCCCACACCCCTGGAGTCAGTCCTGACAGGGGTCTGAGGACCACTGACCCCGTTCAGCTTTCCTGTTTCTTCTTGGGTCAGTTTAAGGAATTTACATATTTTCTAGAAGATTGTCGATCTCACTTAAAGTTATAAATGTATTGGCACATAGTTGCTTGATGTACTCTCTTACAATTTCAAAATACTATAATTGCAAGATTTTAAAATCCTTATCATTTCATCATATCCTCTCTAGCTCTCAACCAAAATCCATGTCCACAGTCTTCCAAAGAACAACGCCTTGGGTTTCCTTTCTCCATTTCATTAATCGATGATTTCACTTCTATTATTTCTTTACTTCTACTTTCTCTTTATTTCCGCCCCTCCCCCCCGGCTTCTGTGGCCCTAGATACTAAAAATAGGACTGGCAATCTTTCCTTCAAAAATCACAAGTTTAAGAAATACACTTTTAGTTTCAAACTTTGGGGTTCAAAATCATGTACGGGGCTGGTGAGTGAGAGGAGATTGTGTTCTAAACCAAGGGGTCAGCTCCAGCCTCAACTGCTCACATCTGCGCCCTCAGAACAGGTGGCCCAGGTCCTACACGGGGGCTGGCCTTCAGGGTACAGATGTCACTTCACAATTGGTCACCCTTGTGAATATCACTTTGGAGGAACATCTTCCCATACATAAAAACAAAATAAATAGCTTTTTTAATTAAATAGCCCATTCATAGCCATGGATGATGAACTTCCCAAAAAACCCCAACCACCTTCATTTACAAAAACAGATGTCCAGCCCGGGGGCTGTGGGTGGCCAGTGCGGTCTTTCTAAGTACGACATTAAAACAGGAGGGAGAGCCCCACTCGCCTTACCTTCGTCCCTGCTCTGCTGAGCGACAGCACCCGCCATGAAAGCGCTGGGGGCAGGAGGCTGGGACGTCACCAAGCGACATCGGCCCAGCCTCACCTAGTGAATTACATGGGTCTAATTCTCACGGCACCCAGATGCCGCAAGTCCATGCATTCTTCCCAAGAATCTTTGGATGGCAAAGGTGTAGATAAAATAGTTATTTGATTTGAATAAACAAACAAACGCTTTACCCATAGGACGAACATTTATTTATTCAATAAACATTTATGGAGCACTTAACCCCAGCCAGCCATGGCACTCAGCATTTCATAAGTTTATCTCGTATAATTCCCATAGCAGCTTTGCCCTCGATTTAGAAACTGGATGCTTAGAAATGTGACTTTGCTAGACAGTGGCAGCTCGATCAAGGCTTCGAATCCAAGTCGACCTGGGGCCAAAGTTCCCAGCTACTACCCAGTCAGATGGCTATCAATTCATCAAGATGCCTCATTTGCTGAGTCTTCGTGTCCTCACAAAATGGAAGAGAAATATCCTCCACCTTTCCTCTTTCCCTCGTTGCAATACAGGAAGACAACAGGAAACCGTGGTTTTAGAAAAAAGGCACAATCTCGGTTACCAATTGTTGCACAAGAAGTTGCCCCAAAACATGGGGCTTTTAAAAGCCTCTACGTTGTGCCATTTTCATGGGGAGGAGATTCAGGGCAGCTCAGCTGGGCAGCTCTGGCTTGGAATCTCCCGTGAGGCTGAGATCCAGGTGTCGGTCGGAGTTCAGACACCTGAAAGCCCAGCGGAGGCCTGGGAACCTCGTCCCAAGATGCCTCCCTTGTGGGACAGGCTAGGGGACCTGCTGGTAGGGAACTTGTGTCCCTCACTGCATGGATGTCTCCAGAGGCTGCCTGAGTCTTCTCACAACACAACCGACCTCCCCTGGCGAGAGCAATGCAGGAAGGGCAAGGCAGAAGCCACAATTCCTTCTAGACATCAGCTTGCAAGCAACACAGGCCATTTCTGCAAGGTCTTGTTGGCTATGCAGGTCTGCCCTGCTCAGCATAGGAGGGGACGTTGCAAGGGCTCGGGCACCAGAAGATGAGAGTCGCCGGGAGACACCTCGGAGACTGCTACCCCTGTACTCTGCATGGAGAAGCTAACAGCAGAAGCTACCACGTACTGAAGGGCTCACCACGTGTCCAGAACGTGCTCAGCACTCTGCATGTATTATTTCATTTTAGATGCACAGCAGCTGCATCCACTCGTTACTATCATCAGACCTGGCGTACAAATGACCACACAGATTTGGGTAAATGAAGAACCTTGCGTGAAGTCATCTGCCTGGTAAGGAGGAGCCTAGACATGGAGCTAGGGTTTTATTGCAAAGCTGGAGGTCTTAAAAACTCTATTTTATCACTTGATTTTATATGCATTTTTTTAAACAAAGTTATCCAGATCAACCTCAGTGGATCCGAGTGTCTCAGCCTCGGCATTTAGTGATATGTAGGGCAAAATAATTCTTTGCTGGGGGGGTGTTGCGGAGTATTTAGTAGCATCCCTGGTTTCTACCTGCTGGGTGCCAATGGCACCCTCTCTCAGTTCTGACAAACCACAGAGGTCACCAGACAGTGTCACTGTCCCCACGGGGGCAAAATCGCCCCATGCGAGAAGCACCGCTCTCTCAGTAAATACCTCCCTCATCAGGCTTGTTCTCTGTGGAGATTCCATTTAAGGATAACGCAAAAGGTCAAGCACGAGAGCCAAATGCCATTCCTTAGAATGAGAGTTGTAAAAGGCGCACGCATTCATTCCCCAATTACTGTCTCCCTGGAGACCTGCACACACAACGTTAAAAATGCCTCTACCGGCAGTCATGACCTTACCAAGAGACGTAGGCATGCGCCATCAACTGTTGGAGGTGAACACCCGCCCTGTGGATTAGCACAGGAACAAAGAACTGGCTTGTCAGGCCAGATTAGGGTGAGCAAATTATGAACCCCAGGAGCAACTGAGGTAATTGTAGCAAGAGGTACGGTTTCTAGAACGCATTCCACCTACCCAATTCAGAAGGAATTTTATCTGTCTTTGAAGCAAAGTTTAGGGAATGAGTATGTTTCCACACCAGCGTTGAAACTGCTTTGGGAATCTATGCGTTACTAATGTATTTACCTTGCAACGTGAACGGTCCCCATGGGTCTTGTACCAACAGTCAGAAAAATGACTTGTGATCGTGATATTATTGCTCAAACCGCACTGTCAGTAACTCAGTTCTAGACAATGGCTTTGGGAAACATGTTTGTCTCAACAAGTCGATGCGTTTTTATCCACTGTTGAACAATTAGGCGGCTGATTAACTGGATACAAATGTTATAGAGGAAAAAAATCAGGATTTTTTCCCCTTGCCTACCGTCATTTGAACATAGACTCATTTGATTCAAATCATTTGAATCGATAGCTGGAAATCTCTCAGATTTCTAGCAATTTCTGGCAACTTGTGGAACATTAAACCATCACACAGTATAATAAGGATTATGTGCTCAGCTTAGCAGTTGACAAGTTTTGAACATCATGAGCTTTGGGGTCAGGCAATCTTGTTCTCAGCTACTTTGCCAGAACCTAGCCTAGTAACTGGCACATAGAAAGTGCTCAAAAACCTCAGGTTTTATATAAAATAAATGAATACTCTTGAAAATTCCGTGACCTTCTTTCCTAGAAAACTCACAAGAAACATAATTCTGGAATGGATTAGAAACCCCATTTCTTATTCTTCGCCATGTTTCAAATAATCTTTTAACACCTCTTGATAGAAATGCCTGAATCATCAGCTCATCCTTCGACTCTGAGAGTTGACTAGACATTGCACTGGGCTTGAACTTAGGTGCTCCTGGGGGGCTGGCCCAACGCTCGACTCGCAGCTCCTCCGAGAATGAATGGGGAGCCTGCCAAACTGTACCACACAGAGGGGAGTATCTTTATCCTAGGTCTGAGCTTGTGGCATCCTGAACATGCATCACCAGGGTTTGTTAAGATCACCGGGTTCGCTGCCCCGCTGATTCAACCTGTCCACACACCTGACTTCCCGAAAGGCATTGTGACAACACTGAATGCTTTGAAGCACTTCGAGGAGGAGCTGCATTCTGTAGGAATAAAAAAGGAATGAGAGCATAGACTGAGGATTCGTCTGCTGATCGTCACGGCTAAATTTGGTATAACCACGGTCTCGCTTGGATCTTCACGTCGATCGTGACCTGGGACGGAGGATTATCTCCATTTTCCAGGTGAAAAGATGGAAGTGTAGGGAGATTAAGCCATGCGTCACAGGCCCCAGAGCTAGTGAGTGGTAAACCTGGTCTTTGAACCCCATCACCTTTTGACCCCAGAGCAGGGGCTCACAGCCGCTATGATTTGTGTCTTCAAATGAGCATCTGAAAGGAAGACAACCACATCACGTAAGTTGGAGTTACACCTGAAGGAGACGGAAAGACCCGTGTGCGGGCCCTTCCTCCGCCACAGAGAACAGCGAGGACCTGTGCGGTCAAAAGTTACTGTGAAACGGGGGCGTGTGGTTTCCAAGGCTAGATCATAAACGGCTTTATGAGCTACGGTGACTTTCACCTTGCACTATCTGGGCTCACCGTCTCAGGGAAAGCCGGCCACCGTGTCATAAGGATGCTCAAGAAGTCCTCTGGAGAGGTCCATGGGACAAGGTCCTCCTGTCCACAACCAGGACCGACGACCTACTCACTCGGGGGAGGGAGCCAGCCTGCACAGGAATCCCGCAGCCCAGGTCAAGCCTTCAGGCAAGGAGAGTGCTGGCCACACCCCGAGAGCCGTCGCAGCGGAATCCCCAGGTAGACCTGCGCCACGCCATCTCTGGGTCCCCGATCTGCGCATACCGTGCGGGACAAGAACGCTGCCTGTTGTAAGCCGCCGAGGTTTTGTGCGCTCTGTTACCCAGCAACAGCCAGCCAGCCAGCACAGAAGGAACGGGTGTTTCCCGGGGAGCGATGACGATGAGGAGGAACCTGGGATGGAGGAGGAGGAGGGAAGTGAAGAGATGTGGGGAGTGCGGAAACAGGTGGATGGATATCACCGAATAAAATGACACTTCGTTGCCATGGTCTACACAGCCGGGCCCGGTTGCTCTCGGACACGGGCTCTCTTTCGCGTGCTCTTGCTCCCTAAGCATAGCCGCAGGCTGACCCTGCTGACCCTGCCGGGCTGAGTGCTAGCGCTGCTTCAGCAAACCAAGCTCAGTCCCGCCGGAGGACGTTTTCAGCTGCAGTCCGCTCACCAGGGACACTCTTCCTCTAGGTCATTACACTGCTGGCTTCTACTCGTTCTTTAGGCCTCCACATAAAAATCCCTTCTTCGTCCCTGGCTGGTGTGGCTCAGTGGATTGAGTGCTGGCCTGCGAATGAAAGGGTTGCTGGTTCAATTCCCAGTCAGGGCACATGCCTGGGTTGTGGGCCAGGTCCCCAGATGGGGCCACATGAGAGGCAACCACACATTGATGCTTCTCTCCTTCTCTTTCTCCTTCCCTTCACCTCTCTCTAAAGTAAATAAATAAAGTATTTTTTAAAATCACTTCTTCAGAGAGAACTGTCTCCTCTCCCCTAATGATACCATCACCAGCCCCCGCCACTCGATGAGATGCTCTTCACTTCCTTCAGCACTAAAATCATTTCCTCCGTTTACTTATCTCCATAAGACGATGAGAGGGAATGAAGCTTACCTGTCTCGTCCACTGCTGCGTTTTTCCAGCATCTCAAACCAGCCACTTCCAACCTTTCCCATCACAGGGCAGACATAAACTAAGGACTACAATTCTGCAGCAGACCCCAAAATATATTTCTTGCAGATCTGACCCAAAAATAAGTATAATTTTGATTCATTCACACTGGATGGCTATTGTTGTGTTGGCTATTATCTTTTTCTTCCAATTTGACAATCTAAAGGAAAAGAGGTCAGTGCCCCTGACTCAACAGTCAGGCAGTGTAGGCTTCAAAAATTCTCGTGGCGCACCGGTTGGAAAACCTCAGCCATAGTGGGGTCGTTGTAAAAACTACTGAATGGATGGATGCATAAAAGGAAGCAAAGAGACGGAATAGCTTGACTCCTGGCTGCGATGAACAGTACAAAGTACTGAGGACAAAGAAACGCCAGTTAGGCAGTAACGGAGAACACGCAGGGAGCAGCAACACCTTTAGCCTCGGAGGACTCCAAACAGCCACTCCTGACTCACATCCAGGAGCGAACCCAAGCACTGCGGAACCAGGTCCGGGTGTCTGAGTGGGAATCGCATCGGCAACGGTTCGGCTGTGTCAGGGGAGACGCGGGAAGGGCTCTCGGACGTGTCCAAGCCTCCGCCACTAAACTGTATCTAATCCCATCTTGGGAAAGGGCGGAAGCACCCACCTGCACCTCGTTGGGGCTTCTTCGGCCTCCCGAATACGGCCACGCGGTGCCATCAGAGTTTTCCGAGCACCGGCGCTCCGATTTCACAGCACCCTTTGCAGCTGCAAAGAAAGCTCCGCCCAAACATGAGTGAGCTTGTACTCCTTCCCGACCACACACCGCTGGATGCCCCGCCCTCGCTGGACACTCCGATTTTGGCGGCAAGGCGTTGTTGGCGGCTGGAGCCGCAGCAGCCTCGCCCCAGTGATGAATTTACGGGCTGTCGACATGTCGCATGTTGGCATTTCTGATTATTAAGGACAAAACCAGGGGTAGTTTGGATTTTATGCCCAACTACCTGGTGCTCAGGGTCTGGAGTTGGGCAGCTTTCAACTTCAAAGGGTGTGAGACCCAGTCTCGTGTCCATTTGAATCACTAACCCCTCAGAGCCGATCTCAGATCCCAGCACATTGTAGGGCCACTGAGCACCTGCTGGGTGTCTTAACCCGGATGATAGATGTCTGCTTCGAAAGGGAAACGGCTTTCCCTCTCTGAGGAAAGGCACACATTTCTGTTTTGAAACAATTACCACGGCAATAATGAATTCATCTTCGTCTTTGGGAAATGGGTGATTAGTAACCATGAATTCCTAATAGAGGTGGATTTCACGTGGCACCTTCAGGAGCTCACAGGCATTGTGTACAGCGACGGGTAGCTTCGTTTCTGAAGGCTAAGCACCGCTTTGGGGTGGGGCCCACGAGCCGTCTGAGTGAGGAGAAATGAAAACAAACACACACACAAAATGATGGTTAAAGGAAATGAGGAAATCCACCGAGGAACGTATTCTGAGAAGAGATTTTCGATGTTTAGGCTATTTTTCTTTTCTCCCTTTTCCCCCCTTTATCTTGGGTATTCCCACCCCCCTCTTACTACAACACGTAAGTAGTAGTCACTTATCTAAAAGAACCCTACAAAAATCTTGGCTCCTGTCATAACGAAGACCAGCCCTCCTATCCAGAGGACACAGTCCTGAGCAATTTCCCCAGTTATCCTGAGGGTGCCTCCTTCCTTCCCCTGGGAAGAAAATGACAGGCACATAAGAGAGTGCTTCGTGGTTTTGAGTGGAAGTTTAGGACCTTCATTAGGCTGAGAAAGGCCAGGGACAGAAAAATTGCTGAGCAGAGGAGGAAGAATAGGAGAGAGGACAGAGGGCAGAAACATAGAAGGAAAGAAAGTAAAAAATCGCAGAGATGCTGACTTGTCAGGCAAACGCAAAACAAAGCCAAGAAAGTTCGTGGGCGGAAAGGGTGGATCCATGGACCGTGAGGCGCCCACGTAGCTATGGCCAAAGGAAAGACTTCTGAGAAAGGATGTCATAGGTGGACTATGTCTGGGTCGCATCACTCTTATCCATCTGTGAGTCTCTCCAACCGGATCCACCTCTGCTTCGTCAATTCCTCCCAAGCGGCTGAGCTCCACCAAGCTCCCCGCTCTTTTGCGAGTGGCCGTATTTGGGCGCAGCAAACAGGAGTTCGGCATCAGCCAGAACGGGAAGCGCGAGAGCATCACTCCTATCCCCTGTCCTGCCACGTGGCTGCCAATGGCTGCATCTCCTTCCTCTACCGCCTCAGCTCTCACTGGGCACCTGTGAGAAATATTTCCTCTTTCGCCCCTTCAGGATACACCTTAGTCCTGGCACAAGGAGATTTCCTGAAAGAACTCGCAAATGAATGAAAGGAACAAAAGAAGCAAACGTTTGTTTCTAATAACCGGGGAAGTGCACCCAACCACATGGTCCCAACATGAACTTATTGTCCTTGGGAAAAAAAATGAATGAATGTCCTTTTCCTCCAGAGGCAGATAAATGACATCAGCATGACCCACACGGGTGCCAAGCTAGCCAGCTAGCTCCTTTTCTTTTTTTAAGTAAAGGCGAAGCAGTCAACCAGACAAAAGAACTTGAAGTCCTAATACCATTTCTAGAAATGACCTCTCAGAAGAAAGAAATGATATTTGATGAGGAAAAACACTTAAAAATAAAGCTGAGGAATGGGCCAGGACCCCAAACCCACAGGTGCCCACTTAGAGCACTGCCGGCCAAGCCTCAGCGTGAGCCAAGGCCCCTTCCCTGGACCACGTGCACAGACCAGCCACGAAGTCACTGCTCAAGCCCAGGAAAGGGGCAACCCAGACAGAGAAACCTGGAGACTGGGAACTCCTCTGCTGAGCATCTGACTCTCCAAGTACATAAACCAAGCGTCTTCGGGCACACTGGTGAGACAGGGGTCTCCTCCCACACACTCTGGGAGGTTACCATGCCTCTGAGTTAAATTATGGCCCAGAAATCACCACCATCGATAGGGGCTCCACTAATTACTGGGTGAACTCATCAGGAGCTCTGTACACAGCAAAAAAAAAAAAATATTAAAATTCTCAAAGGAGGAAAACAACATCCCGTGGGGATGGGTCCAGAATTCCTCCTGGTGAGCACAAGACATACCACCCACTTTCCCGGGCTTCGTCCTCAGCGAATACTGCATTGGAGTAGCACCACAGATTTAGGGGAGTTTATTATCCCCTGCTGGTGGATTCTGAGGAAGATTAATAACAATCACCAATTAGGCCCTGGTGGGGTAGCTCAGTTGGTTAGAGCATTGTCCCAATATGCCAAGGCTGTGGGTTCAATTCCAGGTCAGGGTACATACAAGATTCAGCCAAATCAACCAATGAATGCATAAATAAGTGGGACAGCAAATTGATGTTTCTCTCTCTCTGTCTCTCTCTCTCTCTCTCTCACATACACACACACACACATGCACACACACATCAATAAATAAGATTCTTTAAAAAAATTAAAAATGGCCAACTGGCTAACAATAAGCAGTAGAAAAACCACAGGAGAAATGGGAAGGGAAGTCAGGCAACCACTCTGGGAAACAATTTTGTAAAGACTGTCACGCCTCTCGGGGTTGAAGACGCCACGTGTCCAACAGAATAAGCCTCTAAAGGCTTGAAAAGATTCCGATTTGGCCGCAATGCTATTTCTCTTACAGAAAAGGCTAACGATGTGTCTTTGAGGCCTGCTCCCCAGAACCGGTGATCACGTGCATGAGATTGGGGGCGACGTCACGGTGTCATGTGCTCCTCCTTCCACACAGATTGGGATCATGACGGAGTATTACGTGAGTGTCCTGAGACGTCTCGAGTGACGGTGGTTGTGCTGCGTGTAAACCCAGCTCCTCCAAGGACATCCATACAGGGACACCGTGTCCGGTCTCAGAACACCCACCTCCCTTCACCCTTTCCTTCTCTCTCCCCTTCGGGTCACCTGGGCCAACTCTGGAATGTTCACGTGGGGAGAGGAATGCATTCTGGACCTAAAGGTGATCGGTTCACAAGATAAAATACACAAGGTGACGGCATTGCCCTTGTCGAAATGCGCCCAGAGCAGTACCCCCGTGACCCTCTGGCAAACCATGGTCAGGCAGATATACACCTTACTCCCAAAAAGCAGAGGGTTTATTGAGCAATTACTATGCGCCCAGCCCTGTGCTTGCTGTAAAATGGGAAGCCCGAGCAGACACAGTCCCTGCCCCATGAGGCTCCCAGTCTCGTGGGAGAGGAGGGCATCTAGCTGAAACAACCTACTCAGGACAGTGTGCAAAGCACCGAGTGTCTTGAACGGTGCCTTCGTTCCAACAAGAGGGGACGGTCCTTGGTCCTTAAGAGCTGCTCCACAGAGACCCCCCCCACCATACAATAGGCTGCCCTCCTTTGAGGATGGCATTTCTAAGAGCATCTGATTCACCCGGATTCATGTTATTATTCAAAGCACACACCCCTCTCAGTTCCGAATTTCCCTTTCGGGGTCTTGCTGTACACGCTCGCCTGCCTTTGAGCTTCTCTTGCTCTGTCAAGATTCAACAGCGTTTGGGACTGGGCTTCTCAAGAGCAGCCGGAAGCACTTATTGTCCCTTGGCTACTGGTCAGATTTTTAAAGGTAGTTCTTTTCATTCCTTCTCAGAAATGAGTGGTCCATTTTCTCATGGCAGCGGGTCGCTTGAATTTGTGCCCTCGGTATTTATCTAGTGCCCACCTGGTGAAGGACCATTAGGTTCCCTTCAAGACTTAAGCCTAATCAACGTCTTCAAACCCTCTCGGGGCTCTGCCGGGGCACTGAGCTGCCAGAGACAAAATCAACAGTGTCTTCTTCACTGTAGCTCTTGGGCAAGAGAGCATGACTTCCCTTCCTGGTGAGGGGGTGAGGGCGCTGAAGGCTGCCGGTGAACCTGCTAACCTCCCTCCCTCCCTCCCTCCGGTCTGAGTGACTCAGAGGAGACCCGCCCTGTTCCTTTCTCCTAACTAGGTTTGGTGAGCCCGATAAACAGGCAGCTTGCCTCGGACGTCTCTAGACACAGACATGATTCAGAAGGGCCCCCTCCTGAGCTTCTAAATGGAGCACTGAAAACTCAGGAGAGAGAAGGCTGCTTTTAAAGCTCCCCTGCAGCTCCGAGCTGGGGGGCGCCCTGGTCAGTTCCTCCCTTCTCTCCCCGAAGGACTCACATGATGAATCACCAGCTGCAAAGGTCCCGTGCTGTCCTTCCTAATAAACAAGGATAAAGCTTCCCAGCCCTATTGCAAGTTTCTTCTAACGATACCTGTTTACCTGTTTTGATTGCCAGGGTTCAGAAAAGACCGAAGGCATTCTGACAATGGCTAAAGTAGTTTGCATACCTAAACACACCTGTCCACGTCCCTTTCAGGTGTTTTCTACACAGAGTGTTTCCTTTTTCCTATTGCTTTTTATAGAGAGAAAAGGGAAGGGAGAGAGACAGAGAGAGCGAAACACAGAAACATCAATTGGTTGCCTCCCTTTTGTGCCCCGACTGGGGATCAAACCCTCAAACTAGATATGTGCCTGACTGGGAATTGAACCTGCAACTCTTTGGTCCATGGAACAATGCTCCAGCCCACTGAACCACCCAGCCAGGCCTCCTCCCTTGAGTCTCTGATGTTCCCCAAAAGGTACTGTTTCCCCACCAAGTCATTTCGCAGAGAACCTGCGCTTTATAGGGACACTGACCACCAGCAATACGGGTTAGCTCAGGTACAAACGCATTCACACGTAACGAGGGAGACACTGTCCAGTGTTCCCCCCGATCTCCCTGCCAACATGACGTGATAACTAGAGTCAGGTTACAGATTCTTGTTGCATTTACCCTGCTCACGGGCTGGGATGGAAGGAATATGAGCTCTGGAGTTAGCTAGTTCTGTCTGCCTCGTTTAATAGAAGCAGGAAACACGTACAAATATTAGTAGTGGAAATGTTGGCATTAGTAATACTTACCACTCATGGGCTTTTTTATGTATCAAATACTGTAGCATAAGCTACACTTCTACATCATTGTATCTTCCTGAGGGAGGTACTGTTACTACCTCTGTTTTGCAGAAAAGGAACAAAGCAAATAGAGGTTTAGGAAGATGACAAGAGAGTACAGCTCAGAGCCGTGAAACAAACTGCTGAGATTAGTCCCGCTGAACACCAGCTCCCTGGGCTGTGTCTTGAGTGTGTGTGTGTGTGTGTGTGTGTGTGTGTGTGTGTGTGTGTGTGGCGGGGGGCGATATCATTTGTCACCCAAATTTTAGTAGATGAAAACTCAGATCTCTATCCCATTACTTTATTACAATGTATTTTCCTATCTTAAATTGCTTGAAGGACGGTGCCTATTTTAGCAGTTCTTTGAGAGATAATGTCTGTTTAATGACTTTTGTAATCAGTATCTTAAAGTAGACATGTTTGGTCACTGAAGAGTGAAAACTATCATCTGGGGAAACTGCCTTGTCTTAAATGAAGGGTTTGACCCGAAACTGAAGTTCGTGGGTTTACGACTCGCCTCTGACTCACTTTCCCAGCTTGCATAAAAACCCAGGAGAAAGACGTATAATCAGGAGTAAGCTGGGTGCTGTGCTCCTGTTCTCTCGCCTTAAAGATGCTAGAATGGGATCAGGAAATGGAGCCACCGGTGCATAAAAAATGGCATGAGCCTGCCGGTCAGTGCCTCGTTCCAAGTACAGAGGTGGACACAGCTCCAGGGGCCGCTTCGGGGAGTTGTATCAGGCCGTTAAAGATTCACCGGATTGTCTTTTTGCAATTCTATTTTGGGCTCAGCTGAGCAAAAATGCTGCACCTTATGAACCCGGACTTTGAACATCCTCTCTCTAGTTTACTATAAAAAGAAGATTCTTTAATGAAAAATAGGGCTGGGGGGAGAGTTTCGGTGTTCTGCAGTTCTGCACAGCCTTCCTGGTGGTTCCTGAATTTCTGGCTGAACAAGCACAGACTGGTGAATGGTTGGGAGCAAACACAAGGAAAATACTGTCTGTATGTAAGGTCCTTATTCAGAATAAGGTGTTAAGGAAATCCTCGCACTGAGGGTTTCTGACTTTAAAGTAAACAGTGCGGCCTTGGAGGAGAAACCACTCGACAGGAAGTGAAGTGAGAATGATGTGGTCAGGAAACAAGTGGGGTGCTGAAAGTCTCTAACGCAAGTCACAAACCGGCCGGTTTCCAGCTAATTGTGGACCTCAGAAACCCTTTGTTTGACTTGGTGCATTTTGGACTTTTGAATTAGTCAACAACTTTAAAAAATTAGGAGGTTTCATCCTCAAAATTGGAATTTTCATTTCTCTTCAAAAGTTAGATCTATCAAAAGCCCCTCTGGTTTGCCCCAGTCTCCACCATTCCCTATTACCTCCCACCCGGTCTAGCTCCCTCATCTCAACTGTCTGCCTTACCCCCTAAACATCTGGGTTTCCAGCATGTGCTTTGGGCAATGGGCAAGTGCTTCATTTAACTCCATTTCCCATTTTTTTACCTCCAAACTGAAAAAACAAATTGAAAATGTAAATGTCTCATTAGCTATCTGCAGCTGCAAGATTCCATCAGAGAGGCACCCCCTACACTCGTGAAACACCTCACAGGCAAAAGTAGGAAGAGAAGCTCAACATTGTTAAGTATCAAATATCAAACACCTGTTCGCTGGGTCCTGCGTGGTCCCTCACACACCTTTGCCATTTCTTTCTGGTAACATCTCCCGGTTCCCAGAGAGACCTTTCCTTCCAGAATGATGTGCCACTCAGCTGACTGAAAAGTCCTTTTTTGCCTCCAGAAGCTACATCTCCAAATTAATCCTCCAGCCTCAGCCCTAACTGCATGGAGATTCCTGGACTACAGATACCCCTCTGAGTGCTACCAGGGTGCCTACAAGCCAGGTGGACACCGACTACAGGTTTACTTTCCGATAGGAGCAAATCCTAAACCAGCCACCACCGCCACCCCAGGCCTCATCCAGTTCGCTTTAATTGGCCATTTTGTGGGGTTTTTTTTTTGGTATCTTTAAACATTGCAATCCATGGCTAGCATTAAAAAAATCAATGAGTCCTTTCACATAAAATCCAGATTTCCGGCCATGTTTTCAATCAGAAGGTGCGTCTGCTGTGGGCTGACACCCCCACTCGGCCAGAATCGGCCAGGCTGAGCAGGGCTGAGCCCCGATGCCCCCCGCAGGCCCAGCCTGGCTCCTCCGCCCCCCGTATTCCCCACTCTTCTGGCTCCAGAAAGTGTGGGGTCTGATCTGCAAGCTCCTGGTTGGATCGGAAATGCCATCGGACTTTAAGGGTGCAATACGAATCCGGATTCGTATTAGACACCCACGTCACTGAAGAAAAAGTGCGTTCCAGTATTATTCCCATTTTATAGAGGACAAATGCGGCCTTGTAACATGAGGTCCGTTGCCAAAGCTACGTGGCTAGGAAGTAGGCAGCCAAGGTGCACCTGGCCCCAAAGTCCATTTACGGAATCCAACTGCGATGCTTTGTTCTTTTCCTTTTTCCTTTTTTCTCTTCCTCCCTTCCTCCCTCCCTCCTTCCACTAGTTCGTTCGTTCCTTCCTTCCTTCCTTCCTTCCCCCCTCCCTCCCTTCCTGCTTAGAATAGTATTTATAGAAATAGTGAATTGATTCAAAAGAATACTTGGATTCGGGCTTCTTTTCTAAACTTAGAAAACTCTCCTGCGTGTCCATATCGAGCCCTAGTCTCTGCCCTCCCCACCCCCCCTCCCCTGCACTTCCCACCGACCACGGCTGGCCCTGCAGAAGGGACACAGCTGCTCCCGGCTGCTGTGATTTCCGTCGCATCGTTTTCACACCTGACTTGCTTCAGTCCCTCCTGTCACCGCTCAAACCCACCAGCGCTACTCCTGCATTAGACACAGTGCCTGGGGTCCCCCATGCTTACAGGGTCCCCCCGAATATCTTAACTTTGATTTATTGCAGGAGCAGAAGAGAAAGTGAATATAATAATAATGACTGTAATGGGGAGCCCAGCTTGGGCTGTATTTGTCATGACGCCAATACAGTCATTATATAGAATTTCTTACGTTGTTTTTCTACGAGAGGAAGGGGCCCATGAAGGCAAAGTGCCCACAGCCCGCACAGCCGGGACTGCGCTAAGCAAGGACATTTGCAGCCCCACTTTTCTCTGAGTTTCCGCTGATGCAATAGGCTGGCCAGTTCTCCGTTCATACGGAGATTAAGAACACACTAACTGCGGAACCTCGGTTGGGTTCAAAGCCAGGCTCGGCAACCGACAAGCCTGTGACCTTGGACAAGTTACTTCACCTCCACAGCTGCAAAACAGGGGTAAAATCATCGTCTCCTTTTAGACGCGTTCGAGGAGGAAATGAGCTCGCATACATGTAAAGCACTAAGTACGGTAAATACCATGTAGTGTTGAGTCTTATTTTTACAATTATGTGCTAAATGGGTCTCCCTGCCGAAGTCGTATGTTGAAGCCCTAATCCCCGATGTATTTGGAGATGGGGCTTTCGGAGATCATCAGGGTCAGACGAGGCCATGAGGGTGGGGCCCTCGTGATGGGATTAGCGCCCTTGTTGGAGGAGCCTGGAGCACTGACTCTCTTGGCCATGTGAGGACCCAGGGACAAGATACTCATCTGCAAGCCAAGAGGAAGACATTCACCAGAACCCAGCCATGCGGGGCCCCTGATCTCCCACTTCCAGCTCCCAGAACTGCAAGATGTAAACGCCTGATGTCGAAGCCACCCAGTCTACGGTATTTTGTTTCAGTAACCTGGCTGACCGAGACATACGTGCAAACACAAAAGACTCCTCCTTAGCTGTTAGCCTTTGGGGGCGACTGCCTGACCCTTCCCTAACTCGGGACGCTGCAGCCTTGGCACCATTGACGTTGTGCATCAGATGTGTTTTCGTTGCTGGTACAGGGTCTGTCCTGTGCGGTGCGGGGCGTTCAGCAGTCTCCCTGGTCTCCACCCCGCAGATGCCAGGAGCACCTCCTTATACCCTGAGTCGTGACAATCAGAAGTGTCTCCAGACATTGACACATATTCCTTGGGGGGGGCGGGGGGGCGGGCAAAACCGCCCTGCTGAGAGCCACCCGTGAACACAGGTCCTGTCTGAAATCTCTGGCCTCGGCAGTTCACGGAGCTCAGGGCCCCTGGCAGCCTGTTGTCTTTCACTGCCCGAGAGTCCCAAGCAAAGAAGCATTACCGCACACCTTAAACTGTCCCGTTTCCCCACCTATTAGCAACAAGCATTCCCACTGAGACACATTTGCACTGGAACTTGTGTGGACAGGCTTTCCCACCCCCCTCCCCTTTGCAGCGGTGTTCTCCGCTATTAAAAAGCGGCGTTTGTTAAGGTCTTGCTTCATGAATGCGGAAGGGCCGGGTTTCAGGCTTTCGCCTCCGCGCTCCCACCGTCAGTGGGGGGTGAGACAGACCGAGGGGGAACCAGAAAGTCAGCCAGCACCCCCAGTTCCCTCCCTCCCCCAACTCCAGCAGACCTCCCCGTCCAGCAAGGCTTCCCGACGCGTCTCCGGAGACAATTCCCCATCTGCCCGCCGCAGGCGCTCAAACCCCAGCTGCCCGACGTTCATCAAAACACTCAGCGAGTGAAACAAGGGCCCCGGAGGGACTGGGCTGTCAGCTCAGCTCACGTATGGCCCCAGAGACATTCTTCAAAAAATAAAAAATAAAAAAATGGAGACAGAATAGTGGAGTGGTCTCAGTTCCCCAGCTGGGAAGAGAGATAACAAACAGATAACCTTGCTCCCTGCTCTCAACCCTCCAATGGCTTGTGCATCCAGCAAGAACCAGGTCATCACCAGCAGGACGGTTGTCAGAGTTCAGAACAATTAGGCAGGCACTCAGCTCAGGCCTCCGAGCGGGGCTGATCATCACGATAAGGGTGGCAATGATAATAACCAATATTTCCTCAGCACTTAGCCAGCTGCCAAGCTCCGTTACAACTGCTTCACATACATGATCACACTTCACCTTCACCACAGCCCTACGCAGGGGGTGCCGTTAGTACCAAGTTTGCTCTACGAGAACCAGAAATGGACTCAGAGATGTTACGTTCCCCAAGGCCTCACGGTAATCAAGGGCTGGAGCCAGGATTTGAATCTGTTTGCCATCTTAACCACGCTGACGTTTAACGATTCATGTTCATCGAAACTTGGATGAAGCGGATGCTGTTAAAACAGCCCCATTTTACGGGTGAGGAAACTGAGGCATTTGCCCCAGGTGTCCTAGGTCAAGGAGTTTCTCACCTGCCGCCCGTACACATTCAACCTTTGCAACCACTTGGAGGAAGAAATTACCACCTCGCGTTACAAATCAGGACACTGAGTCTCAAAGACACCCCATTACTTCCTCCTGGGGACACGGTGTCACAGACGAAGTCTGGCTCTGGCTGACCCTGGAGTTGGAGCCCTTCACCATCACAAACCCAGCGCCCTTTGTCCCAATGGCCCGGATCTGAAGCAGCCACTGTTCTCCCTCTCCCTTGCCTCTTTGCCCCGTGAATCCAAAAAAAGATTAAGAAGGTTTAGATCTGGCCCGAGCTGGGACTAAACTTTAATCCCAGGCACTCATTTAAGGGTCAGAGCGCTGGGACCGAGCGGCCGGGGGTCTGCCAATGATTGCCAGCTGAACTCCGTCACCCCCCCCAACTGCCCGCGAAGCCAGCCAGGGCACGCACGGCGAACCCGAACCGGCGACTTCACTTACAGTCCTCCCGGGCGGGCGGGCGGGCGGGCGAACGATCGCACATTGCCCTGTCCACATGCCTGGAAAACTAAAGAAGAACCCTGTCCCTGCGTCCGAAAGCACTTTCGTGGGTTGGGACGAGCATCATCGGCACCAGAATCACTCAGAGATTGACCAGTTATAAGTTGACTTAGAAATCTGATTGGGTTTTTTTTTTCTTCCTCTAACACTTAGAAGAGTTTAGGAAGTTCCAGGGTGGATAAATGCTCAGATTCAGTGTGTATCGCTGAGGGTTTGTTCAGAGAAGCAGGACCATGACGAAGGGTGAAGAAAGGGGATTTACCACAGGGTTAGACTGCGGACAATCGAGGGAGGATCCTCGTGTTTTGCTGCTCCCGGTTCTGGGGCTGGGGCTGAGACCGATCAGCAAAACGGGCCGCTAGGAAGATGGGCGTGAAGTGGGGAGAGGAAACACAACCCGAAACCTCCGTGAGAATGTACTGGAACTTTGCTTTGCCCATTGTCCCTGCTCCCAGTGATGCGTAGGGCCGGCGGGAGCCCTTGACCCCCGCCCCCTTGCCAGGGATGCCCACACCTACCTGAACCAGGATGCAAAGACCAGGAGGAGGTGATCGGCAGGAGGCGGGAGGGCGGGAGACACCGCCCGGGCCAAGGAGCTGAGCCAGCAGACCAGCGACAGCCCGCACAAGCTGCAAAACATCCAGCTCCACGCGGACCTCACAGCGCTTAAAAACGACTGCCCTTCCCGCCCTTCTCCTAAATCACGTGCGAATGTCTCCTGCAGGTAACCCCAATCTGAAGAAATAGAGGACAGCAAATTCAAGGAAAGAGCCTACCTGAGCTAAACGGACACCGTGCAAATCCACCACCCATCAGATAGATGAACGTCTCTTCTTGGAAATCATTTAAAAATAGTAGAAGCCAATGTATCGTCCCACCCGTCCATTCGTTGGCTCATTTAGCAACTACTGAGCATCCCTGATTGGGCACAGGGAGACAGGTGGGCAAAACGAGGTTCTGGTTCTGCTGGGGCCAACTTCCTTCAGCTGGATACCACGGGTCTCCCTGCCTCCCGTGGCCACAACCCCTCCCTCCTCCTCCATCTCTGCAAAACTGGCAAAGTGACGCTTTGAAAACATGGAAGCTCTCAACCTCCTGGCGGCTTCACAGGCTACTCGGGATAAACTCCAAAGTCCTTCCCACGGCCTAGAACCGCTCCGAGATCTGGCCCCAGCCACCTCTCCATTCTCAGCTCCCCCTACTCCCGCTGGCACCCTGCACTCCCACCTCACCCCTCCCTCGGCCTCCGTGCTGCTCCTCGATGGCACCGAGCAGGGCCCCCGGCCGCCGGGCCTGTGTGCTCGCTGTCCCCTCGGTCCGCTTGGATGCCCCCCCACCACCACGCCGCAGCCTCCCAGCACTGTCCGCACTTCATTTCAATCTCCACTCCAATGGCACCCCCTGAACCGGGTCCTCTCTGCCCCCCAGCACTGAACCCTTGAGGACAACGTCCACCCACCGGCTCCGAATCTCCTCACAACGTTCATCAGTCCCTGACTCCCTGTAGATTCGCTTACGCGCTTATCCGGGGTCTTCCCCACTGCAAAGGACACCCCAGGAGGGCAGGGACCCTGTCTTACCTGGAGTGACTCTGCCCCCGCCTAACTCTCTGTCCCATTTCCTTGGCTTGTATCCTTCACAGCACTCATCACAATCTGAACTGGCGAATTATTCTTAACACTGACTTGCTTGCTGCCCACTTCCCCCCACGAGGGCAAGCTGGGGGGAGGGGTGGCAGGAGGTGGCCAAGTTCTAAGGCCAAGCTGGCCCACACACGGCTCTCTCCTGCAGCAGTAAAGATGTGCCCTCCCAAAGAGACACCGGCTCTAAAGCCACCTGTAAGCCCAAGGAAGAAATATTGGCCGTAAACGTTCTCCGGGGGACTGCATCTCAAGAGCTTCAAAGTCCCACCTAACCAAGCGATCGAAATTCACATCGCCAAGAAAGGGACGAACTGACCTTGTGTGCTTCCTGATGCGATCCATCGAAATGAGCGCCGAACCGCTCATCGAGTTTTCCCGTAAGAAGGTTGGACCCCAATTTAATCAGGAGCAAGCGGTCAGGAAGCAAACCCACTCTGCGCCATTCCAAAGGACAGCTGGCCTGGGCCCGGCAAAGCTGTCAGTGTCAGAGAAGACCAAGGGCCAAGGCGTGACTCCAGGACACAGGGAAGTGGAGGAGCGTGACAACATATGACGCTGGGTCAGACAATGAATTGCTTTCAGTGGCACGGGGGGTGGGGGTGGGGCGGGGGCAGTTGGGGAGATCGGAACGTGAGCCGCGCTGAACCCCATACGATGGTAAACTCTCAGAACCGGGCATTTGCGTGTGCTTATACGGCAGAACGCCCTTGCGGCTAGGCGACCTCCCTGGGGGCCTTCGGGGTGAAAGGGCGTGGTGTTTGCAGTTTACTCCCCGGTGGTTTAGCAGAAAAGTACTCTATGTGTATATTATATTATTATATAGTATAAATATTACATGAATATAGTATATATTACAAGGAAAGAGAGCAAATGTGGCAAGATGTTAATAATTCGAAGAATCTGAATGAAAGGTAAAAAAAAGGTATTCAATGAAGTTATGCTTCCGATGTTTCTGTAGTTGGAGATTTGCAAGATAAAAATTTGAAAAAAGTTTGCAAAGCACCCCAGTGGATGCTGGATACAGGAAATGCGGTGCATGCACACCATGGGCTGTTATCCCGAGTGGAAAAGGAGGGAAATCCTGCATTATACAACCCCACGGGTGCACCTCAAGGACGTGATGCTAAGTGGGATCAGCCAGTCCCAGGAGGACAAACACCGCGTGACCCGCCTCTGTGGGGGTCCTCAAATAGTCAAACTCCGAAGCAAAGCCCAGGATGGTGGTGCCCAGGTGTTGGTGGGGCGGCAGGGGGGTGGCTGCTTATTAAGGAACAGGTATAAAGTTTCAGTTATGCAACACAATTAGGTTCAAAAAGCCCTGGCCGGCGTAGCTCAGTGGATTGAGCGCGGGCTGCGAATCAAAGGGTCGCAGGTTCGATTCCCAGTCAGGGCACATGCCTGGGTTGCAGGCCAGGCCCCTAGTGGGGGCCACGTGAGAGGCAACCGCACACTGATGTTTCTCTCCCTCTCTTTCTCCCTCTCTTCCCCTCTCTAAAAATAAATAAATAAAATCTTTACTAAATAAATAAATAAATAAATAAATAAATGGTTTGAAAAAAAAACAATTAGGTTCAAAAGAACTGGAGACAGTACTGTACTATGCGTGAAATGATCATAAAACTTTTTTCAGGTTTTGTAAACCCAACCCACCGCAGATGCCCCCACGGAGAAGGACTATTTTGTGTTTGCCCCTGGCTTCCTTGGAATGTAAGTTTGTTAGGGGAGACCAAAGCCCCCCCCCGGGCCTTGGTGAGTGTGTCAGTTTGTGGTCAGACATTTCACTTTTCCCCGTGGCAGAGCTGGGAACTTACAGGGTACTGTGCACAAAGCTGGTTCCTTTAGGTTTGGTGTGCACGTTTTCACATACTGCCTCACTTACACACACACACACACACACACACACACACACACACACAGAGTTGCCCGCCGGATCTGCCCCGGTTGGCCCAGTTGGCACTGATCTTATCTGTGAACTCAATGCCTCTCCTTCCCCTGTTGTCCACCTCACCTACCCCTGGTGAAGTCACTTTAACGGGAGAGCCACGCACCTCCTTGGCCTCTCTGAACCTGCGCTCTGCCGGTCAGCCATCACTCCGCAGGCAGGCACCCGGCTCCCTCAGAAAGTCTTATCTGCACTGTTGACACCCTGCCAGCGACTGGGAGGGATGCTGTGGACCGAACCTTTTGTTCTGGCCACCCAGGTCACCTCCCCGGCCCCTCTCCCTCGGTGGCCACACGTGTGAAGGAGCCCACCCGCGTGACAGTTCACAGAGCTCACGCAGGCCAAGTGGAAGCCGTGTTCAATCATTAACCCCGATTCCGGCTCGCACTTTCTGACCTCTCGTCCCAACCCCAGCACAAAAGAACCCGTTGTGACACGGGGACCTGGAGTCTCTAAACCCTGGACCTCAACACGGGAGGGTCAGAGCAGGAAGAAAACGCTGTCCCAGAAAGTGCCCAACTCAGCACAAGGTGCCACGGCCATCAAAACTATGAAGCGGACAAACAAACAAAAAAACTAACGAAAACAGACAAAACAAGTAATAAAATAGGAATTTTTAAATTGCGAAACACTTCAAGTACACAGAACAGCATCGGCTGCCCAGCTTTGGCAAATCTTAAATGGGTCATCGATAGGCCCCAATGCACTTATAAGATGTAAAATAAGACAGATAGAATTGAACGGCCCTGATTTCTCTTTTTAAAAAACCTAGCCCAGTTCCTCCTTTCCCAGAAGGAACAGCTCTCCTGAATTCCTGATCTTGCCATTCGCACTTTCCAAACACGTTTTATACAATTGCTATCCAGGAACATGTCCATAATCAACATGCGCTGTTGTCTGTGGGCCTCGCTTGGCCTATATTGTCCTGCAATTTGCTAATCGTTCCACATGGTGCTTCTGTCATCTTACCTTGCTGATCCCCGGAGTTTTGATTCATGCACTTTAACCTCAGGATAATATTCCCTCCAATGACTTTATCCCGATTTTGCGCCCTTTCACCGCCCCTGCCACCCACATTGTGTCCGAGTCTCCTCGAGCATGGCCTGGGCTCCTCCAGGCCCCCGTGGCACCTCCAGGTCCCAGAGCCGCACACCCCGCCCCCCGTGGCACACCAGGCCGAGCTGCTCTCCAAAGCGGTGGCCGCATTCTGTGCTCCCACGGGTACTATGCAAGTTCCTGCTGCTGTCCATTTCCGGAGGACTTCCTTCCACTGCCTGGGGGTGGGGAGTCACAGTTCTTACAGAGCTCAGCATCCTTGATTAGAGGCAATCACCTTCTCCCTGCTCTTCTGCACGAAGGATATCAGTCACCGCCTGTGGGGTGCCTACGAGGCCCTGAACTCAGTGACTCCAATCACTGATTCACTTCTTACAGCCTGGAGGTTATAGTCCCCATTTTGCTGATGAGCTCACTGAGGTTTAACGAGAAACAGAGCAGAGTGAGCTGGCAACTGCCTCTTCCAGAGCTCCGGTCGTTCTATGTGCCTCAGTAAACCGACTTCCCCTATTTAATTAGTGCTGCTGGGGAAGGCTTCCTCTAGAAGAGGCAAAGACCTTCACCCTTGTTTACCAGTTGTTCTGCCGAGGGGTGGGTAATATCTTCTCAGTTTACAGGAGAGAGGAAAGCTCAGGGAGCGTAAGGCTGTTTCGAGTTTCACGGAAGTTAAAGGCACAGTCTGGCTCTTGCTCCCAAATCCCACTCGTTGCCTTCCAGGGAACACCTAAGCCGTGTTACTGCCCTCTCCGCAGGCACTCCTCGGCGTCCTCGTGGCGTGGGAGCAACTTGAGTTTGCGGGTGTCTGGACTGGTGTCCTGGTACCGCTGCGTCCCAGCCGTGTGCCCTTGGGTGGTACGTCCTGGAGCATCACTGAGACTCAGTTTCCTCATCTGCGAAGGAAAGCCTGACATTACGCGTGGCACGTGATTGCCCCGCAGTGAGTGGCAACGTCTCTCCTTGTGAGCACCGGGTGACCCTTGCCTCGTCGTATCGTCCGCTTGGCTCTGCCGGCCGTGCCCCTACCAGCTGGGGTTGCCAGCCCGCGGCACGTGGACGCTGATGGGAGAGGCTTTCCCATTCGTGATCTTTCTTGTTGCTAGTCTGTGGTTACTTCACCGTCTCTCACACACGGGGTCCGGCAGAAGAAACAAGGCCAGCTTGAGTGTGGTTGGCAGGGTAATAATATGGGTGTAATAACGTATAGTTTCAATTTGAACATCTCACCTACCGTACCATATGGTGTGCTTGAGTGTGACAGTATTATGTTACAGAATTACATGCTTATGATTTTGCAATAAAAGATTTTTGTAACAAAAAGGGGCGTTATTTGAGCCACACCCTGTATTCACACCTATAAGTAAACTTCTAAATCACTGCATTTCGACTCTGCCTTCTGTTGCTCCACGGGGCCCTGGTTTGCCGAGACCAATCAACTCGGAGGAAGAACAGGATGCAGACCAATCAGATTTCACCCTGGGGAGGCCCAGGGGAAGTTTCTGCTTCTGAGTAGACGGAGGACAGCCTGCGCCAGGAGCTGCAGGCGGAGGGGAGGGAAAAAATCCTTAGAGCAGAAGTCTCCAAGTCCAACGGCCTCACAGCAAGGGTGGCGGTTAAGAAACATCTAGAAATCCAAGGGGAGGTCTTCCTTCCCTTTCCTCTCCATCTTCCTCTGTCTGTGTGTCTGTTCTTCCCTCTCTACTTCCCAGGTTCTCTTTCACTTGCGGGCAGTTTCTTCTCCCATCTCAGCATCCCCAGGGTGGTAAGAATCGGAAGTACGCATCTGGTTCTCAAGGGGTGGCCCTGGACCAGCAGCCGCCAGCATCTGGGAACTTGTTAGAAATAGAAATTCTCAGGCTCATGCCAGATGTCCTGAATGGGGAACTCTGTTTAACACCCCTGCCCCTCCCCGCCAGGACATTGCTTCCCAACGTGGCTTCAGAGGGTGTCGGGGACTGATCCCCGCTCACACTGATCTGCCCACCGCCCCCTGCGGGCACAGTGAGGTCAGTGTAAGGGTCCTGTGAGGGCCGCTGCTCTCCAGCAATTCTTCCAGAGCAGGACGGGGAAAAAGTCCTTTCCGTCCATCCTTCCAGTTTTCCTTTTTCCTCCTCAGCAGCTTCACTACAGAGTTCACAGTCAGAATTGGTGCTAGAAAAGTCAAATACAAAGTGGTCCTAGCATCGGGCAGGAGAGGAGAGGAGGAAGAGAAAGGAAAAAAAGAGGGACGAGGAGGAGGAGGAAGTGGTGCAGACTCCCCCGGAGCTGGTCAAAGTGCAAATCCTGGCCCAGCCCGTCGGGGTGTGAGACTGCACTTTGAAGCCCCGCTCCCACCTGGGGCTCGAAACTGCGGGTCCCTGGACTCACCAAACGCCCCCTCTCTACCGACTCACATTGGGCATTAAAAGGGGGACCTGGCTTCTGCTCCGCCCAGCACGGAGGTTCTCCCACCCCAGGGCGTGGGAATCGGAAGGAGGGCTCCTGAAAACGCCCAACGCTGGGCCTTCCCCCCCACAACCTAGACTCCCCCCGCCCTGCGTTCCCCCTGCGGCCCTGCTGGGGGCGGGGGGGGGCGCAGCTGAATATTGTGCATTTCCAACAAGTCCCTGGGGTGAGGCTAATGATGCTGTCATTTCGCTCTGTCAGGACCTTTCCTGATATTTCTATAGCATCAAGTAACAAAAATCGCCTTTATTTATTCCTGGGGCTAACGATTCTGATGTCGATTTTTTTTTTTTTTTTTAAAGGAGGAGGAGGAGGGGAGGCACTATTTATCGTTTCACAAAACCCCTCGGCTGGAGGTGCACCGAACCCTGACCTTCTAAAGTAAAGTGCAACGCCACCACCTGCTGGTTGTCTCGGGAAGTGCACAGGGTGTCTAGAGTGCTGCGCACTTGCAAATTAATCTTGGCAGACACAATACGAACTAGACAGTACCCACCATCCTCCTCGCCTTCCTTTCAGGCGTCGGCAGGTCAGCAAAAGATTTATGGGTATGAAGCCTACGGTTCCGGGCTTCCTACGGGACACAGAGGCGCGGGAATCTAAGAAACTTGCTTAGCGTCACACAGCAAAAGATGGTGACTCCACAAATCGGCTGCCTCCAGAGCGCCCTGCTGTGAGCCACCTCAAAAAATAGCTGGAGCCCTGGCTGGTGTAGCTCAGTGGATTGAGCACGGGCCTGCGAACCAGAGGATCGCGGTTCGATTCCCAGTCAGGGCACATGCCTGGGTTGCAGGCCAGTTCCCGGCAGGGGACACACGAGAGGCAACCGTACATTGATATTTCTCTCCCTCTCCTTCTCTCCTACCCTTCCCCTCTAAAAGATAAATAAATTAAAAAAAAAAAATAGCTGGAGAGACACTTCCTTGGCAGGGGAGATACCGTGATCACGAAGGTGTGTTTTCCAGGGCGAGGCTTATCCACCGCACTCCGCATGTGCTGACCCCTGCGATTTCCCCAAATGTGGGGAACTCCACTGCATGATTTGGGAAAGTGAGGGACAGCGTTTGCCCTCTTCCCTGAAAAGGAAAAAAGCTGGAGCAAAGTATCCCGTAAAGATGTGCTTTCCCACAAAGTCAGCACTGAAAAATGCTTTAGATCCAAACATTTCCATACCCTTTATTTTATAAAAAGAAAACAGCAAGCGCAGAAAGGCGAAGTGGCTTGCCTGTTGGGTTGGTCACACAGCAGCTTGGTGACAGACCAGCAAGGTCACTCTGGCCCACACGGCACTTTCAGCAGCATTTGCTGAGGGTAGAATGCCAGAGCTGGAGCCCGTGTTTTACTTGGGGACTATGGCTCTAGGAGTAAGAACTTAAGTCACTTGCCCTGGCTGGTGTGGCTCAGTGGGTTGAGCGCGGGGCGGCGAACGGAAGAGTCTCCAGTTCGATTCCCTGTCAGGGCACATGCCTGGGTTGCAGGCCAGCTCCCTGGTTGGGGGTGCCCGGTAGGCAACCACGCATGGATGTCTCCCTCTCTTTCTCCCTCCCTCGCCCTTTCTCTAAAATAAATAAGTAAATATTTTTTAAGTGAACTTAACTCATTAAAAATATACGTAATCAAGGGGCCCACCACATTGTCCATTCTACCAATTAGAAATTATTTCCCAGTTATTCAAATAAGCTATTAACATTTTTAACATGAACTGCCTGGATTATTATTTACTCAATTCTTTTCCTGTAATCTATGCATTTTGTTCTTATTTGTCCTTGTCCTAAATAATCAAATCTGTCAAACCGTAACATATCACTTGCTGTATTGGTTGCTTGATTTATTAATTTGAAATACCCAGAATCCATTTGCGTGATGCCTCAGGGCACCCTGCTCCCCACCAGAGACATCCCACGTGTTTTGGGCAGAAGCGACCGGGTCTTCGGTGGCCTGGGACCCGTGTTCCTCTCTTGGCAATGACGTCTGTAAGTCGTGTGATGTAGAGCAGGTCATAACCTCGCTGACCCCTGGTCTTGTCATCTGAAAAGTGGGTTAGTGGCATTTCCCATCTGATACACTCATTGTTGGGATTAAATGAGATGCTGCACATCAGAATTTGACCAGCTGCCCGGTACCCAATCGGTGCCAATGTTATAATTGCTCTTATGAGGCACGACACTGCATCTTTTTTGAATGAAGGACTGTGAACCTCAAAGTCATCAGTTTTGTACTTTACCGTCTTCCCCGAGGATGCGACCTCTCTTTCGAAAATGGGACTCAGTCACCCATTTAACTGGGCCCACGGAGGCTGGTGTCATTATAAGTAGAGTTGCCATATGATCCGGAAACCCTTCTTCTGGGCCTCTGCCTGGAAATTCTCAAAATATTGACTCATAAAGTTACCCGCATCCCTAGGTTCGCTGCAGCGCTGTTCTCGGCGGTGTCCTCGGATGGAAGATGGATAAAGAAGGTGTGGTGCATCCGCACTGTGGAGCACCCCTCAGCCGGAAGAAACGTGAAACACTGCCATTTGCAACAGCATGGATGGACCTTGAAATACCATGCCGACCGAAGTAAGTCAGACAGAAAAAAGTGGAGAGCCATATGATTTCACTCATACGAGGGATACAAAACGAAAAGCAACGAATCAATAAACAGGACAAACGAAAACGCATGGACACAGACAAATACTACGTACCAGCAGAAACACAAAGCATATCATTAGAGCAAGCGTTTGTGAAAAACGGTGTTCTTTGATTGGTCTTGTGGTCACCCGAGGGAAGGGGGTGGGGGAGGGAGAGGAGGGTAAAGGGGGCCAACATGGCGACAGAAAGAGCCTCGACTTGGGGTGCTGAACACACCATGCGACGTACAGATGATGTGCTGCAGAATTATACGCTGGAAACCTGCATAATTGTATTAACCAGTGTCACCCCAATGAACATAATAATATGTTTTAAAAGTCGTTACAGTGGCTTCCCTGCCGTCCTTGCGCAACTTAACAGGAACAGGGGCATCTTCGAGTCTTGAAATCAGTAGGGGGTTCTCGTCAGATGTTTTCTAAATACGTGGCTTGGGAGTTTGTGCTGTTAAAGGGCTGCATGCTTTCCCACATCAGGGAACAAACAATCCTTCCCAAGAACTGGGAAATGAACACTGCTTCCCGGGAAGGAAGTGGGCCCCGCCTGGTGTGGAGGGTCCCCCCGCCCCCCGCCACGACTCATGAAGGACAGTCTCTTGCTCCAAAACTACATCATTCCTGTGGAGAGATCGCTTAGAATGCATCATTCTTCAGTCTCCTCAGCAGAGGAAAATTCCATTTGACCGTATTCTTTGTGCGTTATAAGCTATAGATATGAAAGCAAGGCAGCCTTCCAACTTGGAGGAGGCCCTTCTGACCCAGCGTGTTTAAATAATTGTACGTGAACAGAGAAGCCGGAATTGTTAACGCAGATTCCGATCCAAGCGACAGAGCTCATTCAATGTGGGTATCGTTCTTCCCTTAGGGGAGGCTGAGAGAGAGTGGCAGTCCCAGGCGGACTGGGGTAAGCGCACTCCGTCGGTCTCCCGCCACGGCTTACGCGGTGGCGTGGGGACTTGGGAGCCAGCTGGGGAAGAGGGGAACGATACCGCTGTGGCGGAACGATACAGCGCTGGGTTTTGTCCACACACCTGCTTTCATGATCTTCCCGGGTTACCAAGGCCCCCGCAGATCAGCAAGACTGCGATCTCAGCCCCCAGCAAAGTGGGGAGCCTGGCGTGCCCCCCACCGCAGGGATTCCCACGCTCGATGCACGTGGAAATGACCAGCGTGGCCTTAAAATAATACAATATACCTGGACCCAGGCCTGCCCGAGACCTGTGGAAATTTATCCTGGGCGCCAGTGTGCGGCCCGGGCTGAGAACCACAGAGCTGGCGGAGAGGTGGGAGGGAACCGACAGCTGTCCATCACCAAGCAAGCCCGGCTCCCCTGTCCTCAGGAGGTGCACTGGGGGCACATCTCAGCTTCGAGGTGGGGACTCAGGCACCGGAAGGGTGCAGGGTCTGGACTCCGATCAGCTGGGTTTCTCCAGACCTCTTCCGGAACCCGCCTGAACCTCGCTGAGCACTGCTGTGAGCGCAGGGAGCTAAGAGCCCTCCGCTGATTCAGAAAATCAACACTGTGGCTCACAACGGGTAGTGTGCACGTGGACCAGACTGCGGCAGAGTACGACCGGAGCAGAATGGCTCACGGAAGGCAGGTCTAAGCGTTTTTTCCGGGCACACATGTGTGTGCATGCCCATGGGTGTGTCTATGAGCAGAGTCCTCATGGAAAATGTCTCGTGATTGTAAGGGACCGTCAGAAAAGTTTGAAAGGCTCTGTTGTTGCCTATGGGGTTTTTGTGAAGACGAAATGAGATAATTCTCCGGCGCGTGTCACCGGTGAAGTGCTAGACAGCTTCGGTGGGTCGCAGAGGGACGGACGGACTGACAGATTGAAAGGCACAGCGGTGACCCAGAGCGCAGCGTGCAGAATTCGGCGGACACGGGACAGCGACAGAAGTGCGGCTGCGGCCCCGCCACAATCAGAAGGACTTTGCCCCTAAGGGAGTGTGATTTCCAAAGGGCCTGGGACTCCCGATTAATCCCCTGATGTAATAAACGAACATTTCTCCCCCCACATTCAGATTCAAGAAATGTCACATCACGTTTAAAGGGCTCGGGGAATAGGCTAGTGCCGCTAAAGGCCAGGTCTTCGGGTTCCCCTGTGTCCGGAACAACACTCTTCAAAAACATGCCAGGGAATTCCACAGCTTCCGTTGCCACTGAGCACGTTCCAGAGGCGGCTGGGCAACGAGGGGCCAAGATTCCTGAGGTGTGGCCCCAAACCTCACGGCACGCGCTGCCTAGGAGAAAGGCGGTCGTGAAAAAACATCTCAAATACTCGCAGGAGATGCCAAGTGGGCAGGGAGGAGGACACTCTTCCTCCAGACCCTCTCGTGTCCCTCTTGTCACAACGCGGAAACGTTCAGAAACCAGGGGCATGTCTCATCTTTTCTCGGGTGAAAAGACCAGTGAAGACAATTTCCCAGGGTCCCGGAGATATCAGAGGAGAAAGGAGTTAGAAAAGTCTTGGGATGAAAGAAAAGGGACGTTAAAGATTCTGGAAAGTTGCCAATCCTTTAGCAGGCGACCTCGGAGCAGCAGCTCTGTCTTGAAAAACTCCCCCAAGGCAAGAACGTTAAAAGCCTGGCCATTTAGCTTGAATTGGGGACAAGGGGAAAACACGAGACTCGTGACCATAAATTACAAATAGAACCTTCTAGATTCTTCTGGTTTTCCCCATCACTCACTGTTCCCTTGCTTGCAACTAATCTGTCAGCAACTGCTTTTTGAAAGTTACCCTTTACTGGGTTTTCTTTTTCCCCCAAAGGAATTTAGCTAAATTTTCACCAGAACAACAACCCTCTTTATGTTGACCTTTCTAGTGTACAAAATTATTTATCATTTGCTTTAGTGATTATTAACAGGTGCTACCCACATAAGCAGTGATGGGTATGAACACACTTGGCATGCGGTAGGCATACGGTTCAACAGGCGAGAACACAGCGGCCCCCAACCTTGAAACAAGAACCCACAGGAGCCGTCAGCTGCGGGGGCCACCCTCCCCGTGTTTTCCAGGCTGCGTGTGTGCCGGGAAAGAGTCCCCTGTGGACAGAGAGAAAGGAGGCAAGGTTAGTCCAGAGGTGAATAGTCAGATCTAGTTGAGTCCATCGTTCTGTTGCTATCTGTGCTTCGCAATATTCTTCCCCGAGAAAGCTGCGGTAGTTCTGGCTCGGGAACACAGCCTGCTTTCCTTGTTTTAGAAGATTCCCCCAAATTCAATTGACACCTTGAGTTGCTAGCTCAACAGTCGGTCCCTAACACAATTGGTTTTACAGGACCAGCTTCTGCAGAGCCTTCCAGCCCAGAAAGCGGCTTAGCTCTCTCCAACCAGGGCCGCCCCCCACCCCGGGCTACTTCCCACCCCTCCACACCTGCGCTGTGCCTCCCAAGGCCAGCCTGCGCGCCCTCTGTCCACGCACCGTGGGCAGAGCGCTCCGCCCTTGGGCTTCCTGTCGGGGTCGGCCAATGGGGACTCCAGGCAGGAAATTGGAGGAAAGGTGGGAGAAGGAGGTGACCGCAGTCTGTCCCTGTCCGTCTGCAGAAAGTTGCTGTTCGTCTTACAGCGCCAAGCTTTATCCTGTTCGCCTTTTCCCTGGGGCTGCTGGGGCTGCCCTTGGGTTTCCCCGCTGTCCGGTCTCCCCCCCCACACCTTGGCAACCCATCTTGCCAGTGCTAAGTGGTCCTTGAATTGTCCTCATTGGCCCGGGCCCTCTGTCTCGTTCTGGCCCTGACCGGCTGACTCTCTGGGGTGCTGGCCACTGTCTTCTGCTTCCGCAGCCCCAGGGGGAGAGAAACCGATGGGGGATGATCCGGTCACTAAACTACGGTGTTCCTCGTCTCAGACATTGTCAGGGATCCAAAGCTGCTCTTGGGAAACCGAACACGGTGCCGAGGGCGTGGGTCTGTTAGAGGAGCTCCCGGTCCACCTGCTCTCTGGGCTTTCAGACCAGGCAGTGTCCTCTTACGAAAGTTTACACACTGTGACTGAGAGGAAACACCTGACTCCCAGGAAACCGGAGCAATACATGAGTCACCGCCGATGCCACGGCAGGGCGAGAACGCCCGTGGCCCTGCTTTGCAAAGAGCCTCTTCTCTCTCTTCTTTTGGGAGCTTCAGGCAGCGTTGGGAATGTGCTGAGTCATGGCCAGTAAAAAGCACTGGTTAGCCCTGGCTGGTGTAGCTCAGTGGATTGAGCGCGGGCCTGCGAACCAAAGGATTGCGGTTCGATTCCCAGTCAGGGCACATGCCTGGGTTGCCAGGCCAGTTCCCGGCAGGGGACATACAAGAGGCAACCGCACATTGATGTTTCTCTCCCTCTCTCCTTCCCTTCCCCTCTAAAGATAAATAATAAATAAATAATATAAATAAAATATTTTTTTAAAAAAGCAGTAGTTACAAATTTAATCACAGCAGATGTTGATTAACCGCTGTGTGCCGGGCACCACGTGGCCGGCCTTCCCTGTCCTGACGCTCACGAACTTCCCCAAAAGACCCGACAGTAGCTACAATGGTTCTTCGTGTCCATGGCAGAGGGATTTGAGGCTGAACGGAGTGAAGAGACTCACGATCGGTCTCGCTGCAAACGGCCAAGACGGTGTTCCACGCCACGTCTGGCTGCTTCCTGTACCGCCAGGACATGGTGACCGTCGAACGAAATGCAGATGGCGCGTAAATGCTGTCTTTGTCTCTTAAGGGCTTGGGTCACCTTGAGCAGGTCACCAAGACTCAGAATCCACGTTTATAAAAGAAGATTAATATCTCCGTGGCCCAGATGAGTCAGGGTCCCCTGTGTCCCCAAAGAGATCCCTGTCACATGGTAGGGGCCCGAGGATGGGCAGGTGGTTGGAATTGCAAGGACACGGAGGTTCTCTTTGCTTTTACACGTCTGATTTTTTTGTTTTGATTCTTTATTTTGGCCAACTCAGGGCTTAAGGTGAGGAATAATAATAGCATTAAACAACAGGACCATCATTTATTTTATGCCAGCCTTGCTCCAAGAACGCTGTATGTGCTATTTCATTCCAAATCCACACAATCCCAAAGGCGGGGGACTCTTACTATTCTCATTTTCACAGTGACTACACAGAGTACCAGAGACGTTAGGTCACTTGCCCAAGGCTGCACAGCTCCGAGGTGGCAGAACTCATGCGAGAACCCAAATCTGCCTAGCTCCTGCCCCTTTTCTCCTCACCACTGCCCCAATCCCATAACTATTTTTATTGCATTAAACAAACCATTTATATGTTTACTCTATGCCAGGAACTGTTCTGAACACTTCAAATATTAACTTACTTAATCTTCATAAAAATGTCATAAGGTAGATGCTACTAGCATCCTCGTTATTACAGGCGGAGAAAACCAAAGCCCAGAGAAGTTGAGTGACCTGCCTAAGATCGCACCGCCTTTGCAATTCCGAGTCCACTTTTTTGCAAGCGTACAGATGAAAGCAAGACCGGGCACCATGGTGTTTTGGGGAGTGACAGGTCTGACTTGCCCGCAGACTCCCTGATATGTAATGTCATGCAGTAAAATTGTGTCCTTTGCAAAAGCATGAAGGAAACAGACATTGGTTTTGGCCCCAGACGTGCTAGGGAACCTCCACTGTGTTTGTGTGTAGGCAAAATAGTTCTGGAGTAAATGCCTTCCTACAGGCAGCCCTGGGCCAGGAGAAAGGAGCTGGAGCAAAGCCCAGTCTCCCGTTCGACAGGCAGACGGCGGATACGCTGGGCTGGATACTAAAGGTTAATTGCTCTGAGTAATACTGTGGCACTCCATCCTGGTGCCAAACGAACTGAGGCAATATTGACCAAGCGTCAGCCAACATCAGAATGCAAACACGCGGGCAAATCCAAGTCCTTAGGCAGAGAGAGTCCAGGCAAGAATCTGAACACCCAGGAAGACCAGCCAAGGGCGAGGCCGTCCCCGCAGAACCTAAACCCTGGGCCTTACGCGCCAGCATTGTACCGCAAGAAGCTTGGCGTGTGCGCCAGGCCTTTGCGCATGCAGCTCTCAGGGCTAGAAGTACCATTCTCCACCCTGCTGGACCCTGGCTTTCCCTAATTGATGCCTCTTTTTTATTCAACTCTCATGTAAAAGGGGTTTGTTTGGGGAAGTCTTTCTCCCCACCCTGGGCTGAGATGGGGCATTTCCTCCTCAAGCCTCATTTCCCTCTTCGTTGACTGCTATTTGAACACTTTCTTGTTTTCAGGTTATACGTATGTCTTTCTCCCTGTTAGTCTGTGGCCCAGACAGAAACTAGACTCTTTCCATGTTCGTATCCTTTTGTAGCCCTAGCACTTAATACAGTACCGGGCAAGTTCATGCTTGATAAGTATTGGAAGGAAAAAAGGACGAGTGGATGGATGAATGAATGAATGATTAGATGGCTGAATGGATGGATGGATGGATGGATGATGGATGGATGGATGAATGGATGGATGATGGATGGATAGATGAATGGATGATTGGTGGATGGATGGATAGATAGATGAATGATTGATGGATGGATGGATAGATGGATGAATGGATGGATGATGGATGGACAGATGGATGGATAATTGGATGGATAGATGGATGAATGCATGAATGAATGGTACTTGGATGAGTTGGTTGGTAGGTAGGTGAATGGATGGTTGAAAGCATGGATAGATGCCTTTACCAGGCAGCTAATGCAGTTTCCATCTTCTGGGATTCAAAGAAATCATGTCTTCTCTCACTGTAATTGGTCCGTAAAATTCTGTAAATCTTGTTAGGAACCACCCTGCCTGGTTTCAGGAGCTGTAACCCCCCATGGCTAAGGCTGAGTGAGTGACCTTCAGATCATAAGCCACTAGGGAGACAAGGCTTATCTCCCTGGCAGGCGTGCAGCTTCTGCTTCTGCTCCTTCTGCTTCATCCATAACTGGCCCCCAATGCTGGATCAGTTAGCCAATGATGGGTAAGATTCCCCAAGGGAGGAACGACCTAAGACAGGCATGATCATGTGGAGGCCCCCAAAAAGGACTTGGGGGGGGCTACAGAAAAAGGGGGTGATGGGCCCTTGCCCCTTAGCTATCCTGACATAGCTTGAGTCCTCATTCTGTCTGCCGGAAGTCTCCTAATCTCTTGGTTGCCTTGGTTACCCTGCCTGCCTTAAGCCTGAGACAATGCCTCAAGCCTGAAATGATGCTGGTGGTGGGTGCAGCCCTGTGCTGCAAAGGACCGGTTCCCCGGGGTGATCAGGCCTGAGAAAGAATGCATAAAATCCTGTGAAACCTGCTTTGCTAAGAATGCTCTCAATTAAATGATAAGGGTCCGAGCAGGAAATGAGTTTTGTTCCCCCAAGTTTTGTAGCCTTTTAGCTGACAGACCCTGACTCAGAATAGGCCCTCTTAGTTCTTTGTATGCTAGCTATTGTTTGATCCTTACTGCCTGACAATGATTAAGGAGCTTTACCTGTATTCCTGTGCAAGTTGAAACCCAATAAAAACCTGTCAAGGCAAGGGTCGGGGCGCTCTCCCCTTGAGAGAGTAGCCATGTCGTCCCTTTTCCTCCACAGGACTCGGTAGTCCTTGTGAATTTGTCTCATGTCTCATCCACAAGGGCGGACCCCACGAGCCGGGGTCCGCATCAAAATCCATCCCTGGGAAAGAAGTCCCAAGCCACACTGCCCCTGTCTCAGAATATAAGTTGTCTTATTTTAAACTTGTGTTCCCCCCAAAACGATCTAGTTGCTAACTTTAATCAGAATTCACCTGCAGAGAAATATAGTTTAGGGTGGCTCACATCTATCCTAAGTGACCGAAACCAGGCCTCCCTTTGTTGTTAAGGGGAAGTAGCACTCGGAGGGAGTTTGCTGTCCGGGCCCTCGAGAACACCATTGGTTTCTTAAATTGGGGTGGGGCTGGGGCTTGAGGGGTTAAACCATAGTGAGTTGGGAGTCCGATTGAAGGAAAAACAACCTCAAACTATTACAAGTAATGTCAGATCTGGATTTTAATTTCAGTTCTATCATATACTACTTGTGAAAACCTTGCTAAATGTCTTCTCAAAGCATCTCCTTTCTAATCAGTAAAATGGGGAGTAAGGACCATTGAAAACTAGTATAAAAGGTTAATTCAAAGGATTGTGTCAGAACTGAAGAAAAATATCACAGTGCAGTAATTGCTCAATCGATAACAGGTAGATGGAAGTAACCCAAGTGGTAATACAGATATCTTCAATTCAATTAATAAATGATTAATAGTGCACTGGGATAACATTTCACAAATTATGGAATACTTACCAGTGGTGATAGAGAAGAAAATCTTACCTTGTATGTAAAGTAAGTTTTTAAATAACGTTAAATCCTCAACTGAGAAAGCAAGGAAGTTATTCCCTGAACAACTCTCTTTCAATTATGAACTAACATTTCTAATTATGTCAAGGAGAAAGTCTTCATTTGATGTTGGCATTCCTTTACCATTTTCAGCACTCAGCAGGGCTCACATAGAGGTCTTGGGTGGACAACAGAATTGAGCTAGAATGCAAAATCTTTCTTTACCCTTGTTGCATTATTTTTAATGATATCTTTTACTTGTGGGAAATAATACCAGTTTTTATTTTATGGTAGTCATATTCAACTTTTTAAATATGTTCAATAACGTTGTGAGTCAGGTTAGAGAAAACATGTACTAATTTAGGTGGCGTGGCGGGTGGGCACCACAGCACACCGAGACAGACGAACCCCCCTGGCAGCCCCGTGGGGACTCACACGCCCACGTGCCTACCGGCGTCAGGAAGGCCCTGGGCACCCACCACACACCTCGGTGTAGACTCTCCGTCAGTAAGAAAAGCTTGATGCCTAGGCATTTTTCCAGAGTTCAGATGACTTTTTAAAAAATGATAGTTTCGTATTGGACTTAAAAATTCTATGTGCCATTTTAAATATAGACACACTGTGCATATTAATTATCTGCAACTCTGTTTATAGATGTTATATATTACATTAAATATGTAACCTGTTAAATTACATTATATTAATAACACATGAAATATTTGTAGCACTACCTTCCCAAGGATACTTTCATATTGTCATGGACACTTGGGGTCCTTGATTCTTCTGTTGTCCTTTTGATAGAAACCTGGGCATAAGAAAGTTTGTGACTCTTTCCAATTAACCCTAAGAAAATGGTAGCATAAGGGAAAGGATAAATAACAAATTATGACTGGAACTCGGGGCCAGAGTCGGGGGAGGGAAGTGGTGGGGACCTAGGTGAACTGGGGGACCCATGTCCCATTAAGAGGCACAGCCAATATCAAGTCCCAGTTCATTGTGATGAGAGGGTATTGCCAAACGCTTGTATTTTTTGTGAGAAGTTAGAACTGTGATTTTTTTTCATATGCTGCTCCCTGATTATTCAATGTGGGCAATTAATCCCTGATTTTAAAAACACTCTTCCCCACCGCCCCACCCCCCACCCCCGCACCGCATCATGGAAGATCAAACGCTCAGACTGTGCCCCTCACGCTGGGTATTTCTTCCCTCTGCCCTGGCTGAGAGGTGGGAGCGGATTAGCAAGGAGCCCAGGTGCTGGGAGGTGAAAGGAATTGAGTGTTGGGAGTCCATTGCATTGTCAGTTGACAAAGAACAAAGACAAATGTTCAAGAAAGATGTGCCAACAATTTCAGCCTCACACCACCCATCGAAAAGAAATTACAAGACGGAAAACTGATGAGAGACCATATTTCTTAAGCAAATACGATTTTTTTTAGCTGCTAATGCCTTGGATACAAAGAAACTGATCTTGCACACCGATTCGATCATTCATTCTGTGGCAACACAGAAGGGAGTGATAGAGACCCACTCTTGGTCTCAAGGAGAGCCGCTGAGTCGGAGAGGAATTTGGCCACAAATGTAACAAATGCCCTTCAAACATGACTACCCTTTGATCCAACATGCTAACATCTGGGGAATGCTTGTAGGAGGAAAATCGAGGAAATGACTGCAATAATCTTGCTGCAAAGATGTTTATCTATCATGTTAATCATAGCAGACTCTGTCAGACACTGAAATATACAACGTGACCGGTAATTCATTCATCTGGGGTGCAGCCTCTTAAAGCAGCTCCTGACTCTATTTTAAATGACATATTTGGCATTGTAAATAATGGCTTAAAAAAAAGACGTCTTGGCTTCAAAACAGTATTTCAGAATCACTAATATGCATGTGATATTGACATGGAAAGAGAGAACTAGCGAAAGAGTATTTCTTGATGATAGGATTATAGATTATTACTCCTTTTATATGTTGGCTCTCTGTATGTTTTATTAGAAACATCTATTCCTTCCGTAATGAGGAAAAAGGGGAGCTATTTTCAAAATGTCATTCTCTAGAACCCCTTACACTCTTAAAAATTACTGAGGAACCCAAAATGGTTTCATTCCTATGGGTTAGAGCTAGCAATGTTTACCATATTAGAAACTTAAACTAAGAACTTTAAAATATTTAGTTATCAATTCATTTTAAAAGAATAACGAACCCACTCCATGCTGCCAAAGATAACATTTTGATGAAAATAACTATTGTTTTCAATAGTTTCTAACCAAACTATTTGATTTATTCCAAAACAGGAAAAAGGGCAAAAATACGGTATGATATTACTTTTTGGGGGCAAATGTCCTTAATTTCTACCTTCAGGGAAGACAGCTGGAGTCTCATATCTGCTTCTGCATTCAGTATGTGTCCGTATGTTGTTTTGGTGGAAGGAGGTGAAGAAAATCCAGCCCCACACAGTCATGTGGTTGGAAAGGAAGAAGTATTTTAGCCACTTATTCCACACCGCGCCTTTACACGACACCCAAACGCCACAGGTGATGCAGTTTCTTGAAGTTAGTTGCGGTGTGAATTCTGACACTGTATCCGTGTGCTTTTTATTCTCGCTCTACCTGCGAGACGATGAGAGAAAAAGGCAAATAGCGTGTCAGTATTTTGGGGAACTCGGCAAGGACCAGGGCCCTGCCTGGATCCTGGGCCACACTGAGGATCCCCACCTTAAACCGCACGCGGGGAAGCGTGCTCGCCAAGGCCTGGAGGGAGAAGAGGCCCACGATTTTGGTAGAAATGTGTTTGGATAACGTTTCGAGTAGCTCACCGCACTTTTTGCCTTGTGCCTTTCAACTTTAAAAAATCCCCTTTCCTGAGGCCACTGTCATGATTTGGCTGTAGGAGCAGCAGTCTCGGGGTGCAGATTTGCCTGCAAGGATTTTAGCTGGTCTGATCTTGTAAACCACCCCTGTGAGGGAGGGACAGAGGCAGGACTAGGGGGAGGGAGAAGGTGGACGCTGCCCTGGAGTCCCCACCGAGGCCCCCATCCGTCCAACAGGGAGCTGGAGGTCTGGGTCGCACCCCCGAGCTGCTCCCCTGAAGCCGGCTGACCAGATCCTTCTGTCTCTGTGCCCACTGGCCATTGTACACTGACTGCCCTGGAAAGGGACCTGATGTGGGGAGTGGGCAAGTGCCAGAGAGAGACAGGTGTCCCCAGCCACCCCTTCCAGAAGGGTAGGGGGGTGCAGAGCCCTCAGTGCTGGAGGGCTGCTCTCTGCCAGGCACCGTGGCCTCCACTCCACCTAGCATTCATCAATACCAGCCCTGGGATTCGAAACCCTGTCCCTTTGTCGGACTCCGGGGCCTCTGCAAAGGGACCCTCTGAACATCGCTTCATCTCATGCAGGCTCTATTCAGCCGGACAGCACAGGTGAGCAGCCCTCCGGGCTGGTCCTCAGGGAACAGCTGCAAGAAGAAAGGGCAGGTCTGCACAGGCCCGGGCCTGCAGGAACGAGGCAGGCTCTGCTCTCTGCTCCGCTGGCTGTGAGGAGCAGGGCCATTGTCATCTGCCAATATCATCATCAGGCTCAGGGGCACTGCACTCCGGGCCCTCGCCGGTGCATTCTGGGAAGGGGGAGGACTTTCCCTGGAGACTCACACGCTCTCCCCAGGGTTGCTGGCAGTGAGCATACCGACCAGGAAGGGGAAAGGCAAGTGCAGAAACTGTGGCTTGGGGGAAAAAAAAAAAGCCTTGATTCTGAAGGGCTAATACTGATCAAGTGAAATATTTCACATAGAAATATCCACGATTATCATACAAGACTGGGGCGGGGCGTGCCCCGGCCAGTGCGGCCCAGTTGGTTGGAATGTTGTCCCGTCACTGGAAGGTCCCTGGTTCGATTCCCAGTTGGGGCACATGCCTGAGTTGTGGGTTTGATCCCCAGTAGGGGCATGTGCTGGAGGCAGCTGATTGATGTCTGTCTGTCTGTCTGTCTGTCTCTCTCTCTCTCTCCCCGTGTCTCCTTTTTCCTCTCTTGAATGAGAATAAAATAAACCTTTACAAACAAAGACTGGCGGGGGGGGGGGGCAGCTAAGGAGGCTACCAGTGCCCCACGGAGCCATCGTGAGGATAGTAACTGCCTGTGTCTCTCTGACACGGCAACCTTTTCTCCGTTCCGGAAGCGCCCACATGAAGAACTCGCTAGCTGGCTTCCACACTGGGCTCATCTTTGCTCCAACCCTGAGAGGAAGACCCGAGGTGGTTTTCTGAACGCTCCTGCTCCGGAAACCCCTTCCACCTTTCCGAAAGCAGAGAAGAGAACAAAACGGACTCCTGCCTGCCCTCAAGTGTGTGTATATATATCCATATATATCTATCTATATCTATATCTATACATATACATATGTATCTATACATATACATCTATACATATACATATGTATCTATACATATACATATATATATATACAGGGTCCAGCAGAAGGAAGGCTTGCTTGAGTGTGGTTGGTAGGGTAAGTGAATGTCTCCCACGAGATGGACAGCAATGTGAACAGGTCACCTAAAAGGTCACATGGTGTGCTTGAGTATGATGTTGCTGTTACAGAATTACATGCTTATGACTTTGTAAGAAAAGAATTTGTTGTAAAATGGGGGCATCATTTGTGCCGGACTCTGTCTGTAGCCTCTTACTTCATTCACTGTGAGAACGAGAACTCCAGGAGGATTCGCGTGATGAGGGAAAATTGTTAGCACCTCATAATGCCCTGTCTCCTACTCGGTTGGCAGAAGTCTGTACAGAGGCCTCTGATTCCCAGCAGCTTTCTAACGTCTCCCTGCAGCAGAGAATGTCGCCGGCGCTGCGATGTCTGTACCATTGCGTTGGCCCGTGTGCGCCATGACGAAGTCTGGGACAAGCTAGAAAAATGGCAGAGGAGAGACAGCTCCCGGTCCCTCCGAGACGCCCAGGAACGGAGCTGAGCAGGGAAGCCACCGACTCCAATGATGGGAAGAAAGAACCGAATGGCTACATTGTGGGAGTGTGACACGGCGTTCGGTTTGCACAGTGGTCCGCGGAGACCTGTCCACTTTTCGGGGGCCTCCCCCCACTCCTGGCTGTGCTGTCCCTCCTACGGCCTTCACCTCCCTGTTGATTCTGAGGAGGCGCGGTGGTGAGACCGCCATGCAGCTGGTATTGCAGCCTGGTTTTGCTCCTTTCCGCTGCCCGATGCTCTAAAAATTGTCTGCACCCCCAGACCTAGGCTAGGGTCCACGGGGTCAAGATCTTTCTCATCGGCACCATTCTATACAAGTGGACGTGGTCCCTTCTCTTTCCGAACCCAGGGCTAGAAGTGGCAGGAATTCTATCTCCAAAAAGTGCTGGATCCCATAAAAGGGAGCCACGCCTACTAAAATCATTGAATATTTATCGAGACTCTTTTCCAAGCATCTGAAGACACTGAGTCACAAGGACACTGGTGAGCGGCTGTGCCAGCCAAGGCCGCATCTTCCTGTAGGTTTCCTGTTAATTTCACTGAATGTCCTCAGTCCAGGCCCCCGTTAGTCCGGGGTCCTCATCCTCATGGCCAAGTGCATCCTCACAGGCTTCCCTTCCACCATGCCCTTCCCCTCCAGTCCATCCTCAGGAATAGCCCCAAAACACGGGTACCAGAGTTAGCAAATGAAAGCGCAGGACACACAGTTAAATGTGAATGTCACATAAACAACAAGTAATTGTTTGGTGTAAGTATGTCCAAACTAGAGTGTGGGCCATCCTCCGGCTACACCCCGCACAATGCCCAGGACCTGCTGATACTAAAAAAATCATTCATTGCTTTATCTGACGTTCAAACGGAACAGGTGTCCTGTACTTCCTCGTTGCGATAATACAGACACAAGGTGCAATTTGTCACTTTAACCATCGTCAAGTGCACAGTTCTGTGGCATGAAGGACATTGACATTGCCACACAGTCGTCAGCACCCTCCATCCCTAAAACAGTTTTTTCTCCCAAATTCGCCTCTGTCCCCATTAAACATGCTCTCCTTCTCTCCTCCCAGGTCCTGGCCTCCACCATTCTACCTTCCGTCTCAATAAATTCAGCCATTCTGGGTGCCTCAGGTGAGTGGAAGCCTACACTGTCTGTTCTTCCATGTCTGACTTATTTCACTGAGCATAACGTTTTCAGGGTTCATGCACGCTCTAGCGGGGGTCAGAACTTCCTTATTTCACCTGGCAACACCACCACCAAGTCCCCGCAGCATAAACACCCTGGGCCGCCCTGCCAAACAAAGCCCAGACTGCTGGCCTGCCCATCAGACGCTTTCCCAGTCTGGCCCCGGCCACATTCCCAGCCTTCCCCTCTGTCATGAATACTGATAATAGTAACCACAGCCACCATGTCCTGTGTTCCCACCGGCGACCTGGGAATCCCAGAGCCCGCCATGCCCTGCCCTGCCCACTCCGTGCTCTGGGGTTTCAGTCCTCCGTCGTCCAAGCCTCTTGTCCTCGATGCTCAGTGTGTAGGGGCAGCACGTGACTCTTGCCTGTCTTTCTATCTCAGTGGTTTCTTGCCTCCAGTGGGGGCAATTTTGCCCCCGAAGGGTCATGTGGCAATGCCCAGCGACATTCGGGGTTGTCAAAACTGGGGGAGGGACATGCTCCTGGCATCCAGTGAGGCCGGAGAGGCTTCTGAACATTCTGCAGGACAGAGGACGGTCACACCTCGGAGAACGACCCAGCCCCAAACGTCAACAGTACCCACATTGTGAAACCCTCCTCCACCTCGCCCAACAGAGGTGGCTTCTCCCTTTCCGCGGCAACAATAAACAGGACCAAGCCTGGGCTGGCCTACACCACACGGTGCGTGCCAGGCGGTTTGCTACCTATGTTATGCACGCAGGAGGCACGGATGCCAATGTGCGCAGGAAGGTGCTCCGTCCGAGGGCACTGAGGGAACTTCCCCACGTTCCTGTGGACCCAGGATCCAAAGCTGAGTCATGTGCACACCACACTGTGCACCACAAACACACCGCGAGCCCGAATCCGAGCCGGGATCCGACGCCGAGGCCCCGGTCTCACCTCTCTGCCAACCTCCGGCCCCCTTGTAGAGGCCGGGCACTGGCACTAGAGGATGGAGACCATGGCTGTGGGTTAGGAGAAACGTCCCCCCTGCAGGCGACAGCGGCCCGTCTGCAGGCTCTGCCTCTGCACTGAGGTGCATAAGAAGCTGTGCTCTGAGCCCGACCGCGTCTCCCCAGCCGGCGCTTCGGAGGGTAGTCTGCACCCCGCTCACCGAGAGTCGGAGGGTTCGACTCTCTCCAGCGTAGCTCCCAAAGTCTGGCTTCAGGTAGCACTGTGGCTGGGAGAGTCCGAGGCTGCACACAGATGAGCCCAATCCAGCGATCAACATTCAGTGAAATCCGAGTGTGGCTTGTGGGTTACCTGCGGGTTTTGTAACTATTTTCGCTTGCCCTTGGATGATGTGATTTGTGTGGTCTTATTTTCGGTTTATTTTTGCATGTATGTACGCATTACATTTTCATAGATGCACGCTGAAAATGTTGTTAGGAGCGCGTCCGGGAGTCAGATGGTGTGTGCTGAAGCCTCACCTCTCCCCGTAGTGGCTGCCATTCTGTTAATCATACTCTGCACCAGGCACTGTGCTAAGGCGTTTCTGTGCATTATCTCATTTAATTCCCACAGAAACTCCATGACTTGGGCGCTGCCAGTATCGCCATTTTTACAGATGATAAAACCGAAGCACAGAGAGGGCAAGCCACCAGCCCAAGGTCACACAGCCAAGATTCTTTCTCAGACTGCGTGACTCCAGAGCCCAGGCTCCTAACCATGGCCAGGCCCGGGCATGGGGGAGGGGGGTAGTCTTGAGAGACTGACTCAGCACCAGGCCATGGACTGATTTGGGGCAAGATATTTGTCTTCTCTGAGCCTCTACTTCCTCTCACCTGAACAGATACTCTTTATGCCATGGGATTATAATAAGGAGCACATTGTCATGTACAAGAAGGTGATCTGAAAAATGCTAAGTGATTGGCGCGTGCAGCAGGACAAAGCGGCATCCAGATGGACTGTCTCCGCCAAAGCCGGGTGGGCACCAATGTCTGGGTCATGCCTGCCTCTGGCCTGTTGATCAAAAGCAGAGGGAGTGAGAGGCCTGTGCAGGGGAGGCAGGACTGTCTGCGAGGCTGGCCGGGTTGGGGGTTCGGGGGGAGGCCCGGAAAAGGGTCTGGAGAGACTTCAGGTCTCCAACGAGTCTTTCGGGCACAGAGGGCAGCTCCAGTCCTGATTCCGGGAAAGCAGGGTGATAAGGCGGCTGCCGGCCTCCTCGGTTCGTCAATATTTGAAGAGGGGCGGAGGCCGTGTAGCGCGGAGATCGAGAGGCAGACCAAGGCAGGAGATGCGACAGCGGACCCCACCTAACGAAGTGTGCCGGAGGGGCCCTCCTCTCGGGGAGCGGCTGCGTGGACGCTGGGAAGCTCAGCTTCCACGGTCAAGTTCGGCCTCCCGGGGACTCACCCACGCCACCAACTAATAACTCCAAGTTTTGGGTTTTCCTCCCTTGGAGTAATCTTGAATAGTAAATAAAAGGCATGACAAGGCAGGCGAGACAGGGAGAAAGAGAGAGAGAGAGACCGTGGAAGAAAAGAAAAATCTTTAGCATGTCTTAGTGCCTTTAGTAGGACTTTTTCTGGCTCTTACAAGGGGCTTCACTTTTTTTTTTTTCCCACAGGGTCTTGCACATGACGTCACCGCCCTGCCTCTGCTGCTACTACTGAGTTAACACGTGACGAGGGTCTACAGGGGCCGGACACGCTGCTAGGCGCCCTGCCTGAACTATATGAACCGTACTCTGATGGCCCAAGTCACCCCGATGCCCAAACCTCCTCCTCCTCCTCCTCTGTAAAATGGGCGCGAGAGTCCTAATCACAGCATGGATGCGACTGAGAGGGAGAGACTCGGAGCGCTTTGCTAAGAGTACAGCGCCATCCACATGGTGCGTGTCGTCACCGGGAACGCAGCGACAGGGACGTGGCCAGCTCGGTTTGCAGGCTGCTGGGAGTCGGGGATAGAAACAGAAGCACGAACTAAACGCAAAGGCGCTCGCAGTTGAGGTGGGGCGCGGGCAGAGGCTGAGGGAGGTGAGGCGGCCGATGGCCGTCACACGGCTGGTGGCCGTCACACGGCTGGTGGTTAGAGTCCCCGACGGTCTGGACCCAGGGCCAGAGCCCACGCTCTCCAACCTGCAGGCCCCACTGCCTCTCTGCTCGTGCTGGCAGTGTATGCACGCGTGACAGCGGCCTAACAATTGGCTTGATTACATTCCAGACTTAAGGCTACAGCACGGAGCTGGAACCACGTTTATAGCCCTCATTATGGTGCGTCCCACGGTGAAGTCAGTGTTTACTTAAATACTATGTTCGTCCCTTCAGCGCCGCCTTCTGAAAGGGGCCTTCTCTGTCTCCCTGTTTCCCTCAGCAGCCCTGGTGTTGGTTTCCTACTGAGGATCACACTCTGTGGCTCTATGCTCATTTGCAGGACGCTGAGTTCAATCACAGTGAGCCCAGGGAGGGTGGGGATAGGGTCTCTGTACCCACCTCTCTGAACCGGGGCCTATTTATAGCCTGGTACTCACCTGCTAGTCATAGATCCTGGTATGGATGCTTGAATGAGCGTGTTAATAAATAAAACCACAATAATTACTAGTTTGCATTTCTCCTACGTGGTTTCTCAGGAACACTGAGCAGTATAATTTGCCATGTTTCCCTTTTTGCACTGGCTGTTAGGAAGCTCAAAGCCATAGCTTCATAACAAGCCTGTAAATCAACATGCACATGTTTAATGATCCTGGCCCCGTGGACGTACCCACTCCTGTTTTTCTATCTCCTTTAGCTATATTTTTAATGTGTGCTCTCAGACGGTTTTGCATATGTCCTTGTGAAACTCTGGAATAACTACCCTTGCCGGAACCGAATGAATTAAATAGCCTGTCCTGACCTTCCAGCTTGCAGAGGGAAAGAGGGCCCTTTCCGTGGCCATGCCCTGTCCCCAGGGCAATGAGCCCCGCTTAGGCTACCTGCTTTCCTGTACCCCAAGCCCTTGGGGAGTGATGTTTACGTGAGCGGGGGCGGTGCAGTGGGTGAAATATGAATTCCTTCCAAGCAGGTGGTTTGGTTAGGTGGTGGTGGAGCTGGTATTCTGAAATAAATGAAGGTGAAAGGCAGACGGAACTGCGAAACCTACAGAACGTGTTCTCCCTGCTGTGACCAGGACTCACGGTTACTGGGGAAGGGGACTAGCACCCAGGTCCACCCCAGCGGCTGCCGTGGGGGGAGGGGCGCTAGACAGGTTGCTTGGAGCGCCAGGGAGGCGTGAGCGTGAGAGAAATCGGCTGGGTGGTTTTTAGTGGGCAGACAAGGACAGCCAGTGAGAGAAGCGGCTTCCCCAGGGCGTCCAGGGGACAGGACGGCCCCACCCAGGCGGGTGTTTGCCCTGTGTGTGCAGCCAGCAGGCTCCGGATGAGGAAGCCAAGGGCAGGGCCCCCGGGCTCAGTTGGCTGCCGGTACTGGGCTGCACCAGCTGGAGACAAGGTGCCCTGCGCAGGAGCAGCTCCAAGTGACACCAGGGGACCAAAGACACTCCCACCAGAGGCTCAACAGGTAACGTCTTTCAGCTCCTCTAAGCATGGCAGGAGGGTTTGTGATCTGGGGTCAGTGGGGATACACAGGAGCAGGGGTCAGCGAGGGTTGTGTGGCCCCAGCTCTGCCATGGATTCCCTGGGTGGCCTCGGGTACCTGGGCCTCAGTTTCACCATCTGTGAGCCCTACTGGGAAGGCAGCGAGACAATGAAGCGACCGAGTGGGCAGCGTCAGGGGCAAAGCAACAAAAACGGCTCCTGTTCGTATAGAACCGGTGAAGGTCATTTTAAGCATAAAACTTGGGGGGAATCATCAGATGGTGGGTAAGGAATGCAATTTGGGGACCACCGTCAGGATAAGAACGCCCCATGGGAAAGCTGACTGTGGGGGCACCTGGGGGTATCATCGGAGATGGGCGGGGCAGGGGGCAAGTGAGGCAGGGAGAAGAAACCTTTGAGTGCTTTCAGAACTACGCTCTGAAGCAGCGCTGGGCTCAAACCCCAGCTGCACAACCGCAGAAACTGTGTGTTCTGCCTGGAAGAGTTTCCAGGATGAGAGAGTGGCAGCCCCGGGCCTCCAGCTTCCTGATCCGTGAAATGGGTGTGATAATAGTGCAGGGATCCAGGTGAAGTTCGTGAGCACACGCCTATGCGAGTGACCAATGTCAGCTGTGGTCTGTGCTGCTGATATGGTCACCTCCACTTTACAATTAGGAAGAAGGGGCCCAGGGCGGGGGAGGGGCACCCTCTGGGTCTCACGGAAAGGAGGCGGTGGACATGGCATCCGGTCAAGGCCGAGGCTTGAGTAACACAAGCGCTCCCTCCAGCACAGAATTTAAAAGATGTCCCAACAAAATTCGGTCATCAAAATAAATGACATCTTCAGGCAATATTTAAAATTGTTTAAACCAAAGCCAGGAGATCTGCGATGAACAAAATAACGTGTTACGTAAGGACGGGATCAGTAACAGCATCTGTTCGGTGTTCGGAAAGGTTGTGTTAAAATGTAGTGTTCGTCTTGATGGCTGGGTTTTCTGGCTCCTCCTTCCATTTCGCACCAGGGGGTAGTGCCTGGCACACCCCGCCCTCCTCCGCACCGGACTAAGACGGCGCTGGCTCCAGGCCTGGGGGGTAGACACCCTGCTCCCTCCACAAATAAAAGCCAAGAGGCGGGCACACTCTAGGGATTTTCAGTTTAAAAGGAGTGGCCCAACCAGCCAATGTCACACATCAAGGAAGATCTTTTTTTCCCAAGAGTTCTGAAGCTTGGGAGAGGTGATCTTTCTAGGAAAAAGGCACGCCCTTTGGGAGAGCAGTGGGCCACCGAGAGCACCCGCTGGTGGAGGCTGGTGGAGGCTGGTTTCTGACGGCAGGAGACGCACAGGGAGGTGATGGGAAAGCCTTGGGGGGCCCGGGGACCCCAGGCCCCGCAGGCGCGGCTGTCCTGCTCCCATGTCAAACTGCTGCCTGTCACCAGGCCAGCAGCTTCTCTGCCTCTCACCAGAGCTGGGCCAGAAGCCGCTAAGGATTTGAGCGCCTGAGTCTGCGGGAAACAGGTCCGCCTCTCACTCTGCCTCTTCACAGCTTTCCAGTCTGGGAACGGTGCCTGCAGCTAAGGACCAGATGCGATTCCGTTCCAGGGCTGAGGGGATTGCGCCGCCGCCTCAGTTTCTTTATCTGTGCAATGGGGGAGTGACGAGCTGTGGCAGGAAAATGCAGATGATGGGAATAGTGTCTGGCCCCAGGGCCAGGACGGGGGTGCAGCGAGCCTGGCACCTCGGGGGCTTCAGCAAGGAGGCACTCCCCAGCCAGTGTCAGCTCCGTGCCTGCCCGACCCCGAGAGGCCGCTTGTTTGCCTGTGGCACCCAGGAGCCTCTCTTGCCTCCCCTAATCCCGGCCCCGCCCGGCTCAGAGTAAGCCCTCGGTAAAGTGGCCTGCTATCATTCACCTGAAGGTATTCGGGGCCACAGTAAGAATAAGATAGTGTGAGCTCTAAGCCTTCTGGGAACATCAGCCACGTATACAAACATAATCAAGTGTTCCAACAGCAAGACGTCAATTACCAAGCATTTAAAAAAAAAACACCTAGCTTGATTCTGATGAAGGCACCCCTTCCCCTGGGCCCAGGCAGTCCCATAGCAGGACTGGGGATTGGGGGGGTGGGGCGTGCTGGGAGGAGGCACAGAGAGGCCTGGCGGTCAGTCTCAGGCGCCCCCTTGAGGAGGAGGCAGCCGGTACCACTACACCCGCAGGCTTCATAGTATCTACCACCGTGTCCCGGCACTGTGCAGAGACACAGGACCAGGGGACCTGGCAGAGCAGGTCTGTTCTCCTTACTCACACTGACCTTGCCTTTGGAGTAGGGGGCGGAGGGCGTGTTCTGCTGGGCGTGGCAGCCCGGCCGCGGTGGCACTGCCCCCAGCTGGGTGGCGGGCAGGGCTCCCAGTCCACCTACGTGCCACCACGTGGATCCAAGGTGTTTCTGTTTACTCGGTGACTAATTCTGCCACTACTGCGCCCTTAGAGGACCTCCCCCTTCCGCTGGACAGTCATTTTGCTGCCACAGCTGCAGACCAACTGCCCTTCCTCCGGGGCCACCGGGCCCGGGTTTGGTGTTTGACCGGTTCCCAGGAGGTGAGCTTGTTGTTGACCTGTTGCCAGAACAAGGCGCCGTGAACACCAGTGGTTGGTGTAACAGAGCCACGGGGCCACATGCCACATGGACTGCAGCCCTGTCACCTTCACAACAGACCGATGGGGGCAGATCTGTGGTGGGCCCCTTGCCCGCCCTCACCGTACAGGCCAGGAGCGGAGGCTTCCGCCCACGGCCGCTGCGAGCCGAGGTCTGCAAGCCGGCCGGAGGCTTTGCTGTCTCGCCACTGTGCACCGGTGGACTGGCTCTCGAGCCAGCTCTTCAGAAACTCAGGGCCCCTAGGGGACCCTGGGCCGTCGTGTGAGGAGAAAATCACTAAGTCCAGCCCCTGGAGCAGGGTCCCTCCACCTCGGCACTAGGGACATTTGGGGCCACATCGTTCTCTGCTGCGGGGCTGTCCTGTGCATTATGGGATGTTCAGCAGCATCTCTGGGCTCTACCCAATAGATGCCAGTAGTGGTGATAATCAAAGATGTCTCCAGATATTTCTAAATGTCCCCAAGGCAGGGAACGGGGGGCAAAATTGCCCCCAGTTCGAAAAACACTGCTGGCGAGTTACTGTGAGTCAGAGGCAGAGAGCAGCATACTTCTAAAGAGAGCACTTGCAGAGAGTGATATGCAGAGAGCTCTGTCTCTTATATACCCATGCACATACCCCAGGACCATGTGGGGGCTTCCCTGCTGCCCACACGTGCCCACCTGATTTAACCTGCCCCGACACGCTGTGGTGTGTAAGGCCTGTTGGGTTAGTGCCCAACCTCTCTGTGCCTCAGTTTCTCACCAGGAAATTAAGCAAACAACAGCCTCTAGCCCAGAGGGCTCTTGCAAGGGCCAGAGAAGTGAATACACCCAAACTGGAAGTGCATGGCCCACAAAAGACCCTCAGCAGTGTTTAATACTGACAGCAACATGAATATGGCATTTCCCACCAGGAAAGTGCTTTCCCCGGGCTCCCGGAGGTGGGTCCCACTCTGTAGCTTTTCCTCGGGGGAGGTGAAGGTGAGCGCTCTGAACTCAGCCCTTCCAGTTGTCTCCCCTTATCCCCCCCGACCCCCGCCACTGCTCCGCATCCTCACTGGTCACAGCCACCAGGAAAGGCAAGGCTGCCCAGGAGCACGCACGCCCACACACTTGCACACTCATTCTTAGGAACGGAAAGCTGCAGGCCCAGGAGGTGTGTCTCGATTTCTGCAGGCTCATGCAACAGAGGGCCCTCCAAGGAGTGCCCCAAGGGGTAGGGACCGTGTTCAGACGCCCAGGCTGATGGCGATCCGTCGTACGTCGCCCCGCCTGCACCTGAGAATCCCCAGCCTGCTTCTCTGCGTCAGAGAAGGCAGCACCCAAGAGATTCCCCAGTGGGGGTGGGGCACTCGCTCACGCTGAAATTGTTGGCTGGCATGGAAATCACCTAGACAGGTTGAAAATATACCGATGCCCAGGCCCCAGCCCCGGAGAGTCTGATGGAATCTGGCCTGGTTGGAGCCTGCGCATGGGGATTTGAATTTCCACGGGCGATTCTGAAGTGTGGCCCAGTTTGCGGACTGGCCTCAGGACCCGGCCAGAAAGTGGAGAAATAAAGGGACTTCCCCATCTGAATGACTCCCCAGCCAGCAAGAGATTTACCCGGCATTATCGAAAAGCTGGGCCCTCAAACAGGAGTCCAATTTCAAAACCAAATCCCTCCGCCATATGGCTGCTCACGTCTAACGTCAGGTGTGGTCATCAAATCAAAACAACGAGCACCATCCGTTCACAAACGAAAAGGGCATTTTGACATCACCTTCAAACTTGGTCTTTTTCAAAACAAAAGCCAGCTCTTTCACATGAATATGTTTTTCTGGATGAAAACTTCTACCCGATTTATGTTTCCCCAATTGGAGGCTAGAGAAAAGGCCACGCGAATTATGGCCTAAACCTCCTTGAGCCTCAGTTTGCCCATCTATTCAATGGGGATGAAAAGAGCGCTCACCTCACAGAGTGCTTGAGCAGCCGATGGGGCGGTCAGCGCATCCAGGTTTGCCCAGGGCGCTCCTACTTTTCACATAAAGATCCCGCCTCCCAGAGCCGCCCGTTCCTGGGTCAGAGGGCGCCCATCACGGTGCTCCCCACACGTGTCTGGTCAGGCGGACCACCTATGTGTCGGCTGCAGCTACAGATGCTGCCCCAAGCTGGCTTTCCAGTGAGAACCAGAAGTGCTGGCGGCTTCCTCCGTTGATTCTTATTCTCAGGCAGCTTTGGGGGACCCTGACTGAAAATAACCAGTAATAGTGAGGGTGATCCTAACCACGGCGAACGTTGCACCATGCTCATCGCGTGCCAGGCGCTGCCCCGGGCACCTCGCATACATCAATCTGTACAGTCCTCACAACAACCTCTTGCGGGGGGGGGGGGGCAGGGGCGTGCTGGGATGATTCCCATTTCACAGATTAGGAAACTGAGGCCCAGCGAGGGGCACAGACTCAGTATGCAGCTGAGCAGGGATTCCAAACTCGGGGTTCATCTCCGGAGCCCACATGCTTACCCGGCACGCTACACCACTCTCTGCCTAGAGCGGTCAGCATTGGGCTGGCACAAGGCAAGCCCCTCCCGCACGTTGGAGGTGGGTTTTGCTCTTGTTTTATTCGTTGCACTATCTTTGGGGCATTAAAAGACTTGGCATTCCGTTGCCAACTTTTATTGGCTAAACTTTTAACTGACGTTTTCATTGTGAAAGTTTAATGGCAACGCCTTTCTTCCCTTTGCCCTCCTCCCGAGACATTTCGACCTCACCTTGTAGGCTGAATATATTCATTTCTGCTGATACTAACATCGGCCAGTAGGTGGCAGTAAGCTTTTGTTTTTTATCCCTTATAAATCCCGCTCTTCACAAAGTTTGAAGGAAGGGCAGAAGGGGCTTTTGCAACATCCGAAAGATGTTCAAATGCCTTCTCTTTCTCTCTGGCCACTTGGCCTTGAAGTCCAGAGAGGCTACTTAAAATGTGCAATGACAGGACCGTGTAAACGCAGCTCTGTGGGTAACAGAGTTTCTCTCCTGCCCAGACACATCACACTTCTCCAGCCCGGAGAGTTTTTCACAATCTCAAACATTTCTACTGAAAGTGGCTTCCAACTTGGACTGAGTTTAAATTGACTGATAGGAGCTTAAAAAGCATGCAAACCCCCTGGCAAATAAGTTTGCGTTGGGCAAAAAGCTGGATTTAGATGGAGACATAGTCCGGTGCATGTGCGGCCTGGGTCAACACATTTAACCCGTGAGCCTCAGTTTTCCCATCCGTAAAATTGGAATGATGACACCGCTGCCTTGTTGATTTGCGGGAAGGAGTGAATTAGTTTACTATAAGTACAGCTCTTCGGACAGTGTCTCAGCCCACGGTAAGCACTTACCAAATTAGCTGTTGTTACTGTTTTATCATTAATGTGGTTGTTAGAGTTGTTATTGTCATTATTTTTATACCCAGGAGGTTCAACGCTTGGTCAGTCTCACTATGCGAAACATGGAATTTCTCAGCTGCCTCAGCCCCCTCATTTGCAAAATGGATACAAATTCCCACAATGATCTTGAGCAGGGATTGATAGGCTTTCTGGAAAGGTCCAGACAGTGAACAGCTTAGACTTTGCAGGCCACACAGTCTCTACTGTAACCACCCAGCTCTGCCCTTGTGGCGTGATACGTAAATAAATGGGCCTGGCTGTCTCCCAGTAAAACTAACATTTGATTTCATATCATTATGATGAGTTGCAACCCGTGATTCCTCTGATTTTTTTCCAACTGCTTATAGATGTAAAACCCACGCTCAGCTCACAGGCTGTACCAAAGTGGGCTGCAGGCTGGCTTTGTCCCCCCACTCCCCACTCCCCTCCCCCCGCCCCCCGCTGTCATCCACTGACCCGACTGTGGGGAGCCAATACAACGTTCATAATGTCCCATCTATAGATGAAGTGATGACGTATTGGGAGTGTGCGCCTCATGGGTTTTACAAAGAGAGAAAATAGTGTCCTGTATGTTTTGGCACTGCGAAGCATTATTACATGCCGTGAGTAGAACACATGTAAAACCCCCAGATTCTGTTATCTACCAAACTGCCCCAAGTGGTGGAATTTGGTGAGATACAGGTGGTGAGATTTATGACCCTTTTCGGCCCCGGTGATTTCTGATTACTCAACGTGTCAATTACCAGGGCATAAAAACTCACACCAGGCTGGGCGAGGGGCCCGTGGGAGCCCTTGGGGATGCACTGGCTGCTTTCAGCCAGAAATCAAAAGTCCTGGCTTTTATTCTGAAACCACCAGAGCAGGTGAGCCAGTGGCCAGGTGTTTGGAGATGGGAACTACACTGGGATCATTTGCATGTGTGTGAAATAGAAGTATTTAGGTAGCAAGGCAGCAGGCCTCAGGGTAGCTGGAAGAGCTCCAGCTTGGGAACCAGCTGGGCTCCGGGTCACATCCTTGCTCAGCCACCTGTTGGATATGTGTCCTGGGGGCGTTTTAGAGACTCAGTTCCCTCCTTCCGAGGGAAGTGGTAGTACGCACAGCAGTTGGGAGCACAGCAGCCTGAGTTCAGCTGTTGCCTCAGCCATTGTCTCCTGGGCAACCTTTGGGAAGTAAAGGAACCTCCTGGGACTCAGCTTCCTCATTCCGAGAACCAGATGAGGGTGACATCTAGCTCACAGGTGCTGTCGGGCCAAAGGAGAAGACCCCGGCAATGCACTTGGAAATGGGTCCTGGATGGAGAACATGCTGAGTAATTGCTGACTGTTAGGATTATAACATTTATGATTACGACAGGCTTGGTGAGGATGTACATGGGCTGGCCTGGCTCGGGGCACACTGCGGGAGGGGTAGTTATCGATGATGCGCCCCTCCAGTCGACCAGTGAAGAATAATAGTTAGCGCCGGATAGACTCGAATGCAGGGCTGAGAAAAGGAGATAAACAGACGGTCCTGCTGGCATGGTGCTTACCATTTACTGAGCATGGGAGACAGGAGTTAAATGTTCCGTTTTGCCCTCCGGGTTTGGGCCAATTGTTACCTGACTCCAGAACCACCCTCTACCACGACCCCCTCTTAGTATGTTACCAACTCACTTTTATTCATAGTGTTTTACCCTATGTCTTTTATTTAACAAACACACGTTCTTTATCATGAGCTGCACATCATCTCACTTTACACTCATCCATTCACTGAGTTCGTAGGAGTCCTGCGAGGCACCGAGAGGCTAATTAGCTCACCCGAGGACACAGTGATGAGGTAAGAGAGGGTTCAAGTCCAAGTTCTCTCGCTCCAGGCTGGGTGCTCATGGCCTCTGCGCCATGCTGCCTTGTAATCAGGAATGGCCTGGTGTGTGGATTTCTTGTCTATTTGTTTATTGTTGGTTTACCCACACCCCCCCTCCAGTTGCAGCTCTGTGAGGTCAGGGGGCCTCATCTCTTTAATTCACAGCTGTGACCCTACTGCCTGGCGTAGCATAAGGTGCAGAGTTGGTGCTCGGTATATATTTGTTGAATCAATGAGTGAGTAAAACTATAGCCAAATAAATATATAATTACAAGCAGTGCTGAGTGCTGTTAAAAAAAATACCAGTGTTATGATGGGATTGAACAGGGGCCCTGATTTAGTGTGAAGATTGGCGCGTACTGAAAATTGTAAGTATCATTTTAATTATCTTCACCGTAAAATCTCCCTGGTATAAAAGCTGTGACTGAGAGGGAAGAAAATGTTTTCTACGTGGAATACACTATTCCTGATGATAAATATTTACCCCAGCAATGAGATGCACTTGAACATCAGGGCTGCGTTTGACTTTAACTTTGTTGAATGATGTTCTGACACTTCTTACCCCCCACAGTAAATATAAGCCGCTGCGATAACGCACCATGGGGACTTGTCAGGTCTTTTAGCCTCACAGGCGGCAGTTAGGCTTCTGTTTGTCGTGAATTTTCATTTCTCTCTCTCTCCCCTTTTATCTCTATTGCAGGAGCGATGGGTAACCAGCTGAGTGTTCCACGAAGAGCTGATGACCAAGGGAATGATTCGGAAACAGACACTTACAAGGTAGCGTAGTGGCGCTCCCCTGGATCGTTAGCTGTGACTAATGATGGGGGGATGCCAGCTGAATAAATGGCCTGCTCAGGGCTTATCACATCAACCCCATCTTCCCAGGGGTTGTTCTGTTGTATTTGGACCCCCAGAATCCACCACGGGGCTCAGGGAAAACACAGGCTCTCGGCCCTACCGGAGACAATGGCAGGTGCCCCGCTGATGGGACAGGTGCCCCAGTTAACCTGGGCCTTCCATCCGCACGCCGGGGTCCATCTCACCAGGGCCTGTGGGACTCCTGGGACAAGGGACAGATGAGGGGGTACGGTCACGATCCCAGAAATCCAGTCCTTGGGTGGGATGGAGTCTCTGATAGAACGCTGGGGCGTTTCCAGAAACGGATCCTTTAAATTAAGTTTAATTTGGGGCAGGCACCCCTGTGGCCTTGAGTTCTTCTGGTTTTCCCCAAAGACCTGAGTGACACTGACCCGTGTTCCATTCCAGGAGGCGTCTAGGAGGGACTGTACTCAAAACGGGAGGCCAGTGATGGTGTCAACCCGCACCGTTCAAGTCTACGACGAAGGTCAGTGTGGCCGGGTGCTCCCCTGGGGACGGGACTGCCAGTCCTGTTTATGGCGGAATGAAACGGAAGGATCGAAGCCACAGGCTCACCTTGAAAACACCCGTCTCAGAGTCCTGACAAGGTGTCACCATTGGGGTGGCTTAAGCAACAGACATTTATGGTCTCCCAGTGCCGGAGGCCAGAAGTCCGAGATCAAGGGTTGGTGGCTTCTGAGGAGGATGGTGGGGTGGGGGGCAGAATCTGTTCCCTGCCTCTCTGTTCAAGCTTCTGGTGGCCTCGGGCGCTCCTTGGCTTCCAGATGGTCTTCTGCATCCCCACACCACAGCGTCTTCCTGCTGTGTATCTGTCTCTGAGCCCAAACTGCCCCTTTAACAAGGACACGGACGCACTGGAATGAGGCTCACCCTAACGGACCTCATCTCGCCTTGACCATCTGCTACCGAGGCCCCAGGGACTGGGGGTGGGGGCTTCATCTTCTGCGGGGGTTCAGTTCGGCTCTCAGCTACTCTCCCCTCTTCTGATACGTGTGCCCGCGGACGAGGCTGCAGACTCGAGGCAGCTAAGATGAGAGCGAAAGAGGGATGCGCTCCGGGTCAGGCAGGCTGCGTTAAAATCCCCGCTCATGCAGTGGGCGTGGAGGCGGAGTCCAGCTCCAGCTGCAGCTGCCAGGGCTGGGCCGTGTGTCCGTGACCCTCCGAGTGACCCTGGACCAGCAGCGTCCCATCTCCCGGAACTATTAGACCTGCAGGTGTGGGAGCCCCGGCCAGCACCCTCGAATCACAAATGCCAGGGGTGGTTCTCACCTCAGTCCCCTGCACCTGAGACCCCAGCAGGAGGCTCTGAGGGGCATCGGGATAACTGGAGCCCTCCCGGTCTGGAAGGATCCGCTCAGCCCCGGGGGCCTCCCTCAGGGGATGAGAAGACAGTTGCATGAAAGCCCAATGTGAGGAGTTTCAAATGACAGTTTCCAACTCAAAAACGACCCGAACAGCCTGTGGGCCAAACGCCAAGCTTGCTGCTCACAGATCTCACAGAGGCCAACCTCTGACATTGTGAAGTGTTTTTACTACCTCGCATGTCTTAACAAGGTAGATTTTAATCATCATCATCATCATCAGGCCAGGTTATCACAGCTGGGAGCAATAAACATTTGAATCCTATAGCCCACAGGTGGCAAACACAAGGCCCCTCGGGCCGAATCCAGCCCTCCACCTTGTTTTACCCGGTGGCAGCGCCAAGCTCCTTGCCCCTAGTTAAGGAGTAGTTTCATTTACACAGTCCTAAAATTACATTCGGCCCTTTGGAGGCAACGGCAAGGCTGATGTGGCCCCCGGTGAAAGGGAGTTTGGCACCCCTGCGCGTGGTCAACTCCAGGTGCGCCGGCTGGGTTCTGGGCTCTCTGAGCATCCTGCCCTCTGTAAGGTGCTCCCGCATGTCCCCACAGGGAGGGACCACTTGGGTGGCAGGGCACTAGTGGCCCATGTCCCCTTTCCAGCTCTATTTTCTCCTCTTAAACCAATAACCTGCCCGTCGGGTTGATGCGTGAGTTCTTTGCAAAATGAACTCTGAGAGGTACATTGACTCCCAGTGACTTAAAAAATTCAAGTCCCTGAGTTTGCTGGGCAGAGGATCAGGCTCTGGAGGTGCCCCCAAGGCGGGGCACCCACGCCAGGAGGCTGAGCCCACTCCATGCAGAGCTGTGGGTTCATCAGTGACAGAGCCTGTCACGGCCACAGGGCCCGCCCCAGGCAAGGTGGGAAGTGGGTCAAACATTCCTTAAATACCACATCTGGTTTCTACACCTCTCCTTCATTTTTTCTTTTCATTATTTGTACATTTTTAAGTGGCGTGGGAGAGGGTAAGACTTCATATACTCAGGTACATAATGAATGGCAGGGAAAACCATCACTGCCACCCCGCCCCCAAATTTCCTTCCTTAGGGACAAGCACTCTGTGCAGTGCCTTGCGGCCAGAGGTGTTCCAAGCATGGGTGTTTTCAAACGCTCTCCTCGACCTCTCGACATCATTTTTAAAAAACACAGGGGCAGCTGTGCAGACACTAGGCTGTAGCTCTTTCGGTCACTCGCTGGCTGTCTCGGAGTGTCCATGCTGGTGGTGCACTTGATCGTGTGTGTGGACGAATGATTACTGACTCACTCACCTGGGTCCCCAGGGACCGGAGGTTAGGCTGTTTCCAGTCCGCAGCCACAGTAACACGAGTCCCGCAAACAGCGCCTCTGTGGAACGATACTTACAGGGTAACAGTCTAGAAGGAGAGGTGAGCGCGCGCAGAGTTTGCGGATTTTTTTTTTTTTTTTAAACAGGATGAGAAACTAAGTCTTTTTTTTTTTCCTTTTAGATTTTATTTATTTATATTTAGAGAGGAAGGGAAGGAGAGAGGGAGAGAAACATCAATGTGCGGTTGCCTCTTGTATGTCCCCTGCCGGGAACTGGCCTGGCAACCCAGGCATGTGCCCTGACTGGGAATCGAACCGCGATCCTTCGGTTCGCAGGCCCGCGCTCAATCCACTGAGCTACACCAGCCAGGGCTATTTGGATAGTTTTATGCAGAGAAATGGCACGATCAAATTTTTATTTAAAACAAAAAATATCACTTAGATTTTCCAGATGTGAGAAATCACAGGACTTTCCTCTGTGCATAGTTTTTTTTAAATCTAATTGTATTAACCAAACTGTGTCTACTTCATTCATCTTTCCTACCTCCTTCTCTCCTGTTCTTGCTGCTTCTGTAACACGTTACTAGTGTGGGCTTTGTAATCAGGCAAACATGGGTTCAAATCCTGACTCCACCACTTATGAGCCGGATGACGTTAGAAAAGTGACTTGACTTCCCAGAGCCTCAGTTTCCCCGCCTGTAAAATGGGAGAAATGACAGCATCTAACTTGTAGATTTGCCATAACAACGGAATCGAATGCTTCTGGTCACACAGAGCACTTATTATAATGTTTGGCACGTGGGCAGCCCCCATGAATACGAGGTACTGTTTGTACAACTGTATTAAGGGAAATTTTAGCTTTGGCACATGGAAAAAAAGATAATCCTGCTTCAGAAGTTCTGAATATTGTAATACAAACTGTGTGTGTATGTGTTTTTAAATAAATAATTAGAACTCTGATGACGCAGTTTGCTTTGACTAAGAATCCGTGGTACTTAAAAATCACAAGCATCCTTAAAACTTCTCTCACCCAGATTCTTTTTTTTAAATATATTTTATTGATTATGCTATTACAGTTGTCCCATTTCTCCCCCATCATTCCCCTCCACCCTGCACACCCTCTCCCACCCACATTCACCCCTTTAGTTCATGTCCATGTGTCATAAGTTCTTTAGCTTTTACATTTCCCACACTATTCTTGCCCTCCCCCTGTCTATTTTCCACCCACCATCTATGCTACTCATTCTCTGTACCTTCCCCCCGCTCCTCCTCCCACGCCCCTGTTGCTAACCCTCCATATGATCTCCCTTTCTGTGGTTCTGTTCCTGTTCTAGCTGTTTGCTTAGTTTGCTTGTGTTTTAGGTGTGGTTCTTAATAGCTGTGAGTTTGCTGTCTTTTCACTGTCATAATTTTGATCTTCTTTTTCTTAGATAAGTCCCTTTAACATTCCATATAATAAGAGCTTGGTGATGATGAACTCCTTGAACTTGACCTTATCTGAGAAGCGCTTTATCTGTCCATCCATTCTAAATGACAGCTTTGCTGGATAGAGCAGTTTTGGATGTAGGTCCCTGCTTTTCATGATTTGGAATATTTCTTCCCAGCCCCTTCTTGCCTGCAAGGTCTCTTTTGAGAAATCAGCTGACAGTCTGATGGGAACTCCTTTGTAGGTGACTGTCCCCTTATCCCTTGCTGCTTCTAGAATTCTCTCCTTCATTTTAATCTTGGCTAATGGAATTACGATGTGCCTTGGTGTGTTCCTCCTTGGGTTCGCCCAGATTCTTATACTCCTGAGGATAAGTTAACTCACACCATTTCCATTTCTAAAAGTCTTTCCAGAGCACTCGAGTTTGTAGGTTAAACCATTAGAATAATCCCTTGCTTTATGAGTGATATTGAGGAACGTAAACTGGTGATTCTAGTAATAACGTAGATACTACAGAGCAACGGACGTTTCCTGAACACCCACCACGTACCGGCTGTGGCGTTAAGCACCTCGCCGGAAACATGTCGTTGAACCCTCACAGTCATCCTTGGCAGAAGGCACTGTTATTTCTTGCTCGTTTTATAATTAAACCGAGGCACAAAGATACGAAGACACTTGACGAGGTCACATATTTAATAAGTGAGTCAGGAGTTAGACCCAGGCCCTTCTGATCCACAATCTAAGTTCTTTAACAATTATACTGAACCATCCCTAGAAATAAGTTCAGTCTCGGGTCTAGATAAAATCACTTTCTTTACAAAGAAAACCACACACACAATGCAAAATATCTTCCCTGCACTAAAGAGATCAAAATGTTCAACTCTGCTAACTACTCAGGAGCTGCCATTTGCATTTACTTGATTCCTTTGATCTTCCTTAAACTCTTACACATTGTTTTTCATGAAAAGTAAAGCTCTCTGGTATGTCATCTGTTTGTCTGCTTTATGAGAAACCCTTTTATTGAAACCAGACTCGGGATGGGCTTCTCTCAAGCTTTTTCATAGGAGCTGAAAGCTTGGTTCCGGTCCTCTAGAAAGAACATTTTCTTCTTTCCAGAATAACACAAGGAAGGCGTGTCAACTCTCCCCATCTTTGCAAGAATATAAAACCTGTAATTCCAATGTGTTTTCTGCCTGCTCACTCACACAGTTTGGATGTGTGTGTGTATATGTGTAAGTTTATGTTTTAGAACATATTTATTTGTAATGTTTCAGGTCTCGAAAGACTGTAATCTCTTTTCCCCAAGTGGATTTTTCCTTCACTTTTACAGACAAGACAAGGGGTCAGTGGGTATTTCTTACGTCTCTGCAGCTCCTTGGAACGCACTTCCTCCCGTTCCATTCTCTTTACTCTCTTCCTCTCATACTAAATGCCCCTGAGACAGACTTGAATTGCCTGGTGACAGCTGCTCAAGGAGAGGAATGATTGCTATTAACTGACTAGTGAAGTAGGTACAGACCTAGTCCCTGAAATCCTCTCCAAGTCACTGAGTGTGTACATAATCTAAACTGCCATATACGAGGTGGTTAAAACAAAAAAAGATTGTTGGCCCTATAATGGTAAAGTCCACCAGCTTCAGGCAAAGCTGGACTCAGGTGCACAAATGCTATAATGGAGCATCTGCTCCTAGATCTTTGGGCTCGGCCCTTATCTGTGTTGATTCTCAGGCAAGCACTCCCAAAAGCGATGGCCACGACCATCATCTCCACTCATTTGCCACCCCAGGCACAAAGAACAAAACTCCGTTTTAAGAGTTTCAGCAAAAGTCACAGGATTTCTTTTAATTAGTCTCGCTTAGGCCATGTGTCCGCCTGGAGGGGAGTGCTTTTCAAGGGCCCAAATGTGGGGGTGGGGCAGAGCTTCAGTGTCTTGGAATGTCCCATCTAAGAAGTCCTAGGTCTCATCAGTCATCAAAAACACTTTACCCATTCTCTGACATCAAGAACTATGGCTTGTACCCGTTATAACCTCAAACTGTGTCAAAGACTTACCTAGATACCGGGATGTAAGAAATGTGTCCTCTATCAGAGCAATCTATTGGCACTTTTTAAACACATCTGTGCACGGGAAGATGTTTTCCAGAGATGTTCACCTTGGCTGTAACACTCGCACGTGCCCTGTTCCTTTGCTTTCTAGCCAGAGAGTAAGAAAGAGAGGAAAAAGATCCGCTGATGCTCTCGGCATTTTGCAAAGCCCTTCCTTGTTTTGAATCTTAGTCTCCCCATTTTTGGTGGTCATTTCCTCTCATTTCTCCTGGCATGGACCATCCCACAATTCATTTATATTCACTCGGACACTTCATCCGCTGGCTGGGCACCCTGACACATTCATCTGCCACTTTCTTACTCCCGCATTCTCCCTCCCTCCCGTCCTCCCGAGGAAGAGGAACAATATTTACCGCCATGATTATGGATCCCTGGACCACAGAATGAAGGTGAAGAAGACCTAGAAGACAGGTCAGGGTTCCTGCGGGGTGCTTTCCTTGGGGTCCGAGTTTATGAGGAAGCCCTGGGGCGCCAGGTCCGTTTCTTCTCTGCGCCTCAGCGCCGAATGGGGAGACTGCCATTCTGCACCCGAATCCAGCTCTCTCGAGCTTGCTGTCTCTCTCTCTTTTTCTCTCTCTCTCTCTCCCTCTTTCCATCTCTCTCTGCTGGTTTATTCCTGACTCTCGACACTGGAGATACTAGAGTCTGGCAAAAACAATTGCTAATGGAAGAATATGTGGATATGCGTATTTTTCACTCCGTACTAATGAACAATGGGGGGCAGACCCAAAGAAACCTCCATCCCCCCGCTTTCTCTCTGTCTCCCCGCAAACAGATCCGAAGAAGTCGCCGTCTACGAGTGTATAAAGCAGGATGCAATGCTGGCAAAGATGTGGGAGAAGCCTTAAAAACGACCACAGTTTCTGCCCACTCTCCCAGCCTACGATGGAAAAGGCAGTGTGCCGAGTCCTCGGCAAGAGTTTTCTCCTTGGCACGTCTCGACAGCCCTGCGAGGGAGCTGCTGTTATTCCCATTGTTCTTACGAGGACATTCAAAACCAGTACAGTGACCCGGCCAAGGTCATACAATTTTTCCGCAGAAAAAAACCTTGGTCTTTAACTGTGGTTCTCAAATAGGTGCCATGTCTTTTTTTTTTCCTGAATATTGCTCTGCTCTATAAAAGGGACCCAGAGAGAAGGCAGTGGACTTAGGTCAATGCAGAGGACAAAATACAACAGGCGGGGGCTGGAAACAGGGTCCCCTCGCAGAAGGCGCCGTCTCAGACAGCACCCCGCCCCGCTCTGATTCCAGGCGGGCCCGGGGGCTAATTCACCGTCTTGTGAGTCCATCTGCCCTTCCAGTCTTCACAGCAGAAACTTGCTGCATCTTTCTTTTTAAAAGGTTTTCGTGTTCTCAACAGATCTCTAACTGTACCCGGATGCTGCTACATCCCGGCTTCCTGGGCAGTTGGTGGGGCCAGCCCAGGCTCTCTGGCTGCCCATTTCTCCACTCACGAGCAATGCCGAGAGCTGGCATTTGGGACACTGACTGAATGCTGGGCATATTCCAGGGACTGTTCTGGGTGCTCTAAGAATAGGAACTCTTGTAATCTTCCGAACAAAGTGCCTCGCTTTACCAGACAGCGAGACACTGAAAAGGTACGGAACTTGGATTCCAATAGACGTTCTAACTCAGCGGCTCTCAAATGTGAGTCATTTTTGCCTCCCAGGGGACATTTGGCAATGCCCGGTGACATTTTTGGTTGTCACAGTTTGGGGTTGCTGCTGGCTCCTGGTGGGTTGAGGCCAGGCATGCTGCTGAACACCCTTACAACGCAAAAGATGGGCCCCCTACCAGAGAAGGATCCCCCCCCAATGCCAGGAGTCCCAAGGCTGAGAGACCTTGTTTCAATGCAGACCCTGAGCTCCTAAACTGAATTCATGACACTTTGCTTGGGATGGCGTTCCTGCGAAGATAATTAATATGAACATCACACATACGGCGCCTGGCGCCTCGTTTCCCAGGATTGGCCTCCTCCTCACTAACCTTCTGTTCCTCTCTCCCAAGAAGAGTAGGGTCCGGAGCCGTCTAGAGAACCGCCTTCTGCTCTGCAGGGTGGCCGGAGAACAAGAGGCCCAGTGTGCGTGGCGGCCTTTGTGTAGGAAACGTTCGTAGTCCATTATCCCTCCTTGAGTTTCCTCGCGTGGCTGAATAACCGCTGTTGGTGTTTGTGTTTACAGTCGATTTGGGGAGAAGTGTCGAGGAAGACAGTGTGGCCACTTCTTCCCCCAAGACAGTGGGGAGCAGTGCCGTCTCGGGTGCCAACGGGAAGAATCTTGGGAAAGAGGCCAAAGCTGAGGCCCCAGCTGTGAAATCGAGTTTTTTCTTGACACTCTCTCGGCCTGTACCAGGACGTACCGAAGCCCAAGCTGCGGATTCATCCGCCACTCCAGCGAAGCCTGATGTCAGCTCCAGCAAAGCCCTGGGGAACAAAGAAGCGAGTGACAGAGTGGCCCATCCGCTGGCAGCTGCGCAGGGCCCCGACCCCGATAAAACCCCTGGCCAGACCCCCGCCCAGCACGCAGGCTTCTCTGCCGCTTGCCGACCGGCGCCTCTGCCACCTGAGTCAGGGGGAGCAGCCCCGGCCAAGCCTAAGGACGCCAGCTTTTTTGACAAGTTCTTCAAACTGGACAAGGGACAGGAAAAGGCGCCCACTGACAGCCAACAGGAAGCCAAGCGCGGGGCGCAGCAGGACCCGGCTGACCACATTCCTGGGGTCCCTGGGCCGTCTCATGATGTCCCTGCGGAGAGGGTAAGTGCTGGCAAGGGGCGATCCGCTTCATCATGCGAGCTCGGGAGGGCCGGTGGGGGTAAGACCCTGGCACGTAGGTTGCTGTCCAGTCACATGGCATCATCTGCCTCCCCGGCTTTCGCTGGGCAGAAGCATCTGTTTGCAGAACAACCACAGCTGTGGCATCTGGTTTACGTAAAAGGCAAGAGGAGGTGAGTTACATACAGATGAATCCGTCCTCCCATTTATCAAAGGGGAAGCCGGACAGGTTGCCTCCATGATCAATGGGGTGGAGAGCGAAAGGCATTAGCGGGATAAAAATGGTTCCTGGAGGACTGAGCCCCTGCCCAGCCTCAGCAGCCTGCCTCACACCCAGTGCGTTTAAAGGTTTCCCTCGGAACACATTTCACTTCTTACTTTTAATAGCCCGGATTGATCTTTCACTATCTTTTGCAGTGAAGGGTGGGTTTAAATAAAGCGTTTTTACAGCTCTGGGCAGACGCTTTTATGTCCTAATGATTTTCCAACAACCTGGAGTAACACCTTTGAAAAACTAGATTTTTGTTTAGGGGGGGATCCAGAATTAGTTTTTTCTTGACACTCTCTCAGCCTGTACAAAGAAAGGCAAGTTCTTTTGATCTGAAAAAAAAAAGAGCATTTGCTTTTAACCATGAAAAGATTTGTTTGTGTTCGGGGCTGAGACAGGAGCCCCTTGAGTGAAGAAGGAAATAAAAATTAATACGCTGCATTTTAAGGCACTTGTATCCTCAGTTAATGGACTTTTAAATAACAGTTTGGGGTTTTTTTAAGACCTTGGGATAAAATCAAGTGCCTCTAGTTGAGGTTAGAGCCAGGGAAAAATTAGATGGACTGAGTTTTTTATTATGTGGTCGTGTGTCCTGATTACTAATGTGTTTGTCTTAATAACAGCTAACCGCACTGTCACGCTGCTCATGAAACGCTGGCTGTCTGTCCTTGAGCGCTTACAGCATGCCAGACTCCGTTCTGGAGACCGTGCGCATGTTTTTCTTCCTTAAGGAAAACGGTCGTCACGTTACTCTGTGGTTTCCATGCATCTAGGGTGGTGTTAAGAATTGTATGGTGCGTGTTAGACACCAGCTAAAAATCCTGAACGGTTACAGCTGGCAAAAGATCTTTAGGCTCCTGTGTTTAGGTTCTTAACATCAGCAATCTTGCTGTTCTTGTAAAATTTGACTCCGAGAAATTCGGGGTTCAAATTTTCCTTCAAAATTTTAAGAAATTGCCCTTCGAGTGGCCACTTCCCCAAAGGCATCAGTTGAATTGCTTTCTGTATAATGCAAAGTAAGTGTTTCAATGCATTTAAGCATCATCCCATACACCAAGGCCGGTGTGAGCCCTGGCCGGTGTGGCCCAGTAGGTTGGAGCATCATCCCGTACACCAAGAGATTGCAGGTTCGATTCCTGGTCAGGGCACGCACTTAGGTTGCAGGTTCGATTCCCAGGAGGGGCGTGTCTAGGAAGCACCCAATCACCGTTCTTCTCTCTCCCTTCCTCTGTCTCTGAAATCAATAAACATGTCCTCGGGTGAGGATTTAAAAACCAAAAGTGAGACACAGAAGACTGCGGCATAGCCACACACAGGTGCAGCCAGGCCACAGTGGGGGGGCAGAGTGCCCTTGCCCTCAGTGAGTGTGCAGCCCAGCAGGGGAGAGGAATTTTAAAAACCCACAATTATTATGCAAGGTGCCGAGTGCTCAACTGGCAGGGGAATTGGAGGGGGATGTGTTGGAGAGGCTGCCCAGACAGCGGAGACTCAGGCTCGCTGGTCCAGGGAACATTCCATCACGGTGTAAACCCGAGGCAGAAAGTTACTTGTTTGGGGGCTATAAACTGGTTATCAATATTCATGAACATCTGAGAAACTAGGGACTACGTTACTCCGAGTGGGGAAACTCTGACTGAGTTCTCATGATGGGCCATGGATGGGTCCCAAGGCCGTTCTGAGGTTGAGACTTGGCTAATTGTCACGTTTTGTGTATGGGCATCCGGAGTCAACCCAGGGTCTGACTTAGGGAAAGATTCAGTTACTTGTGGGAAGACCCAGCTCCGGACGGGTGTCTAGTGACTCATCCAAATCCCCCCTCTTAATTAAATAAACGACGTTAGCACCTAACAACCAAGCCTCGCACGCAAGTAATTTCACCATAAAGCCCCATGCCCCCAATCCATTCCTATTCTCAGAAAAGTGCAAAGACATTTTAGAGTTGTGCATTATCGACTGAGCTTTCTCTTTTGCATCCAAGACCCTGAGAGGAGAGCACCCCAGTTTGAGTGGAATGAGCTTCGAAATGAGAATGCAGTCAGAAAGCAGGGGCTTCTGTTGGGAGCAGGGCCGGTATCTAACACAGCCAAGCCCACGGGCGATGTTTTAGAGTTCTAGTAACGGCTGAGAAGACCCCAAAATTGTCTTCCTTTGTGAGTGAGTTAGCTCCCTTACATGCACCAACAAAATGTGCACCTGTCCCCGTTACACTACCAGTTTCCATTCTTTGTTGGTAGTATCGTTGGGATTTGTGTGCCCACGCTACACTCTGCGTAGAGAACACAGACACCTTATAAAATAGCCATTCATTTTTCCCTTCCGTCTATGAACTTGTAGATACGCAAATACATAACGTCTGCAAAGATCTTTCACGCACACACACACACAAAACCCTAGCCTTCTGACTGTTAAGCTTTCTCATCTGATTTCTGGCTGCACCGTTGTGTATCTGGAGCAAACAACAACAACAAAATCAATTGTTCTCTAAGTGTAATGAGAGAATCCCACCCTGAGAAAGAAACAAGAATAGAACTCCCCAGTCAATGGCCTCCTTGGTGGGGGTAGCCTAAGTGGCCATCAATGTATTGATTCAGAGTCCTGGGAGTAAATTAGGCCCCCGGCTCAGCCATGTCAGCTGTCCCCCACCCACCCACCCACCCAGGCCTTGCCCCTAGCCCCTGACTGGATTGGAATTCCAACCACAAACTCACAGAGCTGTGAATTGGGAAAAAGATGCCACCATTTCATTCTGCAGGGAGGTGGGGAGGGTGCGGGGGGTGCACACAAATCTTCTGTGTTTTCAGAACGACAGTCTGATTTTTGTGCCATAGAAAACTACATTCAGGGCATAGCATAATTAAAACAAGGCCAGAATTCATGAACAAATGAAGCATTTACTACGTGGGCCAAAGAAAAGATAAATTATATGCCTGAAAGGTTTCACTGGGCTGTGATTCACACAGGCCAGCGTGCTGGCAAGGATAAGATTTTAATTTTTCTCGCCTCTCAACAACTGAACCAGAGCTATGAGCTGCTCATTGACGATTCATCACACACACACAAAAATGAAAATTCGACCTTTCCTGGTTAAAAACGCACACACGCACTCAATTCCTGTTGTCAGCCCGACTTCCAGAAGTGTCTCTGTGCTGGGGGCAGGAGGAGATACCTCAAGTGTTGCCAAGCACCGATTTCGTGAGATTTGAGCAGGAATATTGCCTTTCTTCTCAAAGTTTAATTAAATTCTGCAATTGTTATTTAAGCACCAGCCTCACGCAAGGCATTTAGAAGATAAATCGCCGTCCTAGTCCTTCCAAGATCACACAGTGTAGGAAGAGGCATCGTTTCTCACAGGAAGATGGTGATAAGCGCGCTGATCCACAAATCCGTTCCAACTACTGGTATGAAGAAAAGGACTCAGGGATTTTGCTTCCTCCTCTTCTTTTCTGTTTCGAACACACTCCTTTCAGGCTTTTGTCCCTGACCAAAAAAAAAAATGTTCTTGTCAAAGTCACCACCGCCATGCTGCACCTCCCCGACCCCTCACTGCGGTTGCCAAGCTAGATATGCCGTCATCCTGACCCTTCTGGACTTGCCAGTCGCATCCGACACAGCGGGGCTGCCCACCCTTCTCCCGTGGTGCCCAGGTCCTCCCACTGCCTGGCTGCTGTTCCCTTATCTCCTTCGGGGGATCTGACCCTCTAACTCCGGGGTGTGCAACCTGCGGCCCGCGGGCTACATGCGGTTCAGGATGGTTATGAATGTGGCCCAACACAAAACCATACATTTACTTAAAACATCATGAGATTTTTTGTGTGTGATGACGTGTTGCAATGTATTTAATGTGTGGCCCAGGATAACTCTTCTTCTTCCAGTGTGGCCCAGAGAGGCCAACAGGTTGGACACCCCTGCCTGGCATTCCCCAAGGTTCGGCTCTTAGCCATCTTACTACCCTAACTACCCTTACTTCCTTGCTTGGAAACCTCCTCAAGGCCCAGGGGTTTAAATCTAAGTATCTGCTGACAACTCCTAAATTTTATATCTCCAGCCTAGACCTGCCCCTGAAGCCCAGACTTAAATATCCAGCTGCCTCTGCCAGCTGCTCTCCTGAATCTCTGCATCGCCATTTGAACGCTCCCTGAGCATTGCAAACTCATGTCCAAAACAACCACCACCACGACCAAGTGCCTGCGCATTGAGTGCGCAGCCTTCCTTGTCTCGTTGAGAGGCAGCTCCGTCCTGCTACCTGCCTCTTAGGCTTGGAATTAAAGAATCGAGACCTTTGATAGGGCAGTCAATGAAAACGGAAGCGATGCAGTCAAGCAGGTTTCCACTCCGCCTCGGTCACCGACCGGCCGTGTGGCCCTCCTTGGGCAAGTTACTTAACCTCTCTGAGCTTCCTTTTCTCACCTGTAAAATGGGGATAGTAAGAGGATCCGGCACATTCTCCCATTATTCACACTTGTTAAATAAATAAGCCAAGTAAAGTACTTAATGCAAAGATACTACATTTGGAGAAAAAGGAAATTTAGCTGTCATTAGTATATTGGTTCTTCTCCCCGCCTGTTACTCCACATTTTAGTCTTATGATTCCTCCTTCCCATAGTCCTCAACCAAAAGTCACAGAGGTGAAATAACTGAATCTCATTTGAAAGCGATGGTACATAACCAAAGACATAGTCCTAATTTGGGTTTTAAAAAGTGCAGGAGTTGTACAATTATTTTAGAAAAAAATAGACTTCAAGTGCCTATACCCATAACACCTGGTTTCTTAGTCTTACGTTTAAGGGTCTCTACACCCTTCCCTCTATTTTTCCTAGCGTATTTTCCACTATTCCCTTAAATTTCTCCAGTCATTACGGCTCGCATCACCCTCAGCCAATGCCTGCTGCTCTCCCGTATTTTCTTCACCTGTATTTCTTTCTCTCTCTGTTTATCAAACCTTTACTTCACCTGCAAGTGCCAAGTTCATGAAGCTGACCAAATGTCCCCACCCCTGGGTGGTTGCTGATGACGTCAGCCCCTCTAGTATTATTTGTATGCTATACCTTTAGTCAAATTCCGTGATAAAATCACATGGAAGGAATCGTCTCACTGCAACATCAAAACGTACAAGGAGATTTCTGTATCTTTAGCGTTTTAGAGATGAAGAAATCACAGCCTCAGCATAACCAACTCATTCCAAGTTTCACAGCTAAAAAAGAATCGCCCAGCTCCACTCTTACCATGCCAACATTGTGTTTTTACCAACTGTTTGAGTGGCATGCTGTGGTGGGGCTCCGCCCACAGAGCTCCCCCCACCCCGCCCCATCCGCCACTGATGAGAATAAGTCTACCAAGACATGATCTGCTTGGGGAGGAAAGGTGGCCAAGCTCTCAGAAGAGAAGGGCCATGAGTCTGTTCCTCAATGGGCTTTTATTGGGTTCAATTTGCACAGGAATACAGGTAAAGCTCATCAATCATTGTCAGGCAGTAAGGATCAAACAATAGATAACATTCAAAGAACCAGGAGGGCTTATTCTGAGTCAGGGTCAGTTAGCTAAAGGGCTATAAAACTTTGGGAAACCAACCCATTTCATTCTTGGACCCTTATCAGAAAATTAAGGGCATTCTTAGCAAAGCAGGTTTCACAGGATTTTATACATTCTATCTTAGGTCTGATCACCCTAGGGAACCGCCTGTTCCTGCCCAGGGCTGCAGCACCTTCCGGCATTGTTTCAGGCTGAAGTCTGGCAGGGGAAGTAAGGCAACCAAGAGATTAAAAGACTCCTCATAGACAGAATGAGGACTCAGGCTATGTCAAAACCAAGGGATGAGGGTCCATCACCCCCTTTTTCTATAGCCCCCCAAGTCCTTCCTTGAGGGCCCTTTTGCAACCGTGCCTGGCTTAGGTTGACCCTCCTTTGAGGAATCTTACCTGTCATTGGCTAACCAGTCATCTGCCCAGGGCCAAGCAGGGTGAAGTTAAAGGGGGCAGAGGCGGTGCCCCTGCCAGGAAGATAAGCTTTGTCTCCTTAGTGGCTTATGGTCCCAAGGACTCTTTACTCAGCCTTAGCCACAGCCTCTGAAAGTAGGCAGGGTAGTTCCCAACAACAAGCAATAAGGTTGCAAGAATACAAAACAAAATACTGTTAATTTGTGGATGTGCAATTCAAAAATGTTAGTAAGTAGAAAATCAGAAATAGCAAGTGAATCTCAAATTAAAAAAATAATCTCAAATTAAAAATCTCAAATTTAAAAAAGGATTATATAGTTCCAACATTAGAGGACCAAGTGAATTATGGTCTGTGTTTTTTATTTTGTTTTATTTATTTTAGGGCCACAGGGGTGCGCCATTTGAACAAATAAAGAGAACTATGCACCCAAAAGACTGTCAGTATAGAGGGGAAATGCATTTTAAAAATTATACAAGTTATAGAGTAAGCGAAGTCATCAGCTCTAAGACTATAATTTTTATGCACCATGTGAATTTAGCACTAAGAAACATTTGCTAGGAAATGTTTACAACAAGGTAGATATATTCATTTTACCATCTAAGAGGTGAGGAAACTAGGGCTCAGAGAAGTTAAGCTACTTGTCCAAGGCCACACAGCTAAATCAGTGGCAGAATCAAAATCAAAGTCCCTCAGTCAGCAAACCCTGTTACACTCAGTCATTTCAAAGGCTTATGTTTCCACACAAAAGGAGCTACCACCTGCCCAAGGGGCTGTTGTAAGGGTGGAGCGTGATGCAGATGGTCAGAGTGACACTAAATAAAAGAGCATCGTTCCTAGATTGTCAGAAACTTAGAAAGAAGGAATTATGAAATAGATTCATGGTCTCCCAGCATGACGGTGTGTGAGTAGTATATCATTTATGGTGCTTTTGGCTACAAGAGAAAAAAAAAGCACCCAATCAAATAGTATTTAGTTCATGATGAGAATGCGCTGTTTCTTGTACATAATAGGAATTCTGGAGTAGGGCGACCGAGCTCGGTTCAGCGCCTTGGCAGCCCCACACACCCAGTTTTTCTTCCCCAGTGACCCCCATGGACTGGTTGGTTCACGGGGCTGGTTCCGGTGATTTTCAGGTGGCTGCCATGGTCGAAAGTACTGTACACTGTCACAATGTCCTATCAGATGAAAGGGGTTTCCTAAGATTTACCCAGGGCAGCACTGAGTCACAAGTCTATGTTTGTTTAGGTAGAAGGGAGGCTTGGAAAATTTCTTCAGTAGAAAACAGGCTTTACCAGCAAAGATGATATGCCACGGATAGGAATCGGATACATTTTTTTCTATGCGACTTTATATCAGGAAATCACTAAGTGGATGAAAGTAGTGAAGGCTGCTACAATATCATTTATTTAAATACACTTATTGCATTAACTTTTTAGCTTGACTATGACCCACAGTAAGAAATAGATTTTTATATCTGGACCATATATAATGTACATACATGAAACAAAGAATTCACAAAATAATAGTATCTTTATAGCACGTAACATTGACTGGCATTTTCTATTCTTCTCTATTTTGTCTTGTTCCATGTAAGTTTTGACCCACTGAATTATTTTCCAGCCCACAGAGTCACAATCTGAAGTCTGAAAAACTCCGTTCCACCATAATCACTTTTAGCACATACGAAAACAGTGATCTTGGGGGATCTCACCGTTTCTTATGCACCTGGGCACCCCCCGCCCCCTGCCTCACACACGCTACCATGCAGTGACGTTTCTTAGCGGAACCTGACGAAAGTAAAACAATAACGTATCATAGTACAACTTTTCAAAGGATGCTGGACTATATTATTGCCATGTCGTTATCAGCTCTGCCTCACACAACTTAAGTAGAAAAATGACTTCGAAATATATGTCTGCTACAGATGCTTTCACTTAGATAAACTACGCGAAATCATATATCTGTACCCTTTTTTTGGTATTTTTCATTCAGACGTTAACCTGTTATGGTGTTAATCAAGGCTGAGATATCAAGTGTGCTTCGCAATGCATTTGCAAAACAAATTTCAAGTTCACTGTCCCTTCACTGTCTGGTTCACGCCTTCCAAGATGAGAATAACAGCCCCAATGCATGGAGCAGTTACTCTCTCACAGGGAGAGGAAGGAACTTGCCTAAAATCACACGACCTACAAAGCCCACGTGCTCAGCCACTGGGCCTACAAGTTCCCCAAGAGCACGCACTTCCAGCCTTTGAGACATCTAATACACATACACGTTTAAAATTTCGGAGGCTGGCACGTCCCCCAGTGGTGCTCTGTGAAGCATCAGCCCACTGAGATCAACCGAGAATTGGGCTCCGCCATCCAAGAGCTTTGGAAACTGCTGCTTGCTCTACCCTCTCTCCTGAAACTTCACGATGGCCATCCGTCTACTCAAGGCCCCGAGAAGCCCCGCAGCAAGCACGCCTGCTTCGCGTCGTGCAGCTGAGTGCTCCCCATCCCTGTAACTATTAGCCGTCCACCAGCTGGGCCTGTCCCCCAAGGGGCCGCTCTTCTCAGACGTGCGGAGATAGGCATCGGACCAGCGCTGGAAAACGGCCTCTGGGAGGAGGCAGCAAACCACAGACAGGTTTCAGTTGACCCATACGCTGTGTTAAGCAAGGTTTTAATTAACAGGTGATATTGTTACATGGGCAAAATTGACAGTATTTTAAAATGGGAGATCTCAATTCAGTTCCATAATTCAGACATTTCTGAAGAATGGCCGTTTTGATCTATATATTGCTAGGCAGGAGGTGAGGCGGCATTCGCTCTCCAGGTCACCTGTGTCCCCACCCCTGCATGCATCCCCGGGGGGGGGGGGCAGCCGGGTGAGGTGTCCCTCACTGGCGCACTCGCATGGTTGTTTTCTTGTGGTAGAGTTGAGGGCAAATTAAAATACTTACTTCACAATTTGGAGCTACTTCAGGTTCGTAAACTGTAAATGCAGCTTGAGCGTCCACCTGTTGGCAGATATTCAACAATAAATAAGAGACATGAGTACTTTTATCTATTCATTCAACAAACATCTGAGCACTTTCTTTGTGCCGGGAATGGTATTAGGTTCCGGGGTGATAGAACAACATAGCTCATGGGAATTTTCATTCTATAAACAAGAAACAAGACAATTAGTAAACAAACAACTATGCCCAGGGTAGAAAAAGGGCTATGAATGAAATAAACAGAGTTTTGAGATAGAAAGTGGAGAGGAGCCTGATAATTACAATTAGGTAGGAGGTAGGGTCAAAGAGGAGTTTGGTTTAATCTGAAAGTTCAGGGGAAAGGATGTGATTTTCCCTCCTTTTCTGCTCAATGCCAATCCATTCTTAGAAAGTCTGCCACTTAATTCTGCCAACATTCAAAACAGTTTTCTCACTACTGGGAAGTGTTTGTTAAACAGATGGCGAACACTTTCTAGGCTATGGGTTATTCGTTTTTGTGTTTTGAAGTCTTGTTTTTTTAATGTTCGCTATTTTTCCTCTAATAAATGTGAAGCGCCATTATCAGGACATGTTAGAACGAATAGTGGGACAGGCAAAATGTCCACAAATCCCTGCTGCCGGATGCCAGTGTCCTGGGGGTCACGCCCCACCCACTCGGTGCCCGCAGCAAGTGCGAATGTTGTTAGAGTGTGATGACTCATGTGTCCTTAGGACTGTCCCCAAAGTAATGACAGCTGCCAAAAAAAAAGAAAGAAGGAAGGAAGGAAGGAAGGAAGGAAGGAAGGAAGGAAGGAAGGAAAGAAGGAAGGAAGGAGAAAGAAAGAAAGAAAGAAAGAAAGAAAGAAAGAAAGAAAGAAAGAAAGAGAAAGAAAGAAAGAGAGAAAGAAAGAAAAGGAAAAGTATCTTATTGCTTAATTCTCTATCCATGCTTCATTTCCCACTGGAAATCAAGTTGACAAATTCACCTACTACCAAAGGGAGGAGTTGCTGGAAGAGGACTTGGGAAACCCTTGTTTACAGGATGCAGATATGAATTGCTTTCTGTGATTGATTTTTTCCCCACCCGCTACGACTATGATGAGCAACTGATTCATTTAATCTTGTAAGTATAACATCTCTGCATCAGTCAGTACTGCTGATTCATGGGGCCCTACCATAAAGGCGCTGCGTTAGACTGCTGCTAAGGCACAGTTTTCAGGATCCCGAGGTCATGTCTACGGAGTATTATAACAGGTGTTGCTCTTATGATGTGCAGTAAAAAGCACCCTACTGGATAACTGATCCAGCCTAGCTCGATCCAATCAACATAAGGAGATTAAATGAATAGCGTTGACTCTCTTCTCCCCGAATGAGAAGGGACAATGGGTAAGGAGCATTTTCAGATCTGTGAAAATGCAACTTTCATCCCCTTCTTTGGAAAACATTCCAGAAAAGAACAAAAATCTATGTTTCATGTCTCAATATCTTTATGTTATTTGTATTGCCCTCTGAAATCTCAGATAATGCTTAATCATCTACTGGGATCGCTTGGAAGCATGTTTCAACCATCACACTTGGGCAGTGCTCCGTTTGAAAGACCTAAAACGCCCGTGCTTTTTCGACAGGCGATTTGACATCTAGGGACTTTTTAAGAAAATAAGCAAAATTTCCTGCCCAAGACTTTTTTTATTTTTCAATTCTGGCATTGCCAAGGAAAAGCTGGAAAGATACACAAGTTCCGATAGGACAGCTTTTATAATGTTATGGTATACCCTTCCACTGGTCATCAGAAACAAGGATGGCGTGAAAATGGAATCGCGGACATGTGAGGACAGCCATAATATAATGTCCATCAAGAAGAGCAGGTTTCAAAATCGAATCCACGGAATGGTCCCTTTGGGGTGAAAAGGACGCCTGTGCACACCCGTGTTCCCCCTTCCGCCCAAAGGGGCGTAGAATGAAACACTGCAAATTGTTAATAGCAGTTTCTTTCCGTAGTGGGGTAAAGGGTGAATTTTCTGTTTTTCCTCTTTGCCTATCGCTATTCTCTATTTTTTATAAAAGGAGAAAGTACAGCAAACTGCCTAGCTAAGTTAAAAAAAAACAAAAACAAAAACAAAAAACCTCCAATTTAGGTCATTCCCTGATTTCTCCACTAAGCTGCGCTATGAGGCTGGAGGCCTCCTGAGTTCATCAGACGCTGCGGAGGGCAGCTGCAAACAGCTTCAACGAGAGGTTATTTGGTGCTCACGGTAATTCCCAAACTGCGCAACCCAGAGCCTGCGTGGCAAGTCCCTGTTCAGAAATAACACTGACATTTACAGACACACTTACAGCTCAGGGGCAGCCATCCGCAGCAGGAGGTCGGAAGAAGAGGTTGCTCAGTGGATGGGCAGTTTCTGGAGCCTTCTCATACCTGGCTTTTTCTTATGGTTGTGCTACTTGCGTTCATTCCCCATTTTTACCGGGAGTTAAAAAATGGGAATACATTTTTATCAGCTCATGTGAATGGGGCAGGAATAGTGAGCAGAATAAAAATAGAAATTGAGTTACAGTGATAGACCCTCCTTAGGTGAATTTCCGCTTTGTAGTAAAGCCAAGTAAAATAATAATAATAATTAGTTAGCACCCATCTGCTTAGGACATTTTGAAGTTCCACAAAACGTTCTGAGGAGACTGTGGCTTTGAAGTGAGTTCCTGCTTCTTTATTAATTTGCTTCCCTTTTGAGGCAGATTGGAGGAGGTACATTTCACCTTCAGGAACGAACCAAATGCCGTTTTCCTTCCTGCATCTGACAGCGGTTGTACGCAGGTGACGGCGCTCTCAGAAGACGGGAACTAAAGACTTAACAATTGCCTGGAGACCATTGTTGCCTAGCCAATGGTGCGCCTGGAGCCGTTGGGGCGTCCAGGCGGCAGAGGAAACACAGCTTTTTCTTGTATTTCAGACAGCATGTGGCTCAAATTTCTAACAGATGGAAGGGAGTAGAGTGACAGGTTATTGTGCCGTTCAATGTTTCCCAGACAAATTTTCCCATGTTAAACACTACCTTCGGCCCTGATTCCTGGTACAAAGATTCAAAATGAAACCAGTGATGTACCGTCAGTGGGGAACTCGCGGGGCAGACATTTATCACAAATCGTTCCAGACAAGGCGCTTTTAGCCTTGATCACCCTGCCTTAACGGATGCTTTCACTCTGACCATGCGGACGTTGCCTAAAGGAAGCTGAAATCCAGTTGACAATTTCCAGTTGAAAGAAGGTGCCAGAAGTTCCATATGGGTTTTGTTATAGACAATCAAATTATGATAAGGCGGCATTATTTTTCAACATGACAAATTGTGATCACTTAACTAGTGTTCCTGTCTGTTGGCCCTTTGAAGCCAACAGAAAGGAAAAAAATATATAGGCTTCGTCCACACAGATGAAAAACAGGAACACCTGTTTTCTTAAAAGAAGTTTCCAGACATTTCCTGGAGAACGTTTGTGCGTCTGTCTAAAATTTCTGTTTGCTGAGATAGATCTGGAGGCCTGGTGAGAATAGCAAAAAACAGTGTTTGCAGTGAAGGACAAAGATTCTACACACACCCCAATGTTGAAGGTCTGAGCCACAAAATGGCGACCTTGGGCCTGAACTTCCCGATCATGTTTAGGCTGGCCCTTGGGATATTTTTTAAAATTTGGAATCAGTCACCCACATTTTGTTTTAATTGTCATTTTAATGACAATTTAAAAATCCCACAATGGTATACTTGCCTACCCATGTCACCCCAATGGATAATTATTATTTGTATTTTTAAATGTCCCCTTCGATGGTTTCTTCGGGCATACACAAGTAAATACAAGCATAACTTCTTATTTCCTTGTTTTTATACAAAAGGTAGTGTCACATACGCTGTTCTGCCCTGCACTTTTTTTTTTCAGTTACCCCTGCTCTCCATTTCTACCCGGAGAGAGCCCTACTTTCTGCGGCTGCACAGCTTCCTCACTTGGCAATGCTCACGTGGTTTTCCTTTGAATGGATGTACCGCCGCTTCCTTCACCGGGACCTTACTGATGACATTTTGGGGGCTCCCAAACATTTGCTGTGCTCTTGCTGCAGATGAATAACCTTGTGTATGTGTTATTTCCCACGTGTGTGAATTGAGGTTTAGCATTAACTCTTCGAAGTGAAACTGCTGGGTCAAAGAGTATACTCTTTTCGTCGGTTTTGGTCCATGATGCCAAAGAGTCAGCCCTTCCTCGGGCCTGAGCTAACTTACACTCCAATCAGCGTTGTCTGAATGGCTGCCCAAGGCGTCTCACCCCAGCCTCCCGACTGAATGTTTCCAAATATCTGGACGCTTTCACTTTCAGTCTTTCTTTCTGTAACTTCTGGATTTTGAGTCAACTTACAAGAGCCTTCTCCATCCAAAATTATAAAATATTTTCCATGTTTTCTTCTAGTATTTTTATTCCTTTGGCTTTTATCCTGGTATAGGGTTGAGTGATGACAAGAAGTGATTTTTTTTCCCAGAGGGCCACCCTGTTGTCCTTATCTCATTTATTAAAAAGTCCTTCTTCCCTTTGATAGATTTGAGGTGTCATCTTTATCATGCACTCAATTCCCATATGTCTGTGGGTAAAATGTGTTATATATGGATGGTGAAAAGTGGGGAAAGTATATCACAGGGGAAAGGAATAGAGACAAGGAAAGTTAAAATAAGAAAACGCTTAGTGAGAAGATGATATTTAAGTAAACAGCTGAAGAAAGGGAGATGATTTGAGGCCGCACAATAGGTGCTTTAACAAAGCTTTTTGCCTCTGAAATCGTTTGGGACTGGGATCAAATCCCAGCTCCACTCTGTGACTGCAGGCAAGTGATTTATTCATCTCATGCATCAGTTTATTCACGAGTAAAAATGAAATGATAAATAGTACATACTTCATGGGATCATTCTAAGAATTACATGAGATCTTTTCAACTAGCGTGGCGTTAAGCCTGACATATTAAGGGTGATCATTTTTCTTACTACCCTGGACATTCTCCTTCTCATTATACATTCTCGAACGAATTCATGGCTACGAAATATTCCACCATGTAGTCATAGGTAAATCTCACATGTTACTATCAAAACCACGTGCTGCTGTGTTTACCTACTCCAGACTTGTTAAGGGGTCTTCATCCTGACTCTTCCAGCACCGCCCTGTAACGCCTTTTTTAAAAACGTTTTAATCTTGACATTGTGGTATAGTCGCATAGTTGGTGTTTGGCTGAAGCAGAGCTGTCGTTGTCGGAAACTTTGTGTTGCCAGGCTGACCCTTCGGTAGAGAGAGCAGGCTTTTTGAGATTTTTTTTTTCGGTCCATGCCTATTGACATTTTTTCAGCTTGCCAGCCTCTCCAACTCCAAGTCTAGAACAAACGAGGCAAAAAGGCAATCCGGGAATTCACCGCCATGTTGCTCCTTGGGTCCGCAGCCGGTCTGTGTGCTCCCCTCCGACTTCTGGAACCCTCGCCTCTGTTTTCCACCTAATCTTGGGGATCTTCCACTGCACTTAGTGGAAGAGTGAAGAAAAGTGTGTGTTCTCTGTCTTCCTGGAAGTGGAAGTACTATGTTCTTTTTTTAAAAGGCAGTCTGAAAAGAAAAACAGTATTTCAAGAAAAGGATCCAGTTCAAGCTCGGTATCAAATTGAAAAAAAATAAAACTCTAACTAAGAAACAGCCCCGGGGAAACAAACCACCTCTCTGCGCCCAGCCGGTCTGGCCAGCCTGCATTTGCCGTCCAAGTCCTGAGACGTTGCTGCGCCCTGGGAGGCGGGGGAACAGAGGTCTCAGGCCTCCTCTGGTGCTGGGAAGGTGCCCCAGGGCCAACGGGGCAGCTGGGGGGCTCATCTACTCCTGGAGTTCTGTGGAGCTGCATCCCCTCGAATCAGAGTTCCTTCCCTCATTGAAGAAGTACTAAGGGTCCCCTCTCCCTTGCTCAAAGGAGACCCATCTGAGCAGATTTTCCCTGGTGGCCACCTGGTCCCTGTAGCCCCAACCTGGTCCATGCGGACCCAGCCTCATCCGTGCACATCACCTGACATTATACTAATTCATTTCCTTTTCAGTTGACTTCACTGTTTTCCATATTATTTCCAAGAAGTTCAATAAATGTTCCCTTGTGTTTAGCCCGGGGATCAGGGAAGAATCACGGCCTCTTGCCCGCCTTAGGAAGCACCCGGTCTGGGAGCAGGGCGACCTGGGCGCGGATCCTTCCATTCCCTGTGGCCCGCGAGCTGAGAGACCAGAGCGGGTCAGAGCAGCTGACCCAGCCTAGGGGTTGGGGACCTTCCAGAACTGATGCCTCCCCCCACATCCCCACACAGAGCTTCTTAAAGAAGCCTGTTCCCTTGCCTTCCTTAGATTCTCCCTTGCAATCTTCACTGCCCGAGTCATATGGTACATTTATTGGTTTATTTGTATTTTCGGGGGAATCAGAGAGTCAGCCGTCTCTCACTTTCCCCACCTCCAGCAAGCAGCCCACTGTCAAGTCCACGGTCCCCAGGCACTCGACTGCCTGTCCTGGATTGTGTCTCATGTGCCACCTGCCACCCCTACCGATGAACCAGACAGCTTTTCAGATCCGAAGACATACCTAGAGGACCTTCCTAGTGAAATCTTGCTCATTTTCTTTTTTGCATGAAAATATTTATAAGGTTATAAAATTTGCATACTTCTTGACATAGAGATGTCCCTTCTGGAAATTTACCCAAAAGAAACACAGAAACACATGATTGATTAAAAACACTGTTTATAACATCCTGGGGATAAGACCATAAGCACCGTAAGTGCCAGTCAGTGAGGACACTGGGCAACAATGTCACAACCGGACAGGGGGGCACCGTGTGAGCCATGAAGAACGATGCGGATCTAACTTGCGTTGCAACAGGACGGTGTCGGTGCTATTTTACTATGTAGGAAAAATGAGTTGACACAGATAGCACCATCCCGTGTATATAAAATTTATCTGCATCCATTCAGCTACTAAGTATTCAAGTGGTGCACATTTATTGAATGCCTGCTGCCGGCCTCCCTGTCCCCGATATTAAAGGAACAGCAGTGCACAAAGTCCATGCAGCCCCTGCCTTTGTCAAGCCTCGAGTCTCGTGGGGGTAGGAAGAAAAGGGCAGACAACCAAGCGGATAAAGACAATGTTGCAACAGCGAAGGCGGCAAAGGGCCAGGGCCAGTCTCCGGGATGCCAGGGAGGGGAGGGGAGGCGAGACTGAAGACCTGAAGGGTGTGTAGAAATCACCCATGGGCAGGCAGAGGGCAAGAGCGCTCCGGACTGAAAGCCTTGAGGTGGGAAGTAGTCTGCGGTCTGTCTGAGAAACTCAAAGGAAGGTGGCCAGAGCGTACGGGGTGCAGGGGGAGTGCCTCACAGCCTGGGGAGGGAGACAGGGGCCAGGCCGTGCGCGACAGGGAGACCCTGGCTTCAGGGGTCCTCAGAAGCCTTTGGAGGGTGGGCTCTACTGAGTTAATGATGAATTAGAGGGGCCAAGAGCCCAAGGAGGGGGACATTTCGGTCATGGAGTAGAGAGATGGCCGTGACCCAGGGTCCTGGGAGGGCAGATGGACAGAGCAGATTCAGAACGCATCCTGTCTCACTCGGGGGAGGGGAAACTCAGTCCCTGTATCACCTTCCAGGCACCACTAAACATCCAGACCCTGACAACGTTATTATTATTTTAAAACACCAGTGCTTGCCCTGGCTGGGTTGCTCAGTGGGTGGGAGCGTCGTCCCATACTCCGAAAGGTCGCCGGTTCCATTCCAGGTCAGCGCACATCCCTGGTTTCAGGTGGGGACGCCTATGGGAGGACAACCGATGGGTATCTCTCTCTCTCCCCCCCTTCCCCTCTCTCTAAAATCAGCAAACGTATCCTCAGGTGAGGATTAAAAACAGTAATGACAACTTTAAAATGAAATATGAGTACTTTTTTCAGTTGATATGATTCACCATTCTATAGATTGTGAAAACCCAAATAGATACATCTCTGCGGATCATCAGACTGACATGGTGATTGTCAACCCTTTTCATGGCGTGGCACACATACACTAATTACTAAAATTCTATGGCACACCAAAAGTAGCCGTTACATTTTTTTGCTGATCCGACAAAACAGGTAGGTACACTTTTGATGACATTCACAGCAGATGGCTACGGCTATGTTTGCTGTTGTCTTTTTTTACGACAATCTAAGGGAAAAGAGGTCGGTGCCCCTGACTCAGCTGTCAGGTAGTGCAGGTTTTAAAAATTCTTGCAGCACATCTGTTGAAAATTGCTGGACTAGGAGATACCATACACAACCTCTTTGCAGAATCGGGAGAAAAGGGTTTTTGTTTGGAATTTGACATGCACGGCTGTTCGTTACCCTTGGGCTCCAAACAAACAATGTCCCTCCAACTAACTGCAAATGCTGAGTATGTTAGAAAGAGGGGGAGGGGAGGAAGAGTGACTCTCATAAGCTCCTGATTGTTCTACACGCCGTGGGCAGATGAAGTATGACTGGAATTAGGGGGCCAGGGAGAGAGGGGCTGTGAAGGAAAAGTATTACTTTGAGAGTCTACATTCACCAAGTTGCAACTGTGAAAACTGTTTTGCTCCTAGGACATAGTTGAAGGCAAAGAAGAGGGACAGGAAGTCACACCTGTCGGTTGCTCTTTCCCCGGGGACCCCGAAGACCTGGATATCGCCAAAGGGGACCCCCAGACAACAGATATAACTGAGAATAATAACTCCATCATGAGCTTCTTCAAAACACTGGTAAGATGTTTCCTTCCTTTTCCCCTCAATGCTATTGCTCCAAAGTTTTGCTATTCTGAGAAGGACGCACACCTCCTGGCCAGGCAGCTCAGTTGGGTGGAGGGTCATCCCTGTGCTCCAAGGTTGCGGGGCCCAGGTCGTGGGTTTGATCCCAAGTGAGGGCCCAAGAAACAACCGATGAATGCATAAATAAGTGGAACAACAAATCCATCTCTCTCTCTCTCTCTCTCTCTCTCTCTCTCTCAATAAGAGAAACTTTTTTAAAAAAGAGAGTAACACACACATGTGTCATTGCTCTGAGTGACACAGCTGGGACATTGGAGAACAGTGACAAGATGCGTTTTGCAAGGAAACTGTGTCATACCAGGCTTTCCATGAGGGAGACTCAGAAATGGGAACCTCAGGCGCCCAAAGTCTGGAATGTGAGCTGGGTCGTGTGGAACAGTGTTGTGATTGGATGGTCATTGCGCCTCACGTTATTGACCTGTCAAAGCAGTTCAGACACGCACATGGCAAATAAAACTGTAGAGACCGCTTTCTGTCTTGTTCCAACTCGGTCTACCGTTTAAAGTGGACGGAGGCGGGGACCCATGTCTCGAGTTGCTCGCTCATCTCTGACTTCTTGGGGCAGAGCCTGTGGCCTGACCCAGGCCAGACACCTGGAAAGGGGCTGAGGAATGAAATCGTCAGTAAGCAGACAGCTCCAAGCGTGTTTGGGCTGTTTCCAAAGGCCACCCTCGGAAGATAAACCCAAATAAAACAAAAGGATTGCCACAAGCACCACAGGGTTGTGCCTATGTTTGGGTCTGTGGCAGAATCAATGAGAAGTCTGTGGCCTTCCAGGAGACAGTTTTGGAATGTGGTCGAATTCTTGGTGATTGGATGAAATCCGATGCATTTCACTATAAAACATTAATTTTTGTTAACTAAGTCCACGGGTTTCTGCTGTAGTAAAAGGACTTCTGATTATATTCTTTACCTATACAGTGAACTGGGTTAACCTAAAAACGGTCTAATTGTGAAATAAAATCTCCCTAAAGAGCTATGATTTTTAACATTTGATTTTCTCAAACTTTTAAGGTTTCGCCTAACAAAGCTGAAACAAAAAAAGGTCTGGAAGACACGGTAGGTAAATTGACGTTTGTTTACGTTTGGGTTTGCATATAGAATTGGATTTGAATTGGTGCCTGCTTCGTTGTTTCTGGAATTGTGTGTGTGTGCGCATGCACACATATGTACAGATTTAGCAATCCAATAGTACTGTCAGATTGTCTTTAAAATGTTTCATTTATGTTAATGGTATTTTAATAAAAATTTTAGTGGGAAGCTCGCAATGTATGCCAATTCTGAGAAAACGGTGTCATAAGAACGTAACCAATTTCTTATACAGAATAAAAGCAGAATACTAACAATTGTATAGCATCTTAGGCCTGTAGTTGTATAGAGGGCAGTCCAGGAAATAGAGGAAAAAATTAACTTGTGGAAATGAGAAAGAGATGAGAGTCAATTTAAGGTAAAAGTAAAGGCTGCTGTATTTTTGTTTGTTTGTTTGTTTTAAAATGCATTCTTTGTTATTCATGTCATTAAAAAAAATAACTCTCCGCTGCAAAGGCAATTATGTGACAAAATGACATAGCCACCAGTGGACACACCAAATGAAGGTCCATGTGGGGGCATCAGTGAGCCCCGATAGGCTGGGTCTGTTCACTGTCATGCCCAAGTTCAGCCAGTTGCCCTCAAGGTGAATTTTGTTTGGGATGACTACTTTCTAGAGGTATTTTCCGTTTACCCTTGACAGAATGTATTATGTCTAGGGGATCACGTGGCTTAAAGTTTAGCTTGGTGACAGCTGAGTGTCTGGTGTCCTTCTTAACGATATCCAAAAGGGCTTTGAAAGACACTGGGACCCCAGGAGGGGCTTGGCCAGCCCGATACATCTGCTGCGCATGTTTGAAGGGGCTAAGCTGCGGCAAGGATCCTAGACTTGGTCTCAGAAGACCTGCCTGTGAGCTCCAGTCCTGCTACTCAATAGCTGGGTAATCCTAACCTGCCTGAACCCAAACCTCCACATCTATAAAAGGCGACAGTAAAAAATTCTATCTCCCCCATCCAGGGCGGAACGAGAGTTGGACAATGCCTGGTAAACGATAAAGCTCTGTTCCAGTGTCGATGGTCCCTCTTTCCATAACCCCTGCAAGACAGGCCGCACCATAATTTATTTGTCTGGTGGTGACTGGTTCCTCTAGAATTTTTTTCTCTTCTATTGAAAAAAGAAACATCTGAGCTGTTTCTCTTACCTGTGTTTTCCTGTAAAATTGCTCAGTTGCTATAAGGCAGCCAGGATCAAGTTCAGTGAATGTTCGGGTCCAGTGTTTCTCTTTCAGGTCTGTGTTTTGCATTGTTTGAGGTCACAGAGCACACAAGGCTATAAATAGCAGGGTAGGTGGGTATGTTCTGTGGCTTCCCAGGCGGCCTGACGCTCTCACTTTCTTCAGGGGCTCACACACCAAGACTCTTCCTCCACCCAGAATGTGATCCCAGCTGAACCGATGGAGCCGATCAAATCTCGTTTTCCGGGGCAGAGGGCTGGGGGTCCCTGCTGGTGGAGCTGGGTCTCCAAAGCGGGCTCTGTGAGTGCAGGTTGTCCACACGCCCCCAGACAGACAGACAGACAGACTGCCTTCCACAGCCCTGGCTGTCCTGCCTTGTCTTTTTAGCATCCTTTCTACTGAATTCTTGGAATCATACTGTTGAAATGTCTCTACCATTTGTCCATCTTTCCATTTGGCCCCATTTGTACTGAAATTTTTAACTCACTACACACCCTACTGAAAATTCCCTGCCATTTGTAACCTGAGTCAACAATTCTCCATGGTTGTAGCTGGGCTATTTCCGTCTGATCTGTCCCGACTGCGGCTCGGTAGACTGGCTCGTGCTAGACACTTCTTTTGCCTGGGAGACCTGCCCATCTAGAAGTGAGCTAAGATTTTTGTGGGTGATGCTGCTTCCCTGAAGTTTCTGACACTGAATAAAAGGAGGTTCATTTGGGGAATGAAAGTCACTTAGCGGCAGTATTTGTGCTGACTCTACAATGCAGAAATAAATCGGTTGTCTTCAGATATTTTTTCTTCCCCGTGCGACAGTACCATTTAGACGTTGAAAACTATCGAGTGGGGACTATATTATCTTTTTGACTTTTTAGATTTTTCATCAGATAGTTTATGCCAGGTAGACAGAGTTTCAACGTGCTGTATTGTCTGTAGCAAATAGAGTTGTGTTAATCTGGGTCATTTAACTAGGTCACCCTGTTGAAAATCCACATGGGCCTGAAATGAACTGTGTGCATGTTCTTTAGCAGATCATCTGAGAGTTTCAAAAAGAGAAACATTCACATGATGTCTCAGGGTTCAGGGGCGGAGGGCGATGTACCAGCAGCTCATTGTCAAGGTGTTTTAAGGCACTTCAGAACAATGGGCAAAAATGGATTCTGTTTAAAAACCAAGTTCTGAGCTGTGACTGCTGTTGCCCGAAAGGCCTGCAAAGCAGAAAGTGTCTGTGATGGACAAGCTGGGCGGAAGGCGTCCGAGATCCGAGCGAAAGGCACCAAGAAAAAGCACCTGCGTAGCCCCAGGCTAGGACTCACCTTTAGAAAGTTCTTTAGGCATAAGGTCTGTATTTTGTTCGGCTAAGAGGGGCAACAAGAGAACCCTGGTCTCCACTGCGTGATACGCCTGCCAGTCCGTATCCACCCAGCTCTGCTTCCTGAAGCGAGAGCCTCAGGTGGTTGGGGTCGTTAAAGGGGGATTAGAGAATCTGCGAATCACATTCAAGTGAATGCTTCTAAAAGTCTCCATGGTTATAAACATCTCAGACTAGTTTCTTCCCAGGTGGACCAGGGTTCTGAAATTATTCTTCTAACCCAGTATTTCCCAAATGTCGAAAGTATGCTGCCGTCATCATTTTTGCCATATATACTATTACTTACTTGATTTTTTTTTTATATTGCCATTGATCCATTCTGACTGAAAGGTATCTTTAAAAGAGACTTTATATTGCATTATACATAGAAGAGCAGAATCATCCCAAGAGGAAGGCAACTATTAATACGGCTAATTAAAAAAAAGACCTTTCATCCTAGTTACCTTGTTTGTGTTAAGCTCCGAATCAAATGCCCTTTCTAGCTTTATTGGAAGGCGGTTAGCCATCAGTAGAGAAATGTTAAAAATGTACCAGCCCCCAGACCAAGAATTTCCCCCAAATGTTCTTGGGAGGATTAAACGAGAGTTGAGAAAAGTATTTTCACTATTTGAACATCATTTCATGTCCTAGCTCTGCAGAACATAAAATCACCTTGATACAATCAATGGTATGCTTTCTACACATTGGGAAATACTCTTCTAACCTCAAGAGAACTATTTTGTCTTTATGGAGTCTGTTCTATCCATTACCAGCACTAACTAAGCTTATACTGAACCCACATAAAAACCCAGGCAGAACAGAACAATGAATGGGCAGAACAAGTTCCAGCTCCACATTCTTATGAATCATTTTGGGAGATTTCACTTGTCTAATATCTATGAAGACACCAGTGTTTGTCTGAAACCATCAATTCAAAGGACCCTTGAATTGGGCCAGCAGGCTTAGAAATTTGTCTAAAATATCAATCATTCTCCGCTAAGTGGAACAAACCTACTAAAAAAAATTCCCCAGCTGGATTCACAGTCCCAGAATTGTGTATGCAAATGAAACCTCCACAGAAAATTCTCATGGGTGAATCTGTATTTCCATAAATGTATTAGGAAGTCACCCTTCAATATCCCTACAAGCTTTTTTTGTTCTGTAAAGAAAGAAAGGGGTAAGTGACAGATATTTCAATTCAAGATAGAAAGTTAAAAAGTCGCAGTACTGTGTTGGGGAGACAGTTTGGTAACAGCTGGTGGGACATCAGAGATCGCACACAAAGGAGTGGAGCCGAGCTCCCTCTTTGGAGATTGGGTGAGCAGGGGGCCTTGGAAGTGTAAAATGACTCCCTCAAGCCCAGATCTGCATTCATGATGACATTCATTTCATACCCAGAGTCTCTCCCCCACCCCCTTCAGGGGACCACCCAAGTTCAAGAGCCCTAGGACTTCCCCAAACCATTGTCCTCACATCCTGCCACTGATTTGCATGTCCGGGTAGGACAGGATTCTGAAACTACTGAGAAGGTGGAGAGGAAGTGTCCAGTTCTGGGGTTCTGTAATACAGATGCAAGAACTTCTGAGTTTTGCCTTGAGTTACACTTAATGTATTTTTTTTTTAATGTAAAAGTCAAATAAGCTGGCAATTCCCAAATGTTCTTAATTCTCATTGATGCAACAGTTTGGCAGCTCTCACTGACTCTTACCGCCATGTCTAGAAGGGTTTATTTATTTTCATTTTATTATCCTGTTGCCCAAAAAGATGGAAAAAATAGTACCACTGAAGCTCACCAACTATATTCTATCAATGAACCTTGTGCATGATTGTAGGAGGTGTGGCTCTCATTCTTCTTGATTTTATTGAAACCTAGGACAGAAAAGAAGAAATCCAAAAAAATTCAAGAGTGAAATATAATCTTCTAGTTTTGCTCTTAGAAAAATACAATGCTTACCAATTCTGGTTAATGCCTAGGTTCATTTCTCAATGTCTCAATTTTCCTTCCTGTAAAAAAGAATTTTTTGGCTTAAAAAAGTGGAGAAGCCTGGAATTAATAAATGAAATAACCTTATTGCTATAAAGCATAAGGGTGTCAGCTTTCCCGGGCTGAATGTGAGCCCTTTTTTCTCGGTGTCATCATATTGCAGTGCTTCAGAATCAAACTTTCTCACGCATCCCCCAAACTCTGGATGACGACACGCACCCATTCGGAATGCTTCTGCCATGCCTGGACATGGTCCCCTGCCCACGTGGGTCTCCCCAAGGGGGCTGACCTCCTTTCCATTTCTAAGAAAGGGTTTGGTTGATGAAGTCAATCATCAGTCCTGCTGATGTCGTTACAGTAGATGCTGGATTGCTTAATGACCCCACGCTGTTTTGATCTCCAATCTGTTGCTTGGTTACTGACACTTTAGGTGCTGCGGTACCCTGTCCAGCTTGTGGCTTCCTGGGCATTGTGCTCAGCGCATTCAGCCAAAGCCACGTGACAGTTACAAAACAAAAAGCCCCCACATTCGGAAGTTCTGGAATGTCTCCCTCTCACCATCAAAAAGCACAAAAAACATAGCATATGGCTTCAAACGGTCAAACTCACGTTATTTGCAAACCACCCTTTGGAGAGGCGATGTGCTAAGTGGCAAGTACGCCAGCTAGGAGCCCACGTCCAGACCTGAGGCTGGCTGCACCCCTTAATTAATGTGGGGCAGATCATGGGCCTCAGGTTCCCCATCCGCGAAAATGTGGGCGTTGGACCAGATGGTCTCTACATCTCTTCCCATCATCAAAAATACTGCAAACCTTCCTGACTTTTCCACACCCCAGTTTTACGGCTGGATTTTTTTTTCTTGTTGTCAGAAAATGTAGCCAACGATCTGACATCCCTGGAATTGAAAGGGTTTATGTCCCAAGCTCCCGGAGCAATAATCATAAAATGAAGATGCTTAAGATAAAGAGGTTGGGGCAGATGAACTGAGTATTAGAATCTGTGATGCCAGCATTCACTCGTGTCAGGGTAAATTGACACTATCGTTATCCTAACTCTTCCCTTTATCCCAGACTCAGGAGAAGGCCAAGCGTGGGAAGTAATAGCCCTGTCACTGAGGAAGCCAAATGTCCTGCAGTGGGACCTCAGCGTGACCACTCAGCAGGGGAGAGGGAGAGAGAGAGGGGAGAGGAAGCGGGGAGAAAGAGAGGAAGAGAGAAGGGGGAAGGAGAAAGGGAAGAGAGAGAAAATAGGGGTGGAACGAATAACATTGAAAGTTTTAAGTCAACTGCAATTTATTCAATTACGTCTAATTGAGAGATAGAGGCCACATCTAAATGTGAAGAAGTGGGGTCTGTGGGTCTCTCCCAGCTGCAGATCCTGTCGCTGAGCCCCCATCCAGCTGACGTATACTTACTTAGAGCCTCCATCCGTGACCTCCCAAGCGGAGTGTGTGTGGGGGGTGGGGGGCGGGGGGGGTTGGAGAACTTATACTTTCAATTGTACTTACTCTAACCCTTCTTTAATTGCGAAGTGGGGTCGGTGCAACCATACATCTCTAGAACGTAAACAGACAGGCATGCAACGGAGGTGTGTAGTTCACACCGTTTTCACTGAAGGGAACACACCCCCACCCACCGCAGACCAGTGGTCTCCATGGTAACTAACGTTCTAACAGCCTCTTCTGATCGCCTTGATTCCTAACGATTGACTGACACGAACACACTAACTAATGCCCTGTAGCTATGGTCTCCACAAAGGAGACTGTCTTGACTTTTTCCACGATTTTAACAGATCCCCAGTCATAGTAGCATGCGTGGAAAATACGGAAAAGTTCAAAGAATATAATTAACACGCATGACCCCCGACCTGTGTTTCTAAGAGACAGATCTTTGACTTTTGAAATCTGGAGATCATTGGATTTTTCTTTTTTTTAACTCGATAGGGTGCTGAAAATTCACCCAGCACATCCGCAGACCTCAAGTCAGACAAAGCCAACTCTGTGCCCCAGGAGACCCAAGGGGCAGCCAAGAATCCTCCATCCACAGAGACACCAAAGGAAGGTGCCAAGCAAAAGGGGGGACCCCCCTCTCTGCCTCTGAGCAAACTGTTCTGGAAGAAGGTAAGCCCTATTCTCACGATGGGGTGACTTGAGCGATGATTTCCATTGAGCCAATCTGTGAATTCAACAATGTGCAGAGTTTCTTTTTCTTCTCCAAAAATGACTCAACTAGCCATTGAGTTGAAGACTCGCTGATTTACTCCTGGGAAGGGTGAAATGGTACAAACATGTGTTTCATGGGAAAGGAAGGGAAATGAGCCACCAGAACTTCTCATTCTTGGAATTACTCTGCTTCATGACAAAGGGCTGTGGTATTGCATGATTTCATTGTCTTTCAAAAATCATGTATTATTTAGTCCATCTGGTTTTCCCTGAGTGCTGGGCTCTCTGCTTCCCCAGCCCGATATAATCAGGCAGTAGAAGCACCAGGTTTCATTGCTCCTTTGAAAAACCAGGGTGTCCACCAGCTTCCCACGGGGGCAAGCCCATGTCATGCTCTGCGATAGGAAAGTTCAAACCACAGTCTGATTTTTTGTTTCCTCTCTAGAATTGAGGAGTGGCACAAGGAAATGGTTTGGGTGGGGCTGAGTAATTCTAAGAGCTGTTGCTTGACCATCCTTGCTGAGTAAACCCCAGCGGCCACATCTGCCCAATTCCTGCCTGTTTTCAGTGCGGCCAAAAGATGAGCAAGCCGTCGTGGGGGAGGTGGGTGGTGGAGTCTAATTCACAGAGCTGGGAAAATGAAATTTAGTAATTTCATCAAAATCCATGCCACTTGGCCCGCAGGGCTGGGCAGGTGATAAAAGCAGATGCCGAGGTGGGGTTAGTTTTATTCTCTTGTCCCGAATACGGCGGGATTTCGGACACCTTCCCTATGTGCTTCCCTGTTCTATGGAACTCTTCCTCCTCGGTTCCGTCCAGAAACAAATTCCAACACAGCGAAAACATTGGATGATGTCGCTTGGCGTTCGGGTCGAATCCTCTTCCCTCACCAACCACCAATGCCTTATTTTTCAACATCTTTTATCAGCACTACGGTGTAGGGGGCAATTTTCAAGTGAGTAACGTACGTAGGCGCGTGGCAAGGGAGATGAGTTAGGTGACCCATATTCAAACAGTTCTGTTTTTATTTCGATATATTTAAATTTAAAGTGGATTAGGCAAAATAGAACTGGCACGGTCAGCTTGATGTGGCATATGTTTTATTCAGGGGGAGACTATATGTTTAAAAAGTAACCCAACTAAAAGGAAAGCATGACGTAAATAATGGTGCTGATGTGAAGTAAGTAATGGCAAATTTGGGTCCTGCGAAAGCCGGCACCAAGCGGAATTGACGTGCAGAGATTCGCTGGAGGGAAATGAGTGGGAAGGACAAAGGGGAGGGGCAGGAGGAGGTAGAGAGAGCCGGCCCACCCCAGGGCCAGTCTGACACCTGTGACCTGTCACCTGTCAGCTGTGACCCGTGATGGGAGGGAGGGAGGAAGGAGGGAGAAGGTCCCTCAGCCCAAGCGTGGGGTGAGCCAGAGGGAGTCCCAGGCAGACACAGCCTATTCCTGGAGTTCCTCGTTGGGCAGAAACGGCCCGGGCCTGGACTGGGAGCAGCCAGGGGGAGCACCGACCTCAGCATCGCCAGACTGTCCTGGATTATGAAGGCATGACAGCCCTAGGCTGTCCCTACAGGGGGATCTGAGTGCCAGGCTCCCATGGCCGCTGCAGATGGCACGTGCTACATGGCAAAAACCGCACAGGAGGTCGGCGAGGGGCGGATGCTTGCAGAACCGTTATGTCAGGGTTAGAAGTTTGGCGTTAGATCTGACTTTGAGTCCCCGTCCGCTGGGATGAGCCTCAGTTTCCCAAGGTGTAAGGTGCAAGTACTAACAGCACCCACCTCCTGGAAATGAAGCAAGCGTTAGATGAAATAGCACCGCGCCAGGCACAGAAGTGGCCGGGGAACTCGGAGAGCCGCTGTTCCCGAGCGTTGTGCATTTGGTGTGTGCTCAGGAGGTTGAGGGGCTAACCAGGTCCACTTCTTTATCTCTCCGTCCTGTCCAGTGTGGTGAAGCGTCCAAGCTACTAAGCCTCAAGGTCTTTATCTCTCTTGCCTTTGGGATCTATCAGGAGTACATGGGTTTGTCTTTGAAATTGAAGTTTTTCCCCTTGCAAATAAAAGGCAGGGCTACTTGACACTTATCTTCCTAACAAGAGAATTCCATTTACTGCAGTTTCACTCTTTTTTCAACATTATCTGGCTTTCTTTCTTTAGCGGCTTATAAAAATAATGTTAAGAGAAACTAAAAAACTACATCACAAAACGAAATCACGTCTTGCCTTCTTTTCCCCAATCGGAAAGAATGGCTCTATCTGGAAGTAAAATGGGGAAGAGTCGCTCGTGTGATAGTATTTTTAATCACTTTCTCTGCGCTAAATACTTTGTGTTACGTCATCGGTATCAAGGAGACGACAGTGGACAGACTGCTGACCTCCTGCAGGTTACAGTCTCGTGGGAAATGAAAGAGAGGTTTTGTCTTCTTTTCTTTAAGTTTTAATTATTACATAAGTCATTCTTGTAAAAATTTTGAAAAAGAGAGAGAAGCACTAGAAAATTCTAATATTTCCGGTCACTGACCCATCATAGTCCAAGATGCTCTCGACTTGGGTTCTGAGCAGATGCTCTCTGAACGCGTGCCAGACACTACAGGAGAACAGGAGTGTTCTGGCCCCTTTCACCTGGCCCCTTTCACCTGGCCCCCTTTCACCTGGCCCCTCATGAGCCACATTTGAGTCCTTATTCTAACTGGGTATTTCAGTCACTGCCAGCGTAAACACAGCACGCACAGGTCAGCATGCAAACGTACCAAAAAGTGCAAAATGAGTTCTCGAGGTTCTTGGACACCATCCTAAAATGTAATCAGTCGCATAGTGTGAAATTATCTCCTTTTCTGTCCAACTCCAATCGCTCTGGGGCCATTCAGAAGCAAGTCTTTTCTTGAGGTTAACAAGCCTCTCTCACTGTGCTAACACTCGCCAATCTCCCCTTTTAACAAAGACTTTATAATAATTAGAATTAATGAGCGTTTTTGTGTTAGTCGCTGGAGCTGTTTCATGCCTACTTCTACTTACAGCAAGGATATTGATATTACGGTCACTAGAATGAGGTTTTCTTTTAAAATATATTCATTTAAGTTAAGAAGTAATCCATTTAAAGAAAAGTACCAAGTAAATACCGGTGGTACATAGGCAGGTGAAAAATCGTGAAGGCTGTCGAAGTTTGAGAAATGCCCCATTGGACTGCATCCCCAAATAAGGAATGTTTTGCTGCAGAGGATAATTTTAAAATATGAAACAGCAAGTTCTCTTGGCACCGACAATATTTGTAATACCAAGTTTTGAAACATCAGAGAAATCTGGAAGTCTGAAACCGTGAAGGTCACAGGAACATCAGCGTCCAGAAGCAGCCCCTTCTGCTTGTGGCCATCACCTACATCAGGTCCCCAGTGTCATCTGGGATACCATGAGCAATCGATGGCCAGGAACTTTCCAGACACAGGAAACCAAAGACGCACACGAGTCCCATCACAACCAGCTGGGACAGGAGGGAGGTGTGGAAACCTAAAAACTGCTATTCTGAAATGGTGGGAGGATTTTCCCAGCCTAAAGTAGACAGTATATTGACCCTTGAAACTTTTGCAGGTCAAGTTTGAGGAGGCCTGCCTTTCAAAATATTGTCTTATTCTTTACATGGTCATAATATTAAACAGCATGCAACCGGTCTCCAGGAGAATGGGCCTAATTCCAAGAAAGCTACACTTCCAGATGTTCTGAGATTTCTTGACAATCAGAAGCTTCCAGAAAACCCACACTTCTTTTCAAGGATGTGTTTGTGCCCAACAAAGCTTCAGTGTGTGAAGAAGATCAGTGGAAATAAGTGATCCACAGTAAAGATCTCATCTAGAGAGAAAGCAAATCTGGTGATGGAGAAAGAAGATCACACAGTCTCACATGCCCCGCCCCCACCAAAAAGAAAAAAAAAAAATGTGTTTCTGACCCTGGAAGTCATTATGGCAGAAGGAACTTGGTCTTAAGAACAATTTCCACCGCCTTTTGGTGGTACCGCCTTGGACAAGTGACCTCCCCACCCTGTGCCTCCATTTCTTGCTGAGTAAATGAGGACCACCGTAATTGCCACTTGGGGCTACATCAAGTGAGAAAACATACACAAAGCGCCAAGTGTAAAAGATGTATTTGTAAATGTCAGTTCCCTTCTCCCCTCCCATTGGATATTTTTAAGGTAAAGATAAAAGCAGGACTTGGAACTAAATAGATACAGGGAAGAGTTCTTAACCTAGAATGCGAGAGAAGAGATACGAGAGTCTATGAACACCCTGAAATAATTTGCAAAATATTTTGTTCCTGTTTATCATCTGGGAAGACGGTCCAGACCCATCAAATATAAACAGCAGCACCCCCAAAAACTTTAAGAATGGCTGCAGGGTAGATGCAGAGATGAGTTCCAGGCCTGGAGCTTGGAACTGTTAAAATGATCACCGCATCGGCTTTTGAGAGAATTGGGGTAATTCCTCTCCTATTTGGGGCAGGACAGGGAGTAACAGTGTCTGAACTTGGATGTGTCGGGCCCCAGCCCACTGCCCCTCCATAGACATGTTTTAACTGAATGGAGCCTTGACATGGTGAACTTGGCCCCACCTGAGGGCTGATGTAAGAAGCAGCTTCTGATGCTGAACTGTGCTACCGTCGGCACGAGGCTGAGGACCCTGCTTATTAGTGCCCGCTTGCTCTCTGAGGACCATGGGACAAACGTCTCCGGCCCTGCTACCAGAATTTTCCTGAGCGGCTCATTTATTTTTACCTAACAGTGCCCGCATAGTGCGTGATCGCTCGTAGTTCCCTCTTTCCATCAGCTACTGGAAAATGTCCAGATAAACGTGTTACTTACAGCCCAGACTGTGGTCTGTGTTTTCTGGCGTGGCCCCTTCCCTCGCTGCATCTGCATCCTGGCTGCGTCTGGGTGTTTATTTTCCCAGTGTAGCATCTAAACAGACACAACTCATATGATCTTACTGCATTGTTTCTGTTTGTGTAAGCCTCCTTCCTTTGAGCTCTTTTTGGAACAAGGCACACATCAGCAACGGCCGGGAATTGCACCAGGGGGCTCTTGGCCCTGATTTCCGTAACATTCTGACTCTTGCTTTTGTTTTTGTCTTCCCTTTAGTCAATTAAAGAGGATTCAGTCCCCACAGGTGCAGAGGAGCATGTAAGTGACACATTCAATGACAGACTCATTCCATTCTCATCCTCCGCATGTTGCATCTCCGCCTGGAGTCCATGCGCTTGCATGCTCCCAGGGCGACCCATCCGCTGTAGACTCTTTCACCCTTTCGCGGGACCAGGGACCGCGGGGGAGCGACTGCGGATGAGTGCTCGTACCGCCCACCGAGTCGGTGCGAACTAAATGCGAAATCGGCACATGCACTTTTATAACCTGCTGTCCTTTAGGGGCTGAAAGAGTCTACTAAACATAGGAACAGCCTTATACCCCCTTCAGGGACGAGGATGCTGCCCCCTCTGCTTCATTCTGCTCCGACTGCTTCTTTCACCGCGACGGGCACGGCAATGCAGATTCTCTACTAACTGTGGGTGGTACCCAGGACAGGCAGTTGGCCCGGGCATGAGGGCATCTTGCTGCAATACACGCTGAGACTCTGTCGGTCTGCGACTCTGTACCTGAGAGGCAGATGTTAAGCTTCCCTGTCTGGTGGGCCTTTATCTTCCAGAGCAAAGGTCGAAGTTTTCAGCCAATGCGCTCAGGTCTGAAGGAGATGGCTCCAAATGAGATGCCACAAAAATGTATCTTTTCAGAACATCTTCCAGAGAGTGAAGAAATTGGCCTTACGTGGTTTCAGACCCAAACAGCAGCTCTCTGCTCTGAAAGAAGTGGGAGTCTTGGGGAGGTTTTATAAGTGGGGATAAGTGGGTCCACAGGCCCTCAAAACAGAAAGTGATCGCAATCATTTTGCCAAAGCAAAATAGATTCCACTCTTTCTAGGTGTTTCTTGTTTACTTGCCAAAGATGGGCTTGTGTTTTCACTTTCATTTAGATGCTAAAACTGAACAGATGTTGAAAATCCAAGTATGTTCCAGAAATACTGTCTGCTGTGGGGAATGGACATCGGAATGTCTATGTTATAATTCTTGTTAAGATGAAGGTCCTTGAAATCTGCTTCATTGTTGCTGTTTCGCCATCTCTTCCCCCTCCGTTCTTCCCTGCTCCCTCCACCCCTCCCTCCCTCCCTTCCTTCCTTCTTTGGCTTCCCTCTCTCCCTCCTTTTCTCCCTCCATCTCTCCCTCCCTCCCTCCATAGCTCAGCAAAAGTCACATCTCTCATAATTCCACAACATTCTCATCCATTTCCTGCTTATCTAGAGAGTCGCCATGCTGCATACCTGTAATGAGGACTTCCATGAGTCTTCTCCCCACAAATTGCACATTGAAAGCTGCAGGTTAACCCTGGAGCACCCGTGAGCTTCGAGGTCCTAAGTTTTTTTGCAGAGAACCTTCCTTTGGATGTTTGCACTTGGCAGTTGCCCGCTCCCGGGTCTCTGGGGGGCAGTGTTAATCTCTCATGGGTAGCTTTCTAGTGTGACATTTAAGGCAGAAATAGAAACCTAAATTAAATGATTGATACCAAAGATAAACACACAGGCTGCTAGAGAAATGAAAGAAAGCAAAATATTGTCTCAAGAAAATAAAGAAGCATTATAAAAATTGCTCTAAATTGCTTCGCCCCAGAAAGAGTGTTTCTATTTTTAAACTTCCACATTGCAACTTCCAACAGCCTGTTAGTTGGAAGGATGAGGCGACAAAGTTGCAACCTCCGCCCCATCATCCCCAGGCCTGCCGCCTCTTGGGTCTCAGTTTACGCATCTCTTCAATGGCCACAATAATTTTACCTGCCCTTTAGATTCTTGTGAAAACTAAGTGAATAATGCAGGTAATGTCTGTACTTCAGCACCGAAGCACAGGAAGAAAGAACTCAGTAATCCAGGGGTCAGCAAACTTCAGCTCCTGGATCAGTCGTGACCCATCACCTGTGGGGTTATGGCTCATGAGCTAAGAATGGTTTTACATTTTTGAATAGTTGCACAATTCAGTGAAGAATAATATCTCGTGACACTTGAAAATTAGCCAAAATTCAAATGTCAGTGTTGATGAGTAAAGTTTTATTAGAACACAGCCACACCCATTGCTCTGCACAGAGTCGATGGCTGGGTACGTGCTGACCCTGTCGAGTTCGGTAGTTGTGACAAAGCCCTTTGCAGGGGAGGTAGGCTAGCCCTGCGGTCTTCTTCAGTTGCAATATTATGAATGAGTGTTCTCCGTAGTCAATAATTACATTTCCTCCTGAAATTATACATCTCACAGCTGACCGAGTGCCCAGGGGGGTGTGCACCGATTTCTTCCTCCCAAACAAAAGAGACAGCATTAGTCCAAACAGTCCCTCTACACCTTCAAACCTGGACAATTGGGTGTTCTGAACTCTATTATGGAAGTTCTTTAACTGGTGACTTATGTTGGATAAAACGTGGTTGAGTTTATTTTGTTAAATGTCTCTACCGCAAGTTTCCAGACCAGTCCATCATGCAATGCAAAGCACAGGACAGACAGTGATTTCAACATTCCTCAAAGTTTGTCATGAACAGGAAAACGAGGCTGTTGACATCCTTGGAAGTTTAGCGCTTTCCTAGAATGAACTTCTGGTCCTATCAACAGTGAAATCTACCCATCTGACCACAGAAGTTATTGAATCTTTCCGTCGTAGGCTGTTGGTTAATTGAGTTAATGTTTTAACTAAGGGGAAAAACATCTTTTCTTCCCAATGACCTACTAGAACAAGGAAACACTAGAATAAGAAGATGTTTGTCTCTCCTAGTAAGTAACCTCCCAGTTCCAAGTGGAAAAAAAAAACTCAACCTGGATTTAAAAAGAAAGTGGTATTTATTGACCATCATCACTAGAAAGTAGAATTCATTTCAAATGAAGCTTGACTGTCCCTTGGCCCAGCCTTCCTGGACTGGCTATAATTTCAGGTTTCCAACATCCTATCACCCAGTGCAGAGTAAAGGGGAGACTGATCGAGTAGCAACCCTCTCTGTCCTGAATTTGTTCCCTTTCATTGGCTCAGCTGGGTCCCCATGCTCTGTTAGTCAGCTTTTGCCAGGTTATGCTGCAGTAACAAGCAAGCCCCATATTCACACTGGCTTTCAACAGCAAAGATGCTTTTGTTCCCTTGCTCATGCTGCATGTCAGCTGTAAATTGGCTGGGGGGATCCTCATGACCTCTTCCTACTGAATTGTAGATGGAAGGAGCAGCCCCTTTGACAAGAACATACAGTTGTAATGGCAGAGAGAAAACAGAGCCTTGAGTGAAACTTGAAATGGCTCCAAAAACTTCCATTCAGTCGTGGTTTCCATCTCGGCTACTCATGTTTCATTTGCCAAAGCAAGTCACGCAGCAGGGAGCACAGCTGTTTAATTCTTTTACAGGAAGAGGCAGTGAATAATCAGGAAAATAATGCATTTTGTCACATGCTGCCACCCCTGAACCCATGTGGTCAAGGAGCTAGACTACGTTGATCGGCTTAGACTTGCTCAACTGACTTCATTCAAAATACAGAGTCTTCAAGTTAGGGAAGGTTGTTTCCTCCAAAGCCAAACTAGGCGCTGCGAATAGAACGAGGGAGAATAGCTGCTGAGTAGAAAAATAAAATCTCTACAAGGTCTTTGTAATCAAATAATCATGTTGCGAATCAAATCAGAAAGAATCTAAAACAGATTCTAAAATAAAAACCTTTACTACCAATATTATTATGCTGCATGTGAAGTTTAAGTGGAGGAAATTGATCTGGCTATAAATCAGTTTCCAAAACTCAAAGCTCTGGTAAAAACTGTACGAATCAAATACATGCTAAGAGTAAGCATGGAATAATATTGGAGGCAAAAAGTGAAAGTATATTTTCCCAAAATGTGTATCGTTGTGCAACATCTAACATCCTCTACTGACATCAAGCAAAGGGGATTTAATTCTAAATTAGAGCATGAATCTGATTTTAATTATGTCCATTAAACCATGCAGATGCAATCATTTATTCTACATACGGAACAACTTTTTCCAAAGCCATGGCCTGGAAGGAAATTGAAAAACTAGCCAAATAAAAATGAAATTCTCATGTCTCTCCATGCAAACAAGCTCCTAATTTAGCTCAAATCCTTCTGGGTTTCCCCACCGGGTTTTCCTCGGCTGCTGAAAGCCCACTTCCTGGGAGTCCTTTTTTTTTTTTTTTTTTAAAGAATGGACTCTGGTCCAGGACATATGATCAGCACCTGTCGACCTTAGAAAACGCCAAGCACCTGAACTATAGGCAACCCGATAAGGTTGACTTATGACGGTATTGCCATAAAATTGGGTCATTTTATTATGTGAGTAATTTTCCCTCCAGGCCTTTGCACACACACAAAGAATGTGCTGCTTCAAAGACAGAATAAGTCTGACCCAGGGACAGTCAGTCAACCCCTGTTTGTATTTTACCCAAGGGCCCTTTCTCATTTCTCCACTTTTCTTTCTTTGATCTTAGGCAAGGCTGGTAACTACTACCCACATCCCCAGTATTTGATCATGATTAGTCTAAGCGAATAATTCCATATTCTTTACGAGTAATCAGCCTAGGAGTAAAAATGTGACCTACTTGTGGCCAAGGAAATGTACCCTGAGGTAGGGGATTAAAGCATAGAAATTCATTTGGAGCAAATCTTTTCTGTGATCGTCCTTCCTTCTTAGGACAGTGGGTGAAGGATGTGATGCCTGGACCTGCAGCAGCTACTTTATAGCCATGAGGTAGCAAATAAAAGGCTAAAAATCCAGCATGCTAAGGATGGCAGAGCCAAAGGACAGAAAGAACCCAGATTCTTGGAGAAAGTGTGGATGCAGTAAACCCATCCCAGAACTTCCAACTTTGAAACATTTTGTTTCATATCATTATTGATCAAGTCACTATTAGATATTCAGTCACTGGTAGACAGCTTCATCCGCATTGAAATGACTACTTACCTGTGATGTGACTTTGATGCGTCATTCAACCATTCCAATTCCTTATCTGTAGACAAAGATAGTGTTATCTGCTCCCACCTCTGAAACTATTTACTGAGGTTGTATATCAGAACTACCTTGCACAATAACAGGTAGTTATTAGTATCATCTCTAAATAGTGCCCAGGCGTGCTGGGTGGTGCCAGATAACCCATGCTCGTGGAGGGGAATCCCTCTCATAACAGTAACAAGCAGTAGCATTAGTTAAGAGTTTCCTGAGTACCAGGCACTGTTCTAGGAACTTTACATGCGTTGCCTGGTTTGATTCTGAAAACAACTTTCCAATGTATGTGCTGTTCCCATTGAAGAATGAGAAAATACAAGCGCAGTCCCGTTGAATGGGGACCTTGGCTTACTTAAAGCCCCTGTGGGAGGCAGAGTCGAGATTTAGACCCAGGCAGGCTGGTGCTAGAAGCTACGTTCCTAATCACTGTGTCAGCTGCCTGCGTTTCAGGCTCACCCCGGGGCCCTGGCAGCTGAAGCTTACTTTTCAGAAATGCAGTTGAATTAAACCAGGCCTCCATGTGGAAATCCACGTCCACATCGGACCGCCAGTCCCAGGCTCTCATTTGGCTCCAGTGGGAGCCCGAGGTCTACGCCTAAAGCCAGAACCGGGCCACAGACCCCGCGGCAAAGCCTCCTCACCAACGTGTCTTACTTGGCTGGTCCAGTGCTGGGATTCTTTGAACACCTTTAGGCGCAGTGACTTGTCATTTGTCCAGCAGAGTCCCCACCGCTCCCTTTTGTCTTCTGTCTGGTCAGTCCTAGGAGATCACCTGCTGAAAGCCAGCTTCTTGGCTCCTGGGGACTTTTGAGCTTGTAACACCCCCAATGTAGATCTTTGTCTGCAAAGCAAAGATGCTAGAAGTCGTGTCAATATTTTAAGAAACAGAAGGTGGGGAGAGACAGCTGTGACCGCATTGCCTTATTTCGGGGTGTCCCCGCATGCTGATTTGTTGATGGGCAGGCACCTGCCTGCTTCCGTTAAGAGGAAGGGTCCTTCTCAATGGGATCATTTGGGTCGTTTACAAACCTGTGGTGTATTCTGAATTGAAGGACAAGAAAGCAGTTTCTCCACAAGCATACTGTGCTTTTGGAGAGAAGTCAGTCCCCTTCCCCTACTCCCTGACAGCAAGGACAAGGGTCTGAGGAAGCTGGGGTCTGGCACCAGGAAAAACTGAGGCAGGGAACAGCAAACTAGTATGTCAAGGGCCAGACGGTCCATATTTTAGACTTCACAGGCCACGTACCCTCTCTGGTGGCTGTTTTTCATCTTTAAAAAAACTTGTTTACAACCCTTTAAAAATGTAAAATCCATTCTTAGCTTGGAGCCCATCCCCAAACAGATTCAGGGATGGATTTGGTAGTGGTTCGCCAATCCCTGCCAGAGGAAAGAAACAAACAAACAAGGAATTATGAAACCCTCCCCAGGCTAATTAAGGCTGTCCCGTTGCAGGGGCAGAAGCAACTGCAGAACCCGGCCCGGACGTGAGGCCACATGAAAGAATCCGGGTCGGGGTCCGAGTGCAGGTGAATCAGGCTATGGCCCATGCCTGCCCCCTTTCCCGCCACAGATGTTCAAGGGACACTGAGCTCCCTGGACACTCTGCTGGGGGCCATAAGGAACTTGGCCAGAGTTTTCATGCCAAGTTCATTTCTCTTTTGAAAACACAAACTTCAGTCAAGCAGCGAGGGCAAATGACTGGTCTAGGGTGCAGTGGGAAAGGAGTTAACGAGGAGTCTGTTCTATTCATGGGGTGGCTTTCACATTATTATCCTTTCCTCCACGTGGAGGACAGTCTCTCCACAGTTTCAGGGACCCAAGATGTGGAATGAAAGTCGTCATGGTTACCATCTCTAAAGCTGGACCCTTCAGGGAGTGATTACCCCGATCCGTACTCAGGCCAGGTGTAATTTACCTTTACAAGGACCATAGGGGTGGGCCTTCTAGATGGAACGGGTTCTGAGCAGGCTCTCAGGGGCAGTCCCCCAAAAGGACTTCCCGTCTAAGCCTCGGACCTTCGTGGGGCAGGGGGTTTGCCTCCAGGTCTGTGTATTTGGCAGCTGTTCAGAAACTGACAGTGAGAGCGCCTCTCGCATCATGAGTGCTGCTTCTTGACGAGGCGGACGTGCCTCCGTGGAAACAGTCATAGATTCCACCCTGTCGCCACCAGGCGCACAAAGGGCCAACCAGGACTTCATAAGACAGGGTTGGGGGGAATGGTTTTCTTTTTTCACTGTCTTATTACCTGGCGAAACGATCCAGGTGGTGTGTGAGTCACCAGTAGAGGCTGTGAAGTCCGAGGAAGTGGACTCAGCCCTACAAACGGTGGATCTCAGCGAAGAGGGAGAGGCCAGCCCTGAACCCACGGAAGTGAAACTCAGAAGAGAAGAACGCAAGCCACCGAGAAGCTCCCTGATGGCACTTCTCAGACAAATGGTAAGCCACTTGCTTCCACTGCAGAAAAACCGAAGAAGCTGGCACAGCTTCCCAGAGCGAAGCCCCATGTCACGCGTGTGCGTGAGGTAGGATTGCAGATGGTATCGATGCATACAGGTTGTGCAGCGAGGAAATTCTCCCTTATACTTCGGATTCAATCATGCAGAAAGTCTCGGTTCATTGCTAATATTTCGTAACCTTTCATTAACCTCCACTAACTGCTTTTTTAACAAAGAAGGGGCTGGCCTCGGGCCCCAAGTGCGGGCCAACAACAGTATACACCTAGGAGTTAATATCGTTGCCTACTTTTCATTTTCTTTCTTTTTAAAGAGTCCCCTTGCTGAAGGCAAATGCTACTGCTTTTTTTATTCTGGTGATTATATGCAGTTTCCTTTGAAAATATATTTAGTGGTAAAAAGAACAGAGGCATTTTTAAAGGCTTAAGTAATAAATAGGCAAAGTCGCACATTGATGTTGGAAAAATTCTGAAGCTGATGTGAAATTGCCACCAACTTGGACAAAGCTGACTCGTAGACCATTGAAATCAGAAAACGAGAATGTAACTTCCTAATGGTGAATATTGTAACTTAGTGGGTGAGTTTGCCATGGGTTTAGTTTACCTAGAATGGGAAGAATGTGGGAAGGCATCTCAGGGGGTCTATGAGGAAGAGTCCCGCATATTAATTATCTAAAGATCCGAGACCTTAAATACCACAGCAAACTAAAACCCAAATCAGTCAGAAGACGAAACCCAAAAATGCATATGACGAGACTGGCACGTTCAGGGTAGTATGGCCTTCTCAAAAATGCATATAAAAGGTCATTGGTTTAATTCTCTTTTAATGAAAAACAAGAATTTCATTATAGTGGGCCTTTGTTTTCGGGAGCATTTGGGAATTTAATCCCTTGAGACAGCAACTGGAATTGCACGGGCCCAACCTGTGAAGGAATTCTCCCTGGTCCACAAAAACCGAACCGAAGAAAGCAACACGCTGGCCAGTGGGAGTCCAGGCCTATCAGAAATCACGCCGTGAGAAGGCGTTGACAGGCATCCCTGTCCTTCGAGGCTGGGCTCCCGTGGGGTAAGATGCTAGGGTAAGGAGCGGGCGGCCCGTGGGCCTGGAGGCCCATCTGTGTTCCTGGCCAGTTCCTCTGCAACTGGGCACTGAACGTAGGGGTCAGGATTTGAGATTTTTTTTAAGCCAACATTTGCACGATGTCAGGAAAGAAAGCAACACTGGGCCCCATTCTGGACACCCGTCTACATTACAAATGGGATCCCCAAACAGCTCATCATGGCACTGAACGTGATACGGCCATCCTGTTTTTTGAACAGAGTTGAGAGATGCAATAACAGAATGACTTTCTCTTCCAAACAACCAACATGACACTCTTCATGTAAAGGAGAGGAAAATACAAGAGACTGCAAATAAATCGTGGGAGGCATATAAACCATCCATTGAAAACAAACCCTTGCATTCTGATGAGGCCCCCATCCCTTCAATTCACCCTCCAGAGCGATCCATCAGGTGTTGCCTGGTGATATTTTCTAGCAGTATAAACTGGGTGAGTCTGAGCTGTTCTGGAAACCGACGGCCTTTGGAATTGGTACTCCATAGGCTAGGGAGAGAGGTGGAAGAGGACACGTGTTTTCCAAAGCAGACCTCAGTGGGTTCTTAGTGCCAGGTCTCCCATTGGCCATTGTCCCTGTTGCCCGATACAAGGGTGATGCCTGAGCGCTTGAACATTGTTTCTTTCAATGTGTAAACACCAATGTTGCCGTGATTGCTGGGATTTCCCCTAAAATTCCAGCTATCCTAATGATCCTTGCCATGCATTCTGTTTCATTCTCACTACAACACTATATTACTATTGTGCTTAATCCAAATCCATGAAAGACTTGGGTTTTCCAGCTTACCACAATCCCCACTACTCCCTATTGTCACAGCAGGCCCAGCTCACTCATTTGTGCTCCTGGCCCTCTCCCTGTGGGTATTTGAGTTTGCAGCCCCTGCTGTGGAGCCACCTCATTCTTTGTAACAACTTCATTGCATCACATTGTCTGGATTTATCATACTCTGACTAGCCATTAGCTCTACTCATGGGCAATTGCTTTATTTCCAACTTGCTGCATTTCATTCATTCCCTTATTGAGCAAATAATTACTGAGCACCCATTTTATTCCAGGCACTAGCGATACAGCAGTGAGCACGAACAGACCTGGTTCTTGTCCTCACGGACAGGAGAATAAAGCCTAATGCGGAAACCAGACATTTGTGTTTATCTCTCCACCACGTTCAGTGAGCACACCCGTGTGTCTTCCACATGAGGCCCCAGCTGCTACACTCACCTGCACCCTTGGGCCCCTACTTTTTGCATCTCTGTCCATATCCCCTTAGCATAAACGCCTGGAAGTCAGCTCCAGCTACTAATTTGAGGAGAGATGCTCAGGTTACATTTCATGGCCTCCAAACTAATCTAAAGTCTTTGCATTTATGCAGGAAGGGGAAAATAACCAGTTTAAGGGCTTGAAAATAGAGACAGAATCTAGTCCATCACCATGGGCTATTTATTTGTTTGTTTGTTTATTGGAGCAAAAGAAGGGAATGTTTCAACTGATCTTAGGTATTGTTACAAAATATAGTTGTTGTTTTTAAATCATTGATTTAATGGAAGAGAAAATTCGATCGCAAATGCATCCCCCTTGCTCTGCAGTCTGTGTCTCCATCCACCAGCTCACTGATTTTCTACCTTCCAGCCTTTGCTCCCCGCCCCCGCCCCCCGCCAGCTTTCCCTCACCTATTGTGTTCGCTGTCCCATGACGGGGTAACTCGTGGCTGAGTGTTTATCTTTAATAAATGCATTGCCCTGTTCATTTCAAAAGAGAGCTTCTCCATTCCAGAAATGAACCTCATCAAAGTAAAAAGAGGAGGAAGACCGTTGTTTCAAGTAATTTCATTTCAGGGAGGAGAAAACAGAGTCACACCAGTCCTTTCACTGCACTCGGCGCGGGTGGACAGGGCGGGCCGCAAGACCCCTGTGGCCTCCTACAGATTTTCCCAGTAATTGCAAGGAACAGCTAAGACATCTGTCATGCCCTAAATAAAAAAAGATTCTTCTGTGCATTAATTCAACTGTATGTCAAGAAATTGGATAGTTGAAGCGTGAGTGTATTTTTACACAGTGAGTGGGTAGAGAACTGTATTCATGTACCCACAACACAGGTAGGCAGATGAACTGATCGAGGCGTTAGATAGGAATATGGAGGCACAGACTTACCATTCGTCAGTATTAATAGCACCTTGTACCGGGAAGGTACTTTCCTCCTCGGAACGAGGGCTGCATATGTTAACTGTAATCCTCCTCCAGGCTCCTTAGACCATGAGTTTGGTAAGAAACTCTACTAGGTGAGAAAGACGGTGGGCTAACATATCAAGCAAAGCAAAGGCCCAAATGAGGAGACGGCGATGAAATCAGAGTTTTTCTGTTGATTGCATTCAATCTAATAAGTCTAAGAAAACCTGTTGAAATTTACACTATCCGGAAGTAAACAAAGACGGCCGTTCGTGATGGTCATTATAAAACAGGAGTTTTTCTAGCCAAAGTAATTGATCTCAAAGTCTCCCCTGGGTATTACATATGAGTGCTGAGCTGCTCTCTAAGGAAGGGTTTCTGAAAGCAGCATTCGTTTGGGTGATTTCTGTCCTCCCCCGTGCCTTGCATTCCTTTCCACCCTTAAAGGGGAGTCTGCCCTTCTCAGTTACCAATGGTAATGATGATAATAGCTACCACTTATTTACTGCATGTAAATGGTGTGGCGGGCACTGTGCTAATAAGCACAGTGCGTGTATCGACTCACTGGTTAGTACGAAAACCCTGTGACGTGAACACCCCTTCTGCCCTGCTGCCGGGGGGCGGGGGGGGGGGGGCGGCAGGAAGACTCGGGTCTAAGCCATCTGCCCGAGGTCACAGAGCTGCTAACTGGCAAAGCCAAACTCAAGTTTTTGTTGATTCCAAAGCACCCCCACCCCCACTCCCCACCCCACCCCCGCCATGTTCTCATATGTGATTTCTGCTTCCTGTGCTCCTGGGGGCTGGTTTTCTTTGAAAGTAAATGGCGATAGAACAACCCAAGCTCCATTTCGGTGGCTCCTTAGTCGTGTTCCCTGTGGGAACATCATTTTTAGGTCTTGGGCTGACCCGAAATTCCCTAACATTACACCTCCTTGAAATGACAAGGCAAAAGAGAGGGATTAATGCGGGACTGACAGGAAGCTGGGGCAACAGTGTTCCGAAGGTCCTTGCACTCAAATGAGACTGACCTCCGCTGTGCGACTTTGTCTGAGTTGTCCAATTTCATTTCAAGTGAGCGTCTTGGTAAAACACAAAGTCTGGACTCATAGCTTTTGTTTATCCTGGAAATTCCTAGCAGGTCCTGTTCCCTGAATTTGTTGGAATGAGGCTGATCTAGTAAACGCTGTTGCTGATGTACTCACACTAAATTGCAATGGCATCCCAATTCTTCTTGTGAATCTCAACTTTGGTTGGAGTAGACCCCCATCAAAATACGTTTCCTTTTTTTTTTCCTCATATTTAGCCTTTTATTCTATTCAGGCCTTCAGTAAATTGCATAAGGCTCAGCCACATTGACAAGGACAATCTGCTTTACTCGGTCTAGCAATTAAAATGTTAATCTCATCCAGAAACAATCTCACAGACATGCCCGAAATACCATTTAACAGAATATCTGGGCACCCCATGGCCCAGTCAAGTTCACACATAAATCAAAATACATTTTCATTCCTTCCAAGAAAATGCGAACTGACCATCAGACCCCTCCACGAGAATTTTGAGTACCTAAGAGGTATCCATATTGGAGATGGCTCAAACAGTCCTCGGTGTACCAAGCTGTAGGAATGCATGACCCAAGAAAAGAAATGGAAAATGATGTTATTAACGTGCAAGGCCTGGATGTCATATATCCTGGCCGGACGTCCTGACCTGCTTCCCAGTGACACTCGGGAAGAAAGATTAACCCCATACAGAAAGTTGCTCAGTATCGCATTGGAAAATCGCCACAATTACTTCACAGTCTCTAGACTCTTCTTCCAAAGATGCATCTCCGAGAGAATTCTAGTCTCTTTAAACAGGAACTCTGCTATTTCTGACAGCTGGAAAAAATAAGTTTCTGTGGTTATTGTCCTTTTAATACAGATCCCAGCAGGAAGGAGCCTAATCTGTCTCTGAAGGAGAGTTCTGCCCAGAGGGAAGAAGGGAAAGAGACAGAATACGAGGGAGAGAGGGAGGGAGGAGAGAAGGAACGAAGGAGGAAGGAAGGAGGAAGGAAGGAGGAAGGAAGGAAGGAAGGAAGGAAGGAAGGAAGGGCCACTAAATGTCACCAATGGAAGGCTACCAGTGGTTTAATTTATTCATCTATTTTCTCCAGTTTTATTGAGATGTAATTGACATATAGCACTGTACGAGTCTCAGGTGTACAGCGTAAAGGTTTGACTTACATACCTGGGGAAGTGACCACCACACTAAGTTTAGCTAACATCCATCCTCTCATACAGGTACAATAAAAAGAAACGGGGGAAAAAAGAAAAATGTTTCTTCCTGTAATGAGAATTCTGAGGACTTTTTCACAACGTTCCCATACGGCGGTAACTGCAGTCATCATGTTGTACATTACATTCCTGGTGCTTATTTATCTTATAACTGGACACCTGGTAACTTATTTATCTTACAACCAGATGCTTGTACGTTTCAACCACCTGTTTGTTCATTGATTCATTCATTCAATATGTTCAAACACCTCCTGGTTCCCGTGTTGGTATTTTCATCACCATTTATTTGTCCCAGAATTACCTAACCCCGGCGTTTAAGACTTTTGTTGCTGTTATTTTGGGAGGCCAACACTCAAGTTTAATGAGACTCTGGCTGCAGACTGTGTGGGAAGTGTCCATCTCATAAACAGTCCGCTTCCACTCGGTCTTCCATTTGTCTTGATCGGAACCTCAACGACGAGTGACTGGCCACCCATATCAGAACTTCCTTTGCGTTCTTCGTTTTGCTGTGCCTATGGTAGCTGAAAGGCCGTTGTCTGTTTGTTATTTTAGTCAGTGAAAGGGGATGGAGGGACCACCCACTCAGAAGAAATAAATGGGAAAGACTCCAGCTACCAAGTAAGTGACCCGTAAACTCGGTTCGGTGGTGGGTTCAGCCAGCACGCTCTCCGTTCTCTCCAGCCTCATTTCCAGCGCAGCTCTCAACCACGCCAGCTCTCCGGGGGCGCTGCATGCCCACTGGCTGCCTGGCACTGACTCGGGCTCTGCAGATGCAGGCGTGGGCGAGCCAGAGGTCCTCAGCGATTTCTTCTTACAGAGCGACCTCGTCCCCACATGGAAAACTCCTTCCTGTCCTCTCAGTCCTGACCCAAATGGCACAGAGGGGCTCCATTCAGCAAGGATTTCCTGAGTGCCCCAGTGTGCACTTGGCACACAGGCCCTCAGAGTCTCTCTGGAAGAGTCACCTCTGGTGATGCTAAACCAGGGCCACCCACGTGCCCGGGACTTGCCTGGTTTTAAACCTGTACGTCCAGTGTCCCGGGACCCTCTCACTCTCAGACCAACCAGGACGATGGGTCTCCTGATATTTGGCATTTCGCATGGGCCTGACACAGAGTCATACGGGAGTTTCCATCGCCTTGAGATATGAGTTCTTTGCTTACCCCCATACCCGTGAGGAAGCTGAGAGATGGAAGTTTATTGCAGGCCACACAGCAAGGATGCGACAACGCTGGAGCCAGGTCCTTTTGACTCCAGGTGCTAAGTTCTTAACCACTCGCCGCATCTTAAAATTTTCCATGCAGCGAAAGCAGTTAAGTAGCTGTTTGAACAGGGTCACTGGTTTCTGGCCCTGCTGAAGAGCATCGTGGTGGGAGCGTCCGGCTCATTCGGAAGCGAGTATCTGCTCGGGGCTGACCGTTGTACCTGAACATCTGTACCTTGGCGTTTGCTACCACTTAGGCAGCTGGGACCCGGCAGAAATATTCCCAACAAGTGGTCGCAGAACAGCTTTTCCCACGCACTGGCCATCTGATGCTTCCCACGAGGAATTCTGCCCTGCAGGGGGGTGCAGCCTGTGGGGACCTCGGACCCAGAGCCTTCCCTGTCTTCTCCCTTCTCTCTACGGGGTCTGCTTCATCCACAGGTGTGAGTGACAGTTCTCTGGGTGCTGCCTTCTCAGTGGAACTGCCACTTTGTCACAGGATTTCTGGACCTGGGGACACTATATACTGTGTGACTCATAGGCTGTAAGCATGTATCCAGTAGCTCAAACGTAGCCCACAAACGTTGGTTGTTTGCCATGAATAGGGCTTTAGAACTTTAGAAGTTAATATTTAAGAATGGACACATTCTGCAATCACGAATTTCAATTTGAAGTTTCCATTGACAAGAACAGGTCTGACCACACTGGGGTGGAGTCCCACACAGCACCGCTCACTTGGGTTCGAGCAATTGTTTAGACAGGCCATGTGACACTCCGTTCACCACGGTCCCCCCTACTCCGAACTGTCTCTCTAACATCAAAGACAGCATTGCTTGAACTAGAGAAAGATTTCCTTGGCCTGTGTTGGTTTCACAACTGGGGGAACAAGGTTTCCATGGGATTACTCTGATCCCTCGCCTCGGTCCAGGTTCTATTTTATCTGTCTGGCCCCCATAGGCATTTCAGTTCAAGTAAATTGTGGGAAAAGGGCTTTTACTTCCTCACAGATTTTTTCATTATCTGTAATTTGCCCAGCACTTTCTAGAATTTGGGACTTTAAAGCCTCACCCCTCCAAATTGTAGGAACCAAGTAGGATTGTAAACTTTTTACTTTGACGTGAAAGGATATGAGTTCAAAACTAAAAATAAAACAATAATCTTCTTTATCATTGTTTTATGAAGCAAAAGGACAAATCCACACCGGACATCAATATAGACATAGAGAAACGTTATCCCCAAGAAAAAAGTCACATGTAAAGGAAGAGACCCTCTCAAAATTGGTGCCAGCATGGTGGGCTTCAGGAACAGGTAGATCCAGGGGCACATGCAATGCCATCAGTGTGCAGGCTCTCGCCCCCCGTCTTCATCTCTCAGCTTTCCTCTGTTAGCTAACTTATAGAGCCGATTTTTTCCAGGAAATGGCCGTGCCTCTGGAAGCTCCAGACTTTTATATTTAAACCCAACAGAAAAGGAGCAGAACTCTCTCGTGGTTGTTTTAGAAAAGCCCTGAGACTAGCTCAGTTTTTAATGTTAGCCATCCTGAACCAACTACAGCAGCCCAATCATATGCAGTGTTCTGATTGGTCAGGCCTGAGTCACGTGCTTCTGCTGGGGCGACAGTAATCATTTTTCCTAAATTCCAAGGACTAGATGAGAGAGAAGAGTGGTTTCCCCAAGGAAAACCAGGGTCCTGCTACCAGAAGGAGGAAGAATGCCCTCTAGGAAAACATGAAGTTATTAACAAATGATTCCATGAATAAATAATGTCCCCTACTGTGACCTTGCACCGTAATAAGTATTCAAGCATTTCTCTTTTTCTTTCTTTTTTCCCTCATTTCACCCAGGACCCATGAAAACATAGACACGCCACCCCACACTGAACACCTCTGTTCTAACACATGTACCCACCCGCTGTCCAGAGTTGTTTTGCAGCCCCTAAGACCCGTTTTGTTTGCACTTGCTGCAGACAGCCGACTCCGCGGAGAGGGCCGTCGCCCCAGCAGAGCCGGAGCCGGCCGGAGCAAGCCAGAAGGGCAAAGAGGGCCCCTCGAAGGACAAGAAGACGCCGGCCGAGACCAACAAGCAGAGGAGCAACAAGCAGGAGGCCAAAGAGCCGGCCCCGTGTGCGTGCGCGTGTGCGGAGGCCGCAGGGGCGGAGGCCCGCGCGCTGCAGAACAGCGACAAGCCCCAAAAGAGACCCGAGAAGCGGCGGCAGTCCCTCGGGGGCTTCTTCAAGGGCCTGGTAGGTGAATCTTGCAGCATTTCTTTCTGGGCTCTTGGGCCAGGGGTGTGATTCCCACCTCCAGGGAGGGGACCGATTGGCTAGGGGCTGGCCGGACGGTTGTCAAACAGTATTTATTGAGCACTTGCTGTGTGCCAGGCACTGCGCTAGGTACAAAGGGCAAGGTGGACAAAGGTGCTGCTCCCTGGAGGCGACAGTCGGGGCGGGGTCGGTGGGGCAGGGGTGCTGAGTCTGGGGAGAGCTAGGAGGTAGAAGGCAGGTGTGTAAGGGGAGCCTGAGGGTGAGGGCGTGGCCTGGACTTGGACTTGAGAGGAGCCTCTGAAGGCAGCACGTGTTCCAGGCAGAGGGACGGCAGGTGCCCAGGTGTGCTGGAGAGGCAGCGGAGCGCTGAGCGTCAGTCTGTCTAGAAGGGAGAGAACAAGGATTGGGAGATGTGGGCAGGGACAGGGGGTGACAAAAAGCATTGACGTTTATCTGGGGCCAAGGGGAGTCTTGAAGAATTCAAACCAGGGGAAGTGCTCTAAGCCTGACCCTGCGGGCTGGGTATACAGGTGACTAACACGCAGTTCCTTCCCTCCAGGGAAGCCCAGTCAGGGTGAGTGCAGGTCAGACATTAAGTAATTAATCAACCTTCGCGTTCTTTATTTCTGTCATTTGGTTCTTTGCTCCCCCACCCCAGACCATTGATGGGGCTTTGGGAGGGTAGTGACCGTACCTGTCATGGGCAGATGTGCTGTCCTCCCTGGTGTTGTGGCTAGAACATAGTTGATACTCCGTGTCTGCTGGATGGATGGATGGATGGATGGATGGATAGAAAGGAAGATGGATGGATGAGTTGGATGGACAGATAGATGGATGGATGGAAGGAAGGAAGGAAGGAAAGAAGGAAAGATGGATGGATGGGATGGATGGATGAGTTGGATAGATGGAAGGAAGGAAAGATAGATGGATGGGATGGATGGACGGATGGATGGATGGATGGAATAAAATAGGACACTAGGAAATGTTTTATCATATTTGGGAGAATGTAAGTCCTGGCAACTGAGAACCATCTGAAGGGTCAGTGCTCAGAAGATAAGGTGATCAAGCATAAACGAGGAGGAGAAACAAGTGAAATCAGACCCAGGACGCAGGGGTGTGGGGGTTGAGCCAGGAGAGCAAGGCAAGGAGATGACACGGACACCTGTTACGGGGCCAACAAACTGGGGTCCACCTTCATGCGGCCATAAAGTCAGGGCAGGTAGGTGAAGCACACCGCCCTAAACATACCTGGCTGTTGGCAATTATTCCACTCCATGAATATCCAGAGGAATATCCAGGTAGGCAGAGGAAGGTGAGGGCGATGGTTCCTTTGGCCCAGGTGTGGACTTCAGAACAGCATCTCTGGAAGTCCTGTTAGAGGTGAGGAATGTCAGACCCCAAGAGTCAAGTTTTGTGATTAATGACATCATATCACTCTCTAGTCTCTGTGCCCTTGAGTATGTGGCAGAACCCCACCATGAGATAGCGTCCGCAGTCACAAGTGGGGGCTCCTTGGGAAGGTGAATCCTAGCCTACAGCTGAGTCCCCAGGGCCTTGGGCTCCAGGCCCTCCTCCAATTTCACAGAAGCAGCGAAGGAGGAGAGTGACGGGCAGAAGGCGGGGCTGGAGGAGGACTGATCACTGCTGGGTGGTCGCTTGTCTCCATGCTCAGCTCTAGCTCCTTGTGGAGTGCGAGCCCTAATCACACTTTTCTCAGTCATTTCCAAACCAACCATGCATTTGTGCTTGTTTGTTTGTTTGTTATTTGTTTGTTTTTTTTGCCCAGAGTTCGGGTCGAACCATTACCTGGCAAGCTTCAGTGCACTGGGCGGTGTATAGCATGGGGAGGGTTGCATTCCGGAAAGGTTCAGAGCTTACAGCCCCGGGGCCTCCCTCTCGATAGGGCATGCTGTCCGGGTCTCTTTATGTTCCCGGAGACTAACACGGCGTTACTACGCACAGAGGGGGCTCGATATACGTATACACTCTACTATATATGATCCTGTCCCAGCCTGTACCGTGTATACTCTGCTCTGCTGCATAATATATACATGTCAGCATATGCATATACGAGGTTATATACCCTTCCCCATAGTCCCACCTACTGCTCCGCCCACACTGTACACTGTGCGTACCATAGAGGGGTGGGCAAAAGTACGTTTACAGTTGTATGTGCAACACAGTATCCTTGTATTGTTTATTAATTATTGTGGTATTCTCCATACAGACAACTGTAGCCTACTTCCGCCCACGCCTGGACAAACTATACTCCACGATGCTACCCTGTATATGTTACCTATGCTACATAAGATATACCGTGGTCTACTCTACTGCGGTCTATTTCCTGCGTGCCAGGCTGTATTCGCCACACCGGATTTGTAGACAGCTGGATAGATACAGAGATATACTGCTCAGTGGACACTACCCTCTATCATACCATGCTAGACCACATTATACCGCACAGCACTATCTATAGTATAATATAATACATTACTGTGTGTTATATAATTCGTATAATATATAATGACATAATGCCATGTTATATTAATCTATAATGTCCAGTATCTATATGTATTAAAGCACTGTATACTATTAGCACTTTACTGTGTACACACTTCGCTGTGTGGGCTATCCGCACTGTACATGTTCTTTACTACCCGCACTGTCCCGTGTTGTACTGGACCGCCCGCCACTGCATTCGCCGAACCGTAAAACAGGGCCGACAGTAACCGTACCCCTGACACGCGCAGCACGGCGGGTCACCCTCAGACCCGCTACCTGACAGGAACGGAGCCAGACTCAAAGCTGCACGCTGTGATCCCGTTGTTATGGCGGGGCTGGGGGCAGGGGCTGACTACGAGGGGGTCTAGGGTATTTGGGGAGTGACCGAACTGCTCTGCATTTTGATTCTGGTGGTGGTGACGTGACTCTTTACATGTTGGTCTAGGGTCATAGACTGTGTGCAAAAAAGGGTTAATTTTACTGTCTGTAAAATGACAGGAAAAGGTTAAATAATAGCAACAACAGTGACAACAGTACTTGACTCATGGCGTTTATTCAGCCACATTCAGTTAATAACAGCTCTGTGCCGGGCCCTTGCTGGGCCCCAGGGAGGAGACGGCAGGCAATCCTCAGGGCTTCCGTTCGGGTGGAGAGAGACCTTAGACGAGTCACGTCGTTTCACACGTGGTGGGTTTGGTAAGAGAAAGCAGCAGGGCCGTGTGGTCGGCACGTGATTAGAGAGGGTGACTGCTGCGGACTGTCGTTGTGGGGGGCTTCCTCACCCCGGGCGCTGTTCAGAGTGCTCGCAAGTACGAACTCACTTGATCACCAAACAGCTCTCCCAGGTGAGGTGCATTGCCCCCATTTTAAAGATGAAGAAACTGACAGAAGCTCGAGTTAGCTGTCCAGGGCTGCACACTGCTAGAAAGCATGTAACCAGGCGCTGGTTGGAAAGTACGTACCCAGACGTGGGCGTCTGTGGGGAGACTGTTCTCTTACGCACCACTGGCGAGCAAGGTGTACTTATTGAGCGCAGCACTTGGCACAGAGTAAGTGCTAAATAAATGGCAGTTGTTGCTGATTGATATTACAGCTCTTCATTAGGAAATACTGCTTTATATTTTTTCTCCAGGGACCAAAGCGGATGTTGGATGCTCAAGTGCAAACAGACCCCGTATCCATTGGACCAGTTGGCAAATCCAAGTAAACAAATCGCCACAGTTCCCACCAAGTCCTCCTGCCACCGAGAGGCCTCCTCCCTGCCCATGTCCTCCCCAGACCCACTCCGTCCGTGTATATACTTTTCCTCCTCATGGCCATCGAATGAAATTCTGCCTACAAACTAAGCCTGAGCTGTTGTATATTGAGGTGTATTATTTATGTCTCTGGTCCAACTTTTCCTAGTAAATAATTGCAAGGGTGGGGTAGCCGGTTAACTAGTCAGGTCAGCAGAGTCGATGGTTGGGGGTGGGGTGGAGGAATGCATTCTGGTTACGTTACGGAAAATGGCAGGAGCAAGCAAGTTGCAGGAAAGAAATGGCTGCTGGAAGGAATTAAGCTTAGTGGTAGAAACACAGGCTCATCTGCTCAGCCTGAAGAGGAGAGACTATAAAATCCGTTTAAGTTCCTGTTTCAAGGAGGGAGGACATGGGCGCTGGCTGTATCGGGAGGTTGCCAATTTCCTGGAATGGGATGTATGCAGAATGAAAAAAGGAATGAGTAGGAGTTGTGTCTCAAATAGGGTCCTTGAAAGTTATTGATGAGAGGGGGCAAGACTGCCTGGAGAGAGAGGGCTTGAACCGATTTGGGAAAACAATTGCTTTTTTGAGGCTCAGTGACAAGGACAAGGATTACAGCTTCCAAAACAAAACAAATATAATAAATGAAGTTGCAGGTTTATTTTGCAACACAAGGGGGCGCCCAGGGCTCCGTTTTAATCCTGAATCCAGTGTCCCTAACAAAGATGTGGTCTCCTGTGATCTTACATTATTAATGTTTCTCAGATGGCTGGGGGCTTGCTTCATCTGTTCTGTCTGACACTTATCTCAAGTCTGTCTGTAATTTCCTAATGTTCTCAGGATGTGCTCTGATAAAACCCTCCCCATAACCGCAGTTAATAAAAATTTACAGAAGATTATTCAAATACCTGAGGTTTTTTTTTTAATACTTGTACAGAGGAGTAAATCGGACCATGAGTCTATTAAAATGTACTTCAAAAGTAGCATATGATTGACAGATATCATGTATCTTGTATCTTTCTCTGATTTAATAAAAAAATACATTTCCATCTAAAGCATCTTTTAATTTTCCACTTTTAAAGCAGGTCTCTCATATCCTAGGTCTGAGATGCCTTTATCTTCCCCAGTTAAAAAAAAGAAAGAAAGAAAAATCAATGCTCTTCCTCCAGCTTGTCTTCCCTCCCAGTCCCTGCTAGTTTTCCTTGTACGTGGGCACACACGAGTACAAAAGTGCACGCAGGTTCGTTTGCATTTACACGCACACCTGTGTAAAACGTGCCGTCCTGGGCCAGGCTCCCCAGAGCAGAGCCTGAGACAGGGGTTCATTCCGATGTCTGTAAAACACTGAGGGAAGCTCGCCATGGAAAGGGAGGAAGAGAACAGGGCTGGGAAGGAGCTGAGCGGAGATTGGGCTCAGCTGGAGTGGCGTTGCCTGATCCCCAGGGGATCTGCAGCATGCACTGCGCCCCCCAGCTGGTGCTTCCTTAAACCAAGGGGGTGGGGGCCTGTACTGTTGTTGGTGAGTCACGGGCCACCCTGCGAGGTGGTGGGAAGGGCGAGCTGCTTCCAACATGCTGAGAAGCTGGGATCTCTGAGCAGCCAGGGAATGTCTGCAGTGTGGGCGTGTCCGCTACAGATACACACATATAGATTCACATTTATACATGTAAACATAAGTGCAGACAGGAATAGAGAAATACGTGCACGCATTCACATTCACGCACATCCAAATAGCTGCTTATAGCAGACCCGCACCCTCAGCGGCTCGTACACATCCATCACCTGTGATCTATCACACATCGACTGGAAATAAACTGAATGTATTCTCCTAAGTCTGCACTCGAGGCAAATAAAACCATGGCTTTGGCCATAAGGCGTTTAGAAAATGTGTTTGGGAAAAGGGGAAGAATAAAAAGAGATACCTCTAAAACTCAGGTGAGGGGCCCCTGGCTGCGGGGCCTGCTGGATTCTGGGTTTCGGATAAAGACCAGAGGCATTTCCCAGGCAGCTGAGCTAGCTCCTCAGGCCCCCCGCCTGAACCTGGAGATTACTCAGTGTCTCTGACTCACCCACTTGAGAATGACCTCAGGCCACTTCGTGTCCAAATGCTTAACTTGGCAGAGATCAGGACAAAGCCCTTTGGGGAAGCCCTGGAGAGGGGTGACTCCCTCAGCCATGGGCCATGGCCATCACAGAGCTTGAGGAGATTCTAGGGAACCAGACAGCTGGTTACTCCTTTGTCTCAAAACACTAGCAGGGTGGCCTGGGCCACAGCAGCCCATGAGGAAAGGTGACAATATCATTTGCAAGTTTCAGCTCACTGGGCACAGGGGCTTTTGGCCCTGATGAGAAATAACCTCAGGGGGAACCGAGTCACTAACACAGAAGGAGCCCTCCCATCCCCCATCTCCCCAGAAAGAAATTGAAACAAAATTTTCAAAAGGTACTTTGCTGAGAATTTCCCTGCAAAGCATGCCAACGGTTTCTGTAACTGGTTTCCTATCCTCCTAGCCAAAAAGGAGAGCAATCTTTTCATGAGCGTGCTTGTTTGTTAGCTTTTTTAAGGCCCGAACATTGAAGGCAGAGCTGACTTACGTGGGGGACTGTATCCAGCTGTAGCTTCAGAAGCGAGTTATAATTGCATTCTTGAGCTTTGTGTGGTTTTTGTTTTACGGGGTTTTTTTGGTTGTTGTTTGAGGTGAGAGCCCATTCCTGAGCATTTACAATAAACACTAATTCCCATGGCTCGTGCTGAGCTCAAGTGAAAACGAGCAGAAACCCCTGAGTGAGCTCAGGAGAGCTCCCAGTACCGGCTTCCCGGGGGCTCGAGTTCCTCCAAGTGCCCCTTGCACAGCCAAAATGCCACGGCCAAGCCTTAGAACCGCCTGAAACTGAAAGAGAAATTAAGACCTGGGGGGAAGGGGCAAAGGTGCCCTTCTCAAGTTTGCGTCCTCATTTACTTGTTTACTTATTTATTTTTAGGTGCACACGGAAGTGTGTCTTCTCCAAAGTCCAGAAGAAGTGGCCTTTCCCAAGAATTGAGCTCTTGAGCTGACATGGCCGCCATTGGGAACACACCCAAAAAAAAAAAAAAAAAAACGCCGCTTTCCAGTTCCAGCTGACGGTGACTTTTTGACTGATACCCGTAGAAGAATTCACTCAACACCACAGTTGTTCTCCGCAGCCTTAGGTCCCTCATGAAGTCATTATCTTGGGAAAGTGGATGCATACCCCCAAAAATGCCCCGAAGGGAGGAAAAAGAGAAAGAAAGTGAAGTTCACAGGTTTTTATTGTAAACCCCACCCTCTGCTCTTTAAACAAATTATCGGGGATTTAAACACACACACACACACACACTCACTCACTCACTCACTCACTCACTCACTCACGCTGCGGGTGGATTGTCCTTAGTTGTTTGCAAACAGCCCAGATGTAAATTAGATTCCAAGAGGCTAGAATCCCCTGGCTCTTTAAACACACCCTGCTGGCCCTTCTCAAAGAGCCTGGGAGGGAGCCGATTTCTACTCGCTGAACCTGTCAAATGTCGCGTCTTGTGTCAAATAGCCCCAAATTGATCTTCAGCTTTAAAAAATGCAATCGCCTAGCCTACCTTCCTTCCAGAGCAGGAAGGCGATTTCAATGATTAACTCACCCAAGGAGCAAACGCAGAGAATGTGCTTTGCAGACACACAGGAGGGGAAGGCTCAGCGGTCCCCACCCTCCCCAGGTCCCCCATTAAGCCTTTTGAAAAGGCAGTTCCCATGGTGAATAGAATGAGGCTCTTCTGGGGCCCAGATCTTGTCCGCTCTCGCAGTGGGAATAAAGTAGCCAGGCCCGCAGAAAGGCTGTGCTCCATTAGGGAGAAAAGGAATCACTTACTGAGCAACAACTTGGGGACATTTGTAATTCAGATCTTTAGCGCCGGCCTGAATGCCAGTCAGGATCCGGTCCTTTGCATAAATTGGTTTTCTGCGGAGTTTAACCCTTTTGCCTCTGTTTGCCTTCCCCAAAAAGCGACTCTTTGGAGCCTCTCCATCCCCTGGCCCTTTAACCAGCCATAGCAGATAGGGCCACCCATGCAATTTCACCGAAATAAGGGTAATAACAATAATAACTTAGGTTATCACACTTCACAGCTTATAGAATGTTTTTGAATGCATTATCTAATTTAAAGCTGTGTGCCCCTAACTGAATTTAATTGCTTCCTTTGTTACATTTCATTATGAGGGGGCCTGGCTTGCACCTGTATAGCTTCCCAACCTCTCCCCAAAGAATCACCTCTTGACAAAATGGCCCCCAGCTGCCTTCCTGATACTGACAGCCATTGAAAGAGCACATTACTTAATTTAATCTCGAGGAGGACGTTTGTGTTTCAATCTGGCCACATGGGGGAGTTCCAGGACAGGGGGTCCTATAATCTCTAGCCAGGCCCTTTTCCCTGATTGCCTAAATGGGAGGTTGGGCCGAAGCAGCTGTTAAGAATGTGTTTGTTGATTGACTTCTAGAAAGCAGTCAGTTTAATGAAGAAAACTGAAATAAGGGGGCCAAACTGGGCATGCTCTATCTCCCTCCGTGCTCACGGCAACTCTACCAAGGAGGCACCATTGTTATCCCATTGCTCAGGAAGGGAACTGAGAGGTCCAGCCGATTGCCCTCTAGTTAGCCAACTGTGGAGACATGGGAGGGAAGGCTGGTTATGGTGACTTAAAGGCATTGTAACAACACCAACTTAAGTTTTTGCAATCACATTATCCTTCCTTAAGCTTCGTCCAAGCCTGGGCTGATAGGCGCAGAAAAACAAACCAACCAACTTTATCTTTGTTAGGGGTGGGCTGGGAATCACAGAAGACCTGGACATAGTAGGTTCTCGATAAATATCGGCTGCATGGATAAATTGATAGATCAATAGTCTATGGCCACATCCGTTGGGAATTGAGTTGCCTCTGGCAGGAATTTATCCTAACTCCAAGTGTTCAGTCATCCGAACACTCTAACCAGACATCCACCCTCCCCAGGTGGCCGGCCCAGTGTGGCCCCAATAATGGTCGGCATCACCTGAGAACTAGGTAAAAATGCAAATTATTGGGCCCCACTCCGCACCCACTAGGTCAGAAACACCGGGATTAGGACCCAGGTGGTTCTGATGTGGGAGAAAATTCGAAAACCACCGATGAGGGTCGAGCCACCGCTTCACTGAACATCGGCTTAGAAAAACCAGCCCTGAGCGTGCAAAGATGACAGCTAACCTGGCACCTGACTCCGGGCCAGGTCCTGTGCATCCCGTGAAGTACCTCATGTTCTGCCCATTTTACAGATGAAGAAACGAAGGCTTAGAAAGGGAAAGCAACTTTGCCCGAGGGCGCACACGGCAGAGCCGAGGTTGAAATCCAACCTAAGCTCTTCAAGGCATGTGTTCGTGTTTGTGCGGGAGCCAGGCAAGCAAACAGACGGTGATAAGAGCGGTCGATGCAGGGTGCTGTGGAACTCAGGAAGCACAGAGAAGCGCGGAAGGGTTCCCAGGGAAGAGGAATGCAAAAGCAAGTAGTTCCAGGAGGCTGCGGGAGGGTAGGCAAGATGGTGGAGGGTGGCGGGCATGGAGGACGCGTGGGAAAGAGCCCTTAGTGAGTTTCAACTTTCTCCCAGGGCCAGTAAGGAGCCCCGGGAGCGATCTGAGCTGGAGAGTGACATACTCGGACTTGTATTTTGGTGGCAGGTCAGATCTCATACCAACTCAATTCAACCAGGAGTCACTGAGTGACTTGAACCGTCTCCGAGAAATAAGGTGTCATCATTTTCTTTCTAAGCCTCTCTAAAGAGGCTTAGGAAATGCCCACTCACGTAAAATTTCTAAATGGCTTTAGCCCTTAGGCGGATGCTTGAATGCTTATTTCCAAGGGCCATAAATGCGCGTTTGGCATTCGGCCCCATCCGCTCAGAGGATCCGCACCTGTGAACAAGGCTGTGCGATCTCCCGCAAGTTACTTCACTTCTCAGAGCCTTAGTTTGTTCCTCTGCAGAGTGGGGATAACGATGGTACTTAGCTGGGAGAGTTCCTGAGTAAGGACACAATGCGTTGTACAGCATGTCCACGCAGTGCCTAGCAAGTGACAAGTGCTCACAAAGCATCATTGATGGGATGCAGGGGAGACCTACTCAAGGTAGAATGGATGTATTAGCCAGGTTGCCATGGCAGCAGATGCTGTGCGTGCTCAGCCCTGAGTTCACCTGCAGCAACGACAGCTTCCCATCCCAAAGACTCCTCGTTATTCCCTTTCCTTCTGGGTGGCTTTCTCCAGGGGCTGTGGGAACTTGTGGGGCCCCTATGCAGTGCATTCTGGAAGTGCCTGAAATCTGAGGCCCCCAGGGCCTTCCTCCCCCAGGGAAGGAGGGATGACGGCAGGAAAAAATAGCTCAGTTTCCCCATTCATTGCTCAGTGGGACAATTTTGAGGTGTCTTCTCCATGCGTCCCACAAGGGTGCCCAGCGAGACAGAGCCCTAGCTGCCCCCAGCCGTAACGTACTCATGGACACCCCACCGTCCTCCGTATGTGCTTCCTGGCACCACTTCCCGAATAAACAACTGTATCCTCATGCTGGTGTCAGGGTCTGTGTCTTGAGGAGGGTCCGGTTGGGGAGACCTAGCTCGTGCCAAGCAGCTTCCCGGAGGAAAATTCACATGGGCACCAGTGTTAAAGGTGCTGGCTGAGCGGAACAGGCAAGCAGGAGACACGGAGGCCATCCCGACTGTGGACGCGGAAGGATGCGTCACTGCCGTTAGAGCCAGGCAGACAGAAAGAGGTGACGTCATGGGAGCCAGAGCCTGGACGCCACAGGAGACAGGGGGCGCCTTGTGCAGGTGGGGCGGGTATCTGGGACCAGAGGGGGCTCTTCTGGAGCCCTGCTTTATGACAGGGTGCCGGGGCCTTCTCCTGGCTGAAACTAACAAGGTGGCAATGGAACCTGGGCAAAGCCGTCTGAAGGGCAACGTGGCAAGAGGAGCTTAGGGCCCTGGCGGAGTGGTTCAGCTGGCTGGAGCACCATTCCATGCACCAGACGGTTGTGGGTTCGATCCCTGGTCAGGGCACATACCTAGGTTGTGGGTTCGATCCCTAGTTGGGGTGTGTATGTGAGGCAACCAATTGATGTTTCTGTCTCTCCCTCCCCTTCCCTCTTTAAAATCGATAAGCACATCCTCAGCAAACAGGCAAATGCCCAGCACATTCCGAAACCGAAACCCTGCTTCGAGAGAAGAGAAAGCCAGGCCCGTTTGGTCGAGGCCATTCCCTGGCCTGGATCCGAGCAGATGAACGTGTAGATTGTGGTCCCGGTGACAACCCTGTCACTTCCTCTATCTTCAGAGCTGAGCGCTGGTTAACCACACCGGCTCTGGGTCCAAAAGGCCTTGGTTGGCATCCCAAATCACTTAACTTCTTCAAGCTTCACTTTCACATCCATAAAATGGAGGTGATAGTGGGATCCACCTGGGGGGCTTGCCATGGGGGGTTAACGATATAGTCCAGGCAAAGCAGTTGGCACTGCCCAGCACACAGTAAGCGCCTAATAAATGCTCCTGCTTATCAGACTCTGTCGAGATTCAGCTGCTCTTTGGATATCTGGCAGCCCATTAAAATTCCTGCTCGAACTTGTTTCTTCTCTCTATCACTCAAACCCCCAGCGTCGATGTCTAGAATCTGCGTCTAGTCTCTACTTCACTGCCTTAAAAAAAAAAAATCTTTCCACTTTCACAGAAGTTCTGCCAGAACTGCAGGAGAAACAGCCTTCTCCCTTCTTGGCTGGAAGCCCCGGGCCCCCGCAGCCCCTCCCTCTGCCGCGGCCAGTTGTTCACAAGCAGCTTAGCAGTTTGGAGGATACAAAACAGGAAATAACGCACCAGTCCTGGCTCAGGCTGAAATCTCCTGTGCAAACCCTTCATCGGGCACTTTTCTTGAGCTCTCAAAATCTAGAGCCTTGACAAAATGAGGTCCCCTCGCCAAGATCTCTGGGTTTGCTTAATCATTTCCTTTGCCAGTGGACAACCTCTCTGACCCTGACAGAGAGAGAGGGTGAGAAAGAGCGAGGCGGGAGTTGAAAATGTTTTCAAAGTCAACCGCAAGACAGAACAGGAAATTCTGGAAAGCGGGGGATGTTTCTTTCATGCCTCAGTGAGTGCCACTGCAACCCAAGAGAGCAGCTCTGGGCAAAATGGCCATTCTCGTGTATTCTTTGGCTGTTGAGGCTGACCCAGAGGGGACTTCGCTGCCTTCTGCATGCGGGGGCTTCATGGACAGTGTGAGAGCAGCGCAGACTTCAGGTGCCCCTCTGCCTGGCTCGGGCAGGAGACGTTTGCGGGGTGCTCGCTCTGGCCGTGTGCTGAGGGGAGAGGACAGTGATGGGCTCCCACACGGGCTGGAGAGCTTCTCCCTGGGCTGTGCCAGGGGCAAGTTCAGGGCCTGCTGCAGGCTGCCTACCACCAGAATCGGAAGGGGGTGGTCCAAAGCTGTTTGGCCGTTGAAGTCCCTGAAAGACCATCATACGTGGCTTCTTTTGCCTTTTTTATTTTTTCTCCCTTTCTGAGTTTTCCCTGGCAAATCTGAACTGTGTGCTTTATTAATCCTTTGGATAAGTCATTGTCTTTAGCAGTGATTTTTGTCTGAAACTGGGGACCAACCTGTTCATGTTAAGCCAGCATATGGGATGGGGTGGAATGGAATGGAATAGAATGTCTCACGTCATAGTACAGGTAATAGAGGTAACGGTGAGTAGTGAAAGGTTAGGTTTTCATTATGAATATGTATATAGAGATTCAATATATATTTCTTACTATAATTTATAAGCATGAAAGTTTAAAAGTCTCTGGTCTGTAGTACAGTTCAGTGGTTAAAAATGTGGGCTACTGGCATGGCTTGGAATCCCAGTAATCTTTTAGGGAAATCCCAAGCCATTTAATATGTGAAAATTCTCTCTGGAGAATTGGCCAAATAGCTAGTTTCAGATCATCTCACCTACCAAGAATAACTAGAAAAGCTAGACCAAAAAAAAAAAAATTGTTCTGAAGGCATCGTACGGCAGAGACCCATTACCCACCCCTCTGGAGAGCAACGAGGAGACTGGTCACTGTCTTTGCAGTGGAACTGATAGAAGCTAGAAGCTAAAACTCTTTAGGGAAAAAATTAACGGCTGAAAGAAAATAACTTTCAACCTGTAATTCTATGCCCAGTAAAAAATATCCATCAAAACTTAAGATGAAGTAAACACCTTTTCGGACAACCCAAAAGTGAGTGAACACATTACCAACAAACTCCAAAAAGATGAAAGAAAGTTCTGTAGGGGGAAAGAAAATGATCTCAGATGCAAGAATAAAAATTTAGGAAAGAATAAAGAGCAGCAAAACAATGCATGTATTAGCAAATCTAAATAACTGTTGACTGTGTTCAAACATAATAATAACGTCTCATGGGGGTTAAAATATAAGTAGAATTAAAATATGTGACAGCAGTAGCAGCAAAGGCAGGCAAGAAAGAACAGGGAGTTAAACTTGTCCTGAGTTCCTTGCGCTGCCTGAGAAGTAGCAAAAGCACTGATTTTGTTAGACTCCATTAAGTCAAGGATCACACTTGTACTCCGTAGGGTAATAAAAAGAAAAAGAAAAGAAAAGAAAATATGGAGATAACAAGGTAATAGAGAGGAAAAATAGAATGATCTAAAAAATAAGATCTCATTAATGTAACAGGCCATGAAGGAGAGAAAGGGAAACTCATAACACTGGAACTAATTGAAAACAGTTGACAATATATTCATACGGTGTTGTCATGTATTAGGAATTGCATTAAATGTACATGAACTAAGTAACACAATTAAAAGACATCGCCATACTAATTGAAAGAACCAAAACCCAACTATATTCTGCTGACGAGAGGCAAACCTTAAGTACAAACACACCAAAAGAATGAAAATATGGGGGTAGAAAAGGTTTAGCTGCACACACAGACCGATAGAGAGCTGATTAACTGTTCTGGTACCAGATGAAGTTCATTTTAAGGTAAGAAACAATATAATACCAGGATGTATTTTATAATAACAAAGAGGGTCAGTCCCACCAGAGAGAGAGAAAAATTCTAACTCTACAAACACCTGGTAATACAGCCTCAATATAAATAAAGCAGAAACCACCAGATTTAAAAGGAGCAATAAAGAACTCCCCCAATCCTACTGGTAGGCTTCAACATTCCTCTCTCAGTAACTAATAAACAAGCCAACAAAGTAACATCAGTAAGAATAGAAAAGTTTTAACCAACACACTTGACCTAATTGACATGTATAGAATAAAGCAACCCAAAACTGCAGTATATATATATATATTTTTGAGGGGCACAGAGGACATTTACCAAAATTGCCATGTGCTGGACCATAGAATAGGTCTCAAACTGAGAAGCGGAGGCAGCAGGCTTTGCTGTCGGAGAGGTTGTGAGTATGGGAGGAAGAGGAGGTCTCTCTTAGAATGATGAAGGTCAGTGATGAAGGACTCTGTGCTCCCAAGCCCAGGGTGACTGATTCCTGCCGTGCAGTTAGCATGTTGGAACGCAGGTGTGCGTGCGTGTGCATGTGGGCATGTGTGGCCGTCAGAAGGTAGTCAGGAGAACTTGCAAGTGTGAGTCAACCTGGGAAGGAACCTGCGTCCCTCTGAACATGGACCAATTATTCAAGCTTGGTTTCTGGAATAGTCCCAGGGTGAAATAATTTCCTGCTTTAATCACTGTCTTCTCGGTCGAAGTGTTTGCTTGTCTTGTGAACTGGGCTGCATCATCCATTTTCAATTTGGAACGGTGGCCACACGGAGAAAAAAAAAAACACTCTATGAAAGTCCCACAAAGTAGACAGACGCTTCTGCAAAAGGGAAGTGTCAACTCAGTCAGTGCCTGCCCTCTTTGATCAGAGTGGCGCTGGTTTACTCATCGACGAAGTGTCTCAGCCGTGAGTGTGGGTCTGGGAGAGCGAGGAACAAGAAGTGCAGAGAAGCCTCCCGTACAGCGAAGGGAGCATCCACCTCAAAGACCAAATATGGAGGAAATACTGTGGGAAGCCCCACACGTAACTGTGTTGGTGACATACCCTTGTGCGATATGCTTGGAGTAGCAATTAAGAGCATTCAGGAACTCCATTCCACGAACTAGATCTCAGACATTGGGCTTCATGAGAAGTATAACGTCTCAGCTTCTTCTCTGTAAAATGGGACTGATGTCATTAGAGAAGGAAATCAGATGGTATTCACCGACTGCTCAGAGCAGAGCCTGGGACCAAGTCAGCATAAAATCGGCATTTGCAACTTTTATTATTATACTGTTTCAAACATTTCTGTTTCATTATGAAACCACAGTATTTTTTTTAATCTCAGGAGACAATAAAGCTAAAAACAGTCTACCATAATCCCATCTCCCTGATGCAATCTTATTTTTAAATAGTCCCTTCAAATACATTTTGTATTGATCGTTTCATGGTTATGAAAGCAGGCACAGAGCGCGGGCCTGCGAACCAGAGGATCGCGGTTCGATTCCCAGTCAGGGCACATGCCTGGGTTGCAGGCCAGTTCCCAGCAGGGGACACACGAGAAACAACCCTACATTGATATTTCTCTCCCTCTCCCTTTCTCCTACCCTTCCCCTCTAAAGATAAATAAATAATAATCTTAAAAAAAAAAAAAGAAAGAAAGCAGGCACATAGCAGGTACCTGGTGAAATGCACACCCACTGCCTGACCGCCCGATTCGATGCATAAAACTATTTTGTTTTATGTTTTATGTGCTTTAGTTAAAGTTATATATGATGTGATACTATGTTATGATGTTATAATTATATCGTGGACATTCCCTTTATTTTTTAACGAGCTGCAGGATCACAATTTTTCTGGCTCCAGGATGCCTTTCCGTGTCGCTGCGCGAGCTGTGGCCGAGTCACTTCTCTTTCCCTTTAAGCGGCTGGAAGGGACCCAAGAGATGAAAGCCAAGTGGGGCCCCTTGCGTACGACTGGGTTGTGATAAAATGAACTCCACGAGGGGATGAGATTATGGGATGATCCTATTTTCATTTGAAGCTTTGCTTTTCACTCTTTCAAAGAAAAAATGTATTAAAACTCAGAAATCCCCCAACACAGATCAATAAAAGATACCAGCATTTTGATGTATTCATGAATGAAACCAACAAATTCACCCTGCGCAGATACACCTAAGGAAAGATCTCCTCAGCCAGCTGGTTAATTCAAAGGTTGGCTTTAAAAAGCTGCAGGGAAAGATGTTCAGCTACCTCTTATGTTTCCTGAAGCAGCACCCCCAAATTATTAGGGGGTGTTGGGTGGGTAAATTCCACCCTCTCAGAGCTGGGAAAGCAGAGAGGAAGTGGGGTTGCAGAAATGAACATGAGCGGGACAGCTCACGTCTCATAGCAACCAGGGGGGCTGCAAGCTGGGTGGTCCAGAGCGAGGTCTCTGGAGTCAGTCAGCCAGAGGTGTGAGAAGCAGCTGTGCCGCTTCCTTCCCTGTGACTGCAGGTAAATTTGTCACTGACCAAGGCAGGGAGCGCTCAGTCCCAAGTCCCCCTGCCTGCACACTCCCTGGGCCCCTCCCCCCCACAACGCCACTCTGTCCAGATTGGTTCTTCTCTTATTTTGATTGATTCCAAAGATCTCAAGGAAGAATAGCCAAGGAGAATGCTACTGCGGCCACTTCTTGAGAGAAGAGGGCAGCTTAGATGAGCAGGGGGTCTTAAGAGGTGGCAGCAAGTGCCTGTTTTCAGGCTGGAATCAGGTAAGACGTGACAGAACAACGCAATCTATTCGAAACCCACGTGCGCACCTGGAGGGGGATGAAGCACTCTGCCTGGAAGGCCGCAGTGCTCGCCCACTCGGGCCATCAGCTCCCAATGGACACCAACGTGGAACTGGGTGGCTTTGCTTCTCACAGGGAAGCCTGCAGGTTAACAAGAGCATCTTTCTCCCCGGAGCTGTCCTTTCTTATTCCATCCCGTGAGTGACGGCCATAACGTGGGGTGAGAAGAAAAAAAAATTTAGGAAAGCTGAGAACAAGACCACCGATTCAAGGACTGCTCCGTGTCCACTTGATGTATTTTATTTCATTTCATCTTCAAAGGGACCCAGTGAGGTGGGATCTTCATTCCCTTTTTTCACATGAGAAAGCTCAGGTCCAGAGAAGTTGCAGAATTTGCCAGTAGCCACAGAGCTGGGAAGCAAAAGAGTAAGGATTCCACAGGGTTTGTGAGATTCCAAAGTTTAGAGGCAGAATCGTGGGGCTGTGTAGTCATATCGGCGAGAAGGCAGGCGGTGGGGTAGGGGAGAAGCATAGAAGAAGAGCCACCCTCTCCTCTCCGCAGGTCACAGAACACTTTCGGGGTCAGCCTAGGAGGCAGGGGACACACCTCTGACGCCAGCTTGTAGCTCCAGCCCACGTGAGTTCTGTGTTTTCTCTTGTATGAAATCGATGTAAGAACACCGACCAGCCCTTGAATGGGGAGCAGGGAGGGGTCCACATTTGTCACCCAGCATTTGGGAAGTCGATTCTAATTCCAGGTCCTTTTTTTCACTGTATGGAAGCCTGACATTTGACATTTGGGTAAAAGGTGAAAAAAGTCTGCAAAAGGCAGCGTGGGGCCTGCCTGTCCGATTCCTTGCCAACAAAAGTCCTTCTTTGGCTGCCTTCCCTTATGAATGATTTTGAAATGACGGTTTTAAAAACAGTTCCTTCGGGGAATTACAAAAGCAATAGGGTTTTCTGTAGAAAATTGTTGTGTCAACAGAAATGCAAGAAAAATAAAATCCCTAATTTCCCTGTCACCCAGAGAGAAGCACTGTTGATAACCAGACGCTTTTCCTTCTTTTTTCCTTACGCATACAAACTTATTTTTGCAGTTGGACACTTCTGCATAAAAAGTCTTGCAGCATGTAATTTTTCCATCAAAGCTTGTATTATCGGCATTTCCCTATTTTTTAAACTTTTTATTTATTGATTGGAGAGAGAGAAAGGGAGAAACATCATTTGTTGTTCCACTTATTTATGCATTCATTGACTGATTCTTGTGTGTTCCCTGACCGGGGATCAAACCCACAACCTTGGCATATCAGGACGATGCTCGAACCAACTGAGCTGACCTGGCCAGGGCCAGCATTTCCCTATGTTTTAAACTTTAAAACTTGGAAAACAGGATTTTTTTGATAACTACCTAATAGTCTGCCCCAGCGGTCATTAAAACATATTTGATCGTTTTTCCATCGATGGACATTCTTTTGTATCCAACTCCAAGCAACATTTTCCTCATATGAATGTTTCTTCTGTACACAAGTAGTGGGGTCCTGTCCTGCCAAACACTTCAAATTTCCCATCAAAATCCTTCTAGATTTTTCTACATCAGAAGAGACGAGATGCAAATTATAAGTGTGGTCTCAGCTCTGAAGCAAACTCTGTGCTCTGCTGTAGAAGCAGAAGCCTGTAGGAGAAGCCAAGATGCCCGTGCACCGAACTTTTGGGTCGCCCAGATAAAAGCAAACCCACGGCGAACTGTCCCAGACGCTCCACCACCCCCCGCCCCGCCTGTAGCCTTGTGTTCCTCCTTGGCCTGGCCTGGACTCCCCACTCACCGCCCAGTGTTTACTCAGGATGTTACAACCCCGTCTTCACTCCCCCTGGTCTGCTGAGACAGACCTTGCGGGCTACCAAATTCAGCATCCTATGCTTTCCATTAATTTTTCACTGCACAGATGATACGGAAAGGCATCTTCCCAGTTAAAATAATTAACAACGTAAAGACAAAGGTAGATTCCCTTTAACCACTTATCCCTGGTTTTTGAAACTTTCTCCTTCCGCAAAGACAGCTAGTGCTGTGAGTGTGGTGGTGGGAGAGGTCCTGAGGCCCCAGCTGCCTTTTGGAGGCTTTTTTTTTTTTTTTTTTTTGCCTTTTACCCAAATGTCAAATGTCAGGCTTCCATAGAGTTAAAGGACCTATTGAGAGAGAGAGAGAGAGAGAGAGAGAGAGAGAGAGAGAGAGAGAGAGAAATGTAAGAATACTGCTGTGCCATGTGTGTTTCGTTTGGAAGTTTTACAACGTATCTTACCTTTGTAACTAATCCTTGGGGCCCCCCAGCACAGATGCACCATGGACCATGGTTGATTCACCTGGAACCCTACTGATGGACACTTCAGGTGTTCTACTTTGTCCCTACACCAAGCCAGGAGCACTCGACCTGTCTCTCTGTGCCTGTCTGGGGGAATTTCACCTCTCCAGGGCAGCTACACGGCATTAGACCTCCTGGCCAGCGAGGGCGCACTTTTTTCTTTTATCGTTAATGGCATTGGCGCTCCGAGATGCCCACCCAAACCCTCATGAACCTTTCCACGACTGAGCTCTCAGGGGCAGCAGGCAGCCGCTTCTGTTTCTTACTCCACTTCTTCTTGTTGTTTTCCATGCTCCCAGCCTATCTTCTCTAAGTCCCCTTTGCCATGTTCCCCAGCTCTGTCCTGAAATGGGGCTGTAGCCTGGAATTCCGCATGTCTTGCTCTAACGGGGTGATCTCACACACCGCTATGGTTGGTACAAGGGCTCCCTCGGGGGTCACAGACTCAAATACTTGCAGAAGCCCCGTAGTTGAAAAAATTCTGCAAGTCTATGCTCCTTTCTCTCCCCCATCCCCGGGGGCCAACCCAACCCCACACCCAGATGTTGTTGCTTGTTTGGAATCTGTGCCTGATACTCTCAGATTTTTTACAAAAGGAGCTAGAAATCTAGATGGGTGTGTAAATGCTCATAGTTCCTAAGAGTTTAAAATGAATGTAAAAGGCATATTAATTCCATGTGGTCCATGAAACATGCCTATGAGGCCAATCCAGTTGCCAAGATGTCAGATGGGAACTTCTTCCTTCAAATTCCCTCTTTAAGCGGGCCCTGTCCCTTCTTACCCAACACAGCCCCTAAACCTCTGATGCCACCCCAGAAACTGTTCCAGAATTCGGCCCACTCTTCCATCCTCATGGCCACTGCCTTCATTCCAGCGCTCACCGAGTCGCATCCTGGCTGCAACCAGAGCTCCCAACTGGCTTCCTGCCATCAGCTGATACTGCCCTGCCCCCGCCTATTCACTACCCTTCTCTCCATTCCAGAGCATACTCGCCAGAGCTGATGGAGTGAGCGAAGGGGGAGGAGAAGGGGGACCAAGTGTCCAGGTCCCTCCCCTGCTCCAACAGCCTTAGTGGCACCACATTGCTCATAAAGCAAAACTGCCGATGGCAACCACACCTGATCAGCACTTGGCCCAGCAGTGTAAAACTGGACCCAACGTTACCAAATCAGGCTTCATAGCAACATTCAGATGTTGGGTCCAGGTATTTTCTGGAAGATCTGACCAGCTGACAGCCCTGGGTCAGCAGAGTTAATAATATGCATGATCAGTGGTGACCAAGGCTTTAGGGAGCCCGGCACTTCGCTCCCTTCCCTGTGTCCTTACCCTGGCCAGCATCACGCACCCACGGCGCTGCCTGGTCCGGGAGGAGTGTGCAATCTCGGAACCACAGGCTGAAATCCGGCCTGTTGGTGTGCACTTACGACCCTGCGTGCAATGTCCCGGACATGCCGACCTCCAGCCCTAACTCCCAGCCCTTCCCCTCGCCCCCTTCCTTTTCTCCATCCCCAGTAGTGACTGACTCACAAATTGTTTCAGACGTGAACCTAACCCCCACTCAAATGCCGTGACTGTCTGAGTTACTTAAATCAAGGTAGACACACTCCTTTCAGAGAGGTCGTCGCTTTGGCTCAATAAATCTCTCTTCAAATCCCTAATGAGGTTGAACTTGCTCTAGACAGTGCATTTCAGGTTGAAGAAGATCCTACCGAAGCTCTCGATTTAGTTCTCAGGAGTCCCCTGCTCAGCTCAGATTCCAACAGAGGGAGAAGGCGCTGCTGACTGACAAAGTCACACCTCACTCATTTCCACCCCCAAGAAACAGATGCTCCAGGAAGGAGGCAGCTCACCTTCCTGGAGAACCACAGAGACACACCCACCCCACCCGCTTTGCTAACTGGTTTTCTTCCTGGACATATTTGATAATATGTATAATCATTGTTCTATTGCATGGTAATTAGTTATAAACAAAAGTTGTTCATAAAGACCATTGCATCAGGATTCTTTTTGCAGAGCTAAATTTAAATTTTTTTAATTTATTTTGTTTTCAGGTTCTTTAAAGTGGTAAAATCTCCACGATGCTACTAACAGAACACCAACGTTAAGGTGGGGGTGAGGGAATGTAGCTTTAAGACAGTCAGCTTTGAAAACTACATTTCCCAGAATCCTTTGCAACTAGCCATTTAACAGGGTTCTGGCCAATGAGCTGTCGGAAGTCATTGGGTACACTTCCCCCAAAGTCTGGTTGGAGGCAGTGGGGGGCAGGTGAACCCTCCGGTGATCTCTTTTTTCCTTCTTTTCTGCTATCTGATCAGCTATGTGACTTTGAGAAAAGGGTCAAAAAAGTCGGGCCTTACAGTCTGTTCCATACCAACACCTGCACCCACCTCCCCAGATTCTCACCGAACGGGAACAATAAGTCTTATCTAAGCTGCTGGTTTTGGGGTACTACTGTACTACTTTAAACAACAGGGTTCAGGGGGACACTGGACCCCCACCCCACCGGCTAGCTCACTGAAAACCAGGAGCAGAGACTAATTAAGAGACGGCTGTAAATACTATTACTTGATCCGTAGCATCTCAAAATTCTCAGTGTGCTGTCCTACCATTTTCTGCCTTTTCGGCCCAAATGCAGTCCACTATGAAATGCATCAGCTGCGCACAATCGAGGTGGAGATCCGAACCCTCCGAGAAACTTAACTCCAGCTCCTCATCTCCATTTTGGCCGCAAGCAAGATGGCGAGGGAAGGCTCTCCATTTCTCACTTGGATCCGGGGCGCACCCAGGGACAGACTGGATTTTCCTGTAACCGCCCCTCCTTAATAAATTCGAGAGCACCCCCCGCCCCCTGCATCGCACAGAGCTTCTAATAGTATTGCTATTTCTGGGCTAAACGGGGGACGTGACCCTGGCCAGTAGCTCTGTCTGTGGATCTTATCTGAATAATTGCTTCAGTTCCCCACTTGTTTCTGGGTGGGTGCAGGCCTGACCTCCGGGCATGGCTGAGCATTACTCATAATCAAACCGAGAGTTTCGACTCGCACACTGTGACAGTGTGCGCGCTATATCTGCTTTCTCTCGGGCAGATTATTCAAATACCATTGAGTTGAAGTCAAGTTGTCCCAGAGCCCACTAAGCCTTTGCTCCAACCGTCCCTGGAGGGGCCCTTCCTTAAAGAGCTTCCTCCGCGCTAGCGTAATCTGTTTTTCAGGGCATATGTGGTGGGTGGATGTTTTCAGCCTGATTCCCTTCTCCCGTCTCATGTCCCCTGGACATCCCGCCGCCTCCGTCCAAGCCGTGTGGATCTTATCTCTTCCAGCGCAGTTGCTGGAACCAGAAAGCAGGCCGGAAAACATTCCCCCCAACTGTCCTGCTTTTCATCATTTCTTCCTGACACCTCCAGATAACTCGTTAACAATGGTCTTCCCCTCTTCGGTGCAGAGCCCCACGGTGTGTCTGGGGGCTGAAGTGACTTCACCCAGGAATGTAGAATTAGAAACAAAAACGCATCTTTCCCAATCTGTGACCCCAGCAGAAAGTCAGAGACATTTCCGAGGAGAGAGGTCTTTTCTGCCCGGATGGAAACTCCGCTGCCTTTCAGGACACGACCAGGAGCATCCCGGGAATGGGTGGCAAAGAATCTTTCCAAATGCTGGTCCCAGCGCCGCGTCATAACACTCAAGACCTGGGGTTAGGCTTAGACATTTGATGGGAAATGTCACTGGGCACTTGGCTCTCCCGAGGCAAAACTGTGTTTCTCGAAGTTCCTGGAAGTCTCTGAAAATCGGCCTGAATTCCTGCCACTGGGGAGGCGGAACACAGTGACTTCTGAGGATGGAACCTTTAGTCGTCCAGCAAATTCCCCCTCAGCAAGCCCTGGGTCTGGGGCCTTCGCTGCTGCCACCCAGGGTTCTGGTCTCTTCACAGGAATCGTCCGAGCGGAGCGCTCTATTGCCTAATACACCAGCCACTAGGCAACTATTGAAACTTAAATGTAGATGAACATCAATGAAAGGAAGCTACAAATTCGTCTCGGTTTCATTAGCCACATTTCAGATGCTCAGTAGCCGCACATGGCTAGCGGTTGCCACATCGAATGGCTCAGACTAGAGTATTTTTATCATTGTGAAAAATTCCTTTGCGACAATTTGACTAAACTGTCTGACTCACCTGGGACATCCCTGGGTCACACCTGTCGACCCGGCATAGTCGTGAATAGCACCCTCTTTCACGCTAATCAAGTCCTGGCTGGAGAATACAACTTCATAATGAAAATGAACTTGGCCCCCGTCTCCTCACAGCCCCCCGAGCCACCCGTGTTTGCCAGGACTTCCCTGAGACCCAAAACCCTTTGTCTTGACAAAGAAGGTGGGGGTGTCAGCAAAGCCTCTCTCACTTTTTTCCTGATTCACCCCACCTGTCAAATCTAACAGTACTAGTCACAGAAAGAAAAAAAAATGCAGGTGAAGGAATTGTCCGTTCTCCCAAAATGGGTGATTTGCTTGTGAGCAGTTCCAGTTTTGTTTTCTGTTTCCTCTTGCCTCAAAGAGCGCCGATTGGCCCTTTTGCCCTGAAGGATGAGCACGGGTCAGAGAAGAAGGGGGCGGACCCCGCTGCGGCTTTTCCTCTGAGCTCCCAGGCAGTGTCACTTCTACAGCACCTTAGCTCAGGGCCACTGGCCGCCAGCGCCATCCTTGGCTGGCCTTCGCCCCTACCTGTCTTGCCCAGCAGAGGGCATCTGAGTTTAATATTCTTGGTAAAGAATGTCTACAGAATCATTAGGGATTTTTTTTTTCTTCCAGTAATACTTTGTGTGTGCGTGTGTGTGCTCGAGCGCAGCAGTCTAAGATAGCAGATAACATAGGTCACCTGAGGGCCATGCCACCAAACCTTGGAGATGAAGAGCCGTCCAGGCCGCACGCAGCCAGCTCGGTGGGGAGCCTCACCCGGCTCCGGGACGCCCAGCCTCCAGGGTAAACACGGGCAGACACCATTTTGCAGAAGTCTTAAGGAATGAGGCCTAAACTGTGTGAGGTGCAGCTCCTGCCGCCCCGAGTCAGGCCCGGAGTGCCAGGGGCTGCCCCCAACTGCACCCCCACCCCGGGCTGGCACCACCCTTTGTGGGGCTTGGTGGGACGGCCCTGCATCTCACACCCTGGGCCAGCAACAAAATGGTGGTGGCCGAACAGGGACGTCTGCAGGGACCCAAGAGGGACTTCTGTTCCACCTGTGCGGCTGCCTCGCTCTGCACTGTCAGTCAACACTCACTGTCTATCGTCTGACTGTCTGTCTGTCTGTACACCCCCTCTTCCTCCCCTTTCTCTCAATCTCTGTTTCTCTGTCTCTCCCTCTCTCTCTCAGTCTTCCTCAGTCCCCCACTCTCCGTCCCCTCCCCTCTCCATTTCTCTTTCTGCTTCTCTCCCCCACCCCCGCTTCACCCCTTTCAGCCTCTCTTCTCCCCTTCCCCCTTCCCCTCTCTCTCTCTCTTTTCTCCCTTCTCCCCCATCCCTTCCCCCCACCATCAATCTGTCCGTTTCATTCTCTCTCTCCACTTCCTTCCTTTTCTCTTCCCAACCCCCACTCTCCTCGCCTCGGTCCTCCCCTCCCCCCACCGAAGGGGCTGAAGTCCCAGCTGACTCGATTCCTGCTCTCAGCCCCTCAGTGGGGCCGCTTCATTATTGAGCATCAGTTGTAATTTCTGTTTATGAATTTCAGGGGTGGGGCGCTGAGACAAGTTATGAGTTGGGGTTACCTGGTTGGCCTGCTTTGGGGCGTGGAACCTATTCAGGAGATTATGGGTGCTCACTGGGATCTTTTGAAGATTCCCAGAAAGCATTGGAAGGGGCTTCTCCGTAGCAAACAGCCATCACTCCACTGCATCTTTCAGGACAAGGCGGCCACGTGGCTGGTCCCCTGGTTCTAGCAGCGGTGCTGTGCGGGAGATTTGTCTTCTGAACCCTCAGCTCTTTTTCCTGTAATAATGGCACCTTCCTTAAGGAATAAATAAGACAATCCATGTGGAGGGCTTAGCGAAGGCCCACGGTACGGGCACAGCGAACACTGGATACGACTATTTTATCATTTCTTTGCTGCAAGCTCCCCCCAGCAGGCCTGGCTGGAGGGAGCGTAGCTTCTGTGCGCGAATGCCTGTTGGAGGCAGCGCTGTGTCAGCCGAACGCGAGCGGACCTGTGACTGCCTCCCTGGGGTTTTGTAAGTCATCACTTCGTGATTCAGTTTCTCTCCGAATAAAGCAGCTGAGCTTTGCTGGCTGGCCACCTCCTTTGAGACTGTTGCTGAAACACACTCAGCACAACTTTCGGGAGCCCCTGCGATGAGCTAAGGACTGGGGAGAAATACTTATCTGCCCACCGCACCCCACACTTCCCAGGGCTCCGTGGGCAACGCCAGCGTGCGCTTAAGTGCTAACGGTGCCGCCTCGAGCTCCCCAAAGTGTCTGAGATTGGATGATGAGTAAGGTCGCTCTACGGAAAACAGAACAGCGGACCTGGGTAAGTGCAAAGTCAGGGAGAAGAGACAAAGACACGTGGAAAGATGAGAGATTGATGGACAGAGAAATACAGAGACAGATGGGTAGGTGGATAATTGATAGGTAGGTAGGTAGGTAAATAAATGGTAGATAAATAAATAGATAACAGTTAGATGATGGATAGGTAGGAAGGTAGGTGATAGACAGACAGAAAGGCAGAGAGATAAGGAGAGAGAGGAGAATAAGACCTGGCATCAAATCCTGCCCCCAGAGCTGAGCGGCCACGTGACCGTGGACAAACACCTCGCCGCTCTGCGTCTCCACTTCACCTGGTAAGCAGGGGCCGCTGAGCCACCTCCGTGCGCCGGGGCTGTGGGCTGGCTCACGGCAGGTGCCGGGGCACAGTCAGCGCGGGGGGTTCTCAACAGGCACCTGACCAGCGGCGCGCGTGCACGCACACGCGCACACACACATACACACACGGCACGCACGGCGGAGCTCCAAGGAAAGGAGGGGCTCCCTCCCCAAGAGAGAAAGAGACTGCCTCAAAAGAAAACGACTTTGTTGTAGCATCTGATGTCGCGTGTCATTTCACACAGATACCATTCCGTTGTATGCTTTATTACTTTTGAACCTCATCTGGCGCTTGGGAGAGGACCCCCTGGGTCCACTGAGGCCACCCAGATGGCCCTGCAGATTGAGAGGCTCGGCCTGCCTTCCACTATTAGATTAGGTGTCACCTAAAGTGACAGCCACACAGCAGGCCAGGAGGGTGGGGGCTGGGCGGAGGGCAAAGGTGAGGGAGCGCCAGCTCCTGCCTATGTCGGGGGAACAGAGAGGGGTGGGGCGCACGGAGAGCACCTTGCGGAGAAGAGCCCGGACCTCTGGTGCCGTTCTGCTCGCGCCATGGCCAAAGGCGGCCCAGTCTCCGTTTCAGAGACACCCATATCTCCTGTTCCGCCAACTTCCCAAATGCCAGCTCGAATTTTGTGCTGGCTCCTGAAAATGGCCTCAGTGGGCACCAGCTGCGAAGGGCCGTACCAGGCTGTGCCATTGAATCCCAAAGCGACACTGTGGGGTCAGCCCCGCTACCCTGTCGCCTGGCCCCTCCGAAGAGCAGGCCGGAGCCCAGGGAGACTGGTGACGAGGGAGTCCCACAGTCATGGGCAGAGAACCCGAATTTGAATTCTCTTCCTTCTGTCAGGATTTTCTGCCTCTGATAACTTTCTGCCTTAGGTCACGTAATCAGGTCTCTTCATAAGATTTATCTTACCTGCTTCTTAAACCTCTGCCCACATCTACTTCAGCAAAATAGAAATTTAGTGGCTCATATCACTTAAAGATCTAGGAGTTGATAGATTCAGGTGTGGCTGGATCCAGGACTGAGCTCAAACCATAGCCATCAAGTCCATCTCTTTTTCTGCTTTCTTCTACGTGGACTTCACTCCTAGGTAGGTCCCCTTTCTGTAGAAGCCCCAGGTGACTTCACATTCACATTCTCTCTGTCTTAAGCCCCGGCAGAAATGAAACATCTTTGCCAATAATTCCAGCAAAAGTCTTGCCTTGAGTTCATCTGAACCACTGAGAGCATTCGTGAATGGACCAGTTTGCCAGGCCTAGGAACCGATGCCCATCCCTGAAGTGGGGAGTCAGGGTCAGCCCCCCAGGACCCCATGAGCTGCACGTTGGGGGGTGGGTAATTAGCCAGAAGAACAACAGGAAGCTTTTACCCAGAAAGTAGAAAGTGGACACCGTGAAGACAAAATCTACGACACCTGTGGCACACAGTAGGCGCTCACTCTACTTCAGCTATTAAAGGGAGTGCTTGACCAAAAGCTAAGGGCCACTTGGGGATTGCTGAAGTTCTGGAATCATACCTCTAAGCTGCTGGTTCTTTACCTTGGCAGGGCACTAGAAATTTTTGCAGAGCTTTTAAACCTCTTCCTTCCCCCAGCCCCACCCTCAGAGGTCCTGATTCAGCTGATCTGGAGTCAGGTCTGCATAGCCCTTGTGAAGTGTACCCAGGAGACTTCAGCACGCAGCCAGGGCTGGAAACCACTGCTTTAAGCGAATGTGTTCATTGTGGGCTGGTGCCCGCAAACCTCCTGACCATAGCACCAAATCCCTTAAGGCCCGAGGAATTATTAGGAAGCAAGGCTTAGAGGTGAAGCCTTCGCGCAGCATCTGAAAATCTCTCCAAATTATTTCTCCCGATGCCCCATCTGCTAAAACAGGACTTGGGTGGTAGCTTTAAAAAAAAGTGCAAAGTAGAGCTGAGCTGTGTCTGTTCATGCGTGTGCATGTGTGTGAGCCTGTGTTCGGTGTGTGCAATCCGCCCCACCCCTGTGATTACACAAAATGTTGCTTTGGGTGGCTAAATCAGCAGCCCAGATGACTCAGGAACTTAACTAACGCTGAGTCATCTGCCTCCCAGGTTTTTCCACTTTCTTCCTCCCTCCCGACCTCCTGTCGTCCTCCAACTTTGGATAAAATGTTGTATTTCCCATCACTAATGACAGACAGATGAATATCCCCTGCCTCCAGGGATGCTAGGCTGAGAAGGATACATCACCCTCTAAGCCCCGAGTTCCACCCAAGCATGTGTAGCCTCTATCTAATCATAAGGAAACATCAGACAAACCCAAAATGAGAAACACTCTGTTATATGGGACAGGCGGCAGGGGAGGGACTATAGTCTTCAAAAATGCTAGTATCACAAAAGACAAAGAAAAGCTGTGGAAATGTTCCAGGTTAAAGGAGGCTAAACAGGCATAAAAATTAACTGCAAATTCTGTCCCTTGGCTGGATCCTGTCCTGGAGGAGGGCAGGCCCCGAAGAATAGTGTAAGATTAACTGATGAAACTGGAATGCGGACAATAAATTAGATCAAAGGTTTGCATCAGTACAAGCAGATGAAGTTGTTAATTCTACTGGGGCTCTCTGTGTAAGAGACTACCCCCATTCTCAGCAAATGCACACTTGGAGAATTTAGGAGTAAAGGGCCATGATAAATGGAACAACCACAAATAATTTAGGGACAAAACATGTGTGTGTGTGCGCTTGTGCATGTGTGTGAAGGGAGAGAGAACCCAAACCATCAAGCAAATGGAGTAAATTATTAACAGGTAAACCTCATAAAGAGTACACAGGTATTCTTTACATTATTTCTCTATTTGTGAGTTTTTGGTACATTTGAAGTTATTTTCATATATAAAAAGTGTTTATAAAGCTGGGGACAGAGAAAGATTATGCACAGAATGTTCATTTATTTGAAATGGGGAAACATACCTCATGACTCATCAAGATTCAGCACCTCAAACACGCATGTGCACACACCCCCCATATATGGAAACTCATTCCTCATCCTAATAAAACCATGGGTTCCTCTTTGAACCTGAGACAATTCAATAGTCACAGTGTAGGGGACCTCAATCCCTGAACATGATCATAAATTCTCCCAAATGAGGGGTTTTCCAGGAAGCTGCCAAATAACACTACCCCACACCAACGGTTTCTCGGGACTCTAGAAATCTCTTTAAAATATTTTTTACCCTCACCCGAGGATATATTCATTGGTTTTAGAGAAAGAGGAAGAGAGAGAGAGAGAAATATCCATGTGAGAGAGAAACATTGATCAGTTGCCTCTCATCCATGCTCTGACCGGGGATCGAACCTGCAACCTTCTGGTGTACGGGACGACATTCTAGCCAACTGATCCACCGGGCCAGGGACACAGATTTCTTAAATACAGGGCACTAAGTTACACTGAAGCACACACAGCCTGTTAAAAACAGAAATCAATCTGGTCACGCCTCCTCAAAGCTTCTGAGCGGTGTCCATGGTCCCTTAGAATAAAATCCAAACTTCTGCCTGGCCTCACAAAGCCCCCTGGGCATTTGGTCTCTGTTTATCTGGCGAACTTCATCTCAGAGACTCTCCCACGTTAGCCTGCATTTTGGTTCTTGAACGCGCCAAGCCCTTTCTTACCTCCGTGCCTTCACACCTGCTGTTCCCTCTCCTGGAACGCTCTTGTCCAGTGCTCCACGTAACCACTTATATCTGTTCGCTTAAGTCTCCCTTCAAACGTTGTCCAGCTCTCTTTATTTATTTTGTTCACAGAAATGGCCACTAAGTGGAATTTTTAAAAACTTGGATTGTTTCCTCTGTGCAAATACAGTGGGGAAACCTCATCGGAACATTCATCACTCTTCCAGGGCAGGGAGTTTGTTTATTTTTATCACCACTGTGTCCCAGCACCAAAAGCCAAGCCTGGCACATAATAGATGCTCTAGAAATATTTCTTGAATGAATCAGTGAACAAATGAGCAGCAGGAATGGATACATAGTTGGCACTCCGTAAATGAGCCTTGAAAAGAACAAAATTAGAAGACTTCAGTGACCTGAGTTCAAGACTTACTATACCCCTGACTGGTGCGGCTCAGTGGGTTAAACGTCGTCTTCCAAACCAAGAGGTTGCTGGTTCAATTCCCAGTCAGGGCGCCTGCCTGGGTTGCGGGCCAGGTCCCCGATTGAGGGCATGATAGAGGCATTGATCAATGTTTCTCTCCCTCCCTTCCCCTCTCTCTGAAAATAAATAAATAAATAATTTTTTCAAGTCTTACTATAAACGCACTGTAACCAAGGCAGTGCATTATTGGAATAAGGAGATAGATAGATAGATAACAATCAATGGAACATCCAGAAATATAACCGCACAAATATGATCAGTTGAGTTTATAAAAAGGTGCCAAGCTACTTTAATGGGGAAATGGTAGTCTCGTCTACAACAATGCTAGAACAATTGGATCCATTGCAAAAATAATGAATCTCGACCCTTTCCTCACAGTGTACATAAAATATTCATTTGAAATGGACCATCAACCTAATAGAGCTAACAGAGATAAACTTGTAAAACTCCCAGAAGAACATAGGAGAGAAATCTTTGTGACTTTAGGCTAGGTAAAGTTGTCTTAAGCTCTGAGATCATCTGTATGTTGTTAAATGGATAAATTAGTCTTCATAAAAATTAAAAACTTACGATCTTTAAAAGACACTAATTAAGAAAAAATAGCAAGTCACAAATGGCGAAAATATTTGCAAAGTGTGTATGTATCACATGACAGTCCAGAATATAAAGAAGTCTTTAAAACTCAATTAAAAGAAGACAATAGTTTTAAATGGGCAAAATATTTAAACACGTGCTAGAAGCAACCTAGGTGCCCATCAGTTAATGAATGGATCAAAAAACTGTGGTACATTTACACAATGGAATTCTATGCAGCAGAAAGAAAGGAGCTCCTACCCTTTGCAACAGCATGGATGGAATTGGAGAGCATTATGCTAAGCGAAATAAGCCAGGCAGTGAAAGACAAATACCATATGATCTCACCTTTAACAGGAACCTAATCAACAAAACGAACAAACAAGCATAATATAAACAAGTTCACTGAATTTGAGAACAGTCTGACAGTGACCAGAGGGGGAGGGGAGGGGAGGGAATTTCAGGGGAAAAGGGGAACGGTTTAGAGCAATAAGTATAAAGGACTCATGGACAAAAACTATGGGGGGGTGGAAATGGGAGGAAGGTGGGGAGGGCTGGGGTGGTGAGCTGGGGGTGGGGTAAAAGACAGAAAACTGTACAATATCAACAATTAAAAAATACTGATTAAAAAAACTAAAAAAAATTTTAAACAAATAACTTCAAGGAAAAAAAACACAAGAATCGCAAGTAAGCACAGATACAGGTGTTCGATACCATCAGTCATTAAGAACACAATGAGCTACTAGCACACACCCACTGAAATGGCTAAAAGCTAGACGAGTGGCAGCTGTCCGCGAGGGTGCAGGACAATCGGAACTTCCGTACGCTGCAAAGGGGGCGGCCCCCGGGGTCAACCCGTCTAGTGTCTCTTTTAAAGTGAAACCCACCCTTGGCATACCACCCAACGATGCCACCACAAGATGTTATATCCGCAAGAAATAAAAGCCTGTGTCTCCAGCAGAACCTGTGCCCCGTCATCCCTGGCTGCCCTATTTATAACAACCAAACCCCAGGAATAACCCGAATGTCCATCAACTGCCGAGCGGAAAAACGAACTGTGGCCCAGCCCTCTGACGGAACAGTAGTCAGCAGTGTCAGGGAAGGAGTTACGAGTCTGCTCCAGAACGTGGGTGAATCTCAGGAACGTGCTCGGCGAAAGAAGTGCCCACCCTCATTTACGTGAAATTCTGGGAAAGGCAACACCGCTGAGACGGAAAGCAAATCAGCGATTGCCGTGGTGGCAGCGACGGCTCGCCAGGCAGCGAGTGGCTGTGTGTGTGTGTGTGTGTGTGTGTGTCTGAATTCACTTAATCTGGGCGAACTGTGTCGCATGGAAATGATACTGCAAGAAAAGACATGCGTGTCGGATGGAAGAAAAATGCGCTTCTGTCGCAGTTGGTATTTCTTCACTTTCCACCTCCAGGAAAAGCGCCAGCCTATGTTGACATTCTTGTTAAGCTGTCGGGTCACCATGCCCCACCCCCCCATCCCCACCGGCAGGAGGACAAATAGTGATGACTAACAGGACCGCTGTGACCCAATCCTCCACCTCAGCCTCCTCTGTGAAATGGGATCATAATAGGGCCTGACTCCCAGACTTGTTTGGGGAAGGGTGAGAGGAAGCAATACGGATTAAGAACAATTTGGCTGATGCTCAGTAAATATTAGCAAGCACTATACTAATTACAGGTAGGGCGTTTATTAATGCATCCGCCCTGTGCTTTGTCTTTGGAGACATCTTCCCATTTCACCCTCACAAGGTGGGGCTCCTTAATCCCCTCTTGCGGAAAGGAAGAAGCTGAGGATCAGACTGGTCGGGGAGGCAAGGACACGTGGGGGGTAAGTAATTAGCGTCTGGATTCAAATCCACACCCGCCTCCCTCCTGCAGGCACACGGAAGGGTTGCAGAAATCCCGTTCTGATCACTGCTGCCCTCTCCTTTCTCTCCTCTCTCCTCTCCTGATTCTTGAGTCACCAGGGAGTCATTTCCTGTATCCATCAGATCCTTCAATGGCCCTTCTGCCCACTGAGTCCTCCACCCACCTCTATGGCACATCCTTTGCTTAAACAGCATCACGTCGGCTGGGAAGCATTAATGGCCGTCTCTCCACAGGTGCCTCCCTGCCCACTCTCAACCTCTATTGTTCTTCGTGGCATTCGCCCTCTCTGACTTTGTACAACTATCATTTCTGCTGCTTGTCAGCACACACAGAGACACCCCTCTCTATTCCCTTCCCTCAGGCACCCCCACGTAGAATGTACACTCCTTCTAGGCAACAGCAACTCGATCTGGGTGGCGTGGGGTCTCTCGTTTTTTCCCCATCGCTGTATCCTTCATACCTAAACCATTCACATGACACTGGAATAATCACAAATTTTTAGAAGGAACTTACGAGACCATCATGATCCAACACTTACATTTTTATAGATGGACAGTCCAGAGAGGTTAAGTGACTTCCCCAAGGTCACACAGCCGGTTGGGGCACATCACAAAGCAAGCTTTGAATTCCTTTGGATCCCTATCAAGTAACGGCTCTGCTACTTCACACGGCCCCTCACGCCCAGGTCTAAGAAGGCAAGAGGCACAAGACGTAACTTAGTCATTTTTTAATCTTAATTGTTTTCAATGAATTTTAATGTCATGCAGTGCGCCTGGCCACAAGGGGTCTAGAAATCCTAGGCCTTTTATTGGATTTTCGAGGTTGTCTTCGAAAAGATCACCAGCCTTCAGGGGGAGCAGCAATAAGACAGCTTTCGACTTGTGTCCTCTTCGCAGATCACGTTGTCTGCAGTGCATTTTAAGGTAACATGTCTTATAAATCCTCTGATCCTGTGTAAAGTGCAATGTCATTAGAGTCAACAGTAGTTTGCGTGTAATCAAGCTCTTATCTTGTTTAATGTAAACACTGAAGACATTCCACAATTTTCGGTAACTCCGGCTTTGGCAATTCTTCATTTTTATTTCTTGAGATGCCAGAAGCTTCGTTGAGTTGGCACAGCCTGGGCCTCTCCCAGGCGCTGTGTGGTCCAGGGCCCGGTATCTGTCTGCATTCTTCAAGCCAGATCCCCATCACGCTCGCTCCCTGGGGGCACACAGCTCTCTGGAAGGCTGAGAGAGGAAGACAGGCTTCTCGGGCACAAGCTCTAACAGGAGCTGATGGTTACGCAACAGGCTTACAAAATTTTCCTTTTGCATCTCTAGACAGCTCAGCCCTGTTCCTGGTTCCATGCTGTTCTGTGGATCACTTAGCATTAAGCCTCATCCAGTCAAGAAAAACAAGTCCAAGGCTTATGCCTCTGACGGTGAAATCACCACTCACTCAGTGGGCAGCAGCGGAAAATGGTACCCGGCTACGCCCAAGCCACAGGGTTACCAGGCAACCTCCCACGTGCCAGAGCATTACGTAGAGGCTCATTAAGAACAGATACTTGGGAATGTTTGTTATACACTCAAAATGTGGGTGAATTCCATTGCAGAGGACAGGAAAGAACTATTAGCCAGCAGGTGACTCGGGGGTGAGTTTACACTTCCATGATGGAAACCGATTGTTAAAGACTCCTTTGGACTCAGCACAGTCATCGGCATTTGATAGTGTTGACTGATCCCAAATCATGCAGCGATGACTACCCCACAGCAACCAGAACCCCTGCTCGGTTCCCCTTAGACACATTGTCTGCAAGGGAAACAGGCCATATCCTTAAAAATCAGTGTCCGGCCTTGAGCACAGATGAGCCTAAGCACTTGGTTCCTGGTTTAGGGGATGTTCTGTCCTGCAAAGTTTGGTTAGTTTTCATTAACCAAACTAACCATTTACCTATCTATTTAGAGTTCAGATCAGAAGGAGGAGGTTGTAATAGTCAACACTACTTTAGATGCAAGTGACAGCAACATCCCTCCATCTGGTTTAAGAATAAAAAGGAATTTATCATCTTATGTAACTGAAGCATCCAAATTTACTGCTGACTTCAGGCATAGCTGGATCCAGGTGCCCAGTACAGTTAGCAGTGGCGTGTCATTTTCCACATCTTGGCTCTCTTTCCCTCAATATGTTATTTTCAGGTAGACCCTCTCCATGTGACTGCAAGGCAATCATCTGTAGCTTCGGGCCTAGCTGATCTTCATGGATTGCTCGTCCAAAGGAAACACGCACACACACACTCATTTTTTTACCCAACAGCTCTAATGAAAGTCCCAGATAAGAATCTTGTGGACGATTCCTGGGGGGCATACCCAGTCCAGAAGGCATTCTCTCCTTGTGGGTCATTTCACATGTATCCACTTGTTCTCCATCACAGCCCAGCCTGCGTGATGATCCTTCTACAGGTGTCCTTGCGAATTCATGTCAAGTTACACTGGAGTGTGGCGAGGACCGTTTCTTGAAATACCAGGTGCAGTAGTTGGCTTACACTTAGGAGCCACGGTCTAAGGAAAAACTCTGCGTGAATCTGTAAACCGTGATGGTACACTCAGAAGCATGAGGCCTCTCCCTCCCTAAGGGATGGCCAGGAATGTCCTCCTCCCTCAGTGTCCCGTGAGAGCTGGCAGGCACCATCGCCGGCGCCACCGATGTTCTTGTCTTTTCTCTCTCTCCTGTGTCTGCCCCTGGCCAAGCTTGCTCCATGGGCGAAACGACCCCACCCCCCTGTGTTGGCCAGAAGTGGGTGAGAAGAGAAAAAAGAGGGAGAGACTCGAGGGAGCTCCGCAGCCCCGCCTGCCCCTTCGCTAAATGCCAGAACCTTGGGACCTCATTGGGTGGGTGGACGGAACCCTCCGGAGTCTTTGCAAGGGGGGCACCCTCCCCCAGCTGTGCGGAGAATGTCAACAGGTAGAGAGACAGACCTCTACTAGGAAACGTGCGTCCAACGGCCTTTCCATTCGGCCTCCTTGCTTTATTTAGAAGGGTGGTTTCCCTGATGCAGGTTCTTCGTCTTCATAAATCACACGCGCTAGGCAGCAGGTCTGGAGAAACCCCCGAACGCTGGCTAACAGGACTGGCGATAACCAAATTTCGTGGAGCCGAAAAACACGTTAATTTATGGCTTCCCGTTTGGGTGCCGGCCCCCTTATTTCCTTTTAGCCTTGAATACAGTCGTATGAGTGATCGCAAGTAAAAAGTTTAAAGAGACAGCGTGACGCATTTCTTGAGATGCTGCTCCGTCTACCCTTTCTCAAGTTTACAGTCATGCGATTAACACTCCGGTGCGAGGACGTCCATCCAAACCAAAGCCCAGCTCCTTCCAGCCTGAGGCGGACGCAGACTGGACACCTGCCCTCGTGCTAATTTCGAGCCTCCTGACCCAGCTCCAAGCGCCGGAGTCAAACGGCCACTGGAATCTGAACTCTCAGACATTTGTCCTGACTCAGCCGCTCTGCACTTTGCTCCACCAGAAGGCTACGGGGCATTTCCTTCTCTCATTTCCTCAGAACCTGCTCGGGAGTGTCCAGGGGGACATTGTCACCAACAGCCTGGCAATAAAAATAATCAAATCCACGGCGAGCACGTCTATTTCCAGAATTAGGTTTTCACCATCATAAAGATATCAAACAGGATAAGGGGCAGGGAGAGTCAGGTGAATCCAATATTCCCACGTCCAGGTACTTAAATGCCCCTCCTCTGGGACGCATGGTGGCTAACAATGATTCTTTCAACGTGGAGCTCAGAGTGGCTGACCCCTTTCTAGCCTGTCAGCAAGGACTACCGCCACACACGGGCAGGGATTTCCGTACAAAATTCACTTGGAAGGGATATTGTTTCAAGCCTGGACAAAGCTCCCATTGTCGGGTTCCAGCTCCAGCTATTTTAGGCAAGGAAGGGGGATTTCCACGGCTCCCTGTCCCCGGTCCTGAGCGAGCTCGCTGAGTAACCACTTCCGCGTAATCTGGGGGAGCCCGAGTTCTCTGCTGGAGAGAGAGGAAAAAAAAACATCCCCGATAGCGTGCACACAATTCTTAGCTTCTTAGCCAGGCAAGAACGCAGCTGTGAGCTCATGCAGGAGCAAGGAGGTGACCTCACTCAGGGGAGGGGATGCAAGAGACTTGGCCCAAAGAGGAAGGAATGAAATGGAAGGAGGCAGTTTCTCAGGTGGATGCAAAGGTGACGTCATTCCCCAGCAGCGCCGATGGTGATCGCAGCGGACTCACCGGGCACCAGGCACTAACTCAGCTGCACTGGAGTGCGCTGGTCCTATGTGCAAGCTTATAGTGTGTGAGGTTCATTTGAGAGTCAACTAATGTATATTAAATAGATATTAGCATGTGTGGTAACGGATATGGCAAACACCCTAAGCAATATGCAAATGACAATTGAAAAATCGTGCGCTAGACAATACCATTTCTCAAAATCCAAAACCAAACAAAAACACCACCACAAAGAAAGTAGTAAAAAAAAAAAGCTCTACCATGTATTAAACTTTAATCAGGTTCCCAGCGATGTACTAGGTATTCTATAAGCATTAACTCTAATCTGCTCAAAAAAAAAAAGAGAGAGAAAGAAAAGAAAAACCTGTGAATTAGAAAATATTGTTGCTCCCATTTTACAGATGAGGAAACCAAGGCTTAGCAATGCTGAGTAATTGCCTCAGGGTCACAAGCTAAAGTGACTGAGCTAGGATTTGACTCCACCCCAACAGGACAGCAGAACCCCAAGCAGGTGTGAACTGTGACCTCATTGCCACTGTGCCAGGCACAGTGTTAGGTCATCTGGGTGATGCCACTCGCTCCTCTGGGCAGAGGAAATGTCACCAGCCACTGGGAAAGAAGCCACTTCCTGTCCCTGCAGAATGACAGCATCACCGACAGCGTCACCACCAGCATCCACACCATCCCTGGCTTCAGCCTCTAAGCTAAACAATTTACCTTTGGAGTGACAGGTGACGGCTTAGTCACCCTGGCTCTGCCCTTCTCCCTTTTGCCATAAGCCAGCTGCATGTCATGGGTGGCTTAGAGCATAAGCTCAGAGCACAATCGGGCACTGTATGGAAGGCTGTCGGTGTCTCCCCAGGTCACCCTCGAGGGCAGGGCACCCTCCCAGGCTGCGGTGTCACCGATGCTGACAGCTAATGGCTCCCAGCTGTCAATTCTCAGAGTTGCCCTCAGCTCAGCAGGAGCCAATTCACCTGGAAGGTTGTCCTTCGCCCTTCATGGGGACAGCCCGCAGCCAGTAACGGACTGTCCCAGGGTGTGAAAGGCCAGCCCCTCTGCCTCCAGTGCCAGAGGTCCCAGAGAGCAGGCTGCAGCTGGCTCCAGCGGAGGAAAATCTCTGCTTAGCTCCCTCTCCTGCGCTCGTTCCCTCACTGCCCCCCTCCGGGCTGCCTCCCCTCAACAAACCAAATCTGCCCCCGACCCTGCTTTTACAGACCCACTGCTGTGTGCCAAGGCGCAGGCGCAGGGACACAGTTAACTAAGATGCGGTCTGGACTTTCAGGACCTCATGCCAGTGCAGGAAGCGGTTTTCCGAATCCACATGCAACGGGACAGGAGCTGAACAAAGCCCACGTTCCGTTTTCGCTCTTCTCTCTCACAGTCATCTACGTGCCCAGGCCTGTGCTACCCATGATTTAGCCGCTGTTCGATTTCATTCTAAGAACAAAGCCATACGGTACATTCTTCCATTAACCCCTTTTTAGAGTCAAGAAAAGAGATATTCCAAAGGGTCCATGAACTTGCCCGAGGTTACGAGGCCAGTAAGTGGTAGAGATGGGATTTGAACCCAGATCTCTCAGAACCTCCTCATTCTTACCCTGGCTCTTTCCTGCTTCTCTAGGTCACAGGTCGGCAAACTACACTCCCTGGGCACTGTCTGTTTTCGTAAATAAAGTTGTATTGAAACACAGCCATGTGCATGATTTGCATATGGCTATGGCGGCTTTCAGCCCGCAAAGGCAGAGGTGAGCGGTGGACACAGAGCCTGGAGAGGCGGCGGAAGGTGTCTGTGCTCTGTCGGTCTCTCCGCAGGAAAAGTGCGCCCGCCCCTGCTCTTACATGCTGAGCTTGTTGGTGGTGTTTTCCCTTAGCTGCAGATCAATAGAAAATTCGAGGGGGAGAGACTAAGAGGTGCTCATCGCCACTTTTAAAAGAAACAGTTAAGGATGTGCATGGAGTCAATAATATTGTCATAATTATCTGTGGTGTCAGATGGGCGCGAGACTCGTGGGGTGATCACGTCGTAAGGTATACAAATGTGGAATCACTACGCTCTGCACCTGAAACCGACAGGAGATTGTGTGCCAACTGCACCTGAAACAAAATTTGAATTATTAAGGAGAAAAGGAATGCAAATGTGCCATCTCTCTCCTTCAGCTCCAGGTCCTCCGGTCCGCAGCAGGTCACAGCAGAGACTCCAGGCACCCGCTCACCTGGCGGAGCAGGAGGCTGGGCTGTCGTATTAGGTTCTCCCGCAAGACTCCCTGGAGAACAAACAGCATCCCCTTATCTGATCGGCCTGTGTTCCCCTGGCTATTTCACCTACTAACCCTTTAAAAGGAATCCTGTCGTTTCTGTAGCAGATTATTCTTACAGCGAACTGTAAGGAAGTTTCCTGTTGACCTTTCCCTCTGGAATTCCCATTGTTCAGCTGTACCCCATTACCTTCAGAGCCCTTCCCTCCCCGCAGGAAGTTCCTCTCCTAGCCTTTTGTTTACTGGATTCAGTGCCTCGCAATGGTGACCGCCTCCTTCCAGGGTTTTCTGCCACACACCTTTCAGACTTCGATCTCTTTTCATTTTTCCCATAGGTCAGTCACTCCTTAACTACGGTTTCTTGTGGTCTTTGCATTCAATCTGTTTGCATTCTGGGATGCTTCAAATGCAATGAGTACCGTGGGACTGGCTGAGAAGAAATGTATCCAACCCATTCAGGCTCAGATGACTAGTTGAACTTGAACCCAGCATGTTACTCCCCTCCTTCTGAAGACCTCTTCCAGTCACCAGAATTCTCCAGATGTGTCATTGGTGGTTTAAACTACCTGTATTTGTTATTTAATAACATAACACCCCTGGTTTTTAAATGCAAACTGTAAAGTGAAACTTAGGACAACCTTTCTGCAAAGCAATTTCATCATGTACATCAAGGATTTCTTTCTTTAAGGTTTTTATTTATTTACTTAGAGAAATAGGAAGGGAGGGAGAGAAACGTCAGTGTGTGATAGATTCATCGATAGGTTGCCTCTTGCATGCCCCACACTGGGGACCTGGCCCGCAACCCAGGCATGTGCCCTGACCAGGAATCAAACCAGCAACCTTTCAATTTGCAGGCCAGCACTCAACCCACTGAGCCACACCAGCCAGGGCTATACCAAGGATTTTTTTTTTTAAGTTTATCCCTTTTTACTCAATCACTTCATGTCTAGCACGAACCCCAAGACTTAGAACCTAATGAAGTAATCTAAGATGCCACCAGTGATATGGAGGTAAGGGTGTTCATCAACAGCATTGTCTTAAATGTAAATACATCAATTTTATTATAACGGAACTGCTAAGAAAATAATTTCATATCTTTATGAAGGAACGTCTCCTAGGCATAAAGAACATGTCTTTAAAGAATTTTTGATAATACCGTGAAATGTTCCTGAAGTGATGTTAAGTAAAAAACTGTATGTACATAACACCAAATCTGTAAAACACATATATTCGTGTAGAGGCATTACATATATTTTATAAGAACACAATAAGCAGGTTAATTTTTTTTATTTTGTTCATTGCTGTGTGCCCAGAACTTCAACCTGGGTTTCTCGATCATAACAAATTCACATTTAGGGCGGGGTAATTTTTTTGCTGTGGGGCCGACCTGGGCGTTGTCAGATATTTAGCACCATTCTTGCCCTCTACCCACCAGGTGTCAGTGGTACCCGTCCCCCCACCCAGCTGTGACAAGCAGACTGTCTCCAGATGTTGCCAGTGACTCTTGGGCGACAAAATTGCCCCTAGTTTAGCACCCCTAGAACACGTAGTAGGTGATGCATAATATCGTTAAATAATTTAATGAATTAGAATAGATACATGGAAATTTCAGTATCTCTTGTTAATATGATAATTTTCTTTTCAACACATCACTGTATTTTTTAAAAATTTTCCACCATAACCATGTGCAGGTCCCATTCATAATCCTTCATTCACCCACAATTCCAAAATCCGCAAACCTCATTTGACGGCAAATCTGACTCCTCTGAGTTCACGTGAAAGCTTTAATGATCTCGGGTGGTGTGACTATTTCTATATTTCTTTAAAGGAATATTACATGTTATTTCACACAGAATGTAAACAAAACGCATCTAAAAGATCTGAAAAAAACTTGGCTTACAAAATGTATCTGGCCGCTGGATTTGGGGACCAAGGACCGTGAACATGTATCACTGTTACAATCAGCAAAACAGACAAAAATGTATGCCAAGCACTACGAAACTCTACGCAACAGAATAAAGTGAATTAAGGAACTATTAGTAAGTAAACACCCAAACACTCTCTCCAAGAAGTAAATTATGGCCTTGGCCAGTGTGGCTCAGTTGGTTGGAGCATCGTCCTGTGAACCAAAAGGTAGCAGGTTCGATCCCTGGTGGGGGTATGTAGGAGAAGGCAACTGATCAGTGTTTCTCTCTCACACTGATGTCTCTCTCTGTCTCTCTCTCTCTCCCCCTTCCCTTCTCTCTAAAAAGGCAATGAAAGAATGTCCTCAGGTGAGGATTAAAAAAGGAAATTATGAAAAGAAAACTTATGGAATGTTGTGGCACTCTAACTTTACATTTGAGCCAACAGGTGCTCGGAGGGTTTCAACCCCCAAGTCCCACAGCTGGCGCGTGCTGGTGCTGGGCGTGGCTCGCGGGTCTATGCCGCTGTGATATCTCCATCTGCGCTGTGACACACGACTGCTGCCCTGTTTCTGTGACACCCAGCACAGCGCAGATGTGGAGGAGGCATGAAGGAGATATCCATGATGCCGGATAGATGCGACCCTCCCTGGCATGAGGTTCATTTCTGAGAAGGCCAGCGTCATCTGAGTTCCACCTTGAACAGGAAATGAAGCAAGGGGAGGGGGGGTTTGGCAGGGCCTAGACGGGACCTGGGGCCCACTCATAAACGTTCCATTGTCGAGGTGAAACTGTCACAGGCGATGGCATAAACAAACAGGGGTGCCATCTGCTCGATGCCTTCATCGGTGGTGGGGACATAGGCTCTGAGGCTGACCCCTGGGTTTCCAATCCAGGTTCACCACTTACTCATTGCAAGTCATTTAAAGGCTCTTCCTCTCAAACCTCTCATTAGTGAAATGGAAATAATGATAGGGCCTCCATCATAGGCCGCTGTGAAGACGAGATGAGTTAATACAAACAAAAGTGCTTAGCCCTGGCTGGTGTGGCTCAGTGGACTGAGTGCAGGCTGCAAACCAAAGGGTCGCCGGTTCAATCCGCAATCAGGGCACCTGCCTGGGTTGCAGGCCAGGTCCCCAGTGGGTGGGAGGGGTGTGAGAGGCAGCCACACGTTGATGTTTCTCTCCCTCTCCTTCTCCTTCCCTTCCTTTCCCCTCTCTCGAAAAATAAATAAATACAATCTTTTTAAAAATGTGCTTAAAAATAGTGTGTGGCCCATACAAGGACCCATTAAGTATCCACCCCCGCGTGTCCCCCCGAGTGTCTTCTTAAGCATCAGCTAATTTGGTTGTTCTTGGCGCCCAGAACTTGGCCGGCACAGACAGAATCTTGCCCGTAGTCAAGGCTTTGCGGTTTAGGTTTTTTACCAGCTCTTCCAGTCATGAGCTGTGTGGCAGGGCAAAACCACCCTCCTTCTCTGTGCCTCAGTTTCCTCACAGACACGACCTTAATAATAAGACATCATTCTGGAACCTCTGTTAGAACGGAATGAGATGTTGGGTCTAAACTGCTCAGTTCAGCCATTGCTCAGTAACAATGACTATTTTAACAAACATCTTCCGGGACAAGAACCGGAGAAGCAGAAAGGTCAGGCAGCGAGGACCTGAAGGGGCAGAGTCCTCAGTGCGTTCGGTGAGAGCTGTGCATCTCAAGGACCGTATGCCGGCCCGACGGCTGGCGAGATCCAGAATGCTGTTAGCCGGTGTAGGACACAATTGTTTATTAGTTTCGATAGTCACGTATTCATTCGTACTTCCTCTGTGACAAGCAAATCAGTCACTGTCGCGATGTAAAGTTTCCTTTTTCTATCAGTGTAGTTCAGTGTGAGTAGGGGATTGATGCAAAGAAAAGTGTTAGGTAACCACGAGGCAAGGCAGTGGCAGACATGGCCCAAATCGTGCAGTGCGTGTGCGCAGGGCTGTGTGTGAGCGGTGCCGTGGCAGACCGCATCTGGTGGTGGGAACAGCCCGGCGAGGGGTTCGGGGGCCCCTGCCAGGGCCGCAGACAGTGACGGTTCGTGTGATTCACCCCGCATTCCTTATTAGTGAATCCTCCCTTCCTCTGAGCACACACCGACCTCGTCCTGTGCACATTTCCTAACCACAAATTAGAACCATGTTATCAGGGGCCTTGGTCCGCAGCTTTCAGTCCTTCCTGATTTCCATTCGATGTCGTGAACTGGCGTGTGCGCGTGTGTGAAAGAGGAAGAGCCTCGTGAACGAAGGTTATACTCTCTTTCCTCACTCACACTACCTGCTTCTGCGATGGACACACACGGGGGCTTCGTCACGGCCGTTCACCAGGTGCTGCGTGCGTGCCTGATTGTTTCTAACCCTCCCAACAGCTTGGGAAGGTAGGCAACGTGCCAATTTTTACAAACAAACGGGGAAGAGTCGTAGCTTACAGAGGTGATGGAGGCCCGAGTGGCAGCTGAACCCAGGTAGCTTGAACTTGAAGCCTAGCTCTTAATTATGATACCACGTGGCATCCACTTTAAAAAATGTCTTGGATGGATGGAAGTAAGAAAAGAAGGAAGGAAAAAAGGAAGGAAGGAAGGAAGGAAGGAAGGAAGGAAGGAAGGAAGGGAGGAAGGGAGGGAGGAAGGAAGGAAGAGAGGAACAGGAGAGGCATAGAGGCAACGAGACCACCTTTGACCCACCTATAAAAGTTCTGTCTCCTGGGTTCTCCTATGTGCTAAGCATTGGACACACATTAACCATAATATAAACTCTCCGCTCAGAGCAAGGGTGATTGGCAGTGTAGTAGAGATTTATCACTAAGACACTTGCTGTTAAGACAAAAGACCCTCAAGTCAAACACCTTGGATCTGCCATTTAAAAGCCGAGTAACCTTGGGCTGGGTATTTATACTGCCTAGGCCTCAGTTTCCCCATCTGTAATGGAGATCATGATACCTACTCTCCATAAGCATCCTAGAAGGATCAAATGAGACCTTGTGTCCCCTGTGCCTGCTTTATGTCATGTTCTCCACGTGTGATCGCTGTGATTGTTGCTGTCACTATCCATACAACTTGCAAATCTCAGAACCAAACAATCAGTTCAGGTCCTTTTTAAGAGAGAGAGGAGGTCGTGAGTGGAAGTCGAACTTGCGCATCAGGGAGCGTAGCTGGCAGGATAATGGCTCCCCAAAGAGGTCCACATCGTAATCTCCAGAACCTAGAAAGGCAAGGGGCGGGGGGGTGGGGGGGAGAACGGTTACAGCGGCAGATAGAACCAAGATTTCTCCTCAGCTGAGGTAGCATTGGGAAACAATCCTGGGTTATCCAGGTGGGCCCAATGTAATCACAAGCGTCCTTAAAATTGGAACAGAGGCGTCAGGGGAAATGCGACATTGGAAGAAAGGCACGGAGAGCCAATGTTGCTGCCTTTGAAGCTGGAGGAAGGGGCCGCAAGCTAACGCGTGCCAGCAGCCTCCGAAACCAGAGGAGGCCAGGAAATTGATTCTCCCTAGAAGCTCCAGAAAGAGCAAGACCTGCCCAAACTTCAATTTCGGCCCAAAGAGGCCTGTGTTGGACGTCTGACCTCCAGAACTGTAAGGTAATAAGATTACATTGTTTGAAGCCACTCTGTTTGAGGTTACTTGTTACTGCAGCCGTAGGAAACTCATACCGCCAGGAACAACTCAAACTCCGGCCTCGGATTTGTAAGGAAGTCCAAGGTCTTGACACTTTGCCTCATGGAGGCAGCTTTGTTGACGTCGCCCTCTGAACATAAAACCAGAGACACTCTGCTTCTCCACCTCCCCCGCGTGTTGGGACTGTACGCTTACTCAAGGTGTCTGCAGCTGGCTGATGAGTGGTGGCCGTCACCCGGGCCCCGGCCACCAGCAGGTTCCCGGAGGGAGCAGCTGGGAGCCTTCCCAGCTGAGCGGAGGGTGCTGTCGTTTTGCAGGGCCAGGAAATGGCTTTCTAGTCTCCAAGTTCCAGGGCTCAGGGGAGTGATTGCTGTTATTTCCTTCAGAGAAGAAGTCTGGTTAAAACAGGAAACCAGTTCTCGGGCCATGTGCAGCTGACAGACACCGGGGCACCGAGGTTGCTCCTCTTCCTTTGCAAATCTGGCTGGGCTCCTCGAGGGGAGGGCCGGCGGGGAGGGTGGCTCGCAGAGTCTGGCCCACCTCCAAAGGGGTATTTCCTCACCTTTTAAGGTCAGCTGTCCCACTCCCACGATAGAAACGGCCGTTTAACTTACATACAAGGCATAGATCTCCAGTGTATTGTTCTTGTTTTGACAATTACATGCAACCCCATGACGAATGTCCACCCAAAACAAATTATGGAATGTGTTCATTACCCCAGAAAGTTCCCCTCCCCTCATGGTGCTGTCTCCTAGGCAACAACAACACCGCCACTCCCCTCTGGCCAGAGGCAATACTGACCTGCTTTCTGTCGCCAGAGAAGAGATTAGTTCTTTCAAGAATCTCATTTTGCATAATTTTGAGATTCATCCACGCCATTGCGTACATCACCCATTCATTCCATCTTATTACTGAGTAGTGGTCTATCATGGGGACATACCTTACTTTGAAAAATCTGTTTTGTCAGACTCATAGACACAGAGAACACATTGTCAGTTATCAGAGGGGAAGGGATTTGGGGGGCTGGGTGAAAAACAGGAAGGGATTGAGAAGCATAGATTGGTCGTTACAGAATAGTCACAGGGACGTATAGTACAACATAGGGAATACAGTCAACAATATTAAAATAACTCTGTATAGTGCCAGGTAGATACTGGAAATATCGGGGGGACCACTTTGTAAAGCCTGTGATTGTCTAACCACTATGCTATGCACCCAAATGAATACAAAATAACACCGAAAGAAAAAAAAGTCTGTTTTGTGGTTGGGTTGTTTCCAGCTTGTGGCGGCTCTGAGTAAAGCTGCTGTACATGTTCAAGTGTAAGTCATTGTGCGGACACTTGTTTTCATTTCTCCTGGGTAATACCCAAGAGAAAATAGAATTTATGAGAAACGGCCACACAGTTCTCCCAAGCAATGGCCCTTCCTTTAGTCCTTAAGCAGCAGAACCGTAGTAAAAGTTTGGGTTGTTCCCCCACCCCCTTCACCAACACTTACGACTGTGTTTTGGGGGTTTTGTTTATTTGACAATTCTATGAATTTCTATCTCATTGTGCTTCCAAAGTGTATTTCCCTGATGCCTAAAGATGTTAAGCACCTTTTCACATGCCTATTGGCCATGTTTACGTTTTCTTTTATGAAGCGTCTGAGTCCTTTGCCCATTTTTCAAATGTGTGTGTTTATCTTTTTATAATTGTTTGTAGGATGCCTTTGTATATCCAGGATACAAGTTCTTTATCACATATCTGTATAGCAAAAATTTTCTCCCAATCTGAGGCTTGTCCATTTCTTAATCCGAGCTTTGGATGAGCGGAAATTTAACATTTTTATGTTGTCCAGTTTATTTATTTTACAGGTAGTGCTTTCGTGCCCTAAGAAATCTTTTCCTGGCTCAGGTTTACAAAGATATTCTTTATTGTTTTCTTCTAGAAGGTGTCTTGTTCTAACTGTTATATTTAGTTCTCTGATCCATCTCTGATTTATTTTTGTGCCTGGAGTTAGCAGAGGAGAATGAACCAACAAATCCCATGGCTAGTACTAGGGAGAGGTGAGAACGCTTCTTCCCAAGGTCAGGGTCCAGCGCAGGATCCGACAAGTCTTTTCTGTACAGATAAAATGGGAGGGCCAGAGAGTGCACATTTTTGGCTTTCTAGGCCATATGGTCCCCATTACTTTGCCTGGGTAGTTCGAAAGCAACCATAGATAATCCGTAAGCACAAGGGCATGGCCGTGTGCCCATAAAACTACGGACAATGAAATTTGAATTTCATAGAATTTTTACATTTCACAAAATGTTATTCTTTTGTTTTTGTTTTTGTTATTTTTTTTTTACCAGTTAAAAATGTAAAAATCATTCTGAGCTTGTGGTCTCTCTGAAAGCAAACAGCGTCCAGATCTGACCCGCGGCCTCCAGCCAGAGCCTGCCAAATCCCGGGTAACTCAGCAAGACAAACATTCAACAAACAGGAGTCCACGCTGTGATCGCAGCGTGGCAGTAAAGGGCTGTGTTCTGCGGCTAAAAGAATAATAGGCGATGGATAATCTGCTTTGGAGGAGATCAAAAGGAATTACAGCTCAACCACAATGAGAAGCCACTACACGCACCGTTAGGATGGCTGTTTTCTCTACAAAGGAGAAGAACAAGTGTTGGTGAAGACATGGAGAAGTCGGAACCTTCGCGCGTTGCTGGTGGGGATGCACAATGGTGCAGCCACTGTGGGAAATAAGAACAAGTGAAACACAGACTTCCCACGTGGCTGAGCAAGCCCGCGTCCGGGCACCCACCCGAAGAATGAAAGCCAGGGACTCAGATACGTGCACGCCGATGAGCGTAGCAGCGCCGTTCGAACCAGCCAAAAAGTGGGGACAACCCAGATGTCCGTCAACGGGTGAATGAAGTCACAGGTAGATGCACATGGTGGAACATGATTCTGCCATGGAAAGGAATGAAACTCTGCGGCATGCGACAACATGGATGGAACTTGAAAACACTCCAAGTAGCGAAGTACGCCAGACCCAAGACAGTAAATAAATAGTGTGCGATTCCACTTGCACGAAGGACGAGGAACAGGCAGACCCGTCAAGACGGCGAGTACAAGAGCGTGGCCGGGAGGAGCAGGGAATGGAGAGTTACTAATGGGCACAGAGTTTTTGTTTGGGGTAACAGAAACGTTTTGGGAATTCGTAGTGGTGGCAGTTATGCGACATTAGATATATACTGAATACCGACCGTTGAACTGTGCCATGAATAGTGGTTAAAAGGGTAGATTTTGTGTTTTATCACAATTACAAAAAACAAAGGAATTAGACCAAAGTGTTATACTAAGTACAGAGCCTGAGAAAATCATAGTATCACATATTAATTCCTTTATTCTTCACAACACGATGAGGTAGGTTCTGTTGTTGCCATTATACCCATTTTACAGAAGAGGAAAATGAGGCACTCAGTTTTGATAACTTGCAAAGTCACACAGCTAGGGAGTTGCAGAAGCCAGGGTTCAAACCCCAGCAGCCTGGCTCTGGGGTCTGTTTCCAGTTACCACGCTGCACGCTCCCTAAAGGTGGTGATTCTCAACCACGGCTAAGCTTAGCTGGAGTTTCTGGGAACAGGTAAAGCCCCCCCCACACGGCCAGGGAGCGCCTGTTTCAACCAGAGCCTCTGGGGCTTGGGCCAGGCATTCATAGGTGCAGGAGCTCCCCAGAATCTTCCAACGGGTGGCCAAGGTTGAAAGGAACTGCCTCAAAGGGCAGGTTTCTCTCGGAAGATGATACGTCGGCAATGACCTCAAAAATGAACAGCGGTCATGTGCCTTTATCAAACTGCGTTGGTCTTTTCCTGTGTGGGAGTAACGACCTGCGCCCTGATAGTAATAATAGGTAATATTTGAGCAACCATGCCCCAAGCACAGCATCAAATGCTTCTAATACTTCATCTGCATTAACGTTCACAATGATCTCCAGCGCTAATGCCATCGTCCCCATTTTACAGATGAGGCACCTGAGGCCCAATGAGAATGAGTCGCTTGCCTGAGGCCACACTGGTACTAAGGGGCGGCATGGGGGTGTCCAGGCCTGTGCAGCCCAGACTTGGCTCTCCGGCCTCCCTTCCCAGGGCCGCTCACCAGGGGAACAGTGAGAAGGGGCGTGACACGCCTGCTCTGGTTAGTTTTGTTTTATTTTGTTTTCCGCTGTGTTCGCCTGTGATGAGCCCCCTGCCCCGGTCATCCCCACCCCTTGGTAGATTGAGTCAGTGCCTAGGAAGAAGCTCCAAGGACGAGTCTTATTATTGTTCTGAGTAATCTCACTCTGGGGTGAAGAAGAGGCGAGGTAGGGAGAACTTCATTGGGTAAACTGAATGAATTACCCAGTAAATAGGTTTATAAGGCCTCTAACCCAGGGAGGAGGTGAGAGAGAGAGAGAGAGAGAGAGAGAGAGAGTGTTTCCAGGTCTGGGTCATGTCCACAACCTAGAGCAGGCCTGTCTGGGGAGATGGGATCACCCCAGGGGACACGATATGACAGGAAACTCTCTTGACTTTTCATCCCAGTTCTGAAAGCCCGAGACCATGTTTTACATTGTCTTGCAAGGGAGGATGGTTGTTCATTAAAATGTGCAGAGCAAATGGATATGTACAATGGGGCAGGGGAGAGCCACCCTGCTGAAGAGGCACTCGAACTGGGTAAGACCCCCAGCAGACCACGTTAATAGATGGAAAGGATGAAGAACCTTCCAAGGAAAGAAAAATCCAGTTTTTCTATTATTCCTTGCCACCCGTAACTGATCAAAAAACTGAAGTTCAAAGGGGTTTAATGATTTTGTCAATCGCCATCCACCTAGAAAGTACCAGAACTTGGATTTGAACTTGGGTTCCCAGTTCTTTTCCCCCAGAGTTCTTTCTACTGGACATTAGCAAACAGACAACCAAGGATAATGTAAGCAAACAGGTAATATTTCATGGCAACACAGGACCCTAACCACCACTGCCAGTGACAAAAATCATAATAACAGCATTAACTAACATTTAATTAAGAGCTTACTACGTGCCAGACACTGGTCTGCATATTTGAAATGTACTATCTCAAAAGATCTTCAAAAACAAAAACAAAAAACCTATGCCATGGAAACTATTATCACTCTAATTTTATAGTTGTGGATACCAGGTCCTGAGGCATCAGCGAACCTCAGCTTACACAGCTAGTAAGGAAAAGAGCAGAAGTTCAAGCTCACGACTCCAAAGCTTAGCCACTGTTCTTCAGGCCTGTCAGTCAATCCAGTACTAGCACCAGGCAAAACTGGCCTTCAGTTGTCACTGAGTTAATGATGATAATTATTATTATTACTCCTTCCTTGCTGGGGCTTTGAAGATTTCTTTCTTTCTTTTTTTTTTTTTTAAGATTTTTATTTATTTATTTTTAGAGAAAGGGGAAGGAGAAAGAGTGGGAGAGAAACATCCATGTGTGGTTGCCTCCCGCGCGCCCCACAATGGGGACCTGGCCTGCAACCCAGGCACGTGCCCTGACTGGGAACCGAACCTGCGACCCTTTGGTTTGCAGGCCTGTGCTCAAACCACTGAGCTACGCCAGCCAGGGCTGAAGGTTTCTGTATTAAGAGAACTTTCACAGTCCTTGGACAAAATTTTCCACTTTTCAAAACCGGGTGTTTTGATGCCGGGTCTCGGGTGATGGACATGTTTCCAGCGACAGGCTGTGAAAACGTAATCAGTAGATAGCCACGCAGGGTGCGGACAGACTTGCAGAGCAGATTGTTATCAGCTCGGGGTCAACACCTCCTTGTGCCTTCCCCAAGCCCCATGGCACCTGGTCGGGAAGCTGGGAAAGAGGACTTCTCCCCACCCTGGTGCTTCTCCCCACCCTGGTGCTTCTCCCCACCCTGGTGCTTCTCCCCACCCTGGTGCTTCTCCCCACCCTGGTGCTTCTCCCCATCTTGGTGCTTCTCCCCACCCTGGTGCTTCTCCCCATCTTGGTGCTTCCCTCCACATAGAAAGAGCCCAGTTGCTAAAATTCCTGGCCTCTCTCTGCTCTTCGCCCACTTGGCTCCAGGAGAGGATGAGTGCTTGGTGCACCTGGTAGGCAAATTTGGGGAGAACAGAGCCAGCACCCTTGGGGAGGAGGGAAGCAGGCTGTGGCGCGCCAGCCCTCTGCTCCTGTGCTGGAACTTCACTCCGAGGAACGCTCCCCCCTCCATCCCTATTCCTCCCTCTATCTCTGTCTCTCTTTCTTCATTCTCAGTTCCCCGTCCGCCAGTCACTTGATGTTAGCGCACTGAACTCTGTTCAGCACAAGTGAGCCAGAGTCGGTTATCCCTGCAAGAGACAGGCCCCCACGTGACTGTCTGCACATGGACGGTAAGAATCAGCACTTTAGGCTCAGTGCCTTCATCTAACAGCCGGGGGCAATGAAGAGAAGGCTTTTAAATTGGGGGTCAAGGAGACCATGAGGCTTGATGAGTAAGAGCTCCGGCTCTTGAGTCAGGCAGTCCTGGATGGGAAACTCGCCTCGGCCCTTCGATGATTATCGATCGATGGGGGCCACATTACTTAACTTTCCGAGCCTCGGGTTTTCACCTGTGACTACAGAATAAAAATAAGCCCTGGCTGGTGTGACTCAGTGCTTTGAGTACCAGCCTGAGAACCGAGAGGTTGCCGATTCAATTCCCAGTCAGGGCACATGCCTGGGTTGCGGGCCAGGTCGCCAGTAGGGGGCGTGTGAAAGGCAACTGATCGATGTTTCTCCCCCTCTCTTTCTCCCTCCCTTCCCTTCTCTTTAAAAATAGATAAAAATCTTGGGGGGGAGGAATAGTACCTGGCTCTCAGAGCTGGTCCTGCAGTAAAGTGCCCACTAACCCTTGCCTGTGATTTCGGTTACTCTTCTAGATTTCCTGAGAAGTCACGCAGAACAGGAATGGAAATTGCAAAATCGAGGCTGAGCGGGAAGGCACTAAGGAAGCCCTTTCTCCAAAGGGGATGTTGACTTCAGAGGCACAGAGGGAGAAGCTCGACCAGCTGTTTTCCAGGAAATGGTCCACTTAACCCAGGGTGAGCTCTAAATTTTAACGATCAGGCAGTATCACAGGACTGGCGAGGGAAGAGAACAAACAAGGGTGTAAAACTCCAACCGCGCGGCACAAACTCTGAGGTCTCTAAGATGTCGGCAGAATCCTGAGTTTGGAGGCGGTTCCCATCTTCACAGGGAAAGAACTAAAACCAACATGCCCTGGCGTGGCTCCGTGGATTGAACACCCGCCTGCGAACCAAAGGGTCGCAGGTTCGATTCCCAGTCAGGGCACAGGTCCGGGTTGCAGACCTGGTCCCTGGTGGGGGGCGCGCGAAAGGCAACCACACATGGATGTTTCTCTCCCTCTCTTTCTCTTTTCCCCTCTATCTAAAAATAAGTAAATAAAATCTTCTTTTTTTAGAAAAACCTTTAAAAAAAGAATCAAAACTATCATCAATATTTATTCTATTGACAGCTACAAAGTGAAACGAATGGTCAATATCAGACCACAAACACCAAGGCTCACCCAGACCTTGGAAACGGTGAGGCAAATGCTTAATCCGAAGGGGCTCTGGGCATTTGCGTGGGAAATTTCTCCTGCCAGGAAAGTTCTCCCCAGACCCCTTTGCTGCACAGCTCACCCTTTGCACCTCAGCTCAAATGTCACCTCCTCCAAGAAGCCTTCCCAGTTCTCTCTAATGCAGCAACACTCTGAGTGCTGTCTACATTTGCCCGCAGCCAAACCACGTTCGTAATGAGATGTCTCTGTGGTTGTCGGATCCGTGCCTTTGCTCGAGCAGACTGCGAGTTCCAGGTAGTCTGCCGTGTTCACTACTGCAGGTCAGGGTAAATTGGTTCCAGACCCAAGATAGAACTCTACTGACTTAATGACTTTGGTAAGTTTCTTTTAAGTATCACTCATTCACTCCCTCAACATGGACTTAAATCTATTGCATGTGCTGTTCACTGATGAGTACCGTCATTAGTTCATCCAATTAATTATTAATTAATGAATAATCCATGAGTACTCACTATCTGCGAGGCACAGGCAGAGGGCAATGAGAATACAGCTGTGACAAGAAGAGACACAAATCCCCACCCTGATGGAACTGGTAGTGGGAAAAGTCATCCACAAATACGTAACTGCGACATATGTCCAAGGAGTTACCATTGCTTTGGAGAAAAATCAGTAGGGGTGGGCTGGTCGGGGAGCAATTTTACAGGGAGATGCTGGAGAAGCTCCATTGAGCAAAGACCTCAACAAGCGAGGGAAAGCGGCCTGGGGCACCTGGGGGATGGGTCCTGGAAGAGCGGGGGTGCAAAGGCGCAGAGGGGCACGTCCGTGGCTAGCGGAGTGAGCACTAGCGGAGTGAGCACGGCAGAGAGGCGGGAGGAGGGAGAGGACCGAGGAGGAAGGGAATGGGTGCAGGCCGAGGCAGGGTATCGGATTTTGCTCTGCGATGGGGCGTCATCAGGGAGGTCCGGAATGAGGCACGACATTTAAAATTATTTTCAAATAGTCCCACTCTGCAGACCAGATGGAAGGAAGCCTAGGACAGGTGTGGGGACGGTAAAGAAGCTCCAGGTGACGCTGGTGCTGGCTGGACCGGGGCAGGAGCAGGTATCAGGCTTCCTAACCGTAACCCTGAAGATGCTGCTGGACTGAGGGTGGAACGTGAGGGAAAAGGGGCGGGGCGTCGAGGTCACGTGCAGTGTATTTGGCCAGAGCCACCAGCTGGATAGAGCAGCCGTGGGCCGAGCTCAGCAGACTACGGGACAGGCTGGTTGGCGGGAGGCAGCGATGGTGGGGAGTGGGAAGTTCAGGAGTCAGGTTTGGACACGTGACATTTGAAACTATTTCTGTACACCCAATTGGAGAGACTGACAGCCCAACACAGTGCTTGCCCTCTGGGCTCCTGTTCTAGTGACAGCTTACGTCATCTAGTGGCAGATGCCATGAAGGCGAGGGGACCAGGGGATGGGGAGCAGCAACCACGTTGTAGGGGATTGGATCGGGGGTGGCTTTTGTGGGACAGTGACATGAAAGCTGAGACCCAGGACAGGGGACAGCAAAGACAAGTCCCTGAGGAAGAAATGAGGTTAGCGAGTCCGAGGAACAGAAAGGCCACCGTGGCTGGGACAGGAAGAAGGACAAGAAGAGGGACAGCAGTAGGAAGCTTTCCTTATCGGACACCAGGTGGCTTCCCCACAGCCTGGGTGTTTTACTTCAAGGATGGGAAGCCATTGGGAGGCTGTAAAGAGGGAGGATGCTGTCCTCTGATTTCCATTTTTTAAACAGTAACTTTTGGAATGGATTAGCATGAGAGAGGGGTGAATGGGTGAATTAGCAGGAGAGGGAAGCAGGCGGGGTGTCTATCACAGTTGTCCAGCCAAACAAGGACATCGGCTCGGAAGGTCGAGGAGAGGGAATCAATCGGAGAGATGTGCGGTCTGTGTGGGAGGCTCGGACAGCTGGACACGCAGCCTGGCTGGGGGGACGCGGAAGGGGCTGGGGTGAACACCGACCTGGTTGGAGGCCCCCAGGAGCTAAGAAGGGAAAGGCTGCAGAAGGAGAATCCACATTTTCTCTGGTCACACGAGGTCGGAAATTAATGAGGAAGTAAGAACAGGGAGATGCGTGTGGGCACTTTTTAAAAAATATTAGCAAAATGTTACATACAGACAGAGTAGCGGGTAATTTGGAAGTACCTAACGTGATGAGTTTTCCCACAGTGACACCATGGGTAACCAGCTCCCCGAAGGTCCCTCTGTGTCCCCTCCCAGTCGCTATTCCCTCCCCAAGGTCACCCACTGTCCCAGCTTCTCACAGGAGAGGAGTTTTATGGGCACTTTCAAACCTTTGATTAAGAGACGCTGATCAGAGGTGAGCACAGCACGTTGGCTTGTGTAATTCTCAAAACACCTCGTTTGTGTTTTCTTTTAGACTAACCAAGTTCTTTGCTGTTTGTAATGCTGAAGTTGGCTTGTGCGCCTTTTTCTCCTTCTCATGGTGAGGTGCGAGCGTGGAGGGTGCCTGTCGACTCTCACCTGAGCCCCCACCCTCTTCTCTTCTCCACCCCGGGATCCAGGGCCACCAAGCCACCACCTGGATGCGGGCGCAAACCTGCTCTCCCTAGCGAGCCAGGCCTTCCCCCTCCGAGCTGAGGCAAAGGAGCTCTGCCCCCAGGAGCTGCCTTTTTCCGGCCCAGACAGGTGGCTCTTCTTCAGGCGTCCTGGACAGATTGTAGTTTTTGCAATGTTCATTTTAACGTTTTCATGAAAATGCAGCCAACTTCATTCCGTCCTGAAAATTAATTTCCTCTCTCTGCTCCGCTCCCCCACCCGCCGACTATTCCTGTGATTGCTCCTTCTGGGAATAAGTCCGCTCCCTCTCTGCCTCCCCAAATCTCTGAGTGGCAGCAGATGGGCCAGGCTGCTACTAGGAGGAACCAGCAGACAAGTTACAAGTGGGATGCTCTGCAGACTCCGCCCCTGGGGGGCTGCGGTGCCCACTCCCCCGCAGAAGCTCCGTCTTTCCGTCTGGCTGGACTTCTCAGAGCCCCCTGGGCCCGTGGCCTTGTTCTCAGAGAGCTGTTCTTCCCTCCTCGGCTCTGTGCATGTGTTTTCCTACCTAATATTAAACAGTAACGTTTGAGTCTGGTACACCCTGGTACGCTCCAGACTCACAGACCACACTTCCAAACACACATAAACACACACACACATACCCTGACACATGCACCCCAGGACAGACACATGCATCTGTCCTGGCTGACTCATGGCAAAAAAAAAAATAATAATTAACTTTTAATTTGGCCCATTCTCCTTTTTGAAACAGCTTAATTGAGATATAATTTACAAGCCACAAAATTCCCCCATTTTAAGTGTGTCACTCGGCGGCTTTCGGCTTATTTACGAAGTTGCAGATTGGCTGCCCCTCTTTGAACATGGAGCCACGGGCGAACACTTCGGCCCCCACCCTGCCGGCTCCCCACTTCTGAAGGCAGCGGGGAGCTGGCGGAGGGCGGGTCCTGTGTCACCCCCCTGCTCAGGCCTCTCATTCACTGGGCCCTTTACAACTTACTTCCTGTGTTTTGATTCCCAGCTGCTCGGGCCTGCCCCTGGGAGCCCTGCTGATTAGGTTTCACGCCGTCAAAAAGTTACTTTTGTGTTGCAGCGGTTTTCTGTGTTTCTTTTCATGGGTGTTTGGAGCCTCCTGGCTCCTTGCTCTCTCTGCTGGGCTAGTTAGGGAGGCTGTGGGGTGCCTCGGGGCGCTGACAGACGGACAGAACCCTTGGTATTTGGAGCTGAGCTGAGCCATTCATGCACAGCACTCTGACTGGTGAGATTGGTCGAAAGGAGGACACTCAGAGATCTCAATAGGGCGCAGATGCCTCTGACATTTTCCCGCTATTAAAATCTCAGTCTCCAGTTGGTCTTTGATGTCTGGGAGTCTCTGTTTCCTCGCTCGAAGAGCAGGAATTAAAATAACCACTTCAGGAGATTTGTCCGAAGGTCATGTGCGGTAATTCATGTGGAAACACTTAGAACACAATCCATGTTTGTTTGTTTGTTTCTCTATCAATGTTCCTTTAAGATGCATGTTGAAGGAATTCACTAATGGTGTAAGGATTCTATTTCTGTCCAGGTGCATTAGGGAAAGCATAGGGCCTGCTCTGAGAAGAGTGTGGGCCCGTTTAACCCCTCCCTCACCAACAGGTAACAGGGCTGGCTGTGTGCTAGGCACTGGGGACTGAATGGCAGCGAGGCAGATACAGTCAGGAGGAGGCAAGGCACGTGTTTAGCATATAGCTGAGCAAATAAATGTCTAAGTACAGACCGTATGAGGGTTGTGGCAGAAATTCTTCTGCTGTGCGTGTGTGTCTGTTTAAAGCAATTTCAAAGAATGTATATTTTGCTAGTGAATTTGTGCCTGTAGGCATAGAAAAAATTCTGGAATAATCCACAAGAAATTGGTTACAGGGGTTTCTTTTTGGGATAGGAACCAGAAAAGTAGATTGGTGAGTGTCTTCTACTTTTTATTCTGTAACTTTCTGTGTAACATTTGAAGCTTCTAACTCTAAGCATGTATTTTTATTGTTTGTTTATTTGCTTGTTTACAAGTCAGTAGGGCTTCGCTGAGAGTCCATTTGTGTTTTCTTCCTTCAACTTTTCTCTGTTTAAAAAAAAACTATTATTGAAAATGAATAAATGATTAACTGCTTGAAATATTTAACTTGTCATGCCAAACCAGTTAAATAGTAAATGTAATATTATTACACTTAAAAAGACAAAGGTCATTCACATGGTACAAGAATTCATCAACCCACCGCAAACTGTTACCAGCCAGACAACAACAAATTGGCCCAGACAGTAACACTTTGATTCAGCAGATACTTATTGAGCACCTACTGTATACCGAAGCATTGTTCTGGTAGAAAAAAACCAAGCCTTTGGGAAGCCTAGAGTCTAGTTGGAGAAAACAGACAATAAACAAGGAAACCAAATACCTAACATGCATTCGATATAAATGTATAATAAGGTAGGTACTCCAGAGACCAGTGAAAGTAGAGCCGAAATGCTGAGTGGTCAGGGAAGGTGGACAGTGCTTTGACCTTATCGTATGGAACACATCTGATGGTCGCATCCACTGTGGACGGCAGTCAGGAAGCCTGCCCGAGGAGGTGCCATTTTAGCAGCGACCTGGATGAAGGGGAGGATGGGAGGAACCAAGCCCGCAAACGGGGGAAGGATGTTCTCTCCCAGAAGGACCGGTAAAGGCCCTGAACGAATGGGAGAACGAGAAGCCAGTGAAGCTTAGCGGTGAGCATGAAGCGGAAGAAGAGAGGAGGGCGCGGCGTTGTTCGCGTCCGACGTCCAGGTGCTATCTGCCACCTAAGAAACAACACAGCGAGTTTTGTCTTTTGCTCCTGCTGCTTCTCTCGTGTTGGTTTCTCTTTGTTACGCCTGAAGACTTGGGGGCCAGGTGGTGGGGGAGGGGGGTGACTTAACCCGTGTTAGACCCGAGCACCATGGGGTAAGTGCGGACAGGAGGGTGGACGCAACCCTGTGCTGTAACTGTGAATGTGGTTATAGGACTTGAAACAGGCTTCAGGTCCTTGGCTTCTCTGAATCAACAGTACGTTCCCCAGCGCATGGCATTCGGCAGCAAAGCAAACTCTTTTCCCCTGAGTCTTTCGCTTCCAAATCAATGGGAAACAAAGGATATCCCGCTCCATTCAAGCAGTTGCAACATCTCTCAGATAAACGTGGGAGCAGGAGTAAGCTATTTGAATACACGGTGATGGAAAAGCATGCCTGTGTATCTTGTAAACGTGCTGTAATAGCACAAGGGAGCCGCTATGAAGAACATCCGAGTGTCCTTTCTTCATAATAGCCCTTCGTACTTTGAAACGTTCCTATGCCTATAAAACAAAATTGAACAGAGCTGCCTAGAATAGACTGCAACTTCCAAGTCTTCTAGTAATGGTGCAGTTAAACCGTTACTTCTCAGTTTCTCAATGCTCAGAAAATTAAAGTTTCTCACACCGAGGTCAGCCGGACTTACTTAAAAAGCGCTTTGCACCCATATTTCAGCAACCACCAGAAGGGACTCAAGAGAGAGCTAACTGAGCATTGAGTTTTTAACGTTCTCAAAGGATGACCCAGGTTTGTTTGTTTGTTTGTTTGTTTTTCTTCAAAGCCCCAACAACGGCTGCTTGGCAGGAAGCAGGAATTGGACAAGAGAAGTGACGGAAACCTGCTCTCCAAAGTGGAAGAAGGACCTCCAATGAGGAACAGTGAGGTCTGACGTCACTGCGTCACATTATTCACCATTCAAACGGCCTCCTGCCTGGCGCGGGGCAATGTGGATACCAAGTGCACTGCGGCGGAAGGACCGTCCCATCCTCGGGAGGCGGGAGCCCTCTTCTCCCCCTCCCTCTCTCCGGCTCGCTCTGCCTTCTGCCTGCAGGGTTTGCAATCCCCGTCGGTGTTCCAAAGGCCAGCGGCACTGCAGGCTCCGGGAAGGGGACTCTGCCAAGTAGCTGTATTCACCGCTTAGCCGTATCTTGCTCTTCCGAAGACCTTTGACCCACTGATTTCACATTTCCCTTTAATAGGCCAGCGAGGGCAGACTTGGACGGGACACAGGCTCGGAAAGGCAAGCTGGAAAACCGGCACAGGACAGATTTCACAAGGGGGTCTGACAGTGTCCATCTGAATCCTTAGGCCTCGCTCCAGCCTTCAAAGACTAGAGACAAGAAACACCACCAGTGATAATCGAATGAGCTCAGCCGGCCTGGAGTTGGTTTGAAAAGGGGCGGGTGGGGAGTAGGGGGCTGGGAATCCAGGCATTCTGCCCAGGGGAACCTAGAGAGAGAGACAGAGAGACAGAGAGAGAGAGAAAACTCCCTCCTAAAACCCCTGAAGTTTGTTGCCAGTGATTCAGTAGTACCTGACCAAAAAAAAAAAAAAAAAAAAAAAGTTGCCCAACTGGTTTGGCTGTTTCAGCTGGCTACCACCAAGAGAAGTCAACAGAACCCTATCGTGCCAGTCACCTGTAACTTGGACATTATTTTCAAGTAAATATTTATCGTTTCAATGCTATTCCATGGCAGCCTTTGCAGCGGGTTGATTGACACATTGTCCCGGAGGAAGCCAACTCCATAGCAACAAGCGTGGAGACTCTGAGCTTGCACTGAGCTGTCCTTTCTGCAGCCACTGGGAGGGGGTGGGGGGCATCTGGGGACTCTCACTGTTGCCACTGGGCAGTTATCTCGTCGGATTGGTGCTCCAACGAGAGAAACGTGCTTCCTTCTCCCCCTGACTCCACCAGTGGGTTGGGATGGCTACAGATCACCTGGCTCATCTCAATGAATTCAACACAGGCATTTCTCTCTCTCTCTCTCTTCATTCAGGAAGTGGCCAGCGGAGCCCTGAGATTCTTTCTGTTCCGATGATATAAACAAACTACAGAGGAAGTCAAGTCAAACTTTCCCTTGCTTCTTTTGTTCTCCCAATGAGCAATTCAGAAAACAGAGCCAAAAAAAAAATTTTTTTTTTTGGATGCTTTTTACAGCTTGCTCTTAACTGGAAGGGCAGAAAACCTCCTGGAAAAAAAATACTCCTAAACTGATTTTTTTTTTCCAAAAAAGCAGAGATGCCCTAGAAGTTGTTGTTTTTTTTTTAAGGCTAGTTTTTCAGGCTTTTCGAACTGAATTGCTCCCTTGACATTGCAGTTACCTAATTGTTGTTCTTTCTTTTGAATTTCAACCAGGAGAGCGATAATCAGCTCAATGTGGGTAATGCTTAACCGTGAATCAGCGCCTGGTGCCCTCACCCACAGCCAAGGACAGCTAACAGTCATGACTGAATCAGGGTGCCATTACAAGGCGTGGACCAGACTGAAAGGAGACAGCTTATCTGTGCCATCTACAGATGCTGCTCAAAGAGAACTCACACGTAATTAAGCCCCTCTCACCGCGGAGGCTGCTTGCAGCTTTATCACCAGCTTGTAAGATGTATCTCTGGGTATCGGGATAGCTCAGGGAGTGAACGTTTTCAAACCAGAGGCGCCTGGTAATCCAGGGGACATGCCAACCACACCTCTTCTAGTCGTCTAACAAAAAACACTCTGCAGTAAGTAACTAAAGGAAAACAGAACGGACATATGTAACAAATATTTGCAGGGTGGCCCCGAGATGGCTTCCCAGATTAGATGTTCTGTTATGTTAATCCTGGTGCGAGAACTACAGAAGATACAACTGCAGTGTGGACATCTGTAGGCCTCCCTTGCTTGTCCTCAATTGGCCCTCAGTACACAGAGGAGTAGTCAACTTTGAACACAGCCCTTTTTCCAGGGAAGCCTATTAGAGTTCAAACACAGGCTCAAGCTAGTTCCTGAGTCTCTGTGTTCCCTTCTGTAAAATAGGGATGCATTGTAACATAATAGTACCTAGGGCTGAGAAATGGTACATATGGAGAGAGAGACAGACTCACATCCCACTTAACCCGACGTGTGGCATGTATTTGGGTCTCCAGGAAAGGTAGCTTTGGTTATTACAATTTAGAACATTATGTGACTTCTTCAGGGTCAGCTAAAACTAGCATTGGCAGATGCTGAACACTGTAGTATTTGCAAAGGGACTCTGTGTCAGAACACATTTGCTCGGTCCCGATCGCCTCTGCCTCTTCTTCTAGAAGTACGTATATACTGTCGACATTTATAGACTAATGGCCATACAAGACCATTTATGCAAGTGGTAATTGACTGTGTAATTACTGAATAAACAGTGGGGGAAGGAAGATGTGAAGATCTGAACGCTGGCTTTGGTTCACGTTTTACCTTCTGTGCATTACACTGTTTACTTCCTAGTCGACATTCTCCTCGCTGTTGGTTCTCTTCCAGGCATGCACTTCCCGGGAACAACAGCGGATGAGAAAATTATTTCATTTGCACCGCAGGAGAGACAGAGAGGCAACCAGAAAACCCCGAGGCCATGACTCGCTGGAAGGCCTGCAAGGGGTGCAGGTCAGTGTCAGAAGTTGCGAGCACCACCTCCACACCCCTAACTATTTTTGAAGCTTTCCTGTAGCAACATGCCATCCCTCCCACGCCCCTGACTTTCTGTAAAGCAAATAGGACTCTCAGGCATTGGTGCCGTTGATGTACATTTGTGAGATTCAACAATCGCCTTCAACAAACTTTATCAAACACCCACTCGGTGCCAGGAACCAGAGCACAAAAAAGCGGCACTCATCGGCGCTGGCTTGCCCGACAGGAAGACGGGACACACACTGGACGGACCGGGGAGCAGGGACACCCTCACATCCCCTTCTTGCCTGCCAAAGGAGACAACCAGAAAATCCAGAAAAGTTATTTTTAATTTCAACATGCACATATGTTTTTGTCTTTTTGAGAAACGTAACTTTGTTGTTCGTATTATGTTACTATCCGGTTGGGTACAGGTCCTGGTTGGGGTAGTGTGTGTTATAGTTCCGAAAACACTCCTCTCCTACTCCTGCTTTGGGGGGATTATACTTCCCTGCCTGACTGATACTGGACTTGGCCATGTGACCCAGCCAGCCAATAGGCTGTTAGCAAGCGTGATCAAGCCACGCCTTAGTGTGTGTTTGCACAGTGGGTCTTGCTCTTCCGCACATCGCCCCGAAAAGCGTGTGTCTGCTTGTGCAAGGAGGGTGAGAGCCACCCCGGGCACACCTGGACACAGCCCACAGCTGGAAGCCCCACCCTGCCCAGTCTCGCGCACCTGAAAGCCAGCCAACTTACAGATGCTTTTCGGAGATTCAGCAATTACTGTTTTACGCTGCTGAATCGGGGGAGGGAGGGAGAATTTGTTACGTGGCATTATTGTGGCAGTAGCTGACAAGTGGGCGCCATCCTATCCATAGTCTTAATCTGGCCATGGGCAGACCAGTACAGACACTAACTTAGAAAGTCAAAAAAGCAAATTTAACCTCTAGAAATGCTTCCACACTTGCCTTACTGATTTGACCTTGTTGTGTAAATCAAGTTCAGGGGGAGCCTTTCATGTGCTGGATGAAACTCGAGACCTATAACAGGTAAATGAGTCAGCACACGGCTGAAGACGAGGTCTGAGGCACGCATTTATTTTCTTCAGCATTAGATAAAGCCTACATTCTGCAAATGCTTCATTCCAAAAAAACTTCATTTGAAGAGATATTAATTGTGCTCCTTTGAACTAGACCTTGGAGACAGGGTACAAGTGCTGACAGCGCACCTTTCTCAAGCGCTACCATAAACCGGGCACCATCCTTAGTGCTTGCGCTACATCAGCTTATTTACCCCTGAAAACTTCGGGTGCTGGTGATTATGATTACCCCCATCTTACAGACAGGAAAACCGAGGAACCAAGAGGGTAAGTGACTGACGTCCCCAAGCTTCTACAACTTGTAAGGGCAAGGCTGGGACGTGAGCCTAGGCTGTCTGGTTTCAGAGCCCACTCTTCCCCCCCACAGGAAGACGCAGACGGGCTAAATGTTTGCCGACAGGAAATGTGTAGAGTAAAAGGGGCAGCACCTTTAACTCAGAAGACAAATCGGTCATTGCGCGCCATGGGCAGGCCCATGATTGAGAAGAACTGGGAACGATGGTTAAGAATAGTGGGGAGTGTGGAACCATAAACGACCCCAAATACCTGCAGCAATTTTGAGAAAGAAGAGCCAAGCAGGAGGGATCACAATACCTGATACCAAGCTGTGTTACAAGGCCACTGTAATCAAAACGGCCTGGTACTGGCATAAAAACAGGCATGTAGACCAATGGAACAGAACAGAGAGCCCAGAAACAAACCCAGCTCTCTAGGGTCAATTAATATTTGACAAAAGGGGAAGAAGCATAAAATGGAGTAAAACTAGCCTCTTCAACAAATGGCGTTGGGAGGTCTGGACAGCTACGTGCAAAAAAATGAAACTCGATCACCAACTTACACCAACTTATTCACAAAAATAAATTCGAGGTGGATAAAAGATTTAAATATAAGTCGTGACACCATAAAAAGGCCTAGAGGAAAACATCAGCAAGAAAATCTCAGGCATTCCACGCAGCAACATCTTCACTGATATGTCCCCTAAAGCAAGGGACATGAAGGAAAGAATAAACAAATGGGACCTCTTCAAATTAAAGAGCTTCTGCATGGCTAAAGAAAATGGCATTAAAATGAAAAGAGAACCAACTATATGGGAAAACATATTTGCCAATGATACCTCGGACAAGGGTTTGATCTCCAAAATATATAACAAACTCACAGGACTCCACACCAGGAAGACAAGCAACCCAATTAAAAAATGGGCAAAGGACCTGAACAGACACTTCTCCAAGGAGGACATGCGGAGGGCCCAGAGACATATGAAAGGATGCTCAGCATCACTAGCCATTGGAGAGATGCAAATTAAAACCACAATGAGATACCACCTCACACTGATCAGAATGGCCATCATAAACAAATCAACAAACCAGTGTTAGAGAGGATGCGGAGAAAAGGGAACCCTAGTGCACTGTTGGTGGGAATGCAGACTGGTGCAGCCGCTGTGGAAAATAGTATGGAATTTCCTCAGAAAACTGAAAATGGACCTGCCTTTTGACCTGGCAATTCCACTGCTGGGATTATATCCTACGAACCCTGAAACACCAATCCAAAAGAACCTATGCACCCCAATGTTCACAGGAGCACAATTTACAATAGCCAAGTGCTGGAAGCAACCTAAGTGCCCATCAGCAAATGGGTGGATCAAAAAACTGTGGCACATTTACACAATGGAATACTATGCAGCAGAGAGAAAGAAGGAGCTCCTACCCTTCGTGACAGCATGGATGGAACTGGAGAGCGTTATGCTAAGTGAATAAGCCAGGCAGTGAAAGACAAATACCGTATGATCTCACCTTTAACTGGAACATAATCAACAAAAGAAAAAAGCAAACAAAATATAACCAGAGACATTGAAATTAAGAACAATCTGACAATAGCCAGAGGGGCATGGGGAGGGGACAGTGGGGAGAAGGGTTTTCGGGAACTACTATAAAGGACACATGGACAAAACCAAGGGGGAGGGTGGAAGCAAGGGAGGGAGGTGGGTTTGGCTGGGGAGCTGGGGAGTGGAGGGGGGAAAATGCAGACAACTGTAATCGAACAACAATAAAGTAATTTTAAAAAAAGAATAGCGGGGAGGACCTGTTTCAGACGAGTGGCCAGAGAAGGCTTCTCCAGGTGGGTGACGTTGTCTCAAGGATAAGATATGGTCAGACAAAAAACGGCTGAGAAGGAAGAGACTGGCACAGAAAGAACGGCCATGTTGCTCTTGAGACGGTCCCCAGGTTGGTATGTTTTAGGAACTGAAAACTGGCTTCGGAGAGGCCGAGAGGGTGCTCATTGCTGTAGGCCAAGGGTTGGCCAACAGATTGTCCGTAAACGTGCCAAAGAGGAAATATTTTAGGCCATGTGGTCTCTGTCACAATTACTCCCGCCTGACACTGTAGTGTGGAAGCAGCCATCCGCCATAAGGAGGCGGACGAGCTCATCAATGCCCCACCAAAGTGTACAGGCAGAGTGTGTGTGTGTGTGTGTGTGTGTGTGTGTGTGTGTGTGAGAGAGAGAGAGAGAGAGAGAGGGAGAGAGAAGACACACAGGATACTCAGCGCATCTCTGACACATCAGGAAACTCCTGAATATATCAGATGTACCTTGACCTTGGAACTCTGGCGAGTTCTCTGTCGAAATATAGCATAGGTTATACCAGGAAAAGCAAGAGATAATTTTTCTAAATCCTCAGCCAAGGATGTATTTACTGATTTCAGAGAGAGAGGGAAAGAGAGAGAACCGTGGACGTGGGAGAGAGAAACATCCATGGATTGGTTGCCTCCCACACACCCTGAACCTGCAGCTTCGGCCTATGCCCCCCCAGGGATCAAGCACACTACCTTTTGGGACAATGCTCCAACCAACTGAGCCACCCGGCCAGGGCACAAGAGATCATTCTGAAGGAAAGTAATGACTAGGCAATTGGGTTATTTAATCATTGTACTAATTGAGATTCTCCAGACACACACACACACACACACACACACACACGACTATATACGTGCAGGAAGAAATGTATTGTAAGGGAACTGGCTCCCACAGTTAGGGAGCCTGAGAAGCCCCACGGTCTGCCAGCTGTAAGCTGCAGACCCAGGATGTTACTCGGTCCAAGTCTGCAGGTCTGAGAACCGGCAGTGCTGAGGGCAGGAACAGATCGATGTCAAAGCTCAAGCAATTAGGCAAGAAGGGCCAACTTCTCCCCTCCTCTGCTTTCCGCCCTCCCGGGCCCTGGGCAGATTGGATGAGGCTTGCCCACACGGGACGGCACTGCTTCACGAGGGTCCACCGGTTCAGGTGTTCGTGTCACCCCGAAACACCCTCACAGACACACCAGAAATAATGTTTAACCAATCTCTGGGCTACCTGTGATTGAGTCCAGTTGACACGTAAAATCAACCATTACTAGAATCTGGTTAATAAACAGGAGTAAATGATATATTCACCCAGGAAAAACCGGTAATGTTCTTGCTGAAATATTAGCATTGACCAAGACAATAAAACGCACCTCACAGACTTACAAGAAGACAGCAACAACAAAGAGGTTGCTGGGTGGCATCATTTAAAGACTATTTAAGCCCTGACGGGTGTGGCTCAGTTGGTTGGGCATCATCCCGCAGAGCAAAAGGTTGCCGGTTCAATTCCTGGTCAGGGCACATGCCTGGGTTGCAGGTTTGGTCCCCGGTTGGGGTGCCTATGAGAGGCAACTGGTCGATAATCACATCGATGTTTCTCTCCTTCTCTTTCTCCCTCCCTTCCCCTCTCTCTAAAAACAAATAAGTACAATCTTCCTAAAAAATAGTATTAAGGTTCATTGCTAACAAAATTTGAATTGCTTGAAATCTTACAGGTCATGTATAAAAAATTTGATGTTTTCTCCTATTTGATACAACAATCCTAAAAACTTACATCTCCTCATCAACAATGAATAGTGAAGTCAAAAGAAACTTTTCTAAATTCTCAATAATAAATTTTTTCATCAATCCTGCTGGCAAAAAGACTAAATTCTCTTTCTAGGTGTCTCTCCATAGAAAATAATCATCCAAAATCATTACCATAGTAGCAGGCAATCAAATAGTATGCAACCACAATATGTAGGAAAAGTCAGGTAGTTCATTTTCTTAAAGGTGGTTTTGGGGGATGTTTTTGATGTTAGTGACATTTTCCAGCTTTTAAAATTTTGTAATTTGTAGTATTTTCTTCTTTTAAGCTAAATAAATACTAGCTTTCTTAACTGACTTTGTATTCTTTTTCTTAAGGAAAGCCCCCAAATTGTAAAATCTTCAAGGCCTACCAAACCTGGAACCGGCTTAGACTGAGTACCTACTCAATGAGCCAAGCGTATCTTGATGCTAGAAAAATAACACTGAGCAGAAAAGTCGTGCTTTTAAAATTCTTTGACATACCAGAGCTTTGGAAGAGAAGGCTATAAAGACGAGAGGGAGGCCAAAATTTGAATGAGATGTCAGCATATAAGTGTTCATCTCAAAGGCACTGATTTCTCTTCCTGAAAACTTCAACCATACCTGAGTCATCTGCCCTTTTCCAGCACCAGGGGGGCGGGGAGAGCATGGCGTCACATTTACCAAACACCTGCTGTTGCTTAGGTACTGGACACAGACTCACACCGACCACTAGCCCCAGGTTAGGGATGCGGCTCAGAGAGGTCAGTGACTGGCCCCAGGCCACACAGCTAAGGAATGGCAGAGCCAAGTACCTGCGATGTTTGTTCTCTTCTCCTTAGGACCGAAGGCCTTCCAGACTTGGAAAGGGAAGGCAGGCAGAAGGTGATGTTCCTACCTCGGGGGCAACTTCCCACTTCGAGGCACTTACTTCACACACAAATCCCCCACTCCCAGCACCCAGCACCGCCTTCCCACCCTCGGAGGTCCCTCCAGTCATGTGGTCATACCAGGCGCTGGCCCGCTCGTGTGGTCCCCCACCTCGTCATATCACTGTTGACCAGTGTCACTCAACATGCTTTCCATCCGCACCCCCAAGGAACATTTTAGACATTTTTTCTATTTGCTCCCCACCACCCCGTGGAATAGCAATATCGCAAATATACTGTGTATCATTGTAGGTGCTGCACACGCGTGTGCTTTATCTATACACAGAGTAGGATGTTTTCGCCCCCTTCCCCAGGAAGACCAGTTTGTCCCCCTCAAGGACAGTTTAGGGAATGGGGTGTCAGGGCGCAGCTGGTGCCTGGCGGTGTCGTCAGAGCTCAGATGCAGGGACCCTTCCGCCCTGCTGTTCCAGGCTCATCCCCGCATCCTGGCCAGAAGTGGGGCTACATAACGCTACTGGCCCCTTCTTTTCATTTATTTTTTATTTTTTTCCCAGCATCATTTATCTCCCCTATTAAACCACACACATCCCAACTGGGGACTGAATGTGCAACCTAGGTATGTGCCCTGACCGGGAATCAAACCCCTAACTTTTGGTTTACAAGATGATGCTCCAACCAACTGAGCCACACCAGCCAGGCCCCTTCTTCAAATGGAACGCTTTCCCTCACTTCCCCAATCTCTTGCCATCTTCGCACACTCGCTGGCCAGACTCACGTGTGATCCTCAGAAAGCCAAAGCCACAGGACGGTGTTGCTTTCTCTTCCAGGTGGCAGGATCACTCCCCACCATCCCAAATCTCACGTTCCCAGCTTTGTAAACTTGTTCTAAACTGTCTCTTTAATTTAAACAGTCTTTCTCAGTTGCTGTTTCCAGGGAAGGATTTAAACTTTGAAGACAGTACTGAAGCAGCCCTTTTCTAGAAAGTAACCTTCACCGAGCACTGAGCTAGGTTCTTTTCAAGGATTACCAGTATTTCATTTTGGCAACCAACTGCCATTTTACAGGTGAGACAATGGTGGCTCAAAGAAGCCAGTGAATTCACCCCAGGTCACTCAAGGATAAGGGGGTGGGGGGGCGGGGCAGTCCAGGCTGCCAACCCAGGACAGACTACGTTGCTAACCGCGATGAGAAGCCACGGCTTAATTTTAGTGCATCACTTCCCTCCGAGTGGGGAGGAAACAGAAGTGGGAGATCTTCACAGGGGGTGGGGGAGGTGTCTTTGAACTTTGTATCACTTTATTCTCCCAGCCACAAAAGGCTGCCCTGGTGCTGAGTAGCACAGAGTCTTTGCTTCGAGATGCCTCTGATAATTGATTAAGCTGTGCTGCCCAGCCATTTACTTTACTGCTTTTAACAAGAGATTTCTTTCTCACTATTCAATGACTACATTATAAAATAGTTTCCTCCTGGGAAAAACTTCCCAGGGAAGACCAGGCCCCAGAGAGAAAAGCTCTTCTACTTCCCCAGATGTGCCCAGAATCCGTGGAGAGATTTGAATAATGAATCCGGTTTTCTATGCTGCCCAGGCGTTCTTTCTATGTAACCTTCTTCGGCTCAGCTTGCGTTGCGTTAACCTGAATAGCTTCCTGTGTTCTTGTAACGTTCAGTAAGCATTCTTTCCGTTCCTGCTCACAGTCAAGGGGAGAAAAGAACTTTGCCTCTATGATGATCTAGAATGCTTCTTTTCTATTACAGATAAAATACCTGGGAATATGCCTTCTGCTCTGTACTTTACACAAATTGCCTCTAATCCCCACCACAGTTTATGGTACAATAAATGCCCCTATAGGCAGTTTCTGGATAAGAAAAGTTGGCTCAGAGAGGTGAAGGGACTGGGCTGGGGACATGCCACCAGGTACGGAGAGAAGCAGACTGCACGTTGGCCTTCTGCTGTTCCCAGGACCCATGTCCTTTTCAATAACACCACTTCCCACATGTGGCCAGCACATCAGCTGAAATGTTCCCTTTTGAGCACCTTGGAGACTTACAAGAGAAGCTTAAAATGTTCATGTCTAACCCAAAGAATGTAAAAAAAAAAAAAAAAGTCCTTTACTTGAAACCTCCAGTCCATCACTTTTTTGATTCTTAAAACTGGCAGGCACGCGGGCCTGCGAACCGAAGAATCGCGGTTCGATTCCCAGTCAGGGCACATGCCTGGGTTGCCAGGCCAGTTCCCGGCAGGGGACATACAAGAGGCAACCGCACATTGATGTTTCTCTCCCTCTCTCCTTCCCTTCCTCTCTAAAGATAAATAAATAAAATCTAAAAGGAAAAAAAAAGTACTTAAAAAAAAAATCTAAAACTGGCAGGCAGACTTCTGGTTTCTAGCATATAAGGAGTGTAGTACCCGCCACTCCATGCTGCCAGCAACAAGGAAAAGGTGGACCAGCTGGAAAGATGAACAGGTCTTCTTAGATCTGGGAGAGATGTGAAGTCGCAGGACAAATCGCTGCCCCCAGAATTGGAGAGTTGAGTAAGTGCCTGCAGAAAAAGCACAACTTTCCGGAACATCGACGTCTGCGGGGACCAATGCCGGGGCAGGGAAAACTGACCTGAAATTGGCCAGGTGCTGGAGGCTCCGTGTGGACTGATCCTCAGGGTCGAAATTCCCAGGAGGGTTCAGGAATAGGAGTCTCCACCCTGACAAGGTTCCCCCAGCGAGTATCAGAGAAAAGTCCCCTGTGCTGCCAGCAGGGGGCGTGGGGAAGGGAAGGGCACCATTTTGAAAAAAGCCAGAGAAATCTCTTCTTCCTAACAGGGTCTGCTGTCTGGGGGAACCAGAGAGCTGTCTCGTTAACCAGAGAATAACTGACCAGGGGAAGGGCAATATCCAATACTTCCCAGGGGAAGTACAGGGGGCAGAACTTCAGTCCCCTTTAGCCACCCGGTCTCACCCAAGGGGGTGCAGGAGATGCATAGAGCAAGTCTTGTGATGTTCACAGTCCAGAGTCACAGCCTCAGCAAAAGACTGAGACCCAATCACAAGACCGAGGACCGCTTCCCCTCCCCCCTCACCTCACCACCACATGGCTAAAGGCCCTCCACAGCGGTTCCTCTGCCCAGGTGCATGGTGTCAGGCAATGAGAAAACAAAGTGCAGGGCCTCCCAGAAGGCGAGCAGCAGCGTCGGAAGGGACGGAGGAGGCATCGCAGTCAGACTCCGAGAGGGCCGGGACGCTGGCATGATCAGACCAGGAATTCAAAACGCCCGCCGTGATTTTGCTGAGTGACGTCATGGACAAAGCAGACAGCGTGCAAGGCCAGATGGGCAATGTGGGCAGAGATGGGAAGCCTAAGAAAGAATTGTTTTTGTAATGCTAGAGATTGAAAAAACAAATACGTAAGAGAAATGAAGAAGGCCTGTGATGGGCTTGCTGGAAGACTGGATACGACTGAGGAACGAATCTTCGAGCTTGTGAGCGCATCCACGGAATCTTCGCCAATCAAAGCACGAAGGGAACGAAGATGAAGCAAAACAGACGGAACGTCGGAGGAGTGCGAGGCGATTGACGTGCCCGTCCTGGGCGTGGCAGGGGGAGGGGGAGGAGAGAAGGCCGTGGAGGAGATAGGGGAGGCGATTAGGACTGAGAATTTCCCCCAAATCAAAGTCAGACACCACACCAGAGATCCGCGAAGCTCAGAGACATCAAGCAAGATCAATACAAAGCAAATTTTTAAAAACTACGTCTAGGCACATTATTTTTCAAGGGCAGAAAATCAAATATGGAGAAAAAGTCCTGATGGAAGTCAGAGGGGAAGATCACCGTGCCTACAGCGGAGCAAAAAAGTAAGAATGACGTTCAGCTTCCGCTCAGCAGCCATGCAAGCCAGACGAGGGGACAGTGAGATAACATGTTGGGGGGGGGGGGGGAACACACCTAGAATTGTGTTCCATGCAAAATTATCCTTCAAAGGGGAAGGAGAAATAAAGACTTCCCCAGACAAACAAGAATTGAGGGGATCTATTGCCAGTACATGGGCCTGGCATGTTAAAAAAAATTCTTCATTTGGATGAAGGTGGTTAAAAGTTACAAACTTCCAGTTATAAGATAAATAAGTCCTGGGGTTGTGATGTAGATAGAACAGGATGACTGTAGTTAACACTGCTAATGGCCTATTTGAAAGTTGGCGAGAGAGCAACTCTTGAGTTCTCATTACAAGGGAAAAAAACATTTTTTTCTTTCATTCATTCATTCATTTATTTTGTGCCTGTATGAAGATGATGGGTGTTAACTAAACTATGGTGATGATCATTGCATAACATACGTAAGTGAAGTCGTTCTGCCGTGGAACGGAACTTAGACAATGCTGTGTGTCAATTACATGTCAACAAACCCAGGGGGTGGAAGGGGTTTGGATAAAAGAAAAGTAATATAAGTCAGCTACTTGGATCTACATAAAGAAAGGAAAAGCATGCACGGGGGAAGGAAAACTCAAAGGTAAAATAAAAATTTTTATTTTTCTTATTTGTAATTGATCTAACAGATAACAGTGCGTTCCAAATAATAATCACAACAGTGTATTCAATGATGTGTCCTCATGTGCATATATATGCTTACGTATAAGCAAAATGCAGCACAGTAATGTGTCAAGGGATGAGAGGGGGGAATTAGGGTTATTTTGTTACCAGAGGGGGCTCGCACTACCTGTGACTCGGTATCGTGTTGTTTGAAAGTGGACTTGGATCAGTTGTAAAGATATAAAGAAATTAATACAGACATTGATAGAGAAGTATATAAACATATATATTGCAAATTATAGGGCAACCACTAAAAAAAGCACCAGGAGCCCACAGCGCCCTCCCAGTGCAGCCTGGGAAAGCACCGTGCTGCTGAGAATGAGGGACCCTGGGCTCAGGACACTCGCTGACGCAGCGGGGCCCGAGGCAGCTGCGCATGCTCAGGCCTCTAGCCAAAAAGAGGGTATTTTTACTTCCTCACGTGGCTGCACCTGGCACCAGGGCCTTCCCTTCAGTTGCACCGTGGGTGCCCCCAGCAGTCATAACCTCGGTGGCTTCCACACCTTGGGGACCTTTTGCAAATGACTGTGGTTTGCCATGAACTTACCTGTCGGCTTCTATGCCTGTGGCATCCTGAAGCCAGATTTTAAAGGTGAAAACCACAGGTGTTTGTCTTGGTCACACCTGTCTCTCCATGAGTGACAGAGTCCAGCTCCGAGTTTCATGGGAGAGTGAAAAAAAAAAAGGGTGAAGGAAGGAAAGGGGAGAGGAAGGGGGTACAGGGAGAAGGAAGGGAGGGAAGGAAGGAAACGAAAGGAGTTTCTTAGAAGCTGAGATGGATCTCTCTGGAAAAGTTTGCCGTGAACTGTTAAGACAGAGGAAGGATCAAAGTTCTGCCTTTTTACTGCTTCAGGGCTTATAAAATGTGTGTGTGTGTGTGTGTACACCGTAATAGTCAATGATGGAGACTCTTTTTTTTTAAGGGAGAGGGAAAGGGAGGGAGAAAGAAAGAGAAACATTGATCAGGGGGAGACCCAGGCATATTCCCTGATCCGGAATAGAACTGGCAACCTTCCCGTTTGCGTGATGACACCCAACAGACTGAGCCACACCTGCCAGGGCATCAACGATAGAGCCTCGTAAGTCAAACAGAGCTCAATTCAAATCCTCCACTTGCAGCCTCTATGTTCGAGGCAAACACCTTCAGTAAGCCTCAGTTTCTTCATCTATAAAATGGGAGTAATGATGGCACCTACGTTACAAAAACTTCATGAAATCACATATATAGAACTCGTGGGTCAAACCTCTCACCCATAATCAGCTCTATGGTGATGTTACTATTATTAGATCATTATTGTTTCATTATTAGTATTGGTTGATGTCAGCGTCCACCTCCGGTGGGGCAGAAGCAGGAGGGTGGAGAACAGGTGAGGGGCAGGTCTGAGAGAGAGAGAGGGTGTAAAAAGAGAAAAGAACGTTTCTGGCTCCCAATCTTTGGGTTCTAGCAGGGAGTTGTTGGCTCACTCTTATTGTGTTGGGAAGAAAAGGGAAGGATTATGTCTCCTTTGGACAAAGCCGAGACTGCTGTGCACCTGGAATGTTCTCAGCCGTCACCATGCCCCGCCTTGGAATTGGGGAATAGCCGAAAAGGGTAACCCCATTGATCCAAGCACCCAGGGAGGGCAAGGAGGCTGGGGGTGCAGGGAATGCTAGGACTCTGCTAAGAAATAAACAGGAAACACTTCAGTTTGGAAAAATGACATCTGGCTAGAGAAGGATAACTTTGAACTCATGAAAGCTGTCTCTCAGCCGGGCATTCATGTTGACTGAAGCCCTGAACACGGTCCCTAGAGACCAAAGTGAAAGCCTGAAACAGGAGCTCTGAGGACAAACAGGATTGGGGAGCCAGCATTCATTCATTCGTTCATTCATTCCGTCATTCAATGAATATTCACTGATTGCCTGAATTAGGTACAGCTGTAGGCACTGGCGTTCAAGCAGCAAACAATCCAGCATGGTTCATTCTCGCTGGAAGTTCAAAGGCATGGAGGCCCCTCCTTCGCAAGGCGCTGTCTCCTCCAGCAGTCCTCCCATCCCAGGGGCAGCAGGTGTCCAGGGGAGGCCCAGTCTCCCGTGCCACGTCATTGATTAAGGAGCTTGCTGTCGCTTTGGTTTATGTTTTTGTTTTTTACGCACAGCGTAATGTTAGGCTAAACTATAGGTAACTGCCATTTTTTTTAGTTTGAAAATAGTCCAATGTCAACGATTTCATATGATTTCCCCTAATACGTTCTACCCAGCCCCCAGGGGCTTTGGGGCTTGTATTCTAGGCAGCCTCAACTTATTTCAGTTCCTCAAATTGCCACACAGCCCTGGCTCCAAGGTCTCACCACACACAGTGCCCTTCCCCTTAAACTCTTCATCCGGCCAACTCAGGCTCATCGCCAGGTGTCACTGGTGATGGGGCTTCCTCCAAGAAATGTCACCTGACCCCTCACTGTCTGGCCTGGTGCGTGCCCTGAATTTTCTTAAAGGGCCATCTCCTTTGAACATGAATAATGATAATACTAGCTAACACCTAGAATTTGCTACATGCCAATGCCGGATGCTCTTCAGGATCCTGACACGTCTCAGACAGTGGATGCATACATCTCTTAACCGCAGCTGGCAGTGACCCAAAGCCACTCCTTTGCATGGGTGTCACGGTGCAATGGCGATAAACTGAGATACAGATACAATTTAATCCTCAAAACAGCACCCTGTGTGCCCGCTACGGTTATCCCCACTTTACAGATGCAAAAACTAAGGCCTAGAGATGATCCTGATGAACTCCCGCCCACGTCCGTAGTTACCAAGTGCAAGTGCCAAGGTGTGAACCCTGTCTGTCTTCCTCCAGAGCCCGTGTGCGTGCCACCACGCCCTCCTCTGTCGCCGTAGAAACTGCCGCCCGCTGGCCTTTCTGCCCGCTGGACCGGAAGTCCCTCCAAGGTCGGGCCAGTGTCTAAGCCACCCTGCAGCGCTCTGCCGGGCCGGCTTCCATGGTATCCGGTACAAAGAAATGCCAAGCGCCTCCTTTGTTTACTGAATCTAACAGAAGGAACAGAAAGTCAGGAGGTGTTGCCAAAATGTCGAGGGATGTGCGGTCTTTTAAAAAACGTCACAGACCAGTGCTGCTTAGGCAGCTCGGGGTTCGACTGAAGGGAGGGAGCACAGAGGTAAGAGGGGAGAAGGCCAGCAGGAACGGGACTTGGAGGGGTCCATCCCAAGAGGGGTGTGGGTAGCGAGAGTCGCCACGGGGCCTTTCCCCAGCAAACCTGCTTCACTGGCAGAAAAATAATCAAAGGGACATCTCTTAGATGTTGCTACTCGTAGAGCAGTAGGCGAGGGAGAAACGTTAGGAGAAAGAGGAGACCAGAGGTATGGCTGCCTGCCGGGAGACATCTAACCCACAGACCTTTGCCTAAGTGGTTGTGATTCTTGTCATTCTAACATTCATTTGCTGTTCCATTGACTTTATTACGAACAAAACAAAGTCATAATCACCTGGAGTTTATATCCCAGAGCTATGCAGTACAGTATGGCAGCCACAAGCCACGCGTGGCCACTGAGCACTTGAAAAGTGGTTAGGTGGGCCCTGACTGGTGTGGCTCGGTTGGTGGGGCGTTGCCCTGCAGACCGACAAGTGGCTGGCTCAATTCCTGGTCAGGGCACGCGCCTGGGGGGCAGGCAGGTCCCCGGTCTGGACTGCGTGCGTTTGGAGGCGGCTGATCGATGTTTCTCCCCGACCTGTGCTTCTGCCCCAGTCTCCCTCCCCTTCCTCTCCCTCTAAAAATAAATCGATAAATAAAAATTTTTTTAAAGAAAAGTGACCAGTCAGATTGACATGTGCTGTGAGTATGAAAAGATACACCAAGTTTTGGAAGATTTAGTCCAAGAAATGAATACAAAGTATATCATTAAACCATTATTTTATATTGTTTGGTATTGAGTGATCATATGCTGGGCATACTGACTTTAATAAATAGTATAACTCATTTCACCTGTTTATTTTTTTAATTATATGTATTTTATTGATTTTGCTATTACAGCTATCCCAATTTCCCCCATTGCCCCCTTCCACCCAACACCCCCCACTCCCTGAGGCAATCCCACCATTGTTTTTAACTTTTTAATGTGGTTCCTAGCAAATCTTTCATTTCTTCTGCTGATTGCATTATGTTTCTATTGGGTAGTGCTGTTCTAGAGGTTTATAAGCTGGTGAATAAATGGGTATTAATATAATACTTTGTACTGATGAGTGCTTTGAAGAAAAACGGATGGGGCAAGAAGGGGGGGGGCTCTGCGGTATCTCGCAGAGGCTGTTCATGGATGCACTTCCTGAAGAAGTGATACCTGATTACCCAAAACGGCTTAGAACCTGTTCTTTCCCTGTATTATCAGCCAACGGCACTGAATGACCACTCAGAGGGGAACTGAGAAACAAAAACGGTTGAATTGCTGTGTGCCCTTTTCTATGGTAAATTTCTAGACTTTGGGTCCTGGAATAATGATTTTCCCTTTTAAGCAGCCAGCCAAAATCAGAGAACAACATTATCTAAGCACAAATAATAAAGATCTTCTAAATAGATTTCCTCTTCCCCGTAGCTATTTGTCTGCACGTCATCCATTTTTATTTAATTCTGATAAAACAAAACTCGTGTCTCACCAAGGAGGAGGAGGGAGGGACAACCAGAACTCCGTATCCCTCCAGGGTCTAGTTCAATTCCAAACAATAATTGTTTCCTGTATCGACAGAGTAAGTGCAGAGCAGTGGAAACGCCCTTTAAAGGGGGCAGAGACACCTTTCGAATCTGCCATAGTAAAAGAATTGCTATTCCCAGAATAGGGTAATTTGAGCACCTCTGAATAGTCTAATATAAAAACTGGAACCCAGATTAGACAGCTCCGCCCGAGAGAAGTGAAAGTAAACAGAAATCCAAGCAGTGGAACTGCTGGAACCTGTGAGTGCGGTTGACCTTTGCTCATCAGAAAGCCCTTAAAACGTCCGGTGCCCGCGTTAGAGAGAGCTGTTTATTAGTCGTTGAATTCCATCACATACTATTGCTGCGGGTTTGCCGAGTTTTAATTCACCTTGACAATGGACGTGCGTGTTTGCTTGATATGAGGACAATGAGATTTTGTACATGACTCAAGGGCTGTGTTTAGCGGCTTCTAATCCAGGAAAATAAATCATTTCAGTGTTTTTGCTTTCTGAGTTAAGGGCCGCTAGGTGCACCGCAGATCACACGGTGTTGAGCTGTGGACACCAAACTCCGCACACTAAAACCCTGATGCAGGCCAGGCCCCTGCGCTGTGGGAATTGGGACTGTGCCTGCCACTTAGGAAAGAGTTCTACTGTGTTTGTTTTATTCCTAGATCTTGGCTGTACATGAATCAAAGACTCTGTCTCGTCTTGTCCCTCCCAAAGAAAAGAAAACAAAACGAGAAGAAAGGACAAAGTAAATTTTTGTTTTCTAAAATTATTGCCAGTTCTCCTAGTGATTTTTAAAAATAGAAGTGTGGCCAGTAGCTTCCTGGTCAGCTCCTGAAACTGACTCATACGGATGAGACATTATTTGGGAAGGCATTCACGGGGGGGCGGGGCGGGCCCTGGGAAAGAATTTTGTCCTCCTCGCTAATATGGTATGCTTTCCAAAAGGAGGCTGTGGCCGGAGTGCTCGGATGTCAGTGAATAAGAATGATTTGGCTTATTATTTCTGACTGTTGGCACTTTAGACCTTACAAGCAATTGGACTAAGCCGTGTGGGGACAGCTACGCGTGTCTGAGGACCTATTTGGAAAAGCAGAGTGACCCTGTCCTCTCCACACCCACATATACACCTCCTCTCTCAGCCCCCACCCCCGGTGCACGGCCCTGCAGAAGGTCCCAGATAGGAGATCCGTTCTCCAGTCGAAATAACAATGCCGGTACAGGAAGCCCCGAAGGGCCCAGAGACAAACGTTCGAACAAGAAGATCATACCAACATTTCGTTAGGAAGGAACTAGGTCCTCAGGACAAACAAAACTGAAACAGTTGGAAGATGCAAACAGCCTAATATTAATGGGCTGAGCTAGAAAGCGATTAATCAGCCTCCTTGCTTCCTTCATTCCCAGCTGCAGAAGTATGCCAAGGAAAAAACCATCTCCCCGAGTCCTGTTCAGTGGAGGAAGAATGCTGTTTTGACTCCAAAGCCAAGGTTGTGAGTGGGGGTGTGGGGCGGGCTGAGAATGTGGGCCCTCCCTAACAACAGAAGACTCTGCAGTATCGGTTCTCAGACTATAAACATTCAGAACCTCCTTACCACACACAGAATAAAATCAATCTCTCTCTCCCCCCATTCATATGCAAATCATGATGAATTTTAGTGTAGTCTCCAACTTAAAGAATGCTGACTTCTTTTTTTTTTTTTTTTTCTGGAAGTATCCAAAGCTTTCCACCGAGAGGAAAGCATCTTCCAGGAGGTAAACTTTACATGCTGTAGGGCCATGTACGAATTCACTTCAGCAGCTGTGAGATGCGAAACAAGAATATGAAAAGCGATCCCACTGATAACGATCGCCACAAGTGTCGCCCAGGAAAAGCCTGTTTCTACAAACAGAACAGGAACAAGCCCAGCGTTCTGAACCGAAAACTCTGCAGCGGGTCTTGCGTAATAAATCATGAGTCTATTCCAAACGTCAAACAATGTTTGCTACAAAAACTGACACTGAAATTTTCTCCCAACTGGTTTAGATCAAGAAGCAAATTTTCCCTCTCTCACTTGGGAAGTAAACACCGACGATAAATCTCTTTTAAGAGATGAATCATTTAGCCCCTGCCTCTGACAGCGATTAGGTCATTTGTTTGTTTCTGGGATAGAGTCTACTCTGGACTACAACTGGGCTCCACAATTTGTTCAAACGTTTTCTGGCAAATTCTGATTTGTTCAGACAAAGACCAGAAGCTGAAATCCCACTGAATTAACCGGCTGGGTTATTACCAAGGTGGAACAGATCCAGAAAGCTGAGAACAGGCACACCACGCGCAGCTGGGGCACCATGTCTGCCTGCCTTCTCAAGGAAAGTATCGTGTCCAGGCCTCTCACCCTGCAGTTAGCTCAATGAACTGGAAATGTTTTCCTTTCCTGTTTTTTTTTTTCTTTCTTTCCTCCTTGCCTGCAGGAATAAAAGAGATCGGTGATTAACCAGGTGAGCAATTCTTTTGTCTCTGGGAACATGCTAGAAAATTAAAATAACTATCCTCGTTCTTATAATAGTGACGTTGCTTCTATTAACCAGTACATCCGAAAGAAAGAGAGAGAGAAGGAGAGAGGGAGAGAATAAGGGAGAAACCATAGGATGCTTCACACGTACCGAGGCCATAACCCACAGGCAGTCTCCGGGTCAACTATTCCAGAACAGTCACCCACGTAGCTTCCATATTCAGTTAACTGGAGAGTGCATTTAAATAACACCTCCAGTTTGCGTGACACTCACAGTTTACTCCGGACTCTCATGTATACTATTAATCGGTTTGTCTGATATCGTGAGTCATCTATTATATGGCAGGAAGCTGAGGAGTCAAGAGATGCAGCCGTTTAGGAAAGTCGGCAGACCGAGTACAAGGTCAAGCCAAAGTGGACCTTGGGATTTCGATCTTCGTTTCCACTTCTCACCATGACACCAGGTGGTTTTCATCCCTCTGGTTCCGCTGTGACACTCCTGTGTATCTCACATTTTCCCAGGTTCCACCCCCCATTTTTATGAGACACAAAATCATTTTGTGAGAATTTAAGCCATGCACTGAATCATAACCACTGCCGAGGTCCACGGTACAGAGTGGTCACAGCTGTAGGCCCACCTCCTTCTCTCCTGCTCAGAAGACACCCAGCTTCTCTTCCCATCGAAAGCTACTCCCCGGCCATAGTGATGGTTTTCCATGGGGGTGATTTTGTCCGCCAGGGGGCATTTGGCGACGTCTGGAGACAATGTTGGTGGTCACAACCGGTGGAAGGGGCCGTTAGCACTGGACCCTAGAGACCGAGGGTCCTGCTAAATGCACAGGACACCCCCACTGCAAAGAATGGTACGGCCCCGAATCTCAGAATCCCGCTCAAGTCACATGACCCGATGGGCCTGACCGTCTCCTGGCCCACACGAAGGATGGGCAGGGGACCTAGGTCTGACCAGGCGGGGTCCCCCTCGCCACAGGATTTTGCCAGAGGTACTGGGAATATGCTCGCCATCTCGCTCAGATCCACACCTTCCGTGCAACGGAAACTTGGACCTGCAGGCTGAGAATGAAGAAGGGCAGAGGCCGGCAGACCGAGGGGGAGGGGGAGGGGGAGGGGAAGGGGGAGCTCTTCGGACTTTGAATCACGTCCTGCCTCTCCACCTCTAAAGCTTTTGAGCCGAGGGAGGGAGCCTGTAAATTCCATTTGTGCCGGGGGTTTGTTTCAGGAGCTTTGCTTCCGCTAGTTTGAGTTGACTTCCACGACTCGCGGGCAGGGCGTCTTGGCGAACACAGAAGCTGGTGCGTGAGAGTGACATTGTTGCAATTTTTAAATACTTTCTAACTAATATTTCTAAAAGCAAATCATTCACCAATGCCAGTACTTGACCTACTATTAGTAACAAAGAGCACGGTAGCCCCTTAGTCAAAAGCAAGGCCTCTTCCATGTATTTTTAAAATAAGGGATTCCCGGAGCCACCAATTATTGTTTTCCTTTAGCTGAGCAGGGAAGAAACAAAGCTAAGCTTTAGAGGCTCCTGGACCAAATCGAAGATCTCATACTTGAAATAACTTAAGGAGTGACAGACGCCAGTTCGATCCCAACAGCAGATCCCAAATGTCAAGGCATTCACAGATAGTCAGCGTCCACAGGAGACTCATCGAAGTCCGTCACTGACCTTGAGTAGCAGCAATGGAATAATCACAGAGTCTCCCCATAAAACAGAGGACTGGATAGCCCCAGGGCGTGGGGTAACAGGAGTATATTTACTGGTGTGATGCCCACAGCGTATTCGAGAACACACAAGGGAAACGCGTGCACAGCCTGATGACGTACGCACAGAGAACTGTTCTAAAGCCAGCGCTCCCCACATGAACTGCGACGACCTCTGGGTGGCGAGGACAGTGGGATTTTTGTCCCTCGGAGTTCAGCACCGAGGCCGGCTTCTTCCTCGCCCGCTTCAGTCCCTCGGGAGCAGGCGTTCGTCCTGAGCACGTTTGCTCACGCACACGTTCAAAGACGGAGACACCCCCGATGCCCACGGGAGAGGCTGAGCGTCCTCCCAGACAGGACCGTGTTGGGTCCTCGTCCGTCTGCGGTGAACGAGCACACACCCGCTCAGCCCCTTCCGCTGCCTCTGCTCACCTTCGCCCACACGTCTCACACGCACGAGCCCGCCCCCACTCCCAAGAGGCTTTCTCGATGTTCTCGGCCTCCCACAGTATCCCCCAGCGCAGCAAATATTTGAAATCAATAAAACAAGGCACCTGGGTGCACCCCTTTGAAAGAAAGCCTGGTGCTGAGAACTTCAGAAGACGTCTGTGTGCCGAGCATGGTGGTTGAGCCTCTGGGTTCTGTGCGCCGGCAACTGTGTGACAGGCGTGTAGGATCCCGGTACCACATGGGAAGGCCAAGTGCACTGTTAAGTGGTCACGCCATTCCTGTCTCCCCAGATCTGTGGCATGCACTCCCGGGGGGTGGGAGGGGGGCAGGACTCATGCGCCCGAGTAACGGTAATGTTGGGCCTTTGCATGGCCTGCAGAGAGTGTTTACAGCTGATGATCGGCAACAACCCAGCAAAGGGACACTCGTCCAGTCAGCCCTACGCTCCGCCACACGACCTTTGTCATGGAGTATGAAGACACGTGCGCGCTGTGCTTGGGTACTTGCTAAGTCAAAGCCACGCTGGTTTGTTCGCAGGTGACTTCGCTGAGTGCACAGCAAACGCATCTGAGCCAAGTCGTGGTTCTAGACGTTGGGGGTATAGTTCGGCTCACCAAACACGGCTGCCTGGCTGCCTTCCTGCGGCTCACAGACCTCGGTGGGGACGGAGAACAGGCAGAGCAACGAAGTGTGAGCAGGGTGACTGCGGAGGTGGGGGAGCAGGGGAAGACCCCAGGAAGGGGGCCAGGGAGGATTCCCAGAGGGAATGAAACTGGCCTCCACTGCATCACCGGGTTCGACAGGGAAGTGGGCTGGGCTGGTCAACAACCCGACGAGCAGACATGCTAGGTACAGAGAGAGGGAGTAGAGAGAGATGACCACAGGAGAAGACACCGCCCAGAACTTCTGGGCTCTGGCCTTCGGTGAGGGAGACAGCGAGGGCCGTGAGAGCCACTGAAAGTGTTCATCTAAGGCGTGGAGTGGTCCCCATTATGTCCCAGAAAGGCCACAGTGTGAAGCACAAACTGGAGGGAGGCAGAACCGGACCAGGGAGGGTATGCGTTATGGTGGAGTATTTGGGGTCTTTAAGTGTATAAATCTAAATATACAAGGGGGGGGCCCAAAACACCAGAATTATCCTCTGGAGGGCAGGCTCTTTGTAGGACTGCTTCACCCGCTAGGTGAGTGTTCTAGGGACCCATCTGTATCAGTGTACCAGCTGGTGTTGTTGTGAGAGGCTGCATTTGGCTTCGGTGAAATTTTTTTGAAGACTCTTCCAACAACGCATTTGCCAATTTCACGATGAGTGATTTACAAACACATCTGCCCACACTGTGCTGAGTAGTCAGCAGTTTTTGACCCAAAACAGTGTGAGCCCTGTGCCCCACCCTCCCTATTCACCCGCCTTTTCTTATTTCCCCAGATAAAAAAAAAAGTCCTCTAAGGGAAACATTTGGCTGATGCGGAAGAGGTGAAACAAAAACCAGGCATCAAAACCAACAGTCTAAAACTGTTTCGAGCCGTGGAAAAAAACGCCCATAGGTGCATTGCATCACAATGTGGAGAGCACACTGAAGGCGACTGAAGTTTAAACATGTGAGAATAAATGCACAGTTTTCATCAGTGAAGTCCGGGCATTTTGGGGTCCCCCTCGAAGGTCAACGTAAATGCCCAGTGTTAGCAGTAGATGGCATCGCAGCTGACATTTTGTCTTCCTGAAAAATTAATCGTATTTTCTGACTTTTTAGGCTAAACAAGAATTCCTTCTAGAATTGGAAGGTTGGGGGGCTATTTTTAGGGTGACTGGGAACAGGCCTAGCACCTGGTGGAGAGGAATGGCAGGCCCTCAGGGGACAGTCCTAGGTGATAGTATTACAGAGTCGTGCTCTCGGAAGGTGAGGGGCCCTCGGAGGCGCACGCGGACCCCAGAATGCACACCGTTCCCCGGCCACGGGCTCTGCAGGTGGGTTAGCCACTCCCCTCCGACGGCTCTGCTGGACTCCTCTCCCCATTTGCTGATGAGGAAGCTGAGGCCCAGAAAGGTCAAGTGCACGTGATCCAGTGTAAGAAGTGCCCTTCACTAGACCTCAGACTCCTGCTGGTCGTGACATTTATCTCGTTCTTTCGTCTTCTAGTCCCCATCCGTATCTGAGTGTGTTTGTGTTTGTGTGCACGTGTGTGTGTGGGCACGGTGGGCCTCCCTCTCTTTCTTTTCAGGGCTCATCAGGGTTTAGAAAGTCAGTAGCTTAGAGCTGCAGGGCCCTATGGGAATGGGCTGGAACCCCAGCACTGCTGGCAACTTGCTGGGGGACCTTGGACAAGCCTCTGAGCCTCAGGCTCCCCATCTGCAGAGTGGGGGTGGCGACCATGCCCGCTCCGCTGCGTTCTTGGGACGAAGGCAGGCTGCCAGCTGGCGCTTAGCTCTCACCCAGGTCGTCTCCTGTTAGCATTTTATGTACATGCCTCACAAAAAAGGCAAGTGTGGGACTAGGCTAATTGAAGGGAAGAGTTCAGACCACCTGACCCAGGAATTCCAGGGGTAGAAATCTGTGGATACACTCCTACAACAAGGATGACCAGGAGGACTGTCCTGGCAGGTAAAATATAGAAAGGTTTCAGGTTCTGGCCAAGTAGCTCAGTTGGTTAGAGCGTCGCCCCGATAGGCCAAGGTTGCGGGTTCAATCCTCAGTCAGGGCACGGATGAGAATCAACCAGTGAATGCAACAAAATTTGATGTTTCTCTCTCTCTAAAATACAGATGCACACGTGTGTGCGCACACACATATATACATATATAGGAAGGTTTCAACACCAGTGGTCAACAGCCACCTCCCGATGCTGGCCAGTGTCTCTCTACCCCCCAAGCTGCCTTGACCCCTCCCAGAACCATCTGGGACCTCCCAGGATCCAACAACCAAATGGCTCACACGGACTGCCTGCTGCCCTCTGATTGGTCGAGGTCTGGACCAGCACAGCAGTGCACTCCGAAGCTGCTCGCACACACAGGCTAAGGATGTGTTTCATTTGCTCTGTCGCATGTCATTTATGCTTTTTAGGGCACAAATCTAGAAGCACCCTACGAGCTTCACAATAGGGGACTCGTGAAATAAACTGTGACAGGGCCCTCCGATCGAATAGCGTGCAGCCTGATAAAAAAGGATGAGTGGGCTCTCACACAGGCACCAGAGGCAGCGAGGATGTGTGTTTCGGCAGCTAAGGCAGGTCACGCAGGTGTGCACGTCACATGACTCCACTTGTACAAAATAAAGTGGACATTTACGGGTGAATGTAACTACAGGAACTACGCGATGCACTCCGAACGGCTGTACGTAACAGTCAGTTTACGCCACTCGCTGCGGTTTAGAAAAACTAAATATCAACAGGACATGGACTTCCTGTCTTCCGATTGAGTGCTATATATCGAAGTGTTAGACCCCAGACAAGCACGCGCATGCGTACAGACTTCGCACGGTATCAGTTGTTCAGGTGCAGAGCATTTCTGCTCGTTAGGCACTGTTAACGATTTTCACTTCTCGGGTTCAGACAACTTTTAGGTCTCACTTTACACTTCTGTCCTGTGTAAAAATTTTGGCCCCGAGTACATATTGCTGTTCATTATTATGTTGTTGTTGCTGTTTGTTGTTGTTGTTGTTGTTTTGAAACAGGCAGACTCCGAACAAACTGTAGTATGTTCTGGCCACCGCAAGAGAGCGTGGCAGGGTGGCCGCGTGGGCCCCTGGGAGCCACGCTTGCGTGGATAGTACGGGGTTAGTGGCCCTCCCTGGGAGCCCGCTGCCCCTGCCTGTGATCGCCCGGGTAAACTACTTAAGCAGTGAGTTCACGTGTCGGGTAAAAGTGTCATGGGCAGCGGACACCGAGCTCTCAAAGGTCAGAGCGGGAAGGCTTCTGCAGGGGTGGAGGTGCCAACTGAGCGGAGCAGCTGATGGCCAAGGCCGATCTCACTGAGCTCACCTCCCAGACCTCGGAGAAGACCTGGAGCCAACTGGCCCCCTCGGGGATGCAAAGGATGGGTGAGTCAGCCCCGAAAAGGGGTGAGAAACAAAATGGGGGCTCTCCATTCACTGAGTTTTTGAAAGGGGTCTTCTCCATTCATTGAGTTCGCGAAGGAGCTTTTTAGTGATTCGGTATCACTGAGTAAACGTTATTGGATTCTTCGAGGGTAAGAAGACCTGCACCAAGCCCTGGGGATGGCGAGGCGAGCCTTCAAGGAGCTGCACGCTAGCGAAGTGAGTCTGCAGAACCAGTGAGAGCTACCGTACACACCACCCAACAGTGGCCGAGCGCCTGCCCCGTCCAGGTGCCCACCTAAGGCTTCGCCTACGTTAACTCATGCAGCCACACCTCCCCAGGGGGCCGACACCACCGTCGTTCGCTCCGTACGTTTTTGACCTTATAACTAGAATGACCTGAGTTAGAAAATCAAATACAGGACTCCGGTGCAATTTCAAATCCAGATAAACAGTGAATAATGCCCTAAGCAGTATGCCCCGAGCGAGGTATTCTAAAACAGGCTTTAAAGTCATCAGTCAGCACCTAAACAGCGCTCAGTCCCCAACTTCCAGCCCTCCAAGGAGCACCTCCTGGCCTCCTCTGTGCCGGGGGCAGCTCTAGATCCCGAAGTCCCGCAGGGAAGGGAACAGGGCAGGCATCATTGCCCTCGGGGAGTCTAACCTCAGAGGGATAAAGACAAAATGAAGAATCAAATTGTGGAGAGTGTTAGAAGGCGATTAAAGCTATGGAGGAAGATGAAGCAAGCGGGAGAGGGAAGGCGGAAGCTGGGGGGCGGGAGGGGCAGGCCCTGGATGGGAAGCAATTGGGAGAGTCCTCGGTGGAAAGGTGACATCTGACAGGGGTAGCATTCAAGACACGGAGCTCAAGTTGTAAGCGCAGTGACGTCCTGGTGTGAGACCGCAGGGGCCCTCACCTGTTGGGACTTCCGTTCTAGATCACTGCCAGGTGTTTGCTTTCTTTGCTTTTAAGATAGTTTAGTTCGTTGTGAGTTTATGTGACTTAATTTTTAATGATGGTGGCACTGAACAACTGGCTCGCAAAGCTCCTGAAAATGTAACAGTCGGCTGTCGCAAGCCTGTGCGAGCCAGCTCCCGCTCACACCCCCACCCCCACCCCCTCTGTGCCTAGTTAGCGCCTACCCATCCTTCAAACCTGAGCCAAGCAGCGTGTGGTGGGAAGGCCTCAGAGCAGCCTGCCACAGGCGCCGTCACACTTGCGTCAGCCCGTCCCACGTGCAACTATTATTTCATTGGTGTCTTGACCCTTTAGGAGGTCAGCCCTGTGACAGCAGAGTTCCTTTCCGTCTGTCCTGTGTCCCCTGGCACTCACAGGGCCTGGCACACAGTAGGTGCCCAATTAATGATCGTTTAAGGAATGCATAAGGGAATGAGATATGTTCGTTAAGGCTTTCCCTGCCTCTTCGATGTGCAAGTTTCGGTGATATTGTAAAGAAATGATGTAAGATTCTGTGCCCCAAAGTGAGACACATTCATTCCGTAAGTGGCCCGCTTCCCAGCTCCTTGCAGGGGCTCTGTCTTTCTCATGTCATGGATCCTGTGGGGAGCCTGGGGGAGCCTGGGACGATGCCCTTCTCAAAATTGTTTTTGAATGTACGAAATAATGAGTAAGCTTGCAAAGAAAACCAGTTATATTAAAATACAGTTATCAACAGAAATATCTTAAACACATGTGGAAAATGGTAGTCTACGTGCTTTTTTATTAATACACTAAATGACAAGCCCTGGTGGGAAGTCTAAAAACAACTGTAATTTTGAAATAACAATGACTATAAATGGTATTTCAAACTCTCTGTAATTCTGATGTGATATGAAAATATCTGGTTTCCACTGGTGTCAAAGTTCCAAGCACGGCGCATCCTGCTGTGGTTTGCCTCATTCAGAGTGAGAAAAAATGATCAAGTTTGGGGGGGTGGGTGTCTCTTTATCTTGAATTCTATCTAAGCGTCACTTGGGGGAATGCATGGGCCCCAGGTGAAGGATTCCTGTGGGGAGATCAATTAGCTCAGGGGTTCCAGAAATCTCCCTCCACGCAAGAAAGAGCCTGTACTGACCAGGGGCCAGGGTTTACTGTCAGACATTCCGGGATTCGGCTTCTTATGCCTGCCCCTTACAGGCTGCGTGACCTTGAACAAGTTCCTTAACCACTCTGAGCCTGAGAGTCCTCATCGGGTGCTAGTGCAGCCGCCTGCAAAGAGTAATCTGCTGCTTACATGACAGAGAACTTAGCTGACATGAAATTGGTGCTCGGAAAAGTGCAGCTACTACGCCTGTGTTACTATTTGTACCACTCCTTTTTCACCTGGAAAGCTCCAATGCTTTTTTTTAAATTGAATGTATTGGGGTGCCACTGGCTAATGAAGTTATATAGGTGTAAGCACCCGAGGACCTGGCCCACAACCCAGGCATGTGCCCTGACCGGGAATCGAACCAGCAACCTTTCATTTTTCGAGACGACCACCAACCCGCTGAGCCACGGCACTCAAGGCATCCTTCACTGTGTTTAATGATGAAATGGGTCATCGGTGACTGAAAGACTAGATCCTAGTCCCATGACCATGGAAGCTTGAAAACCTCGTGGTGGACTCAGAGCAGAGGCCCCGTTATCTCAGCTGGGTTCTTCTAAGAGGATTTCCGCCTTCTGATCAGAACAACGCTTTCATCAGAGAGTCCAGAGCTGAACAGCCAAAGAGAAACACACACAGGGGCTGGGGCCTTGCTGGGGGGATCCGCCGCCTTGTGGATTCGCCACCTGACACGGACCGGGTGACCCTCCCACCCAGTCTGCCCAGGACAGCCCTGGGCGGCGCTTACAGTGCACACGGGATTGTGAACAGCGTCCATTCACTCAGCAAAGCCTCCCAGTGTGGATGCTGCAGCAGTGATAACCGCAGGTAAGGACCACCCTTTTTCTCTCTGAGCTGCCGAGCCCTGGATGGCATCCTTTTGAGGCGACGGTTAATAGGATACCTCTTTTTCTCCTTGGCAGGATTCAGAAGGGAAGCTTGGAGTTCCTGAAATTCCAGTCCTTTTCTTCCAGTGTCCTGGCATCATTTCTGCAAAGGGGCTTTAGAGGCGAAGAAAGCCGGGAATTAGAGGGACCAACCATCCAGCTTTGCCAAGGACTGAGGTTCCCCGAGATACAGGGTCTCCCGTGCTGAGGCTGGGCCGGTCCTGGACAGACTGGGGCAGGCGCTCATGCTTTCTGGAATCAAAACCTGGCTCCACTGATTCCCAAGCATGTAGCCCGAGACAAGTTAGTTATTTTCTTCCTTCCAAGCCTCACTTTCCTGAGGTCCCAGTGGAGATAACAACATTTATCCCCATAGGATTATTATAAGGATTAAGTAAAATAATAATAATTATAAGGGTTAAAAGGGAAGTATTCTATAATCACCATTCCGATGACGTCCAGCCACTTGACATAAAACCCGAAGTCCTTGTGGCGGCTTACGGGGCCCTACAGCGTCTGGCCGTGGGTGCGCTCCAGCTTAATCCTCTACACCCCCCCCCCCGCCTCTCTTTTTCCCTTTGCTGCAGGCACCGGCCTTCACACTGTTCCTCGAGCATAGACCTTATCCCTCCTCTGGACCTTTGCACATACTGTTCCCTCTGACTGGAACGCCGTTCCCTCTGCTTGGGACACTCTTCCCCAGACATCCTCACCCTCAGCATAGTGGCATCTCCTCCGAGAGGCCCTCCCTAGCCACACCACCTAAAACAGCTTCTCTCTCTTCTCACTCTGTCTCTTAACCCTGCTATGTCCCTGTCTCCTCCACCCAGAGCGCTTGTCACTCACTACCCGGTGTTCTATTACATATCAATATATTTAGTTGTCTGTTGCCGGACTTGTCCCTGGGTCTATAAACTCCCTGAAGCAGGTATTAGTTGTGACATCTGAGGACACCAACTGCACGCCCCCTGTGCCTTGTACACAGTGCCCAAGACAGTGTGTACTGAAGGGCCTACGCCCCAGACCCGCCAGGTTCTGGTTAATGCATGGTGACAGGACATGGTGTCCCAGAGAGAGACTTGCATTCCCAGGTGATGGAAGGAATTCACACGACAGGGCTGTTCTGAGGGCACGTTATTTTCTCCATTTTCTTGTCTTAAAAATATATAATGACACAAGGCAATAGATGATATCTCATAGAATTGTACACTTGAAACCTACATAATTCTATTAACCGATGTCACCCCAATAAATTTAATTTTAAAAATATGAGAAAAGTATCCAGCCATGGAATATGACAAGTAGAGACATTTATTGAAGAAGATACAAGATTCAAGAAACATTATACATAGGACAATGACGCCTCTGTCCCCTTCACAGTAGGCACCTTGGGACCTCACACAGTTCTCCCGGTGCCTCTGCCACTGTTCAAAACACTCTGCAAATTCCTTTGTTGGAAATCACCATCAGCCTCCCCATCGTGTTTTCCTGAATCTCACTGATGGTCTGAAATCTCTTCCCTTTCAAAGGTGATTTTACTTTTGGGAAAAACCAGAAGTCGTAAGGCACCAAATCTGGGCTGTAGGGGGCCTGAGTCACCTGGGCAATTTGATGTTTTGCCAAAAAACTCTGCATGAGACGTGATGCCTGAGCAGGTGCGTTGTCGTGACGAAGCTGCCAGCTACCGGTTGCCCACAGCTGTGGCCTTCTGAATCATCCGAATAGTTTCCGTGAAGGAATGTTCAAGTTTAACGCAAAATCTGACGCAGATTCGTTGCTCTACTCCCTCCGTCATTTTGAATGCGATGGCCACACAGTGCACACGCTCCCTCAAGGGCGTCTACCACCCCCACTGACCAGTACAGTGAATCATCATTGTTCACACATGCGCATTCCAGCCCACTCTCCTTGGCTGCCAGGTTATATCAATGTCATACAAACTGTTCTCATATTAACAACGGGTGGATTTCCAGACAAATATATATATGTATATTCATGCTATACATCCCTGGCTGGGTGGCTCAGTTGGTTGGAGCGTTGTTCCACACACCAAAAGTTTGCAGGTTCGACCCCCAGGCAGGGCAGTTACCTAGGCTGCAGATTCGACCACTGTTGGGGTGTGTACAGGAGGCAACCAACTGATGTTTCTCTCTCACATCAGTTATTTCTTTGTCTCTCCCTCTCCTTTCCTCTCTTTCTAAAATCAATAAACATATTGTGGGGCTTTGGGGAGGGTCAAATTTAGTATGTATTTGGCCTAACATGAGTCGGTAAGTGCTGGCCTCGCAGTAGAAGCACATCGGTGTTCTCAGACGGCCTTCAGCCACATTTCTGAAGGGGCCAAGGGGTTAGCACGCCTGGGCTCTGTCCTGGTTGTGGTGAGGTGGAGGTGGCTGATGACGGGACCCAATGGGGTCAGGAAGGCCCTTGGGGCCGGCGAGGAAGAGCAGGGCTGTGGGGTCCCGGTTCCTGGCTGGACTCTGGCTCCAGGACTGTGGGACTGGGCCGGAGCCGGCTTGCCCAGGGCGTCACGGCACATTGTCACCTGGTCAGGAACTTCACTCACTGGTTGTAAATCACAGTCTTCCAAATAGTGAAGTTCTACAAACTTACAGTTAAATCAGCGCCATGAAGCACAAAGGCTATGCTAAGTGAACTAAGCCAGGCACAAAGCAACACAGAGAGTGTGATCCCCCTTTTACGAGGTACCTGCAATAGGGAAATTCATGGAGGCGGGAAGGACAGAGGTGCCCGGGGTGCTGGGGGAAGGGAGAGGAAGTGAGGCGTTACCGACGGATGGGGACGGAGGCTCCGTCTGAGAGGATGAAAACACTCTGGACTCAGTGGTCATGTACTTAATGCAGTCGGATTCTGTACTTAAAAAGTGACTAAAACGGCAAATCTTTATGTATTTTTTACCACAGGAATATAATACACACACAAATACGTGCATGTACAAGGTGGGGCAAAAGTAGGTTTACAGTTGTTCGTATGGGAAATAGCCCTGGCTGGTGTGGCTCAGTGGATAGAGCACTGGCCTGAGAACCAAAGAGTCGCCAGTTCGATTCCCAGTCAGGGCACATGCCTGGGTTGTGGGCCAGGTCCCCAGTGGAGGGCATGAGTGGCAACCACACATTGACGTTTCCCTCCCTCTTTTTCTCGCACCCATCCTCTCCATCTAAATGTAAATAAATAAAAACTTTAAAAACAAATAATGGTTTGGTGATGATGAACTCCTTCTAAATTAAAATAAATAATACAATGATTAGTAAATAATAATAGAAGAATACACTCTGTTTCACATACTCACAACTGTAACCCTATTTTTCCCACCCTGGACAGGGGCATTACCAGGAGACTGACGAAACTGCCTTCATGCCCCCTGAACCTCATCTGCAAAATGATTCATTCATAGACTCTCTAAGCACTGCAACCTGCCGGGCATCGAGCAGAACTTGCCTTTTCTACGGGACTCCCGGTGTAGCACAGAGAAACAATCAAGAAATAAGCCTTGGGCATCCCACTGGAAAAGGGCGTGGAGGGAACAAAACCAGCAGAAATTGAGAGGAATGGGCGGAAGGAGGGCTGCTTTAGCTGGAGGGCTGGGAAAGCGCCTTGAAGGAGGTGATATCTGGATGCCAGGATGAGGTGGCCATGTGAATTGCTGGGAGACAAGCTCCCCCAGGAGAGGGACCAGCAAGAGAGCAAAGGACTCCTTTTGCACGGCGGAATAACAGCCGGAGGCTGGCACGGATGGAGAAAATGAGGCAAGGGGAGCGTGGTGGTAGGGGAGCTCAGAGGCACAGGCCGGGCCAGAAGTACACAAGCTGGGCCAGCGCTTGCATCACGGGCTACTGTTGACCTTGATCTGTGGTTTCCAGCATTTGGACCAAAGGCCCCAGTGGTGGTGGAGGAGGATGAGCTGGTAAAGACGGGAAATTATTATAAGGATCCCATGCCTTGGTATACGTACAGGATAGTGTCTGGCCACTAAATAAATGCATCTTGTTTTCCACGTGCCACTAGCTTTTCAATGCACTGGCAACGAACCCTGTTGTAATTTCCCGCAATACAAATCCATCGCAAAAGCACCTGAGACTTGACCGTTGTGCATTTGTCATTATGTCTTTTTCCATCAACGAAAATTAATAGCTCAGCTATATCGTGTAGTTATGAAATGTCTGGTGGGAAAAAATGCACTTGTACTCCAAACTAGGACAAATGCTGAGGATGTCCAGACCTTTCCCTTTCTCAAATCACAGGGAAAAAAAAAATGTCCTACAGGAAAATGTGTTAAGGCAAGAAAAGAAAAAGAGAGAGAAAGAAACACAGGTGGCGGTTTCTGAAATCATTCCTATGACCGCAGCAAGAATTTATTGAGGACTCGCTATCGGCCAGGCACTCACATTTCCTATCAGCTGCTCATCTGATCTTCAAAGCAATTTTATAAAGAGTTACAATTGCCACCTTATAGATGAGGGATCTTCAGTTTGAAAGATGGTACCCAAATTGCTTATGTTTATACAAGTAGTAAATGGTAGAGGAATGGTGGAGACTGGTCCTCATGGAAATGTGTCAGTTTGATATGGCTATAGAACATATCAGCCCAACACTCAACGGAAAGCAACTGGCATTTATTATTATGGATGGGTCTACGGGTTCAGCCAGGTGGTTCTTCTCTTCCAAGTTGAATGCACTCATGCTTCTGTGGTCAGCTGTGGGCCGAGGGGGTGGTTCTACCAGTGGAGAGTGGGCTCTCTCGAGTGTTAGGAGGTCAGCTGGCTGCAGACTTGCCTGTGATGGCTTCAACTGAGACCGTTGAGCCCTGGTCCTTGTGGTCTGTCTGCCCCCAGCAGGCTACGCCGGACTTGTGCGTGAGTGTTGCAGGATTCTGAAACATGCACGATGTAGATGGGGTCTCTGGAGGTGCAGGTGGGGAACTGGCTTACTTTTATTTTCACTGCATCTATTGGTCAAAGCAAGACACATATCTAGCTGATGCTCCAGAAGTGGAAATAGACTCCAGTGCTTGCTGGACGGTGCTGCAAAGGTGACCTTGCACAGGATAGAGGTTTGGGGAGGAGTAAAGAAATACGGCCATTTTTTGCAACCAGGCTACCAGAAAACCAGACTCTTGTGTTACTGAAGGGCAGGAAACGAGGCACGCAATTTCATCAGCAGCCTCCACACCGAGAAAGTTCCCCACTTGAGCGAAGCTGGGCAGTTTCTTCTACGTACATTAAACACACATCTACCCTATGACCCAGCGATTCCATTGCAAGGTATTTCTCCAAGAGAAATAAACATTTATGCCCCCCAAAAGGGTGAAAGATGCCCACTGCGGCTTTACTCGTGGCAGCCGAACATTGGAAGAAAAACCAAAGAGGTCCCTCAACCGATGAATGGATAAACAAAGCACTGTATATGCACACAATGAGCTATGACCCCAGAGTGGTTTAAAAATGAAGTAAAGCCACACACAACAACATGAGTGAACCTCAGAAACATTGTGGTATTGAAAGAAGCCAGACCCAGATGTGTCCAGGGTGCCTGGTCCCATTGGCATGAAGCTCTAGGACTGGCGAGGCTGAGCCCCAGTGATAGAAACCAAAACCACAGAGGAGGGTGAGCTGTTACCGGGAAGAGGAAGGAGGGGGTGTTCTGGCCGGCGGAAGGGGCTGCGCCAGTTAGCTCATGTTGCAGAGGATGTAGCCACGTGTCAAAACTTGCAAAACTCTACTTAAAAGCTTGTCGATTTATTTGACGCAAATTGGATGCCAATTATTAATAATCCTGGTGATAATAATGCTAGACTCCCGAAGGCTTTCTTCGAGAGGTTTGGAGGAACTGGCTGGCGGGTCTCACTATGAGCAGCAGGCCCTGTGAGTTACACAGGATCACGGGAGCAGGTGGCCCCTGGGGGAACCTGGAAGCAGGAAATGTGTCCTCGCTTGATCCTGCTGCTGAGCACGAGGCATTTCCACGTTCAGGAGACACTCCAGAAGCATCAGCACAGGGCATGTGCCACCTGAGGCTCCCTTGTGCAAATCATCTCCCCGTCTTCTAACCGTGCCTCTCCGCCTTTGGGTCTAGCTCCTCCGGGGTGACCCTGTTTTCGAGATTCACTCATGTTGTTCTGTGTGGGGGTGTCCTTAGTTCACTTGAAAATGACTCCTGGGTCACAGTTCATTGTGCGAGACACACCGCACTTCGTTTACCCGCTCACAGCTGGAGGTGTGAGGGTGGGCTTGGAGTGAGGCGCCTTTGTTTTCCCGGGAGTGTGCCAGCCCGAGGAGGCTCAGACGCCGCCTTCCTGGAGTCCCACGCCTGGGAGAAGAGTCCAGGCCGTGGGGAGCCTTCTGTAGGAATCGGACCCCACGCAGAAAGTCGGGAATCAGAGGTTCCTGGTATTTATGCTGCAGAAGAGTCAGCGACTCCTCGCTTAGAAAATCACTCAGAACACATTCAACTGCAAGTGTTTGACCAAGTGGACAAGAAGCATGCTGTGCTCAAATTCAATCCTTCTAAAGAAAGCAAACCACGGCCCTGGCTGGTGTAGCTCAGTGGATTGAGTGTGGGCCTGCGAACCAAAGGATCGCGGTTCGATTCCCAGTCAGAGCACATGCCTGGGTTACAGGCCAATTCCCAGCATGGGACACACAAGAGGCAACCATACATTTATGTTTCTCTCTCTCTTTCTCTCTCCTACCCTTCCCCTCTAAAGATAAAGAAATAAAAATCTTAAAAAAAAAAGAAAGAAAGAAAGCAAACCACGGAGGTGGGGCAGAGTGGGGGAGGTGCGGGGGCGGGGGATCCTGGAGCACGGATCTCCTGCTTGGAGGCTTTTTTTTTTTTGCGGGCGGGGGGATGCAGCCTTTTCCTCTAAAGACAACATAGTCTAAGTAACTTTAAAATTCCTCAGAAACCAATGGAGGAGCAGAGAACATGTTTTGATACTCATTTGAATGTCCTGAGCAGCCTGCGTTATTCGTACCCAATCCACTCCAATCGTTATTATCTGCCCCATTTCACAGACGAGAAGATCGCGGCCCTGGCTCACTCACAGTCTGTCTGTCTGTCTGATCTCGCTCTCTGTTTTCGAAGCTTGGCAAAGCAGGGGTTTTCCAGTTGCCTATAAGAAACTAGATTGGGTGGGTGGAAGCGGAAGAGGGTATGGGGGGATAAATATGATGGAAAAAAGTTAAGTAAATAAAACAGGCCTGGAAAAACAAAAAGTAGTTTGCATTTGAAGTTCCCTTTTGCAAATAATATAGAAATAATCATTCCGTATTCTAACTGAGCACCCTTCCGACTACTGTACACGGGTTTACGATTACTGGCCCCCGAGTTCTATTATTTTATTTGTGGGGTAAACAGGAAGCACAGAGAGGCAGGCTGGCTGTGTACAGGACACATTTGGGAGCAGGGAGGCTTGGTCGCTTTCTGCTTCCCAAGGAGAAAAGCAGTGGGGTGTGGGGCTGGGGGTGGGAGGCGGGCTGAGTTCTGCAGCGTCAGAAAGCGCCTGTGAGGAGGAGTCCTGGCTGCCAGCAGAGGTTTCTAGAGTCCACTAATGTGCCCTTATTTCGTCCACTATATTAAATTGTTGCTGCTAATTTTTGTAACTGTGCTATTTTGTCTGCTTGATTTTAGGGTTCTCTAAGAACTCTAAGTGTAGGAGTTTCAGGCCTTGTCTTAGATGTCTCTGCCTTTATTTTTGTAGCTGTTAACACTGAGCCTACAAGATTTTCTTTATTTTGAAATGGGTCTTAATATCCTTCATATTTCAGAGAATCTGGCTTTCACCGCTCTTGTCCGTTTTTTTTTTAAATTATGTGCATACGTTGCTCAAATGCTTCATAAAGGAATTTCAAACTTACTAGTAGTCAAAGAAATGCAAACAAAAACCAAATACAATTTCCTCTGTGATATCCGTGTGTGTGTCTGTGTATGTGATTTAAGTTCAAAGCCCTTGGAAGAAACAAATCTCTCTATCCATACAATGCAGATGCAATGTAAAACCAATTTGATATGAGCATTGTATCACGAGCCTTAAAATATGTTAATCACTAGTCCAGCATTCGACCGCCAGGAATTCATCTTGATTACATAACATGGAAGGAAGGAAGGAAGGAAGGAAGGAAGGAAGGAAGGAAGGAAGGAAGGAAGGAAGGAAAAAGAGGTAGCCAGACCGTCTGGCAGGTGTTCCCCGCTGAAATACACATCACCCATTTAAATGATGCTGCTGAAGAATATTCCGCACCGTGATGGAAAAGTAGTCCCAAATGTCAAAAGAAAAAGTAGGATATTAAACACGGCCCGTCTCTACCAATGGCTATGGTCTTTTGTTGTTGTGAGATAAATATATATTGCTCTTTCTTCAATGGAATTCGTTGGGGTCGCATTGTTCAATAGATTTATATAGGTTGCAAGTGCACAGCTCTACAACACATCATCTACACATCGCATCGCGCGCCCACCATCCGAAGTCTCGTCTCCTTCCATCGCCAGCGCTGCCCATTTATCCTGTTTCGCCTGCCCCCACCCCACCCCCTTTGCTCTGGCCAGCACCCTTCTGTCGTTCGTCTCCATGAGTTTTTGTTTTAGTTTTTGTTCTTGTTTTTTTACTTAATGCCTTCCCCTCTTTCAGCCAGCCCTCCACCCTCCTCCCCTCTGACAGCTGTCAGTCTGTTCTCTGTATCTCTGAGTCTGTTTCTATTTTGTTCGTTGGTTTATTTTGCTCGTTAGACTCCACACACAAGTGAAATCACATGGTACTTGTCTTTGTCTGACTGGCAAGTCTCCGTTCTTAAACGCAGAGGGAAAAGACTGAATGGATTCATAACGAAACGGCAACACTGGTAATTGCTAGACGGAACAAAGAGCAGGGATTTTATTTTCTTCTTTTTGTCTTTAGATGTTGAACCGCCCTTCTGTGAGTGAAGGTTCATCTCAGAAGTCAGTATGGGGAATGAACCGCAGCATAAGCAAATCCTGGAAGATCCCTGCTGCAAGGGTACTCTGGGCGACCTTGAGGGAGTTAGCAAATCTCCCCAAATCTCTGCTTCCTTGTCGCTAAAATGGGGGTAGTGTTTACGCGTCTGTTAGAAAGCTGTCAGTGTGAAATGAGATAACACCCTGTAAGGGACTTACCATTGAGACTAGCACATCGTGTGCATTCGGTAAGTCTCATCTGCCGTGAGAAAAGGATGACAAAAGTGTTTCCTTCTACTCCACGGTATGTTTAACTAAACATTTCTCAGGCTTCTAAGCATGGTGATCAAAGCCTTAGTTTCCACTAGGAAGCTCTGCTGGCGGGAAAAAGGGAGCGAGGGAGAGAAGTGAACGTCCCAGCTGCTTTGACCAGCGGCCAGTAATCTGAGGCCATCTCTCTGGAGCTGCGAAAGCTACTTTACTCATCGTAGACCAGTGATTCTCCACCGGGGGCGATTCCTCCCCATCTGAGAATGTCCGGAGACATTTTTTGGTGGCCAGAACAGAGCCTCTAGTGGGTAGGGACCAGGGAGCTTGCTAAGCATTCTCCAGTGCACAGGACGGCCCCCGCGAGAGAGAAGGGTCCGCCCCACGTGTCACTGGTGCCGGAGTTGAGAAACTCCGTTCCAGGTGTTGTCGTGAAGACTCCGACCGCTGAAGGGGTATGCGGCAGGCCCCCGGCTCTCTACTTCTGGACCCATTTTATGTCTGTGGGTAGGAACGTCATGACAACATTTCAGAAACACCTCCTGGGCCTGCTCCTCCACCCCATAGCGATGGGTAGGTATCCAGCTCAGCCCAGTAGGTCTGAAGGCCTACTGTGCGCAAAATCTTAGGTTCGCTATGACGTTCAAAGATAGAGTATGTGCCTATCTTCTCCTTTTAAGAGGAAGAAAGACAAACTCATAAGCAACTCATTGAAACCCAGGGTGGTAAGTGGGAGGCCGGGTTTTGGAATCTGATCGGTATGAGTTCAAAACTCCCCTCCCCCCACCTACTTTCCCATGTAAAAATCTTGAATGAGATTTTTTTACTTCTCCAAAAGTTAGTTTCCTTATTTGAAAAAAAAAGTGAAGCTAAGGCTGCCTAGATCACAGGACCGTAAGAATATGACGTCGAACACATGTAAAGCCCTTAACCCACAGACAAGCGTGTGGCGAGATGGGGCGAGCCCCCTATAAAGGATGCTGTTCACTAGGATTGAAATAAAAGTCAGAGGAGGAAACACACTCTTAACTGTGATGTTACTGAGTTAGGTTTTTGGCGAAGTACCTGAGAATGCCCATCAAAGCCTGATGCACTTGACCTGCAAGCCAGCAGCGCCCCGACTAACCCGACAATAGACTTCATCAAACAAATCACAAGGAAGATTACAAGTTGCTGGACAAACCTGTTTTGTAAAATAACAACTGCTGAGCCGCGATCCTAGATGCCAGGAAAGGAATTTACAGGGCAGTGCTTTGCCAAGAAATAATATGTCCAATCAGATAGAAATACCACTGGTTCATCAGCACCAAAACTCAGCTCCAAAATGCAAAGCCGGGACACATCTTTGAGACCTGTGTGACAGACGCCCATTTCGTCACCTTGATATGGAAAGAGAGCTTAGACATGCTTTTTAAAAGACAACACCCACAGGAAGGAATAGAAAAGGCTGGTGAACGAATGCAGCAATGTTCGGCTCGCTGGGAGGCCGCTGCCTACCTTGCATACCTCCTGGGGGTGGTGTTCACATCCTAGCATTTGGGCTGCACCCCCAGAACTTAGCCAACAACAGCAACAGTAATAGCCATGGAAACAGCAACGAGAATATTGCAATATTTGGGGGCATTTTAAAAACAGCTTTATTGACATGTAATTGACATACTGGGCCTACTGAAGGGGTCCAGTGTGCTGTTTTCTGCCTTATACACAGCTATGAAACCATCGTCACCAATTTAGTGAGCATGCTCTTTACTCCCCAAAAGTTCTCTCTATCATCTCTCCTTTGTGCTCCTCTCCCCACCCACATCGCCAGGCAACCAAGTCTGCTTTTCGTCATCACAGAATGCTACCTAATTTCGAGAGTTTTATTGAAATGGAATCATACGGTGCAATGATTTTGAGAGTCCTCCGTATTATCATCTGTATCAATAGTTCATTCCTTTGTATGGCCAAGTAGCATGCCATTGGTTGAATACACTGCAATTTGTGTATCCATTCATCTATTGACGGGCGTGTGGGTTGTCCCAGTTTGGGGCCATTGCAATCAAAGCCACTATAAACATTTGCACAAAGCCTTCGTTGGGACGTACATTTCCTTTTGTCTTGGGTGAACACCTTGGCGTGGAATGTCTGGATCAAGGTGAGATGGAAGTTTAACATTTGAAGAAACTGGCAAACTGTTTTGCAAAGTGGTTGTACCCTTTTGCACTCCTAACAGAGGTGTACGAGCGTTTCAGTTCTTCTGCGTTCCCGCCACGCTTTGGTAAGGTTGCTGTTTTCATTTCTGCTGGGAATATCCTCGATACTAAAGTAATGTGGCAATGAGAATATTGTACCTGGAAAATGGGCAGAAGAACCTTTCCTCTGTGAATACCCCGTGTTGGCGAGGAAACCACTCCTACGTACTGACGGTAAAAATATAAACCAGCATAATATTCTAGGAGCCATCTGGACAATAGCTATCAAATGTTCTGACCAGTGCAGCTCAGCTGGTTGAGTGCTGTCCTACAAAGCGAAAAGTCACCGGTTCGAAGCCCAGTCAGGGCACATACCTAGGTTGCAGGTGCGGTCCCTGGTTGGGGCACGTAGGAGAGGCAGCTGATCGATTTTCTCGCTCACCTTGATGTTTCTCTCCCTTTCTTTCTCCCTCCCTTCCCCTCTCTCTAAAAAAATAATTAAATCTTTTTTTTAAAAAATAAGGCTGCCTGCACACACAGGGCGGGGCAAAAGCAGGGTTGCGGTTGTGCCACGAAACACAGAGTTTATTCTTGTATTATTATTTATTAATTACTGTATAATTTTCCGCACCGTAAGTGGAAACCTGCCGTTGCCCCACCCTGTACACAGGCTGCGGCTCCGGCCCCTGGGCAGGGAGGGAGGTTTTGCTCCCATCAGCCTCCTCCAGAAGCAGCGAAAGCACCGGAGGCTGACAGCTGGCCGTCCACCAGCTAGGTCCACCCTTCAGACCCTATTTCTTCGACACCCAAAATGTGTTTAAATTAATTGGATTTTTGCCAGCACTTCAACATGAGGAGCTGTCACATAAAAACCTAATTTCCAGGTATTTCTTAAGCCATTAGAAACAGGCGTGAGAACAGAAAGCCAGAAGAGATGCGCTTCCATCTGGCCTGGTTGCCAGAATTGGTCTCACCGCAGTACCCAGTGTGTGCTGGCTTGTCTTGGTCCCTCCGCTGGATTAAGGGGAGTACCGTGAGGGGCACACATTAAGGCTTATTCTTCCTCCCCCCGACCGCACCCCAGTGTCTGTGAATACGGTACCTTACACGGCAAAAGGGACTTGGCAGGTGTGATTAAGTTAAAGACTTTTAAATGGAGACATTACTGTTGGTTATCCAGGTGGGTCCAATGTAATCACAGCATCCCTATAAGTGAGGGAGGGAGGGAGTCAGGAGGGCCAGTGTCAGGGGGGCCGTGAGGATGGATGCAGAGGGGCGAAGGTAGAGGAGGGACCCTCCACCAGGGGTGTCAAACTCATTTTCACGGGGGCCCACATCAGCCTCGAGGTTGCCTTCAAAGGGTCAAATGTAATTGTAGGACTGTGTAAATGGAACTGCTCCTTAACTAGGGGCAAGGAGCTTGGCGCTGCCGCTGGGCAGAAACAAGGTGCTGGGCCGGATAAAACAAGGTGGAGGGCCGGACTGGGCCCCAGGACCTTGTGTTTGCCACCTGTGCTCCAGATGCTGCAAAAGCCAAGGTCCTTCTCTGGAGCCTGCAGAGGGACACAGCCCTGCGGACACTTTGACCTTAGCAAGGGAACCCTGTTTTGGATTTGTGACCTCCACAACCGTAAGATCACGAATTTGTTCTGCTTTCGGACACTGCGTTGGCGGACATTTTTAATAGCAGCAGTAGAAAATTAAGACGTTAGATAACTTGGCCTCACGACAGTCGTACGAGGTATATGCCTTTGCTCCCCGTTCTACAGAAGAAACAGGCTCCGTGAAGGTCAAGAACGTTGCCCAACGTCTCACAGCTGGGATGTGGCAGAGCCAGGAGTCAATTCCAAGTCCTTCTGAAGCCTAATCCAAGCTCTGGCCGTATGCCTCCCAGTTACCTGGGGCCACTCAGCATCTACTTGAGTGGTCCCAGAAACAGACCTAATCTGACTGAAGGAGGCTACCCTTTCGGACTCAGAAGCTGAAAAGAATCCCACCAGGCAAGCAGGCCCTCTCTCTTCCCCCTCCGCACCTCCGCCTTTCCACTCCTGCTTTCGTCTCCGGAGGCTGATGTTGTCAATAACTTCATTGTCATGGTGGCAAACGGCTGCCCAGGGGCCCGAGATTCACGTGTTCCGGATTCAATCACAGGAAGAGGCCGACGGGCGGTCCCCAGGGCAAGTGGCAGATTCCCCGGAGAGACGTTCTGGCTTCCGGCGGGCATGCACTCATTGTCCGATCGGCTATCAGCGGGGAAGGCAGGGTGCAGAGAGAACGAACATGGCTTTCAGGGACTCACCTCGCTTAAGACCATGGACTTGGGGTGCATGGGATATTGTGAGCTGAGCTGATACCCCCAAAGGTGAGTACTTTGCATTTATTTTCCCATGGTTAAAAAAAAATACAGATGGCGAGGCAGCTTTGTCCACGAGGACGAACGTCGGGGCTTTGGAAAAGTTCTCTTCCCTTGTGGTTGTGTCTTTCCCTGGGAAACAGCCCTAGGTCCTTAGTCATTCCTCATCTTGGCGGTTCCCAGATGACTCATCAACCTGCCTGACCCCCCCCCCCAGCCTGCTTAACTTTGGCAACATCCCTGTTCAAAGGTGTCATTTTTCTCCTTAACGAACCCCTTTTCTAGCTCATTTGAACTGTTTTCCCGCTCTGCCCCCCTTGGACTCGCGAGGCACATATACTTGACTCTGCTAATGCAGCCTCAGATCATCCCCTTGGCAGCCGCGTACATCTGGCTCAAATTGAGCCTGTGGCCAGCGAGGAGCTCCAGATCCACTTGCCAGCAACTGCCGTCTGGCCAAGTCTCCCCACTCCCAGACTTAACTAATTGATGCCAGAATCCACATCAATCCCTGGTAAATATTATTCTCTTATTCCTCCCGATCCTTCATTTGATGTTATAGAGACCGTTGTGAATCTTGACCCTAACGTACTCATTTTTTGTCCCCTACAAGTTTCCTCTCTCTACCTCAATTTTTCAGTCCTGAGCCAAAATGATATCCAGACTAGACCAAAGATAGTGCCCTATTATCAACATCGAAGCTCTATTATCAACATCAAATATACTGAAAATATGCCGCAAGCATTTTATGATCTTATTCCTGGAACAGGAAGGGTGGCTGCCCAAATACCTCGAATATTTTTGATGTTTAATTTTCATAAGAAAAGATCCAGTGTGATTATAATCTAGGCCATCAAGATACGGGAAAACCAGCACGATGCTATACCCATGAAACTAATGCAAAACTAAAATTTAAAATAAAGAATCTGGGAAACCCTTGGAAGTCTTTCATTGAGATGGATCATAGTCAGCACTTACTAGGATTACGGAATTCACTTCTCACATCAACCCAGAGGTGTTCGCACTCGCATTTTATAGCTGTGTAACCAAAATGCCAAAGAAGTGATAGTACCGAGATCGAAAGGCGAGCTGTGGGCTCACGGCCTAAGTGCTTAATCCCAGTACCACAGGTGGGCCATTTTTTTTTTTTTCTGTAAAGAGCAAGATAGTAAATATTTAAGCCTTTGGGACCCTACCATCTCTGCCCTTGTAGAGTGAAAGCAACCATAGACAATACAGAAGCAAATGGGTGTGGCTGTATTCAAATAAAACTTCATTTACAATAACAGGTGGTGTGCCCTATCTGGCCCGCAGGCTGTAGTTGGCCAAGTACAATCCTGGGGTCCTAGCATTCTGCAGTTCTCGAGTGCCATTCCTCCCCAATCCACATGGCAGGATTGTAAGCAACTCAGACATGAACTTTAAGTTACAAAATGAGACGTAAACTTGGCCCGTGATCACCACTTGCTGACCCATCCTTAACCATCGTGCCTTCTGATTTGGTAGGTTAGTTTATTTCACTAAAGGACCCTCCCAACTCTGACCTCTGCTCTCCTTCTCTCCCAGTTTCATGAGACTTCTATCCATTCCATTGTCATAATCCTCATGGATTTTCATCTCCCTCCCCACCCCACACTGATATCCTGCCTAGACAGTGGGAGTTTTCTGCTCGAAAAAGCCGTCACAGTGTCTACCAATAGCATTTTCCTTTGGACCCCAGCAATTCTATGTAAGTGAGGCTGTCTCTCTCTAATAAGTTCAGCCAAACAATGCATATTAAGTCTATTCACGTAGACACTGTAGTAGACAAGAAAGAAACAATCCAAATAGCCAGCAACAGAGAACTGCTTAAATTAATGTATGATCATAGAGTAGGATATTTTACAGCTGTGAGAAAGGAGGAAGACGTGCCCTGGCCAGGTGGCTCTTTGGTTGAAGCATCATCCCTACACCGAAAGGTTGCTGATTTAGTTGCTGGTTCGATACCCGGTCATGGCGTACATCTAGGTTGTGGGTTTGACTCAGGTCATGGTATGTGCAAGAGGCAGCCGTCTCTCTCCCTCTCTCTCTCTCTCTCCCCCTCTCTCCCCGCCCCACCCCTCTCTCTCTCTCTCTCCCTCCCTCTCCTTCCTCCTTGTCTCTCTTTCTAAAATCCACATGTCCTTGGGGGAGGATTAAAAAAAGAAGAAGAAAGGAAAAGAAGGAAGACATTCTCTTTGCTGTAATGCAAAATGTTATCAGGAGAAATGAAGTGAAAAAAAGCAAGATGCTGAAGAGAATACACAGTATGCAAGAGGCAAGAGTTTGTCTTAAGGAAGTAAAAGGTTGAAGAAGAAAATGTGCTTCGCATACAAAAGAAAACTCTGAAAGGACACCCAGGAAACTAATAAAAGGGATCTATGGAAATACAATGGGTCGGATGGAAACAAGAATGTCTTCTGACTGTATTCCTTTTTGCAATGTTTTCTTCACAAACTATGCGAATGCATTAACCATTCAAAGCTTGATTTTACAAAAAAAAAAAAGCTATCAAAGTATTTAGCACAATGACTATTGTCTCTAAGAAAATACTGCTACTAGATGTTAAAACAGTCTTTTTATTTCTCCACACTATGTAAAAATTAGATGAAAAAAGCTAAGTAATTGACTTTGAACAGTATCTTCTGCTCAGAGTATAAAGTGGGCTGCTTGTGGAAGCTCACAGACATGGTCAACAAGGAAAAGACCCAGGTAGCATTGTCGCTGAATTTCCTTTCAACTAATATTTTTAAATTTGTTTCGTTACAGTTGACATCCAATACTATTTATATCAGATCCAGGTGTACAGCATAGTGATTAGACATTTATACAACCCACAAAGTGATCAACCCAATAAGTCCAGTACCCTCCCTGGCACCGTACGTAGTTATTACAGCATGTTTAACGATAGCATTATCTGCTAATGGGTGGCCAAGACACTGAACTTGGATCTCAGACCGACCTGGGTGGACTCCAGCTCCAGCTCCTGTTGGCCACTCACCCTGTGCTAGCAGGTCCCGTCAACTCCGGAGCTGCAGCGGCTCCGCATCATGCAGACGAAGCCCCTACCGCACAGGGTCGCTCATGCAGTCCTGCAACACGTAATCCGTTCACTGCTAACGAGGGGCCAGGCTGGGACGAGGCCTTAAATTCTAGAGCAACGTTTCTCGACAGGGAGCAACCGTGCCCTCTGGAAGACACGCGGCAATGTCCGGAGACATTTTTAGTTGTCACGACTCGGCGGGGTGAGGGAAGATGCAACCAGCACCCAGTGGGTTGTGACTAAAAACCAGGGATGCGGTTAAAACCCTGCCGCGCCCAGCCCGGCCCTCGTGGCAAAAAGTTACCCGCCCGGGTGTCAAGTGCTGAGGCTGAGAGCTCCGGCTAGAAGGGAAAAGAAAGAACAAAGTCAGAATAAACAAATGAAAGCTTATTTGAGCTATTGCTCCGTGTTCCAAGGCCAATACAGCCAAGAGAGCAGGACAGAGTGACCTGGCCGAGCCGTTCGAGCTGGGGCGGGGGCGGGGTGCTGGGGAAGGCTCTCTTGAAAAGCCGTTGTGGCAAGCGAGTAGCGCACAGCAGCTCGTAAAACAGAACGCCATTAACCAAGAGGAGTTTTCAGACTTCCACTTGAAAATTAAAATTTCGTGAAAACCAAATGTACAGATGCAACTTGAAAGGTGCGATTCTCCCCAGTTTGCCTGACGTAGTGATGGACGAGGGTGAGCTGGCGATTTTGACTTTGAAAGTTCTGGGTGAAGAAAACCAAGGAGGAAGACCAGGGGAAATGAGAAATCTAAAAATGCAGCAATAATTCCGAATCGGGGCCAGTTACAAGGGCCAGTTGATGTACCGAAGTTCTTCGACGGGAGGATATCGGAAAGCCCAGGAAGTGTTTCAAATAAGAAGAGGATATTCTGAAAAACACGTGTCTCGGTTGGAGAGCCCGGTGCCGGTGTAAACAGCCGATCCGCGGCCCCATGGACAATTGAAGACCCAGGTCAAACGAGGCATTAACTGGAGCCTTTGCCAAGACACTTACAAGTGGCTGTTTGAAGACTTTTAAACATAGGGGATATTGTTTATAAAACGTAATCTGATCATCCAAGCAAAAATGACACAAATTCCATGGCAACAGCAGAGATTAAAGAAGTGTTTCAAGGACAAAAATCCCTTATCTAGCACCCTTCTTGTAAATTTACTCACCAAATAAGAGCTTTCAGGAAAAACGTTAGGGGGTCAAGATGATGTGCTCCGTGGAGAAAGACTTTCAGAATCCCACTTAGAAACTGATGCCTAAACACCACGAAAACCACGGGATTAAAAGGATTGTTAGACTTTATTGTATTTTGTGCAGAGCCAAAAAATAATAGTATGGCAATCATAAGAGCAGCTATGGTTTACTGAGCTAAGTGCGTTATGTGCATTAACTCTAATGTTTGAGTGGATTTATCATCTTCCCTTTGTAGGTAAAGGAAACAGAGTCCAGAGAGGTCACTGACTTGCCTAAGGACACACAGCTATGGACCACTGTCCAGGCTTCTGACCCTGGTACATCACTCTCTCAATCATGCTCCTCATCACCTCTTGAGCAAACGACCCAGGGCCCCTCTGCATGTGGGAGAAAACACATAAATACCACTTTCAGAGACCAATAATAACAACTAGACTTAATTGAATGGGTCCTTCTATCAGTTTCATTCTACAGCTAAGGGACATAAGGGTCCGATAGGTTCAGTAACTTTTCCAAGGTCACACAGCCTTGGACTAACAGAGGATTTGAAAACCTGTGGTCTGACTGCAGAATGTACAGGCTTAGCCAACACCCTGCGGTGAAGCAAGTGGGAAAGGAATCCCAGGTAGACACAGGGGTGTGATAGAAATTTAGACACAGTCCCAATATAGTCTGTCTGCATCCTGTGCTCGTTTATTTTCAAAGCAAGTGTCAAAATGGTACTTAAATTATTATTCGTGGAATTATTTGTTCAGTGCATGTCTCCATTGAATTATGTGGACAACACTCACTCTCTTAGGCCTGGTAGCTGTAGCAGGGTCTCCACACAGACAAGGCTCCATCGACACCATTTGTGTTGCTTTTTTGCTTTTCGGTTTGAGTGAAGGAAGCAAAAATTGGAAAGATGAACAGGAAGTGCAGAGAGCCACTGAATCAGGGCCTTAGGAATCACCATCCCCAACTGGACAGCAGGCATACATACTTTTTGCTTCCAAAATCTGGTCTCATTCTCTCTACCAGGACTTTAATTCTAGCTAGGTTGTGAGTACTAGGTCAAAAATTATTCTGCATGACTCCTCCCCCAAAAAAGGAAACAAAAAATGTCCACATGACCACCTCTCACACACACAACTGCAACCTTGACCATCACTAGGTGTATTTAGGATAAGAGCAAAATTTTGAGCTTCTCAGCGAGTGACATCTTGGAAGTGTCATTCCTTTTACCAGTACCGGGGACATGATTCTTGTTGGCTGGGGTGAAAGGGCATTCTGTCATGGGTCACTGTCATATTCTGATTCTCATTGACCCCACTTTCCCTCTGGTTCCTCGCATCTCTGCAGCATCCTTAGTCACTTCCACCGAGAGTGACCACGTAGAATGGCCAAAACCAGCACAATGGAAGAGAGCTGTCCCCAGGAACCCTACTTGGCCGTGGGAGATGATATTGCCTAGTGGTTAATGCTAGGCAGCAGAAAGACCTAGGATTTGAAGCTCAAAGCTTCTAGCTGGCTCCCTAATGAGGAAACGTACACTTCTTCCCTCCGCCACGTTAAAAAACGAAATGTAGGTGGAGGCCAGCCCACATGGATGCACCTGGTGGATCCTGGTGGGATTAGGTTCCTGGGTTTTCTCATCAAATACACCCAGCTTCAAAATCTGGCTCCGCCACTTCACAAATTCGGGCAGCTCCTGCGCCTCTCTGAGCCTGGTCCGTATGGGAACGTGAACAGGAGGACCTCCGCAGACGGCTGGAACAAAGATTAAATGCGATAAAGGGTAGAAAGCTTTCAGTACGCTGGTTGTTTTTTTTTTTTTTTTTAAGTGCTTGATAAGTGATTGCTGTTATTAAGGTTATCATTATTAACCACCATTCATTTATAGAAAGAGGCTTCCAAACTTTACACAGAGCAGGAATCTTCACGTTCTTCTCATGTTTTTTCTTCCCCAAAAGGAAATGGAAATCTGCGGCCAGGACAAAAGTGCTGGCGCTGCTCCAAGCTGGTACAATCGTTTACTTTTTAGGTCACTGTGTTTATACTGGGGTGAAACTGGTGTGTCTGTTAAAGCCGAAGGCAAAGAGAAGCGCAGCTCAGACATTCCAAATGGAATCCTCCATTTTCGGGTGGTTTTTTTTTTTTTTTAAGTGCATTTCATTGCTCTTCCCTCAGCCCATCCGCCTAGTGATCGTCTGTATTTTTCAGGTACGTTTCTTCCATATAAATACCACCCAGCCCACTTTTTGTAAGCACGAAGATGAAGTGGACAAAGACAAATTCAATTAAGCTGCAGGCTCTGGGGATCCGCAGCAATTTTTCTTGAGGAACTGAATTCAAGCATCTCGGGGGTGGGGACGTGTGTGCTGCGTGCTTCTGAATGGTAAGGAGGCAGAACTCTGAGGATAAATCACGAGACAAACTGAGCCCTCCTCCATTAATCTTTTATTCAGAAACAGGCACTGTTTTAAGGGGAAATTAAAGGCAATCAATAAGCAGGCTTGCCTGAGCAGCTTTCTGAGCTTGAGATGCAAATATTATTCCAAATTCAAGATTCCAAAGTGATTTCTCCATTGATATGTTAATAGCCTCCTCGTGTTTCTATGACCTCAAATCCTGGCAGGGCATGAAGCTATACTTACAGGAAACAAAAGGAAAGCCCGTCGTAGAATAAACATTTGCTAAGTGGACTTTGGCTCTGAACCCCAACTTGTTATGTGCTAAGGACGGAATTCTCTGTGAGCCAGGTACAGAGGCACTGAACGTGTCAAATAGTAATGTTTAAAGAGGTGCCACGGCTGATTCTTTCTCTCGCGTCTCCAGACATTCCAGCCCCCCTCTCGCAGGGTACAAGACAGGAAATGTTTTGGTGCTCTGGTCCCCGATAAAGGCAACCCTTGGCAACCGGAAATGAGCAAAATTCAGTTGCCCATCTGTCAAAGGTGAGCGCAACCAAATGTCAGTCACTTATTTGCAAATTCAGAGTACAAACAAATTCAGAGAATATTTACTTAGCGCCTATAAATAGCACCTATTGTACACAAGAGAGTGGGCTAGTTTACCAGGGATACGCAATCAAATATGTTTGATGAGGAGTTTGTATTTTTAGATGGGCAATAAACAATTTAAAAACTAAAGATAAATCAGGTTATGTGGAGTGTTGTAAAACAAAACGAGTTGATGAAAATGAGAATAACTGAGGTGGTTAGAGAAAGTCCTCTCTGAAGAAATAGAGTACGTTCAGAAATTTAAAGAGGCCAGGCCAGCGATGGGTAGCCGGAAGTCCAAGCAGAGGGACAGGAAGTGCAAAGGTCCTGAGGTAGGAGCGGTTTGTGTTTGAGAACCAGAATGTTGCCCGGTGTAGCTGGACTGTGGTGAGTGAGATTATGTCTTACCACCAAGAAGGAGCCAGATCATGCAGGGTGCTGTAGTTAACAACGCTTGGGGGGAGGGGGGTGTAATATTCAAAAACGATGTCTTCCCATCAGGAGAGGTACATACCCAAAAGGATCTCAAAGGTTGACCACATATACATTTTCAAAGGGTATGGCACACTAATAGTTATTAATTTACTATCATTAATTTACTACTTCTTATATACATTAAATTCTAGAACCACATGCATTGCCTCAGTATCCATCAAAGTCCAGGTTCCTAGCGTATTAGCTTTTTAAGATCTAAATTCAAATAACAACGGACCTGCCCTGGCTGGTGTAGCTCAGTGGACTGAGCGCGGGCCTGCGAACCAGAGGATCGCGGTTCGATTCCCAGTCAGGGCACATGCCTGGGTTGCAGGCCAGTTCCCGGCAGGGGACACATGAGAGGCAACCATACATTGATGTTTCTCTCCCTCTCCCTCTCTCCTACCCTTCCCCTCTAAAGATAAATAAATAAAATAAAATAAAAATGGTGAAAAGGGTAGTTTTAAAAAATAAAAATAAAAATAACAACGGACCTAATATGTCATGTCTCTTATCTTTGACGTGAAAGGTGCTTGTAAAATTTTCCAGGAACACCTTTCCAAGTAAACTAGTTATCTACTGACAATGTGAGGCTCAATCTGTCATAAAACTGATCTTCCAGTCGGAGTCTACCTTTTTTAAAAAAGTTTCCTAAAACATACAGTAGGTGCAGTAGGCAGCCTCTGAGATGGACCCCAACGGACATCCTGATATTTCTGTCCTTGTGGACCCCACCCCCCGCCATCGTGTCAGGATTAGTTGTGTGACCAACAGAATATGCGGAAGTGACATGATATGATTTAGCTTATCAAAGACTTGGCAGCAAATCATGGAGCACAGCCATCTCCAAAGTTGCTGCCACCCTTTTGACTTGGGGATATGTCCTCGGATTTCCGGAATGGCCCGTCTTTAGCAGGTGACAACAGAAAATCATTGGCTCTATCCATGGAGGAGGCACCTCGAGATTCCTAGCTCATCCCAAGGGAAGAAGATGCTGGAGGTGGAGACAGACCGACCTTTCATGTGCTCTTGTTACGGATGGTTTTATAATTCTAAATAATATCAATGTCGAGAAAACTTGAAGGCAGAATAATTGAGGAGCTAATTGTTATTGGACTCTTTCCTTCCTGGCTGTGTAGCTGTGGCAATTACTACTCTGTAAGCGGCAGGTTCCGTTCCTATGAAATGGGAATGAATTAATATCTATTTCATCTGGTTATTTGATCACGATATGCATTGGTCTGTGGGAAGCACTTGGCGCTGCGTTTGGCACGGGACCTACAGCATACGTGTCTTTGCGAATATTAAGAGCACGTGGCAAGTGAGTGTTTCAGGCGGCGTGCTGAGTTAGGCGTGATGCTGGTTCCCATTTACAGGGAGGACGCTAAAGCAGCTGAGCCGCCGTCACACGGCTTGTGAGGGTGGGAGCTGGGGCGCAGAGCCACGACTTCCGATCGAGGAGCCTTTGTTAGTTGTGATTACATCTTGCGTGGGACGGTTGGATCCAAACATGTCTTGACCTATAAATTCACACACAGAAAAACTAGTTTTCAAGGATATTTTATGAAACTTTTGTAGGGATAGATAGGAGTGTTTTGTTCTAATTAGTTTTGGTTCTGTTCTATTCATCTGTGTATCCTTCCTTCCTTCCTTTTCTCCTTTCCCCTCTCTTTCTCTTTCCTTCACAGTAATAAGGATATATAATATAACTGTTTTTTAAACAATAAATTTTAAATGTACCATGTGGCTTGTCCACAGGGGACATTTGACAAGGTCTGGGACATTTTTGGTTGTCACAGTTGTGGGGGAAGACAGTACTACTGGCATCTAATATGCAGAGGCCTAAGATGCTGCTAAATGTTTTACAGCCCTGACCAGTGTGGCTCAGTGGGTTGGGCACAGTCCCGCAAAGCGAAAGGTCACTGGTTCGATTCTCAGTCAGGACACATGCCTGGGTTGTGGCCCAGGCCCCAGTTGGGGCACATATGAGAGGCAACCAGTTGATGTTTCTCTCTCACATCGATGCTTCTCTCCCTCTCTTTCTCCCTCCCTTGCCCTCTCTCTAAAACTGACTAAATAAATAAATAGAGACCCTTTAAGTGTCTTACAGTACACAGGACAGTCCGCACCACAAAGGACTGTGTGTCCCAGAATGTCACCAGAAGCCCGGCCCTGGAGCAAGGCCTCCTCCGTATGGGGCAGGCACCCTGCGAGGGCTTCTCCGCTGCTGCACTGCGGGGCCTGTGCCCACTCTCCTCCCTCCTGAGGTCGTGGGAAGAGGTGCTCTGGGACTGTGGCACCGGGGCCCAGGCTAAGGACTGGGAAGGGTGTGACGGAAAAGGAAACAAATAGACGTGTCTGTTGAGGGCTTACTCACACCAGGCTCTGGACTAACTTCCTTAGTCGATGCTATCAATTACAAGTTGATTTATCAATTGCCCTCAGAGCAACCCTGCAAAATAGGTGCCATTTTTACATCCATGTTGCAAATGAGGAAACCGAGGCTCAGGGAGGTTAAGTAATTTTCCCAAGGTCACACACAGCAAGAAATTGGGAATGTAGGGATTCAAACACAGGCTTCTGAGTTGTTGTTTTTCTAAAATCCTCACACGGAATTGAACCTGCAACCTAGGTATGTGTCCTGAGCATGGATCAAACCCACAACCTTTTGATGTACTGGATGATGCTCCAGCCAACTGAGCAACCCAGCCAGGATGTGAAATCCTAATTTTCTCTTGATGAATGTCCCATGAAAATCCCCAAGTTTTCCCCTCTGAAGAGCTCCAGAACGGGCTCTCTTGCCGCTCACAGGGATTGATTCGGGTCCAGTGGGCTCCAGCAGGACACAATGTGTTCCAATTGCTGTGCTCAGATTGTTTAGCCAATTACACCGAGGCCAAGTGGTGCCAGTGCATGAATTTCTGTTGCAAAATATTGGATCACGGGCCAGGCTATTTATTTCCCCTTAAGCCAAGTCTTTTGTTTCCCTGCCAAAGCCATCAGTCCACAGAGGTCCCCGCTGTGAGGATACACAAGTGACAGGGAAATACAGAGTCACTGGAAACTGAGTGTAGAAAGCCTACCTGCTTTTTTCCCTATTTTTGACTCTTGTGTCCCATTTTTAGAAACCATGTAAATCATAGGAAAATAGTTTCAAAGTCAGAGTTTATTTTTAATCCACGACCAAGGAAACACCACTTCGGGGAAGCCTTGAGGTTAGTAGTAAGTTCCGCTGAAATTGTTCCAGGCTCAGCGGAGCTCAGCACGGGTCACTGGGTCCAGAGCCGCAGCTCAGGTCAGACTCCCGGTCGTACCGGAGAGACTCAGTTATGTTCAGAGACTTAACGAAGGAAAGAAAGAGTCAAAAATGTTGCAAGGTTTTCAGCCACGAAGAATGACATGAAATAGGTTTCTGCGCCTTCCCCCAGCCCTGTGACAAATGCCAGCCACAAGCCCCCCGCAGAACCCTGAGCAGGCTGCTTCACTGAGGAATTTTCGGTTTTGAATAGTATTTGAATTCAGAACCACGAGAATCTGTCCCCTGCCTACCTTCCCACCCTTGGCTCCTCCTGGAACACCCTGACCTGGTCACACGCGCGTTCTCTCTGTCCCTGAAATATGCCTCGCTCCTTCCTGCGTCCAGCTTTTGCACTTGCTGTTCCCTTGGCCGACCTCCAGCGTGTTTTCCCAGATTGCTGACCCTTTCTCCTCCCTCAGGTCTCTGCCTGGCCTCCCCTCCGTGAGAATGGCCCCCACGATCCCCCGCTCCCACGCCTCATCGTCATCGCCCGGTTCACTTCTTTTGTGGCCCTTGTCAGCTCCTGACCCCCTCCCGTCCACTCGTTCATGGGGCTGTCTTAATGATCATACAGGGCGCTGTCACATGGTTATAGGATGGACTCAAAAATCCACAGAGCCGGCCTTCAGATCCCACTGGCCACCAAACCACTGCGGGACTTTTAAAAGATACTTAACGTTTTGGTTTCTTAGTTTCCTCATTTATAAAATGGGGAAGCGTTAAATGAGTTAGTATATTTCTAAAGAGCTTAGGATCCCACCCAGGGTGTACTACCGAGATACCATATCAAGGCTGTGATATATGGTTACATTCAGGTAACTTACTAACTGTACGCATAATAAATGTAACCGACATTCTATTCAATTCTGTACTGACTTACAAATTAATTAACTTTTTATGTATTAGTGCTTTCTTAGCTCCCCTACTAGAAACGCCCTGGATACATAACATAGTACCTGGCATGCTGTAGGCGCCTAATAATTATTGTTGAATGGATAGATGGATGGATGGATGGATGGATGAATGGCATATGCTTCCTTTTATCGAGTGTGATAATAATACCCCCAACAGGGGGTAGTGGAATCCAATCACAGAGGATTAGTGGAATTTGAATAGAAACTCTTGAAAGATGATATTTTGGTGCATTATCTAGAAAGTCGGATGCCTCCGTGAGGACGTCCCAAGGAGCTCTTCGCGATAGGAACAAAGCAGTTTGCAGCGCGCATGCGCGGGTGCCCACCAGGTGACTTGGTCAGGAACAAAGCAGTTTGCAGCGCGCGTGCGCGGGTTCCCGCCAGGTGACTTGGTCAGGAACAAAGCAGTTTGCAGCGCGCATGCGCGGGTGCCCGCCAGGTGACTTCGTCGCTAAATGACCCAGCATCGCACAGGAGTGGCGTCACTGTTACTCCCTGGAGCATCGGAAAGCGATAACCTAATTCCTTTCATTTTTGAGCCTGGGTTTATTTGGGTTGGGCGAGCATTTTGAAGCAAACTTAAAATGTGAAATAGAAGACTTCAACGGGAAGCTGCTAAAAATAGCTCAGTGGGGCGATTCTTCCCAGCGACCACTGTCAGCCGTATTCCTACTGGTCAACCTTAGGCGGGAGCCAGGCAGAGGTGGGGAGGCTCTTCTTCCAAGGAATGCGGGAGGATACTCCGCACACGGCTCGGATCAACCCTCCGGGCACCATCGCCTTGAATAACGTCAGTTTATACAGAATGTTCTCGTGTTCTTACCTTTGACCTGGGCAGGCAGCGGTTTCGAGATATCGGTTTAGCTTTACATTTTTCACGATTCTCCCGCATTTTGTCGGTATTGTTTCAACAAGTCTCCTAGGAAAGCACTCACGCGGGGGACGTGGAGCCACTGCCCCCTGGGTCCAGGACCACTGCCCCCACCTCCAACCACTACACAGCAATGCTCCCTACCTCCCGTATTTGCCTTGTGTGACGCCAGGGCTCATATTCGTGCGCTTACTTGTCTCTAACAAGAGAGACAAGTGGATGAGCCACATTTTTAAAAACAATGCTGTCGGTGAAGAAATGGAGGCTCCGCGCCTTGACCAGGTCCACGTAGCTGGCAAGTGGCAGAGCCCAAGGTCACAAGCCAAGTGTGTTCGACCCCAAATCCTGCCCTCTTCATCACCGCAGATCGGGTGTTCTAGAAGTGAGCCTTTGAATAAACTCTTCTATTTAATTCATCAAATACATATCGAGCAGCCACCATGCACCAAGCACTTCCTGAGGAACTGGACCCAGCTGTTAAGGAGGAGAGATGAGGAGACAGTTGAGAAGCAGAGAGACAAGGAAGTATGTTGGTGGGAAGTTCTGTGAGGAAGAAGACAGTGGAGTGAGGAAATGGCGGGGCAGGGAGGGAGAGTGAGCTGTATTTTAGATCAGAGAGTATTTAGATCAGAGGGAAGCCTTTCTGATAAGGGAATACTGGAGTAGAGACAAAATAAAGGGTTGGGTGAAGCTAAACACCCAGCTGGGAGGGAGCATTCCAGGCAAGGGAACGAGACTGGCCGGACAGTGCTGAGACCGCAGGGCCCCTGGCCTGGCGAAAGAACAGTGGCGGAGGAGGTGGAGGAGGGAGGAGGTGATGTCGGAGATGATTTCTGTTATTTAATGGTACATTTCTTTTTTATAAAATTGACCCATTCTACTGGTCCCATCATACAAAGGCATCAGTTAGAAGCCTTTTGGCTTCGAGTAGCAGACGATCCAGTTCAAAATACTTGAACAGTAAGGAATGATATCACCTCACCTGAAAAAGAAGTCTGGGGGGAAAGTAGCTCTAACTCATTCAGCAGCTCAGTGGCCTCCTGAATAACATGGGGGTTTCCCCCCATCTTTCCATTATGCCAACCCCAGCCTAGCTCCCCTCGTGCCTGCAACATCACTGCAGAACTCCAGCCATCACAGCTTCACCCAACAACAGCCAGAGGCAGAAAAATAACTCTTCAGCTCCTTGTGTCTTTCTTTAGGACGAAAGAACCTTTTCCCTAAGGCCCTTTGGCACCATTCATCACCAAAAATGATGTCACATACCAATACATTATCATCAATAACAGGAAAGGGATCCCCCTGAAAAACTTAAACTAATCCAAGTCCACCCCCTGGGGCAGGTGTCAATGTTCTCTGAAGCATATGCCACCCCGAGGAGGATAGAGAGCTCTTAGGAAAAAGGAAAGAGCTGTATGGTGATCGGTAGACACAGCTAGCTGCTCATTTAAATAACCTAGAATTATTCAGGGTGCCATTAAGCCCAGCTTTAAAAAAAGAAAGAAAAAGTGATCTCCCCAACTTCCTTGCGGAACTTTTTTTCTTGATAAACAGGCAAAGGGTCTGCCAGCTCGCACATCTGTAACCTTCTCCTTCTCTGTCCATAAGGATATGTCCCCATTCTTGCAAGGAGTGGTCATCATGGAATCATGAGTTGAAGGTGACGTGCAAAGGGCAGTGGGCAGGCAGGCAAAAGGAGATTGAGTCCTTAGTGACGTTCTTGGAATGCTCCAGCAGCCCTGGAATCTAAGACTTCGTATTATGTGACGGAAGAAAAATCCGGATTGGTTAACCCATCCTTAGGTAGTCCTCACTACTTGTAGCCAAGGCAACTTGTTGTTAGGCAACCAGCAATATCTGCTACATAGAGGAACCCGCATGTTTCATAAGAGGAAAGCTGGAAGTGACCCTTCCTAATCCACTTAGCTCAGCAGGGCTCAGTGGCGTGGGGGAAGGGTGGATCTCCTTCTCAATACACAAAAGCGTGTTTCCATATAGTGAGAAGGGAGCATGCCTCGTCCATGCCTTTCACTTACCAAATGAGCGCAGGGAGAGAGACATCCCTCTACTGGCTTCCCTCAGCCTTCCATGTCCAAACTAGACCTTGGCCTTTGACACATCCAAAAAAAAAAAAAAAGGAAATCAGAACCAAAATGCTAAGAGGAAAAAAGAGACGGTAATCCTTGACTCTTGACTTTTGAGCTTCCCAGAACCCTCCCTGCTCCTGGCAACGAAACAGTTAAAGATGCCAGCCAGTCCTCTGCCCTGAGCTTCTTCCTGGACAGAAGCTCACTCGTGTGCGCGTCTGGAACTGAACTTCACACTCAGTGTGTGGTTGGAGAAAGCAAATTACGTCCCCTAGGAAGGCAGGAGAGACAACGCTGATCAATCACTTGGCGTGGGTTTGTTGAATATAGTTTCCTATGCAGTTAAACTTAAAGAATTAAAGGAGAATCAAACTAAAGGAGAATGAAACTTAAAGGAGAATCAGAAAACGCCCGTGCTGCACTTAGGTCTACATTCTGTTTAATAATCATCATCAACTCCTTAGTCCATTTAACATCTTTTTGAGCACTTACTATTTGCCATGGACGGTACGGCACGTTTTCTATGGAGTGTCCTCATTTACACCCGACAAGTCTATGAGAAAGGAGTTGTGGGCGTCCCCATTTTACAGCTGAGAAAACTAAGGCAGAGCATGAATAAGTACATCCCAGGTCACCCTGCTGTTAAGTGGCAGCTCTGAGAAGCACCTGTGGGCTCTCTGGTCTCCACACTGACGTGTTCCATCACACCCCCTGCGCGCCCATTCACACTCAGTGACAGCCAGTCCCCAAATTTACGGTGTCGACTCTGTTCGTTTCAATACAGCTCTCTCTCGAGACAGCAATCCAAGGAAGCAAGTTCATTGAGAACATAGCTTCATTGGAGAAGTTATTCAAACACCAGCATCGGTCAGTGGTAAAAACTGAAGACAGGATCTGTGGCTTAGAAAACACCAGCGCCTTTTCGGTGAGATATCGTCCGTAGCATCTCAAAATGGCTGTCTAAATGTTTGCTTCCCTTCTCCCAGGGAGTTGAAGGGCCAACGAGAGACACAATCTGTCCCGTGTCTGAGTTTGCCTCCTTCGTGCTTCCCATGTGTTTAAGCCTCACTGCAAGCCTCTGTCGGAGGTCAGCATCGTCATCCTGGTGGTTCCCATGGAAACGCAGAAACTCACAGACGGGAAGGACGCAGCCCAAAGTCTCCAGACTAGCATGGCGAGAACGCTGGCATCACCGCAACGTGGGCACCCACTGCAGAGAAATGAGCGTCCGCCAAAGTTCGGCCCTTCCTCCCCTTGCCCTGTGGGGGCACCCCAAAGAGGCAGCTCCTGCCCCGAGGGGGAGCCTCTTCCTAACCAGCACCTCGGTTCCAAGTGGGCTTAGTGTAAGGGGAGCACTGGAAAAACTGAGTTTATGGACGCGGAACCCTGCCTTCAGGACCATCACCCGCGTGAGGGTGGGGGCTGAGGCTTCCTTCATTACCGGTGGTGGACAAGTTTCTTAGCCTTGTTGTACTCTCAAGTGGGGATAGTAATCGTGTCTACCTTACAGGGCAGATGGGCCTAGCAAATGAATTAACGCTTACAAACTACCTATACCAGTGCCGGACATAAAGCTGTAAACGAGCTATGATTATTTGTTGTTAGTTTTATTGCCATTGTCCTGTTCACGTTACTTTGTGTGCGCCTGAAACTTATTACTGACCCACCACCACCGCTCGATTCCCCATTCGCATGGGAATCGAGTGGACGAGATTACTTTTATTTGTCTTTTCTTAAGCAAAAACCATTAGATCATCCATTTAGACATCTCGATCCCACCTTCTGAGTTACCGAGATAACGAAAAAAGACAAGTTCCACCCTTAAGACAATTTCGTGTCAGAGTTAAGCAGGGAAATGCGATTCAATCCCATTCCTCCGTCCCTGGCCCCGCCCCAAACCTGCTGTGTCACCATTGTTTTCCATTCCGTGATTCAGTGTTCCTTTCTGTAAATAAAGGCTCACACCCCTCTAGTAAAAGGGAGCCTGCTATTGTCTAGCATTATTATGTATGCCTGCAGAATCGGGACCCCTCCCACTCACGGCGACCTAGCCTGGTCCCCTACGCTCGACAGCTGTGCGGTCACCTTAGGTAATAAACGAAGTAAAAATAGACAAGTTCCTGGCCAGGCTTGCAAACGCTGCTGGTGTGTGCCTGATGACAAAGGTAACATTAGTCCCTTCCCCAAAGTCTGAAGTAGGTTTGTGGCGTGAGTCATGCTTAAGTAAACCTCTCCTTCGGATTTTATTGTGCTCTTGAGATTTTCCCAGAACCTTTAGCACAAGATGAGCCCTGGAGATGCCTAAACTCCCCCTAAATAAAACCTGAGAGAAACTGCACCTGCCTTCCGGGAAGACAGAGGGCAAGCAAAAAAAAAAAAAAAAGACCGGGGGAATCCTAACCGCTTCTGGCCAATTGTTTCCATGCATGAGTTAACCTCTTGTGTCTTTCTTTCCTCGTCTGTGATGTGAGGGCTGCTTATTCTGACAGCCTCCAGGTTGCCATGAGGAGCAAATAAGAAATAATAAGATAACAGTGCTTTGAGAGAGACAGTAATGAAATTTAACACCGGGGCCAAGCTTTCAAAGGACCTTTTCTTTTTCTCCTCTGATCAATGAAAACAAAGTTTCTCGCATGATGGTTATTTAATAGAAACACATAAAAGTGGGAGCAAATAGACATTTTCTAACACGTTTCCGTAAGCCTGAAAAACCTCGGGGATGCTGACACACTTGTGCCCATCACGGTAAAGTTAAAGACCCCAGCCCTGAGAAAATAATTGGCCCCCTTCACAAATCTTCATCAAGATCCGCCCATGCTGGTTATTTATTCTTTCTGTGCACGCAATTAAAGCTCCGGTAATTAAGTATGCTGTTCTCCTAAGAAAAGCCAGGGGCACGTTGGAAACCGGAAATGCTTCTCGACACCTGGCGGGCCACCGGCTGCCATGGCGTTAAATTTCTAGCGTTAAATTTCTAGCGTCCGTGCACCGTGCAAACCTGTTCCTCAGTTTCCCCATCATGGCCTCCTCTACTCCTCCTTCACTTCCTGCTTCCTCTTTCACCCCATTTGTAATGAATAAATTAAACAAAAGTGGCAGACAACCCAGGGAAACATAACCTGGAAGTAAGAAGGCTGGTTGATTGGTTTACAATAGATTAACCGTAAACCAAACATTTTTGTATACATAACCTGAAGGGTCCTCCAGAACTGTAGGCCTCTCTTAGTCCCTGGGAAAAGGCAGGTTTTCAAATGTGATTTTTCTCTTTAATATTCAAAGGTATGATTTGGTGCTTTAATCTAGTAGGATCTGTATTTTAAAAGATAGATTATAGCCCTGGCTGTTGTGGCTCAGTGGATCGAGTGCTGGCCTGCGAACCAAAGGGTCACTGGTTCGATTCCCAGTCAGGGCACATGCCTGGGTTGCAGGCTAGGTCCCTAGTTGGGGACATGTAAGAGGCAACCGATCAATGCACATCAGTGTCTCCCTCCCTCTCCTTCTCTCTCTCTTCTCCTTTCTCTAAAAGTAAATAAAGTCTTTAAAAAAAAAAAAAGATAGATTATAAAGACCGTCGGTCATTTGCAAGTTTCCTATTTCTTAAACAAAACCAAACCAGAACTGTACGTATAAAGGAAGTGTTAATAACTTTAAACAGACTACGAGAGAGGGAGAGACAGAGATGAGGGACTCGAGCACTTCCCTTTTGTTCAGCAGGAAGTTTCAATAACCGTTTTAAGTAATAATGGACCTCCCTGGGGGCAGGAGAGAACCCTAAATCAGCTTCCAAACAGGATTTAACTAGGAATCCCCCAAACCAGGAAGTCCTCTGGGTCTGGATTCTGCACCGCCCCGCCCCCCCCACCCTGCCCCCATTCTTAGAAGCTGAAGGACTTTTTGTTTATTATGAAGCTGATTCCTTGGGGGAGGGGAGGGATTGCTGTTGGTTTATTTACTTGTTCTTGCAAGTTAATTTTGTTTCTAGTGACTTACATAGATCACACAAGCAATGTGATTGAATAGGAAGCTGCGCTTCTCTGTCTCTGGGACCACACCACCTCCTGCTTCTCTTTTACTTCCTGTGTTAATGGGGAGAGTGTTTTCTTACCCTTTTTCTGTATTTTCACACATCCACGCACACACGTAGCTGCATGCCTTCTTTTTCAACAGGGAGGGAAGCGCACGTATCCACCCATCTGCAGCTGTGCTTCAGGCAACACCAGCGGCCCTTGGCCAACCCGTGGTCTACCTCAGTCCTCCGAACCTTTTCGAAGACATCCTTGCCCACTTAAAACCATGCTGGTTTTCCACGGCTTTCTGGAAGCCACTCCATACCTTGTCCAGAAACCTTTCAGGCACATGAGGAAGGGCTCGCTTCCCCTCCCGACTGGAGAAAAGAGTACCTTCACGTTTGCAGAAACGGGGTTACTGTCCCCCATCACCCCATTCTAGGCTGGTCCCCAGCAGACAAAGCGCACTTTTCCCGTTAGCCGTGGCTTTGAGTTTTCAGGAGCAGAGCAGCTCCCAAAGCCAGAGGGAGACGATGCCCCTCATGTTTCACAAGGGGCTGTGTCCTGACGGAGGCGGGGGTTCACCTACCATGACAAACGGCCCAGCTCACTCCTGCCAGGCCGGGGGAGCATCTGTTTTCTTTCCCCGGCCTGGCTACTGGTGGGCTCTGTCACCTGATTCAGAAAGATGAGGCAGCTGGAAGCGACAGTCGGCCACAGAGCTCCAGGAAATGTAATCGCACGTGGCCCTTCTCTCTGTGTGCACGTGCACATGTGTGTACATGTGTGGTGCGCATGTGTGTGCAGGTGTACACGTGTGTGATGCACACGTGTGTTTTCCGTGCAGCTTTACTGCCAGAGAAAGGGGGAAGGCAGGGCCCAGTCTGCTTCATTTCCCCTCGATTGGACCCGTCCTCGGGCCCACAGCCCTCCCTACGACAGCCTAGCGGTTACAGACGCAACTCAGGGACCCGATTCCCTGATCCAAGTCTGGGCTCCGCCTCTCACGCACACTCATTTCAAAATCTCTTATCAAAACCTTAATGGCCAAATATGCTTTGGAATTCAGAATTTTCCGACTTTAGAAATGTGATGTGTTTTATCATCATCATCATCATTATTATTATTATCCAAGTGCTCAAATTCAAGTGCAGGAGACAACTAACTAACCACCTAATGAAACAAGCACCCCCTCTGATTGTGAGAGGTACTAGCACGGTGCCCAGGGAGGCAGGAGCAGCCTTGCAAAAGGGAGTCAGAGAAGCTTCTAGAAGGTCGGCAGGAACAGGGCCCCTGGGTCAAGGAAGAGGCGGTAACACAGGGAGAAACAAGAACTATGATGGATTCTGTCTGGGGTGTAGATGAGGGAGGCTTTGGCAGCCGTTTGGGGCCAGATAATTCTCTGCCGTGTGGGGCAGGGGTGGGGTGCTGATGGAGGGGAGGGGGCCGTCCTGGACACTGTAGCATGTGTAGCAGCATCTCTGGCCTCCACCTGCTAGATGACAGTGGCACCCTCCCTCCATTGTGACAACCAAAAACATCTTCAGGTGTTGCCATTGTGCCTGGGGGTGAGGGCAGTGCAAAATCATCCCCTAGCCACCCCAGGTGAGAACACTGGGCAGCTGAGCTGGTCTTGTCCCTGACTCCCAGCCGATCCAAGGCCGGATCTTAGTGACACAGAGCTCCCATGTTCATCCGCATGCCAGGTGCCGAACGATGGGCCTTACGGGTGTTACCCCCAAAATCGTTCCTTCTGGTGAGCCTCGGGCAGGCCGGGCCCAGCTGCGCTTCTCAGCCAGGCACGGAGTTTGGGCCTGATCCTCACAGCAGCGGGAAGCTCCGAAGGCTTTAAGCCAGTTACACCGTAGAGAAAGCGCAAAGCTATCCCTGGGCCTTGGAGACCAAGGCTTAAAACAGGGCTCAGCACAGAGTCTGTGCTCGGTCCATGTCCCTTACAGGAAGAGCGCAGGTGGGAGGTGAGTTAGGGCTGGAGGAACCCCGCTAAGGGAACATCGTGCCTCCAAACGCAGCAACGGAAACAAAGAAAGAAAACAAAGAAGCTAGAAGTTTAAATATAGAGACACTGAAAATGCGCAAGGAGAACTAAAGAGTTCTCACATGATATTCTTGAGACCAGGGTTTCTCCGGTGTGGGGGGGGGGGCAGCAGCATCGTATCCCCTGGGAGCTGGTCACGAATGCAGAGTCTCAGGCCCACTCCACAACTGCTGAGTCAGAACACTCTGGCCCACTTCTTCCTCCTGCAGAACAAGGCTTCGCATTGCGAATGGTCAGTGAGCCCCCTACTTAAAGTTTTACAGCTCCCCTGAAAGCTGGGTCGCATTATCTCCATTTCACGGATGAGGAAACTGAGGCTCAGGGAGTTCAAGTCTCTGATCCCGTATCAGCCGCTTTGTAAGTCCTAGAATAAAATGTTAGACTCGAGCCTTCAGAATCCCAGGCCGACACTTAGTCATATATGGGTGTGTGTGTGTGTGTGTGTGTGTGTGTGTATTTTTTTTTTTCCCTCTGCGGGAAATCGTTTACCTCTTACAAAAACCTCCAGGAAGGGAGGCCTGACATTGCCCTAAGTCAGAAGTCCTCAAACGTTCTGGGGTCAGGACCCCTGCACACTCTTCCAAATCACTGATGACCCCAAAAGGCTTTTACTTCAGTGAGATGTATTTACATTCGCCTACTGAATATGACATCTGAGGAATTTCTGAATTGCTCGTTAATTCATTCAACAGTAACATGCCTCTTACACGCAGCCGTAGTCACAGGGTCGCTTTTCCGTGGGACGGTTGCCAATCACACATCATGCAATCAATCTCTGGGAAACTCACTGGTCGTGAGTTTCGCTTCCACGGCGTTTGTGAGGAATGAGAGGGGGAAAAGTGAATAGACTGCGTCCAGCCCTGTAAAATGGTTTGATGTCATGAATACACTGCAAGGGTCCCAGGGACCCCTAGAGGGCCCTCCCCTGCCATAGGCCATGTGCCAAGGCTAGCAAACCCATCGGGAATTCTGGAGCAGAAAAAAAAAACACAGACATGCTCTCAGGCCTATGGGGAGCCTAGGCTTTTATATCAAAATCTCCAAAGTTCATTGCCTAAGGGACGCCAAAGTTCTGTGCATCTCTGATTGGAAACTCTCTTTTAAGTGTTGGTAATCATATTAGTTTCCTAGGGCTGCCATCAATGACCACAAACCGAGTTGCTTAAAACAGTAGAAATTTGTTCTCACGTACTTCTGGAGGCTAGAAGTTCAAAATCAAGATGTTGACAGGGTTGGTTCCTTCCGCAGGCCCTGAGGGAGGGCCTGTCTCAAGCCTCTGTCCCAGCTTCTGGTGGCTGCCAGCAATCCTTGCCTTGTGACCACCCCACTCCAATCTCTACCTCCACCCTTACATGGTATTTTCCTTTTGTTTCTTTGTGTCCAATTTCCCTCTTCTTGTAAGGACATCAGACGTGAGATCCGGGCCCAACCTAATCCAGTATGACCACACCTTACCTTGATACCATCTGCCAAGATCCTGCCTGGGGCAGCTGCCCCTGCCTGGCAGGTCCGAGGTCCCTTGTCCACACCCTAGCTACAAGCAAGGCCGGAAATCCATTAGAGACATTTTCAGTTTCTCTGGAGAAGAGTGGGCTTTGCTTTCTACCAAGAATCACAGGACCGATTCCCCGAGTTTCAGATTCAGATATAAGTGACTGAAAGAAGGATAAACATGCACTCCAGTTGATAAACTAGAACTTTTTCCGCTGGACACCTAAGTGCAAGAACTTTGATAACCAGCTTGTAAATCTAGCTCCCACACTGGCCAAAGACCGTGTTTCAATAGTTTCCCAATTTCCTCATTGAAATGTGAAACTGAACCTCTGATGGGTGCCCTTAAATTTCCAGAAAAGCCTAAGACTGAAGATGTACCCAAATGCCTGGGGTACATTACTTTAGTGTGGGTGGCACCGTTGCATAGTTGTCATCGTCACAGGCTCTGCCTGTGTCTTTAGGAGCGTAACTTTTACTCTCTAGGCCTGGGTCTTATCTGGAAGTTGGGCTAAAGATACAGGCAGAAAAGGCTAGGCTATCTCACATGCCAGCTTCCTTAATCCTCACGATCATTTTATTACTCCCCTTTTATACGTGAGGCCACATTTTACCTGAGGGGACACCTCGAATTAACCTACACCGTAGCCATAACGAGCATTCGCACCTTGACCTAGGTACACACAGACTAGACGGAAACCCAGCTTCCACGACAGCAGAGCCACGGAGAACGTTCTTACTGCTACGTGCTAAGTCTCCTTATCCCTGCCTTTCCCTGGTGGCATTGGAAAATTCCATAGGGCTGAGTTACCTCTCGGAATAAAAACTGGTATTACTTCTTAGGAGTTCTCTGAACAGTAACACCACCATGCTTTTTTCTTTTCTTTTCTTTTCTTTCTTTCTTTTTTTTTTTTTTTTTTTGAGTATCCACTCCCTGGCAGAATTGTAAACATATTACCCCTGTTCCTGCAACCAGGCCTGGAGTGGACACAGGTGTTACCTCTCCGTGAGAGTCTATACTTTAAAATACCTCCATACAATGCGTCCGGTAAACTGTCCGTGCGGTTAGTGCAAACGCAGCTATAGGGGTGGCCAGCTCGCTGGCGATCGAGAGCGCACGGCTGGGGGATAGTAAAGCACAGTGTTTCTGCGGACGGTGTGGCAGAAAAAACCACACTGCAGCAACAATGACGAGCGCTTCTTGCAGAAACAGGCTCTTCAAGGGTGAAGTCAGCGACTTGCTAACTAGCATGATGATATTAGAAATGCGTCGGCGTTGGTGCAATTGAAAGTATTCGGGATGCGCGCGTTGACTGGAATGTACTGTAAGATGTAATACCCCATCCTTCACCTCTGCCCTCCCTCCCGCCTCCCTAATTGGTCCTGGGTCCAGCCACTGGTGGAGGAGGTTCCGATTGCGACCCGCTGACCGGAGAGCACAGAGTCCTGCCTTTGGAATGTTGTTACACCTGCCTCAGGTGAGCCTTCCATTTAGGGCAGGGCCCGAGCTGCTGAACAAATGGAGTGCCAGGACGTCACCGAACTTCCAGAACAGGTTGTAGGAACTGTTTTGAGCCTGTTTGCTAAGGAATATTTGGCTCTCAGAGGGGCAGAATTTGGACTGAGGCTGGATTTCATGATAATCCGTGTAGCTAGGTTGTAGGAGAATAGTTCACGCTCACCTCTGCCAAAAACCACCTAAGAATTGTTCCACACCAAACCGGCGTGGATTGCAACAGCCTACCCGGTACCCATGGCTTCCTTCCTGAGAGAATCCTGATTGGTTCAGCTTTGGGTCAACAGTGTAGTCACGGATGAGCCAGGACCAGGAAATGAACCACGACTGATCTAAGCCAGAGGTTAGCAAACCATGGCCCAGAGGCAAAAGGCGGCCCACCACCTGCTTCTGTAAATAAAGTTTTATTGGCACACGGCCACGCCCACTCACTTCTGTGCTGTCTGGGACTGCTGCAATAGCACAGTTGAGTAGTTGCCAGAAATGACGTGGACCAGAAACCCTAAAATATTTACCATCTGGTGCTTTACAGAGAAAGTTTGTCACCCTCTGATCCAAAATAGTGCCAAAGTGTGTTCTAGGAACAGAAGCATAGGTGTCGCCTGGGAGCTCCTGAGAAATGCAGACTCTCAGGCCCCACCCCAGACCCACCCCAGAACCAGAATAACCAGGGGGTAAACTTCCTACAAAGGTGTGGGGGAATTCCATGACTTTCTTAGAGCAAACATCCTCATCTCTTGGGATGGGCACACCGCTGCCTGAAGTAAGTGCAGGTTCTGTTGGCAGAGAAGAAGAAGAAGAACTGTTGGGTGGGGAACCAACTGTCCTTCGGGTTCATGCTCCTGTGAGTATAGAATGTTTATGCACATAAACACAGTTCCCAATGCCGAGGGACTCTGAGGGGTAATGAACAGCTGTGGGGAGAGCTACAAAGATTCAGCTTGGTGCACGCGGCCATAGGCCAGTCCTGTTCTACCCCGAACTCTGAGTTTCTTAAGTGCGAAATAAGAACAGTCATTCCAGACACAGCATGGGATAAATTCAGCTGTCAGCAATGGGCGAGCCTGTAAAAAGGGACTTGAACGATTTATTACCTAACACGACAGGTAATCTGCAGGTGGGGAGTCACAGCATTGGGTAGGCGGCTTAACCGTGTCGTCAAAGATTTAGCTTCTTTCCGCATTTCTTCTCTGCCATCGTCCTTACGTTGATCCGCCTCTGCTTCGTGGTTTTGAGATGGCTGCTCCAGCTCTCGTCATTTCGTCCTGACGCAGAGGCAGGAAGGAGGGCGGCAGCCTTCCACACACCTCTTTGGATGGGAAAAAGCGTCTTTCTCAGAAGCTTCCCCAAAGCAGAATTCTGCCTAAGTCTCACCGGCCAAAACTGGTTTACGTGACTACCCCTAAACAATCACTGACAATGAAAGATAGGATTACGATGATTGGTTTAGACCAGTAGGGGTTGGCAAACTTTTTCTGTTTAGAGCCAGACAGTAAATATTTCGGGGCTTTGCATGCCAGGCAATGTCTCTCACCACTGCTCACTCTGCTGTTGTGGTGTGAAAATAGCCACAGACAATGCATGAGCTCGAGGGGTCTGGCTGCATTCCGATAAAACCTTATTTACAATCACAGGGGCTGGACGGAGGTTGGCCGATGGGCTATAGTTTGCCAATCCTGTTCTATGCCGTAGTGTAAGGACAGGAGTAGCAGCAGACAGGTTCGAGACCTGGCTTTGCCACTTGCCAGCTGTGTCACTGCAGGCAGATAGCTTAACCTCTCTGTTCTCCAGTTTCCTTATTTTGTAAGATGGAAAATACACAGACCTTTAGGAATCAGGGAATCTGTCTGAGAATGGCATAATGTCCTTTCCTATCTCAGGGAATGGGACTTTGCTTCCCCTTCCTAGCATCCATCATCTGAAAACACCCTGTTCGTGGACTTAACGACTTAGTTATCTGTTTTGTGCTCTGCGGAATCCCCAAGACCGAGTGCAGTGCCTGCCACGTGGTAGACACCAAAGTAGGTAAGAAGTGGATGAATGAAAAGATGAACACTCAGTAACAGATCTTCTCTTAGAGGGGAACGAAAATGGAGCTTGGGGTCAGGACGCCACGTCTCTCGGTCATGTCTTAGCTGAGGTCCCTTCTGCACCTGGACCTCACAGTGCTGTCAAGAAAAGGAAAATATGAATGCCTTCCTTGCCGAGTTACCAGGAAGGCTTAGCATCATGTGCGGCGCCTGGCATGTAAGAGACCCAGAAGATACTGTTATTAATTTTGCTCACTGAGATTATTTTAAAACCTGGATACGCAGCTACAGTCATCCAGCCTGGAGACCTACAGGAAACAAAGCCACGGTGAGACACCAAGACCCCTAGCTCACCGGGCAACACGGTTCAGAGGCCTCAGTCTGCAACTTCTGTTAGCAGGAAAGAAGAGAAAAATCAGTGTTGCGTAGGGTATCCCCCCCAAAACCACTGTTGGGTAGGGTATGCCCCCCAAAAATCACTGTTGGGTAGGGTATCCCAACTGCCCTTAGTTTTCATTCTCTTTCGGTTACAGAATTTTTACATCTATAAACAAAGTTCCAAGTGTGAAGAGTTTTGTGTATTACCATCCTGGGGTAAATATCACATTCAAATCGGGTACTTTCTTCCTTTAAGAACTTACTCTTCTTGTAATTTGGAAAATAAGATATATGAAAAAACAATTTTTACATCTCCTGGAAAACCATATTCCATTTCTTCATTACGCTGGAAGTTACCCCGGAAATTTTCAGTTTTAAATAAGCATTGATTGGTATGTGGTTTCAATAAAGCTGATTAGGAAATGAAGGGTTGTTTTTTTGTTTTTTTTTTTTAAAGTTTATAATGTCAGCACCTTCCAATTTTGAAACCAAAAGGGAAAAGGAAGAAATGTTTGTTCTGTTTGTTTTTAATATTCTTAGGCCCCTACAGATTCAGTGTTCCAGTAACTGTTATTATTTCTGACACTTTAGATTCATATTTCCTGTTCAGTATCACATTTTTTTTTCTAACGAGGCATTTTTGGAGAAGAAGAAAACCTATGGGGTTCAGAGCATGGGCTGGAGCAATCTGGAGCAAGAATCCGCAAGCTCTGTAAAGAAATACATAGTAAATAGTCCAGGCTTTGCAGCCCTCGGGTCTCTGTGACATCGTAGTTCAAAAGCAGTCAGAGGCAACATACAGGGTCTGGCACAAGTAACGCCCCCGTTTATTACAAAATCTTTCATTACAAAATCATGAGCATGTAACTCTGACATGGCAATATCACACTCAAGCACACCCTAAGACATTTTAGGTGAAATGTGCAAGTGAAAACTATAAATTATTACACCCATGTTATTACCCTACCAACCACACTCCAGCAGGCCTTACTTCTGCCGGACTCTGTATAACCAAATGAGCGTGGCTGCGTTCCACTAAAACTTTACCTACAGGAGCAGTGGTTGAGCCTGATTTGGCCACTGGACTGTAAGTGCCAACACTTGATTATAACTCGTATTCAGTCTCTACCACTTTCTAGGGGCGGTCTGGCTGAGTTGCCGCTCTGTAGAATGGACATCCCTCCGCTCCTTCACGCAGCTCAGAGGGTAAAATGGGTGGGCACGTCCAGTGCTCCATGCAAGGGTTCTAGAAACAGTACCTGTTGTTATTATTATGCTCTTCTTAGAGGAGAGAAAGCCATCGGCCAGGTCAGGCATTTAGGGAGTGTCCCGAGTCACGGCGCCAGGCAGCCTCAGGAGGAGATTTCCATCGCCCAGCGAATCTGACTTGGTCCTACTGTAGCCTTTGGCTAAAAATGCCTTTTTCCTCTCCCAAGCAATTCCATTCAAGGTAGAGTCCTGGGAGAAAGGAGAGAGAGAGAGAGAGGGGAGCAGAGAGGCGTGCAGGTGACCGAACACTCAGCCTCTGCTTATGTGTCTCCTGCCCCATCTCCCCCCCTTTCTGGAGGAAAACTGCGGCCCCACGTTTGCCCATCCTGTCCAAAGGCTCACATCCCGTCGCCGGTTTTTTGTGTTTGCTCACCTGAGGACCTGGGCAAAACCAACCTGCATTTACTCCTGCAGACAACATCACAGAGAAAAAGGTCTGGGATTTTGTTTTCTTTTTCTTTTGGGACATTTTCCTTGTGTCTGGTTCATCCCCTACCCCCCCCCACACCCCATGCCCGGCCCCACACACACACTTAAATTTCTAGGATTTGGGGCAAGCTCTGTCTCTCCTTTCTCTGAGGTCACTGTCAGATACTCCCATGTTATTTACACCGCCTACTCTCTCTGGGGCGTCTGAGCCTCCTTTTCTTAGGACTGCAGTTCTTCCTACACCACCCTCTTTTTCCCTAACCAGCGGGAGAGCTCCCCAAGCCTCCAGATAAACAGCCAACAAGATCGTGAATTTCAATGACAAGTCCAGCAGGTGATATATTTTCCAGCCACCCACCAACCACCCTCTCCCCGCATCATTTTTAACTTGAGGATGGTGACTTTGGTGTTTCTGCTCTGAATACATGCAGGCCCAGTTCCTCTTTCGTTTTGGCCTTGCTGCATCTCTTCCTGAATTACATTTTTCAATGAGCTTGCTTGCTACAAGGCGTGCCCTCCTCTTTAACTCCTTTCCATCTTCCCAGGCGGAACAGAAATTCGCTGTGAACACGGCAAGACAAAGAACAAAAAGATTTCACTGGCCGTGCAGAAAGATTCCTTCCTGTACATGATTTCACCAGGTTTGCAACTGTACGACGAGAACAGGCTCCTCCCCCGGGAGCAGGGCGGTCCCCCCAACCTACTGCACACACAGGTCCCAGTCACTTCTTGGCTCAAGGACACACCTTGCTCCAAACTCCCAATGCATTCGCTCCCCCGCACACACAAAAAGCAGGAAGCTGCACCCAAGTCTAAGAGTGAGCTGTGATCTTTCTCTGATGAAAGGGGCACAAGGGAAGGAATTACCCAATATGGAGCTTGCATTTGTAACAAGCAGGCCTGGGGAACTACGAGAGGATCCTGCCATAGCTGGCCCCCGGGTGGGGCTGGGAGGGGCAGGGGGAAACATCCCTTTTTTTTTTTTTCTTTTACATGAGCCTCTCTCTCTCTCTCAAGCTGGAGAAAAGTTTAAAATCTATAGGATAGGGCACATATTCCTAATAGACCTTTAATGGGTTAATAATGCTCTGTTTCAACCTTCATTTAAAATTTTAAAAAAAGAGAAAATTCTATCAATTCTCCAGATTAAAGCATTTGAGGGCAGGTGTGAGAAAGAGGTGCTTTCACAAAGGGGTGTGTCTGAGCAAAGACTGGGAGGGTGCGCACTAGACTAGATTTACGGCAGCGCCGTTTGTACAAGCAAAGACTCAGTGCACCCACACTCCATCAAAAAGGACAAGCCAACTGCACGGAAGAGCACCATCCAAAGAAACATTATGCCACCATTTCAAAGGCCCATTCTCTCCTAACGTGACCCCTCTCCAAGAGATCTAAGTGAACAATGCACGATGGAACACACTTGGTAAAAACAAAGAAAGGTGTGCAGGGCCGATGCACGTGTATGCCAGCCTGTGCGTGTAGACAATTTCTGGACGACTCGCTAAACGCTAGCAGTGCTTGTGGAAGAGCGGGGAGATTCGCCCTTCCCCGCAATCCCTTTGATTTGGATTCCTCCCCTCCGCCCACCAGGTGCACGCATTACATTTTCCTCAAAGATGTACAGCTGATGTTTAAAAAACACATTCAGACGTAGAAAATCGCCCGTGGTAGATATTTTAAGTGGAAAAAGAATGCAAGTTGTGTAATAGTGTCTATAAATATGATTCCAGTGGTATATTTAAAACAAAGTGTGTGTGTGTATAAAAATACATATATATACTTGCATATTTACAGAACACATCTGAAAGGGTATGTGTCCCACTGTTCAAAGTAGTTATTAGCTATCTCTAGTGAGTGAGACTGTGAGCTAGTGAGGGTCACTATAGGAAATGAGAAACTTCCACTTTTCCTGGATTTCTACCGTTTGAATCCTTGAGAGACTGCACATTCTTTGTGTGTGTGTAATAGCTACCTCCCTTTAGCTAGATCCTCTTTGATGTCTCTCAATAATGTATTTTTATTTTTTTAATTGTTCGATTGCAGCTGATATTCAACATTCTATTAGCTTCGAGTGTCTGTGACTTCGATTTTAAATTGAAAACCCTAAAGTGAGGAAACAGGAGAAGGAAATGGTGGAACACTGACCCCCCAATCCAGGAGACATGGGGCCACGTCTTTCCGGGGAAATCAGACTCCCAGGAACCTTCCAAGTGGATTCTGCTTTCGCCTCCCACCCCTGGGGCAGTCGCGTTACTAGGCAGCTGGAGGCTTTCTGCTGGCCCTCAACGCTGGGAGTTGGGGCTGCTCCCAACTGCTTTCCGAAGTGGCCCACTTGGTGTCTTTGTTCCCGCCCTCCGGCCGAGAAGCGGGGGCCCCTGCCTTGGGGAGGCGGAAACGCAGCGTCCAGCCCACCGCCAGGCTTGCCAGCCGCCGTCAGACTTGCATTTGCGCCTCTGCCTTGCGCGGTCGGGCTGCCCTGGAGCGACTCCACCGACAAGAATGAAGTGACTCCTGACTCTGGCGGGCTGCCGTTTTCTGTCCCGCGGCCATCCTGTGAACGGGCTCCTGTTTCAGTCCCGTGTGATCCCCTGGAAACACCCTCTCCCATCTCAATTAGCTCTGGGAAGACCTCTGTTATATGTTCTTCCGCCTTAGGCATGTGCAAAAAAAAAAAAAAAAAGATGTAGGAAAAGGCACTTGAAAGCGGAGAGCGTTAACAGTCGTTACGTTGTGGGTCTCTGTTTCCAGGAGTGCGCACTGCAGTCCACCTCCTGAAATAAACATGCGCTGCAAATGAGCGCGATCTGTTTTCTGGGACTGATAAACACCAGGTCAAATTGCCGCCCTAATCTTGTCTGCATGTGCACTTTTAGGGCAAGGAAATGCCGGGAGGAAGTTTACAACTCACCAACTTCCAGCAGCTCCGGGTCTCACTTCTGGGGCAGCGTTTTGGGTTTTTTTTGTTTTGTTTTGTTTTTTTCCTGGCTTGCCCAAGGTTCTCTTTGAAACACCCCATGCTGGCTCCCCTACCCCCAGTCATTTGGAAATGCTCATCCTTTAATTTATGACTTTATTAGTTATTTTATTCGGGAGAGAGAGGTGAGGTTGGGAAGCCGAATTCATGCAAATAAGGAGTGTGATAGGACAACGTAGGATTTGAAATTGGAAAGGGGGGTGGAGGTGGGTCACGCCCTGTCCTCCTGGGAGGCCGCTGGAGTCTCCTGTTCTCTTGACTCCCTTGAAATTATCATGGCTGCTCCTTTGCAGGTATTTCCGAGACATCCTTCAGACTCCTCTAAATTTACGTGATTTTTTTTTTTTTTTTTTAAAGCGGGGATTCGACTGTCTCTAAAGATGAGAAAAGAACCTATGGCTATTGTCTGACCTCCTCAGTGCCTGATTGACTAGTAGAAAACGCATCTCCATGGGAACAGATAAATGTCTGCTTTTCATGCGGTGAAACAGCCAGCCCAGCCCGCGGAGCCTCCCCAACCTAGCACTTTATTTGGGCGGCTGTAAGCAGCCGCTCCCTTTTCATGTACAGCCAAATTATCTGCCAGAATTTCTTTTCAAGTCTAGGGGAAGGGAAAAAAGAGAGAGAGAGAGATTGAGAGAGAGGAGTTTCCTCTCTCCCACATCCCCTTTCTGCATGGCGTTAATTACTGTATTTTCATCTGGGAGGGTGGGAAAAAATACACCCAACGCTGAACTAGCGAGCAAAACCAGCTAGCAGGATGTATGTGCTTGTTGACCAGTAGCCGTTGGTAATTCGATGTTTTTTTTTTTTTTTTTTTAAGGTAGGCCGGCCTGCTGCAGTCTTGGGGTAATGTGTGGGGTGGGGGCGGGGGGGGGGGTGGATAAGACAGAGCCTGGGAGGCAGGAGCTGGAATTGGCTGTTTGGGTTGCCTGTTTACGGTCAGTGCTGGGCTGTGTGACCTTAGGCAAAGGGACTGCGGCTCTGTTTTCAGAGAGTGACCGAAGATGCGGAGGCAAAGGGGAAGCATGGAGAAAGGGCTGGAGAGTTTCAGGTCTCTGCCTCCCCTCCCCCTAAAGTCCTCCACATCTGCCATTTTAGCCGCCTGATCACTCCGCCCTGTGCCAGCAGAGTTCGGGAACAGCCCTCGGGAGAGCCGGGGCTTTCTCGGAGGTGATTCCAAACACTTCTGCTTCTGCTCCTGGTTAAAAATACCACCGGAAGCTGCTGTTGTCTGATGAGAAGGCAACGCTTGCAGTCCAGTTTCTCCAGCAGGGGGGAAATAAATAAATAAGTGGAAGTGAAATGTACATCCACATTTTTTTTTTCCTCCGACACACAGGGTTGAAATCTGAGGGAGGAAATCTCTTCGCCTGTTTGGTTCTAAAATTGGGCGCAAGAATGTGGGTGGGTTCTTTATTTTATTGGAATCCATTCAGCCGGTCCTATTATTCTCTCCTTTGTCATTTAAGCTACTGGTGCCTTTGTCTCTCTCTTCTTCCTCAGCACCTCCACCCACCCACCCAACAAGTCTGAGCAGGAAATGTGTTTGTTTTTTGGTTTTTTTAAAGACCTGTGAACAGGATCCAGGTTAAAGTAACCTGAGTCTCCACGCCAGCTCTTCAGTGGCTGTGATCCCTAAGTATCAGAACCCCAGTGGTCTTTATCTGGACCAGCTGCTCGTGATGTCGGCATGGAATGTGGCACATCAAGTGCGTGAACACTGCCCCTATTGTGTCCCCACCGGCTGATTGAAGCCTGGATAATTGGCATGTAACCTTCCCTCTGAATAGTGCAGACAGATACGTGAATTAGCTGCACCTCTCCGACATATGCCTTGCATTAGCTGAAGGCGCTTCCAATTCTCCCAACAGCTCCGCCAAGGATTACACAAGAATTAGGCTTTGGAACTTTATAACTTTGGGGGGAAATCAATAAATAATGGAAAGCGCTGGCTCTGAATACGTGCCTCTGTGATATTACTCTGAGGCCAGCACTGAGAGTGATCCTCATGGATCATTGGGGGGTAGAGGGTTCGGTGGTTTGGCGCGCGTGCGCGCGTGTGTGTGTGTGTGTGTGTGTGTGTGTGTGTTGCTGATGCCCAGTTTCCGGAGGAGACTGGTAAATCTGGGGAGTCTTTGTTTGGCTTCGATACTCACCAAGGGGTGTGAATAGCAGTGTCCACTTGTCATGTCCTGCTTGACTGTCGTGTAAAGGAATATACCCTGAATGAGGTGCACTGAAACACCGAGGGAAGCTATTTAGAATTCTGAGTACTTAGTGTCACATCAATTCCTAAGATGAGGAAGTCCTGTGGGCTGACAGGTAAGAAAAGAAACTGCAGCCAGACCGCCTGGGTTGAAGCCCAGCTCTACCCCATACCAGCTTATGACCTGGGGCAACTCGTTCAACCTCTCCGTGCCTCAGTATTGCTATCTGGAAAATGGGGAGAATAGTAAGTACTAGCCTGTTGGGACTGTGTGAGGATTAAATAACTGGTATTTGTAAAATGTTCCAAATAGTGCAATATAAGTAAGTCCTTTTCCCTTTTTATTTAATATGCACTGAGAGTGTTTTTTATTAAACTTGTTTTACTTTATGTTTTTCCTTTTCTTTCTCTCTTTCTTCTTTCCTTCCTTCTTTCCTTCCTTCCTTCCTTCCTTCCTCACCCAAGGACATTTTTTCATTGCTTTTAGAGAGAGAGGAAAAGAGAGAGAGAGAGAGAAACATCAACTGGTTGCCTCCTGTACGTGCCCCGACCTGGGATTGAACCTGCAACCTAGGTATGTGCCCTGACCGGGAATCAAACCCACAACCTTTTGGTGTACAGAACAACACTCCAGCCAATCAATCCACACCAGCCAGGGCATGCTTTTATTTTTCAGTTGCAGTTGACACTCGACATTATTTTATTCATTTCAGGTATGTAGCACAGTGATTAGACATTTGTATAATTCACACTGTGACCCCCTGATAAGTCTAGTTCCCCCGGCACCGTACGTAGTTATTACAATATTATCGACTTTATAGCCCCGTGAGTTATTTGTAACTGAAAGTGGTTTTGAAACTACAGGTCGTGGCCTACCAGTAGGTGGTGAGAGAAATTAGTGTGTCCCAACCACGTTTTTATAGAATAGAGTAAAACGAGATGGCAGGCATGACATGTAGGGAGGGTAAACATAAGACTTTTTGCTAGTTGTGTGTGTGTGTGTGTGTGTGTGTGTGTGTATTGGATCTCAGTGGACAACTGTACTTCCTTTAGTGGGGCAAGTGTTTAAAAATTGTGAAAACCCTGCAATCAAATAATTTAAAACCTGGAAATGATAGAAGCATATCACTAGAAGATTGGTTCAGCAAGTTAACTTGCATCCAGGGGATCGGGGAGGTAGAAAACAGTAAAGGGGGCGGAATATACGGTGACGGGAGGGGACTTGCCTTCGGGTGGTGTGCACACAGCATGGTACACGGGTGATGCGTGCTAGAATTGCACACCTGAAACCTGTATAATTTTATTAGCCATTGTCACCCCAATAAATTTAATGACTTTTGAAAGATGTAGCTATACGATGGTTTATCGAGTAGTCATGCATAAGAAAGAGGTCAATTTCCGTGTGATGATTTGTCCTAGACACATATGAATATCTTTGTGTGCAAATAAAAGACGTTACAGTGTGTTTATTACAACCCTATTAGGGACCGTCGTGAACCGACGCCATAGCGGTCAGCCACATACGACGGTGGTCCCATAAGATGATAAGGGAGCTGAAAATTCCTATTGTCTAGTAATGACGTAGTCATAACGTCACAGCACAAAGGTCACAAAAAACCAACAAGACCTGGTGGAGATGGCAAACCGCTTTAACTGGGTGTGGCTGAGGATGACATGGAGGAGCCCCTGGAGGGGGTCCCCAAGGAGCTGACTGATGGGGAGGTGTTGGAACTGGAGCACACAGCTGAAGAAGAGGCAGAGAAAGGAAACTACAGGAGAAAAAGAACACCCCCCCCCCACACACACACACAGAAACTTCACAGTGAAGGGTCGAGCAGAAGCTTTTGCTAAAATGAGCTCCTTAAAAAGTTTGGACCCCAACACCCAAAGAGTGTCATCAACACAGAAGAACGTTCATGGTGTATTATCTGCTCACAAGCAAGTCTATGATGAAAGACACGGAACCAACCCAAGCAAAGCACCGAGGTCATAATCTCTGAAAAGAGCGGCACCTCCCTCCTCCAGAAGTGGCTCAGGCAGGTCCCCTGGGAGGGACTCCCTGGAGAAGGCAATCATGGGGGGGGGTCTCCTCATTTTCACCAGCCCCACTTATTCCTGTCACTTTTATTGTAGCCATCTCAATGGGTCTGGTTTAATTTTTTTAGTTTGCTTTCCAACACTGTGACAAATGGCCTTCACTTTTTCGCGGTTCTTCGTGTGCGCCCTCTGAAAGCGGCAGTACCCATGCACGTGCCGACACGCCCTGTGCTTTCAAGAATTGCAGAGGCCGCTCCGGAAACCCTCTCTGCGTTACCTAGGGGGTCCTTGGGATCTGGGTGGAGATCGGCAGATCCTAGTATTTTTTTTTTAAATGGCTGGTTCAGACACAGCTATAGAGATGAGGATTCCTGAGGCCCGGGGCCTCACTCGGAGGGACCAAGTTCCCCAAGCAGAGGGTGGGAGAGCACTTGGGCTCTTGGGCTCCAGACGCTTCCTGTGGGTTCTTAGCTAGGTCTGGCCTTAGTTTGTATGACTGTAGCTTATTTATTGAGCCAATCCCTTATTGATGCCTCTAGGTCCTTTCCAGATTATGTGAAACATTTAACCTCATTTAAGCTCTAACAAGAGTTTACTTAAACTCTTTAACATTCTTATTATAATAAGTTTCCTCTTCTATATTAGGAGGATAACAGGACCTCCCTGAAGTTGCTGGTGTTGAAAGCATCATGTGAAATAAGCATGGTGTCTCTGTACAAGGTGCCAATCAAACGGTCATGGTGTAACCCCGCCCCTGACTTTCATGGTCGTTGCTCGCATAGCAGAGGCAGCCACTGGCCCAATTCAAATGTTTTCTTTGGCGCACAGAGTGCTTTATAAATGGAAAAATTTCTTCTTTTAAAATGCGTTTTCATCTTCCGCTGACAATTGGAGGCTCTGGCAACACTAAGATCCTATTGTAAATGACATGGGCAGATAGAGCTGAGTAGTTCTAGCTTAGTGTTTTCTCCTGCGCTGCAGTCACCACCCATCCCTATTGCCTTAGACTTGGCCCACTTCACTCACCTCTTGACCTTGTTGGCCACTGAGCTGTCAGTCAGGATCCCAGCAAAAAACAGTTACCTTCCTGCAATAGGGTAGGCATCTAAGGAGAGCTGAACAAAGGGAGGATCTCAGAGAGGTGGGACGGGTGGTGAATCCCCTGGGGCTGGTCACAGCAGCCGGGAGCCATGGCCTCGGGGGACAGAGGAAACAAAGGGAGGGTGTGGTGGCCAGAACCTGGAGACAGTGGCGGGAGAAAGTCACCAGATAAGCAGAAAAGAAACCTCCACCTCCCTTTCCTCCTCCTGAAACCAGAGACGCTGTGGTGGGTCTGGACGGGGCAGCCACACGGCAGGGAGGGGCGGGGAGGGTGCATGAGAGGGAGGAGTGGGCAGTGTGTAACGTACCACCTTGGATTGTTAGATTCTTCCTCCTCACTATCATTGGCTATTGATAAGCCACTTTTAAAACGCCCTCTTGGTGTTTGCATTTTAGATCCCAGCTCCTCTCTGTTAACTGCTTCCGCCCAAACACCTTGGAACTAAACCCTGTCTTTGTTTCTCCCCGGCGTAACCCCATCTGTACTTCCACCGTCCACCCAGCACTTTCTGTGTATTTGAGAGTTTCCCAGGTTGCCTCTGCCCACTGAAGACAGGAACTGCCCCACTCATCGTGGAGCTCCCAGAACCTAATACTCTGCCAGGCAGCTAGTAACTGTTAGGAGCCCGGAGGCTGCGGGTGGATTTCCATGTATTGTTCTAGGAATGAAGTGGAGGCCTGAAAAGTGAGGGGTAGCGGAGGAATGTCGTCACCAGCTGTTCTTGCCTACATCCTTATTTCAAAGAAGTGCGTGGTCATTCACCAGGTCAACAAAGTCATAACGGTAACAATAATATTACCTGATTTTTCTGAGCATTTATTATATGCCAGGCACTTTATACATGCACAGCCTTTTTTTTTTTTTAAGATTTTATTTATTTATTTTTAGAACGAGGGGGAGGGAGAGAAGAGAAACATTGATATGGGGTTGCCTCTTGCACGCCCCCAACTGGGGACCAGGCCTGCAACCCAGGCATGTGCCCTGACTGGGAATTGAACTGACAACCCTTTGGTTTGCAGACTGGCACTCTATCCACTGAGCCACACCAACCAGGGCAGAATTAAGTCTTTCAACAATACCCTAAATCATATAATATTATTATCCCCGTTTTGCAGGGGAGAAAACTGAGGCACAAAGAGAGAAATTACCAAGGTCAGTATTGGCCACTCAAGCTGATGGACTCAGTCTTTCATTATAAATATGCTTCTTCGTAGTTAACATAGCCTTAACTTCCTATTATGCCTAGTATTTGTAAGCTGAGCTATACATCTGTTATCCTTATCAACATGTATCAGAATTTTGGTTATGCAGCAAATAGAGACCTGACTTCAACAGTGGCTTAAGCATAGAAGGACTCTTCCTCCCATAGAGTAAGTCCAGAAGTCAGCTACTGGTGGCTTTGCTTCATTGGCTCAGGATTGTAAAAGCCGATGTTTCTGACACAGTCTTGGACTTGCCCTCCTGGTCACAAAATGGCCACTTGAGCTCCGGCAGACATTCTCACATTCCAGGCAGAGAGAGAGAGAGAGAGAGAGAGAGAGAGAGAGAGAGAGAAGGCAAACTAAGCCCTACTAGCTAGATAAGGCCTCTTTACAGAGCAGTCCCAGATATCTCATCTATATTTTCTGCTTTCACTTCAAGAATCACGTCTCTTGGCAAGAGGGACCAGGGTATAGGTGCACAAATAATAGGATATTGCTGTTCTCAAAGAATAGGAGGGAATGGGTGGTGGAGAGGTCATTAACATCCTCTGCCACACCTCAAGTATCTGTGCCTATCTGCCTATTCATACATAGCTCTATCTTTAAATATGTATGCTTCACTCCAGGGGTTGACAACTTGGCCCACTGCCTGCACTTGTAAATAAAGCTTTATTGGAACACAGCCACGCGTGTTCGCTTTCCTGTTGTCTGTAGCTGCCTTCACACCACCAGAGCCGACTCAGAGGCCATCTGGACCACAAAGCCTAAAATAGTTAATATCAGGCCCTTTGCAGCAAACATTTGCCAAACATTTTTACCATCTCTCTTTTGATCTTTGGAAAAAACACACTGTACCTCACCGTGACTCACTTGCTGAGCTGAGAATAAGCCCACATATAAGCAGCCGAGCTGAGGCGCAGCGCTCTGTCATGATCTCGGGGTCCCTTTGCCATCCCGGTGGTAGCTGCCGTGAACAAAGACCTTCCCGGGCACGTCTGGGACCCAAGAGGCATTTCCACTGATACGGGCCGAGGTCTGGGCCACACGATGGCGTCTTCCAGCATCCCTCACAAGAATGGCAGTCATTTTCCCTGAACAATAAACACACTTGTCGCCTCCAGATGCCCACAGACGTTCCGGGAGACTCACACACAGGAACAATCTAAAATCAGCCAGCTTTGTGCACTATGGAAATAGTCTCATTCAAAGGCAACTTCGTATTCGTTGAGATAATTACAAGTTTGGTAAGTGCAAATTATCCGAGGAATAATTTCTGTGAAGAATTATGCACAAGTCGAGAGAACTGGTGAAAGAATATTTTATAGCATATCTCTATAGATTGAGACAAATCAAAAATACTTAGGTACCTATAGCCACATACAAATCTGTGTGCTGTTTTTTTCATTCAGTTCTCAACACAGGGCGGACATATTTTTTTGCAGTGATTTGTACCTGAATAACTCATAATTCAAAAGATTTCTGTTCCTTGGGGTGGTGGACACACAATACAATGTACAGAGGATGTGCTATAGAATCGTATGCCTGAAACCTATATCATTTTATTAACCAGTGTCAGCCCAATAAATTCAATGGTTTTTAAAGAATACCAAGGTAAGTAGGTTGTAAGGTTGTTGAAAACATTTATTGACCAGGGCGTACTTTCCCATGACTAAGGGTTCAGTGTTGTATCTGCCCTTGCCAAAATAGCCACACAATCTCGGTGACATCCCATAAGCAACATTTATTTCTTATTTTTTATAAAAAGCCTTTCCAATGGCTTGTGAAATCCAGTTTTTCATGTCACTTGGAAAGAATTCATTTCATCGCCTCACGAGCTTTTCTATCAGGAGATCATTGCCTGTGTGGTTCGCACGCCTGTGCCGCCAAGCCCCGGGAGAGGACCGTGGCCAAAGCCATTATTGATCATTAGCAACGATAATAAAAGCATAGCACCTACCAGGTTTTGAGAATGTATTGTTTCCCGTGGGCTGTCAAGTTTCATTCTACAACCTTATGAGGTGAAGCCGTGGTCACGCACATGTTGCAGAAAGGAACCTGAGGTCTACAGGGGTGAAACGATTCTACCAGGAAACAGCAGGGAGTCTGGAGCTGCGTCCAAAACAAACGCTCTGGCACCTCCGATAGCAGCGCTTCTCCAGGAGGAGAGATTTGGCCTCCCAGGAGACATCTGGCAACGCCCGGAGGCATTTTTGATCGTCACAACCGGGTGAGCAGCGCTTGCAGCTTCCAGGGAGTGGAGGCCAGGGGTGCTGCTGACCACCCTATGGTGCGCGGCCTCCCAGGAGACATCTGGGACCGCCCCACAGCAAAGACTGTCCCAGCCCCCGAATGTCACAGTGCCGTGTTCGAGACCTCTGGTGACGTGTGGACAGATGGGATGGCCCAGAAAGCATTTCCGACTGATTTTTGCATCCTCTATTTTCCTGGGATCCATAGATTCAAATTAAATGCAGTATGAGCGACATTATGAAAATGTGAATTACAGGAACTCGTAAAATATTAAAACTGACAAAATTGGATAGGTTGTGAATTTCCTCTCAAATCACAAATTTGTCAAGAAATAATTTTGTTTAGAGCAACAAGTATAAAGGACACATGGACAAAAACTAGGGGAGGTGGAAATGGGAGGGAGGTGGGGAGGGCTGGGGCAGTGGGCTGGGATGGGAGTAAAAGACAGAAAACTGTACAAGATCAACAATTAAAATTAAAAAATAATAATTTTGGAGCGAGCAGGTTGAGTGAACTCTAAACTGTAAATGATATAGCCACATCAACTCCAGTAAGTTGGCAAACGGAAAAGTTTTTTATTTACTCAGCTTATTGGGGTGACATGGGTAATATAATCATATAGGTTTCAGTATACAATTCTGTAATGCATCATCTGTATATTGTATTGTGTGTTCACCACCCCAAGTCAAATAGAAAAGATTTTTTTAAAACTTTTTAAGCATTTATTGATTTTAGAGAGAGAAGAAGGGACAGAGAGAAAGAGAAACATGGATAGAGAGAGAAACTGATTGATTGCCTCCCCTACACAGCCAAACCTGGGATGGAACCCTCAATCTAGGTGTGTGTCCTGACTGGCAATCAAACCTGCAGCATTTTGGTATACGAGACAGCGCTCCAACCAACTGAGCCACACTGGCCAGGGCAAGCTGAAAGATTTTTAAGAACATTTTAAGAAGCTAAGAAGCAAACAAGTCCTTTTCTCCACTGGCAGACAGAGCAAAGGGGAGAGAAACATCTCTTCAAGACCCCTTCAGGCTGGAGACCAATGGGAGAGACGTACGCAGAACACACAGCCCCTTCTCTGGGCCCCAGAACGATGGGCAAGTGGGCTGACCGCTGCAGATGCCACCACGTGGGGCTGGCCCGGGGCCTGGGCAGAATGACCGTGTTGGCTCTTGAGAGAAAGAACCAGGCAGATGGCTACCAGCCCCGATCATTTTCAAGTCATTTCTCCAGTGCGGGAACTCCACTGCTACTATTGTCTGCCTCTCCGTGTAGCACAGCTGAGGGAGACCAGATGAGCTTCGAGAAGCATGCCGCCCCAGAACGCGGCATTTCCAAAACGAAATGCTGGCACTTGAGAATATGTTCTCTCACCTCCCGAGTCCTGAATGGGAACGTTCGGCTGAGAGTCGCTTTTCCTTTTCTCGAAAATGTACCCGTAACTCCTAGGAATGTACTCTGCAACTGTAAGCCCGCACGTGGAACCTGGCGCGCAAGGATAGTTGACGCAGCGCCGTTTGGAAGAGCGGAGGCGTGGCAGTGGCTTCAATGCTCGTCGGGGAGACTGGGCACGTAAATCAATGACACGGAATACCATGCAGCAATAAAGAAGAATAAGGAAGGCCTGCACAGATACGAAGCAGTGTCCACACTGCACCGGGAGACAGAAACAGGCGAGAACATGCACAGCCCACGGGGCGAAGATGGGGCGCAGAGTCACAGAATCATTCTGCAACATGAGAAACTCGTACCATAGGCTTTCTACCAGGAAGAGAAGGGGGTCCTGGAGACAGGGTTTGAAAAGGGATTCAACAGCCTTTCGTACCTTATGAACGTGGCATCATGGCAAGTTATTGTGGGTTTTTTCTTTTTTAATAAATAGGTACTTAAAAGTTAAAATAATATCCCCCAAAGTAAAATGTACAATCATCATAATATTGATGTGTCTCCATAGAAGATGGGGAACAGTCGTCTAACGGGTACTGTGCTCTTTTTCTCCTTTGCCATGTTTATATTGAAATAGTTTGAGATTTGCAAAAGCGCGGTAGGGACAGCACCCAAAGTAGCCTTCACCCGCCTTCCTGTGTCAGGAACACCTCACAGAAACCACAGTCCATTCGTTGAAACAGTCGTGCGCCATCGGTGCCATAGGGTCCACTAAACCACGCATATTACTCGGATTCCCCCGGCTTTTCTCCTGGTGTGCTCTTTCCCTCCCCGCATCCTACCCCGGACATCACAGTGCCCTTGGCCTTCCTGCCTCCGTACTCTCTTCCGGTCGGTGACAAACGGTACTGTTTTGTAAGGGGCTCCATTCTCGGCCAGCAGGAAGAACTGGCGGGAAAGGAAAGGCTGGCTGTCGAAGCAGCTAGGACCGTCATTCCTGCCTGGGCGCTGCCTTTGGAGTGCGGGGCGGGGGTCTTCCCTGGGCCCTGGGCGCAGCTGGGTGCTTGTCCACGGTTCGGTCCCAGCTTCCAGGAAGCTCTTCAGAGATGCCTTCTGTGTCCGCCCTGTGGAAAGTGGTCATCCACCCACCCGAGTTCCATGTTAAATACAGGGGTTTCCAACACCTTTTGGGGCCGTGGCCACGTGACGGGTATCAATCCCTCCTCGGGGGTGGTGTTTTAAAATGCAGAACGTCAAAGCAGTAAGATTACAAAGGAAGCCAAGTAGATGGAAATAGTTACCAAAACATTTAAAACACACGTTTGTTCGTAGCTTATGACAAAACGATACAATTAAAACATAGGGGAGAGGTTGTAAGAGTACAGATGTTGTTTGGGCCCCATCTAAGTTCACAGGTCTCCTCTGGCTGTTCTTGGGGAGCAGTCTGTGAGCCCCAAGTTAAGAATCTGTCTACACTAAACTCATCACTTGGTCTCATTTTCCTTCTTAGTGTGTATGACTCACCAATTACCTTATTAATTATATTAAATCCCGAGGGATTTGAGGACTGGTTCAAGTTCCCACGGCTTGCCGGGGAGCAGGTGGATGGTTTCTTTCTAACTAGTAGGGATGCTGCCAGGTGATACACCTTTGAGTTGGCAAGGGGCATTCCTTGCTCCCCTTTGCCCTTAAACAAGGTGAGTGGCTGAGTGACGGCCCTGTCCCCCCCTTCCCATTTCCAGCCCCTCCCTGGGGTTGCTGCTTCTCTGGGTGCCTGAAGGAGGCGGGCTGCCAGTCTGCTGGCTGCGGCAGGTGCGGACTGAAGCCCCTGAGGATCTCTGAGACACCTTGGGAGCAGGAAAGAGAGACAGACAGACAGACAGAGAGCAAGAGGCCAGGCAATTGCCACCAATGCGTAATATCGGGAGTACAGCAGGCTGTCAGCTGAGCCGGTGACACCACTCACCAGAGCAGGCAGATGAGGTCGGTTTGTTTTGAAAGGAGACTGTCGCGTGCCTTGTGCTGTCCTTACTAAAGCCTTACTCACCTTTGTGAGCAAGTGTGAGTCAGAGCTGCCTCTGGACCTTCGGGATCAAGGCTGCGTGTCAAGGGTATGGCTGAGTCAGTGACTTGCCGCCTAGGTTGTTTGAGATGCTCAAGACTCGAAAGCTTGGCTCAGGCCACTGGCTGCAGGTGCGCTCGTTCTGAGTTTTAGCCCGACGACTCTGGGGCCGGGCTCCCCACCGTTCCTGCTCGCCTTATAGACGTGTTTCCTAAACTAAGTTGTGCCCCCAGCTGTGGTCCGGGTGGAGAGGAGTCGGACAGAGCTGAGGCAGCCGCTTGTCATGTAACCATACAGCAAGTTTTTATCGAGCACCTATTGTATGCCGGGCGCTGTTCTAAACGCTGGAATACAGCCAAGGCCAACCCCTGCTCTCCTGAAACTCCGTGGTAGTCCCTGGAGAGAGGTAATAAACAGATTGATAACAAAGGGATAAAACGGTGATAACTTTTGTGGGAAAAATAAAGCAGCATGGAAGGCTGGAGAGGGATAGCAGTGCGCGCTTTCAGAGAGCGGGAGCAGGAAAGGGCTCTAGGAGAAAGGAGGTTCGAAGATGCTCCGGAACATACACCCTCAATGCCTGGAGTGAGCATGGAGCCTAGGATGCTGACTCCTGAAAGGGGAGGTAACTCCGATCTTTGTACACCCGTTACAACAGAGAGACGTGCTCTGCCTCCATCTTGCCCGAGCCTGCTGTGTTCTTGCACAGAGACATTCTAATCATTACAGGAATTCTGCTTGCAGCTGGAGTCGTCCCGAAAACAGCCCCTAGCCAGAAGGCGCCGCTCCCAAGGAGACTGGGGAAATGTGCGCAAAAATAATGATTGTTCACCAAAGGTTTCAGGGCACCCCAAAGCCAGACGCAGAGCAGCTCGGGTCAATAGACCAGAAACAAAGATTTGGAGATTTCAAGATCTTCCTCGGATCCTTGCTGATGCCCAGATGTCGGTGGCCTCTCAGTCACCTTGTGCCCCTCCCATTTTCCATTCCTGTGACAGAAAAGAAGGCTGAACTCTCTACTTTTGGAAGATGGATTTGAGGACCATGAGGTCTCCCATCTTCTCGGTTGGCTCCTTCTCAATCAACAAACCTCTCCTCACTCCAGACTCCAACATAGTGAGTTTTGGTCTTTTGAAGCATCGGGCACACGGACTGTGTACCGGTAACAGCAGGCTCATAGCAGCATTTATTCACAGTAGCCAAAAGATATAAACAGGCCCAAATGTCCGTCGACGGATGGCGGATAAACACAATGTGGTACGTACACACAATAGAATATTATTCAGCCTTTAACAGGAATAGTGTCCTGACACGTGCCATATGAAGAAACACTGAATACTGGCTGAGTGAAATAAACCGGATTGTTTTAGAAAGGACAAATAACGTATGCTTCCATTTACGTAAGGTACCTAAAATGGCCAAATTCACGAGACGGAACCCAGAATGGTGGTTGTCAAGGGGGGGGGGGGAGGGGAGCGTGGGGAGTTGGTGCTTACGGTGTTCCAGTTTGGGAAGATGACCAAGTTCTGGACAAGGGTGGTGATGACGGTCGCACAGCGATGTGAATGACTTAATAACACGGAACTACACACTCGGAGGGGCTAAAATGGTAAGTTGCATGTTACGCATATTTTGCCACAATTTTTAAAATTAGCTGATGGAAAAAAGGTAGGTGGGGGAGGGAAGGAAGGCAGGGACAGAAACCCATTTACTGAATGAAGCTCACTCTGGACCATCAGTCTGTTAAGCCCTCGATATATATTATCAAATTAATCTGTACAACATCCTTAACCATTAGATGCAATTTACAGACGAACAAACAACACTCCAAACTCTGAAGTGCTTCTCCCCCTGGTAAGAAAGCTACGATTCAACCCCCATCCCTCCCTCTCTGCCCACCCTTTTAACCTGCCACCTTAACCCACGGGACAGCAGCACCTCATCTGCTTGAGCTGTTGGCAAAAACCACCAGCTCTTATGCAACTTTTAAAACCGTTGGTTGCTAAATCAATCCATAATGGTAGTGGGCTTAAAGGGGGCTCAGGAGGGAAGGACGGATTCGTGAAAAAGACGAGTCTACTAGAATTCTGAGGGCCCCCATGATAACCGTTTTCATTTTAAAAGTAATTCGTGTCACTCATCTCACAAGCGAATCCGGGTGCTTTTCTGGGTGCTGGAGAGTGTTAAAGAGATAAGCTGGTCTAGTAAAATAAGGAGAGAGATCAACAGCGCCGATTCTGTGTCAAAAACACCGCAGAACCGTTACACAGAGATGGCCCAGGACGCCCCTGGAGTCCAGAGGCTCCCGGGGCAGGAATTGGGTTTTGTCTTTTTTTTGTCCTAAGAAATCAGAAAGTTCTTCCTTAAAGTCGAACTAGAAGAGCTAAGAAACCCTTGACTTGCAGTTTCTGACAAATTTTCACTTCCCCACCCACCTTCCTTCCCACCGGTCAGTCCCCACTGGAAGCACCCACATCTGGAGAACAAAAATACCAATCACGTGTCCTTGGAATGACATCAACATAACAAGAACATTTTGTTAAAATAACGCCAAGCCCGGAAGTACATGGGACAATTCACAGCTGGGAGGCACTCGTGAAATGCTTTTTGTTAATATTAAAAAATACATATATTTGATTTCTCAGGATGCTTATCTTCTGGGTCAGTACAGGGGCTGAGCTTTACCATTAACTTCGGAACAATTTAAGTCAATTCCGATCCTTGGAATTAGCAGAGCCTCTGGAATTTTGTGATGGAGACAGAGATAAGGGGTATAGCCAAAAGTCACTTCTAACTTCCTCCAAGAAAGAATGAGATGTCACTCTTTTCAGAGATTAAGGTTCTTAGGTCTTGGGTCAAAGGATCGTTTGATTTGGGGACGTCCCAGAGCCCCGCCCCGCCCTGGCTCCGGAGAGGGGGTCTGAACACATCTCCCCAGCTCACCCTTTAACGACCGTTCGTCGGACGTCCGCAGTCATGCGTGATGCGCGCATTTACACCAAGGCAACGGCGAGCAGGATCGCGGCCCTTCCCCCACCGCCGCCGGCCACTGCCCGCATGCCACTGGTCCGACAGCTGAATAGTTGTCTTGTTAGCGAGCGTCTGCTTATCCCCGAGATCCTGAACTAGATCCTTCCTCCTCTGCGGTCAGGAGCCCTTTTCCCTGGTTTAAAAATGCATGGGTAGGGGGTTCAGATAGCTCGCTCAGAAAGGGGAATTTGTGAAAGATGCCATTTCTACTTCTGGTGAGAAACCTTCTCTGGGCTCCGGGATTGAATATCGCACAAACACGTCCCTGCAGCCGACCGATTCGACTGGGGAGAACGTCTCGCCACCCCTGAGGGGTGTGCAGGAAAATCAGAAATTGCTTCTCGGAAGTGGTAGAGGGGAGCTTTCCATTGGAGAACGAAAGTACACAGCAAAACACTGAGTGTAAAGGCAGGGTGGACGTCTTTTCTTTTCCGGGAATTGCGTGGGCCACGTGCTCTGGTTCCGTGGATTCTGAAGACATGCGGCCTATCGGTAAATAGAATGTTTAAGATTCCCGGAATATTCTGAATTTCCTAAAGAATTGTGTCCTCAGTTGTTGGGCTTCGGTGGCTGAGCTTCCACCCGAGGCATGGCAGAGGTGGTGAAATCAAATGTGGCATTTTTAGCCACCGAGGACCTTACCTACTTATGAAGTGAGGTCTCAGGAGGAAAACCGATTTACTAATTGTGATCGATCCAGGAAGCTTGAAGCTCAAGGAAACATCGAGAGGTGTCCGTGCAGCCTGCCTAGTTGGGTCTAGGCTCATCGGTGCTGGATATTCATACCCTCAACCAGGAAAACAAAGAGCTATCCGGAAAAAGAGACTTATTTTGCCTGACTACCGAGCATGGTTTAAACACGTTGTTTCAAATTCTAGAGAAATGTATGAGGGCCTCTGAAAGGAAAGACTTGCTTTAAAAGCAACTCGGAAATGGTATTTTTCTCAGTCTCTCTTTCTGGAAGGCTCGCTAGCAGAACGGCAGAGGGAATGCCTGCTCGGAAGAGGACAGCCTAGTTGGGGTTAAACACCTATCCTGAGCCTGGCTGTGAGATTTAGATTTTTGTTTGTTTTTTTTCTTTGTCTACTTCTTTTCCTCCTTTTTGGAAAGATGCTCGTTCCTCAAAAAGTTAAACATAGAGTTATCACAAGACCCAGCAATTCCACGCCTGGGTGGAACTCCCCCACCTCCCGCAAAAAAAAAAAATGAACTTGAACAGGAACTCAGACAGAAACCTGCACACCCATGTTCATTGCCACGCTATTCACAAGGGCCACAAAAAGGTATAAACAACCATGTCCATTGACATGCGAATGAAGAAGCAGGGTGGGGTGTGTGCACCCACGGGAAGGTTGTTATTCAGCCTTGAAAAGGAATGACAGTCTGATACCTGAAACGGGTCTGTGAATGGGAAGAGCCAGACCCAGAAGCACTGAAATGGTAGATCTCACTGAGGGGCAGAATCCGCATTAGTCAAATGCACAGAAACAGAAAGTGGAACAGAAGTCACCAGGAGCTGTGGGGATGAGGAGCCATTGCTTAATGGGTGCGGAGTTTCTCATTGGGGTGATGAAAAGTTTTGGAAAGAATAGCGGTGGTTGCACAATCTTGTGACTATAATGGGTGTGACTGCATTGTACACGCTAAAATGGTTTAAATGGCTCAGTTTATGTTACGTATTTTTTACCATGATAAAACTATACTTTTAAAAGACACTCAGGAAAGCACAGGCGGTACCCATGAGATGGACCTATTTCGTCTGGTTCCCACTCATCTCTGGTTCTGTGAATCTTAAAGTTTCATTACCGTGTGGTTATTGTCTGGTGTTCTCTCCATAGACAGGCTCTTCAGTCAAGCGACTAAGCTTTTGGGGAATTAGACACCCAATGCTGGGTTCGAGTGAGCTGAATGGCATCTGCTTGGGCAGCTGTGGCACCCACGATCCCCCAGGAGAGCGAGTCCCCCTGGGTGAGCCCCGGAGACGTGGGGAAGAAGTGGCAGGTGTGCAGCAGAGCAGACAGCTAGGGGTCGTGCTTGAGAACCTGGTCTCTGGGACAGGCTGCCTGGCTCTGTGACCTTAGACGAGTGTCTTAACCTCTCTGGGCCTCTCTATCTTTACCTATAGGGAGGTAAACAGTAGCCACCAGCTCACAGAGCTGTTTTGAGGCTCAAATGAGCTGTCTGTAAGCACTGCCTGGCCCACCATCAGGGGTCGCTTTTTCAGTAACATATCCTATTCAGAACTTCACCTTTGGCTTAGAATTATTTGGAGATAATTTAAATAATGTGATGATAATATAATATTTCCAATATTATCTTTATGTAATGATAAAATGTGGAGTACTATCCAGCAGTGCCCAGAAATGAACTGTTGATACATGCAACAACTTGGATGGGTCTGAAGAACATTACATTGAGAAAAAAAAGTAAATCTCAAAAGGTCACACACTATACGTGTGCGTTTTTGTGACATTCTCAAAATGACAAAGTTTTAAAGAGGGAGAATGGGTTCGAGGTGGCCAGGGGTCAGGATGGGGAGGCGGAGAGGGCTGGGTGGGGGTAAAAGGGGATGGTCATTGGAGACCTTTGTGCTGGTGGAACAGTCCTGTGTCTTGATTGTGGTGCTGGTTACACCGGTGACAAATTGGCACAGAACTCTACACACACACACACACACACACACACACACACACACACACTGGACCACTGTCAACTTCTGGCTTTGGCAGCGTCCTGTCCTAGAGCTGTGTAGGATGTAAGTAACCATGAGGAGGCGGGGGACAGTATGAGGGTATACGGGACCTCTGCTGTCTTTGTAACTTCCTTTGAAGTTCTAGTTCTTTCAAAAGAAAAAGTTTTAAAAGATCAATTTTAGGTATGCAGTAAGAACAACTGAGAACATGGACAAACCCGCTGACTCAAGAGTCGCTTTTAAAATGATTGCATTTCCAGCGTTTGACCTTGAGCTTCCCAAGAGCGAAGCCGTAAAGAGAAGAAATCTGGGAGGAAATAGGATGATTTCTTGGGGGGCTGGGGGGAGACTTTATTTTTTCAGATGCCAAACTCTAAAGATCCTTTTTCTAAAATTGGGGTCCTAATGGGAAAATATTCTGAAAAGCAATTTCTACGTGGGCTTTTTGTACCCCATGCTTGTGGTGATTCTCAGCCTCTGAGGAAGAGGAGCTAAACGCTATCGGGCACTCACTAGATGCCGGGGGTTGCACGTGTTATATCCCTTCATTACCCCCATTTAACGCACAAGAAAACAGGAGCTTGGGGAGCTCACTTGTTACCCGGAGGCCAATGGGAAGTCAGGTGCCTGCTCAGCTCCAAAGCCCACTTCTCTCCACTCCCCTCTTTTCACCTTGCTCTTGACCACAGTGGCAGTTATCAGGGTCTTCCTCTTGGGCCAAAATTCTATAATTTGACAGGCTTGGTTTTTCAAACTTCAGCGTACAAAGAATAAACCCCCCTGGGGAAAATGCAAATTCCTGGGCCAAATACCGGTAAATCCCCGACTATCAGTCTGAAGGGGAACTAGGCATCACCTGTGACAGGTGCTTTGGGTACACGAGTGTTGTCATTCCTAGTCCGCCCTTGAGGACAAGGGTGCTACCTCCAGAATATTCTGGAATGCTCCAACATTGAGGGCACTCTGCTAAGGTGGCCAGTCATCCCAGTGTGCCCAGGACTGACGGGGTTCCCAGGACATGGAAACCCCTCAGCGCTAAACCTGGGAAAGTCCCCAACCCATCAGAACCAGCTGGTCACCCCGTCAGTTCACCAGGCACCTGACAGTCCGGGATTGCTCCTTTCGGTGCGGAAATGTTGCCAGTCCCCCAAGCTGCAGGCTGGTTACTTCCCACGTCCAGCCAGTGGACACCCCGCCTAGGAGTCCCCCCTCGGCACTCTCCCCAGGCCTGCCAGGGCCCGCTGCAGGGCCACCTAGAGCCCGAGGGCATTTCCCATCAAACTCGTGAGGAAGAGCTGACTCAGCTGAGAGGTCCCGTGCTCCAATCCCACTGACGTTAAGAACTCGGGCCCTGGAGTCTAAAGAGATCCAGGTTCAAATCTCAGTCCCTCCCTTGGTAACTACCAGCCTGGGAGAAGGCATCCAACTTCTTTCAGCTCCAGCTTCTTCATCTGCAAAGTGATCAGATCCTCCCCTGCTTTTGTTGTTGTTGTTTGGTTTCTACTTCGGCAATTTTACATTTGACTTTAGTCAGGCCTTTCTTTTATTCTTTGTGAAGTTATTTCTTTCCAAGTTTCTTGAGTGAACATGTTCACCAGCCTTTTCTTTTCGTTTCCTAGTAAACATAGCGGGGAGTTGGATTTGCCCAGGCTGGATCCAATCTCGCCCCTGTTACATTGAACAGTAGTTGGAAGGGCAGGGTCCTGGTTCGAGCTAGGGGGCGACTGGGGACCCACTGCGTGGAGCGGGAGGGGGAAAGGCAGTTGCGGAGTCCTTGTGAGCTGGCGGCTTTTGCTCACACGCGCATCACTGACCCCGGGCTTCCCGAACCTCACTCATTCGCATGCCACCTTCGTCACAGGAGGAGAGGTGCCAGCCGCCTTGGGGACCTGTTGCAGCTCCACCACTTCCTAGCGGTGTGACCCTGAGCAAGTCGCTAAGCTTTTTTGTGCCTCAGTTTCCTCCTCAAGGACGAGGATAGCGAGCGTTGATTGAATGAAGCTGAAAAGTCTTCAAAGTCTTAAAGCGGTGACTGTCACATTGTAAAGAGACCAAACACCACTTAACTGTTATTCTGCTAAGAGCCCTCCTTGTTTTTTAAGCTCCTTCATGGACCATACAAGATTTTTACCATCACTTATTTTTAAAATGTTTTTTTTTCTATTTTAAATAAATTTTTGAAAGGCAATTCTGAATATCGGCTACAAATGTAAAATCGATATCATATTTCATAGATGTGAGGCAACCACTTTTAAAAATGCATGCCAAAAAAAAGCTCAATTCTGATTGCAGCCATACAGCATTGCCTCTCTCTCTCTCTCTCTCTCTCTCTCTCTCTCTCTCTCTGTCCCCTCCCTCTTTTCCAAACAGAGATTTGAAAGTATTCAAGAGGTGTTAAAAGACACATCAGCGTCACACCTCCACGCACCTCTTTGAGCAATCACAGGGTGGACCAGACAAGGAGAAGGCGTTGTGTTCTCGCTTTGGGATTCCCTGTGATCAGTGCCTTGTCCCCACACCGCGAAAATCTTCTCCTGTGACCTCTCCTAGCCTCCCCCCGCCCACCACAGGCAGGGAAACACTTTGTTATCCTCAACTCTCCGTTCCCGTTGCAACAATCAGGTTTTTGTCTGGTAGGGACCCCACTCCCTTTGCCAGCCCCGGCCAGCCTTCTCCAACAGCCCGGCGTCTCGCCCTTGGACATGCGTGTCACTGGTGGAGCCGAGCAGCCCCCCAGAGCTCATGCGCCGTTGTGACAGGGCGTAGGTCCTCTGCAGAACAGTCTGGCAGTTCCGCCAAAGGATGCACAAAGAGTTACTACGTGACCTGGCACTTCCACGCCCGGGTGTACACCCACGATAACTGAAAGCATATATTCATAACAGACAAAAAAAATAAATGGAAATAACCCTGGTGTTCTTCAATGGGTAAATAAAATGGAATGTTTGGCAACAAAAAGGGAAAAACTAGGGCTGCATGCTACAACATGGAGGAGCTTGAGAACATTATGCTAAGTGAAAGAAGCCAGTCACGAAGGAACACGTGTTGTGGGATTTGTCTCCGAAATGTGCGGACTAGGCAAATCTCTAGAGACAAAACTCAGATCAGTGATTCCTAGGAATGGAGGGAGGTGAGATTAGGGGAAAAGAGGAAATGAGGGCTAATGAGTAAGAGGGTTTTTTGGGGGGGTGGAAACATTCTGGAAAATGATAGTGATGGAGGTTACACAACTCTGGGTATACTAAAAACTGCTAACTGTGTGCTTTGAAGAGGCGAGCTGTGTGGTGTGTGAATTGTATCTCAATAAAGCTGTCTAAAAATAGTTACCTTATGCCTTGGGAGGAGGCGGATGACCAATGCCATACCACACTAGAATGTGTAAGTAATTGCTTCCCTGCCAAGCCGACTGACTCACGAGCTAGGTTGCCAATCACCACACGGTGAGGTTTGTTTGAGGCGCGTGGATTCTGCCCGGAGCAACAGATTTGAATGTGTTAAAAGCCTGCCAGGAGCATGGGCACTATGAGGCCCCCAAACCAGCCTTCCACAGTCCCAGTGGCGTGGGCCTGCCCATTCAATAAATTGATTTCAGACAAACACTGTTGAACACCTACTAAGTGCCAAGCAGTGGAGGAGACTGAACAGGGCATGCTTAACCCTCATGGAGCTGACACCCAAGTGAGAGCGACAGCCCCAAACCAGCTAGCTCGCTCAGCTAGTAAGAGAATTTCAGGAAATGATAGCAGGGTTCCTATAGTTATAAAAAGGTAGAATGGGAGAGAGGGCCTGAGAGGTAAGGGGAAGTTTGCAAATGAGATTCCACTTAAACCCAGACTCGAATGGGGAGAAGCCAGCCGTGGGAAACTCTAGGGAAAGCGTGTTCTTGGCAGAGGGAACAGCAGTTGCAAAGGCCCTGTGGCAGGGCCAGGCTTGCATGGGACCGGTGTGGAACTGAGGCCGGCGTGGTTTGAGCGCGGTGAGTTGGGGGGAAAGGTAAGAGGTGGTAAGACGCTTGGATTTAGTTTCAGGTCAGGCTGGGAAACTGCCGTAGAAGGTTGAAGGCCGAGTGGCGTGATCTGACCCACGTTTTGTAAAGATCTCCGTGTCTGCCATCATGGGTCCTGGGAGGATGGCAGGAGCGGAGCAGAAAGACCCGTCAGAGACGATGGCTGTCATCCGTCCCGTTCTGTGTTGTCCTCTCAGAAACGGGGTGAAGCGCCTCTCTTTGTTGTTAACATGGGCCCATATTTAGCAGCCTAATTTGTGGGGATTCAAAGGGAAAGAGGTGAGCCGAAATGCCCGTGGGCCTCTATGCGTGAAATTCATCTGTGCCTGTAAGTAGGTTCTTAATCTTGACCAGATTAAATGCTTTTTATGGGTAGGTGGAATTATTCACTAGACTATAATGTCCTTGAGCGTGACACAGGATGTGACACCGCGGTGTGGAGTGTGCCGTTAATCTGCTCACAGACGTCCCATGGGTTGAGTGATTATCAAAGATTTGAAGATGATAAATTGAGGGAGGATATATACTTATATATACTACATCTTATATTTATAAATGCATTAATATATAAATTAAACTTGGGTTTTTATTCCTTGTTTTTAATTTAAAATAGTAAATACATGTATAAATTAGTATAGTTCTTATTATATATTCTTCTTTTATTTATACATACTATTATATAGTATAGTAATTATATGCTGTATTAGGTATTGGTATATTATATATGAAATATATATGTGCATATATGTATGTGTGTGTGTGTGTGTGTATTTTGATCCCTTGATGCAAATGGCTCCTCCCAAAGGAAAATCATTTAGTTTTGTTCCAACCCATGTGGACTGACAGTTCTCACTTAAGAACCAGCACAACCCGGTTCAATTACGAACGTGGCGTTGCATCACTCAGCTCGTCCAGGTCAGTTCTGTGGCTGCAATAAGTCCCTACGTGTGCCTAATGGGTTCGTTGAAACAGTATTGTCTTTTCTTTTGGCTTTAATAATAATAATTTGTTGGTGGTGAAAACTATTATTCTCTTTTGGCACCGCTCACCTCCACCATCACAGACCAGCTCACTTCTGTATAAATGGACAGAGCTGAAGGTAGTGTGTGTGATATGTCTCCGTAATCACACTCAGCATATTCAAGACAGAGACAGCAAAAACACTTGGGGCTGGTGTCCTTCTAAATTCTTGCTTGTCCCATGAGGCTTTCACCCAGCCAATCAGCTTCCAAATCCTATCGATTTTTCTCTGCAGTGCCCTAGGGATCCTTCTGCCAGTCCTCCTGTCATCGACTTGGCGTCCTCATGACCTCTTACCTAAATAATTGAATAGCTTCTCTTCTTCCAGTCTCTCCTGCTTCCCCTGTTAAAGACATTATGAGTCAATCTGGATACCTCCTTCCTCCTCACCCTCCTCCTCAAAACCGCCACCGAGTCTCACCAGTTTTGCTGCTTAGCAGTCCCCGGACACTGTCCACGCATCTTCATCTCCCACTGACATCCACTCAATCTGCCTTTGTGGATGGGACAATGGCATGAACCTCCAGACTGGTCCCTGTGTCCACTCCCGTGCTTGGACAGTCCGTTCTCCCTGCCCCACTGCCCGAGAACGCGTCTAAAACTGAAAATCGGAGCATGCTGCCTCCCGCACTTCTCACTGGGCTGGAAAGGAGGACCAAATGCCTTAACATGACCTAGAAGATGTTATGGGATGTAGGCCCTGCCGCTGCCTCCTCATCTGAGTTCCAGCCGCTCCAGTGCTTCCTCTTTTCAAGAGACATTTGCACAGGCTGCTTCTGCTGCCAGAAATGCTCCGCCCATCCCAGATTGCCAAGTGAAGGCAACGTACTCTTCAAATCCCAACTTCACCATCATTTCCCAGGAGAGCCTGGCCCTCAGACACACAGTCGGGCTGCCCCGTGGTGTGGTCTGTTAGTTTCATGCGCGTGGCATAGCTGCGATGTCACACTAGTTGGTATCCTATTAAACTGACATCTTTCACTCCCACTAAGCTGTGAAGTCCATGAGGACAGAGACTGTATTGGTTGTCCAATGCTGAGTAACAACTTATCCCCAAACACAGTAGCTGAAAACCAGAAATATGTACGGCAGCAGGTCCAAGATCTGGATGTAGCATTAAGTGGATGCTTCTCGCTCAAGGTTCAAAGTGTCAGCTGGAGCTGCAGCCTCGTCCGAAGGCTCAACTGGGAAGGATCCACTTCCAGCTCGCTCACATGGTCACTGGCAGGACTCAGTTTCTCACGGGCTGTTGGACGAGGGACACAGTTCTTCTCTGGCTGTGGCTGGAGACCTTGCTCTGTTCCTGCCAACTGAGCCTCTCCATGGGACAGCTCCCAGCATCCCGTGTGGCTTTCCTCGGGGCAAGTGAGCACCTCAGAAAGAGCAGGAGGGCAATATGGAAGTCACGGTCTCTGTGTGTCCTGACCTTTGAAAGGACACCCCTCACTGCTGTCATACTCTGTTCATTAGAACTGAGTCACGGGGGTCAGCTCACAGCCCACCTGTGGATACCAGGAGGTGAAGGTCATTGGCGTCATCGTAGAGGCTGCCTACCACAGACACCATGTCTGCTTTGATTCATCACTGTTTCCTCAAACGATCTTAGTGACGCATAGTGATATGTAAATAGTCAGTAGTAAATCCCTAAGTGATTCTACCTGAGACTGGTTGCATCATACCACATCTGGACTTAAAAACTTGCCATCCGTTCCTACTTCCCAAATCATGGTATTTATTTAAGATCCCCCTATAACCTGTTTATAAACTACCTTTTTCTTTCAGAAGCTACCTGCCACTATCTAAAGTCATCTGCCCAAGCTCATTTCTGTGGTTTTCCTCACCTACTTTCACATTGGCTCACCTCTTCCTTATTTATTCATTTCCAATTTCATTTTTCAGTGATTTCTTTTTTTTAAAGATTTTATTTCTTTATCTTTAGAGGGGAAGGGAAGGAGAGAGGGAGAGAAGTATCAATGTATGGTTGCCTCTCGTGCATCCCCTGCTGGGAACTGGCCTGCAACCCAGGCATGTGCCCTGACTGGGAATCGAACCACGATCCTTTGGTTCGAAGGCCCACGCTCAATCCACTGAGCTACACCAGCCAGGGCCTCCAGTGATTTCTTGAGAGTCTGTTTCTTCTTTAAATTTCAGTGAGTATACGATTTTAGAAGCTACCTGGCTGGTGTAGCTCAGTGGATTGAGCGCGGGCCTGCGAACCAGAGGATCGTGGTTCGATTCCCAGTCAGGGCACATGCCTGGGTTGCAGGCCAGTTCCCAGCGGGGGACACACGAGAGGCAACCACACATTGATATTTCTCTCCCTCTCCCTCTCCCCTACCCTTCCCCTCTAAAGATAAATAAATTTTAAAAAAATCTTAAAAAAAAAAGATTTTAGAAGCTAGAAATGCAGGACTTTTTTAAACTAGCTGTGATATGGAAGGAGAAGGATGAATGGGTGGACACAGAGGATTTTTCAGGGCAGTGAAAATACTCTAAATGACACCACAGTGGTGAGTGTCTGTCATTTTACATTTGTCCGAACCCATAGACAGTACAACACCGAGCATGAACCCTAAGTCAACTATGGGTGTTGGGTGGACAAAATGAGGTGCCAACGTAGATTCACCCATTATAACAAATGTCCCACTCTCGTGGGGATATGGACCATGGGGGAGACTGAGCCTGTGTGGGGACCAGGGGACAGATAGAAACTCTCTGCGCCTTTCACTCAATTTTGCTGTGAACCTAAAACTGCTGTAAAAAATAAAGTCTTTTTAAAAATAGAAAGGAAGTTCAATTTTCTAATCACTGGATTTGTCAACTCTTAAGAAGAATTTCAGGCACTGAGCAGAATGCATGAACTTAACAAGGCAGCCACCGGTGTCCACTTGCATTTCACGTGAATCTTCTCACTGAATCCTCATAATGTCATTGAGGACGTCACTGTCATTGTCCCCATTTTCAGGGCTGGGGGAAACTGAGCCTCCGAAGAGCAACCTGCACTCATCCACATGGCTCGTCGGGGCTTGGGTTGTAACCCAAACATAGGACAGCTTAACCCCCAACCTCAAATGCTTAGAAACAAGTGAGTCTTCTTCTCTAGAGACCAAAGAAACAGAATCAAATCCAAAGACATCATATGTTAGTTTTATTTGCAAGGGAAGGAAGAGATATAATGGACTAAAACCCCAGGCCCTGCGAATGCCTTAACGCTGGTAGTTTCCCTTTGCAACTCAACTGGACACGGCTCCTACAAGGCAGGTAAGTTGTGAGTGATCGTGCTTCGTAGTCAGGCCGATCTGGTTTTATTTCCAGCACTGCCATTCAATAGCTGCGTGTTCTTGGGCAACTATTGCCCAAGAACACGCAGAGCTCTCCACTCTTTTCTTAGGGCTAATACAAGGACAATAATACTATTTACTTGGATGGCTGTGAGGATTAAGGGAAACAATCCATTAAAAGTTTTCAGCACAAGACCTCAATAAATGAGAAGAATCAAGTAATGATTTTTTAGACTGGGTTTTCATCGGCTCAGTGTTCACAGTGCCTGTCACTGAGCCTAGCACTTGGGTGTTTAAAACCACACTTGGGAATTATTTCAATTCCCAGCCTGTAAGTTATAGTTAATGCAATCAAACTCCATTGTAATATTTAAATATATAATTTTTAAAGATTTTATTCATTTTTTAAAAATTCCATTTACTTTCAAAGAGAGGAGAACAGAGGAAGAAAGAGAGGGAGAGAAACATCCATGTGTGAGAGATACATCGATAGGTTGCCTCTCACCCGCCCCCAGCTGGGAACCTGGCCCCCAACCCAGGCATGTGCCTCGACTGGGAATCGAACCAGCAACATTTTAGTTCACAGGCCAGCAGTCAATCCACTGAGCCACGCCAGCCAGGGCTATTTACTTATTTTTAGAGAAAGTGAAAAGGAGGAAGAAAGACAAACAACAATCTAAGAGAAAAACATTGATTGGTTGCCTCTGGTATGCGCCCTGACCAGAGACCAATCCGAAACCCAAGAATGTGCCCTGACCGGAAGCAAACCAGTGACCTTTGGTTTTCGGGACAATGTGCAACCAACTGAGCCACAACGGTCAGAGCCAGATATATATTTTTAAATGCAGTGTGTTATTAATGAATTACTCATGGGAGGATGCCAGCTCATACCCAAAGTTAGGTAGTAAACAAAGCAATACTGTACAAAAATAAGAAACCGGGTAATTTTTTTTAGAAGGAAGGAGGGGAGGGAGGGAAGGAGGAAGGAAGGAAAGAAGGAAGGAAGGAAGGAAGGAAGGAAGGACCACAGGGTGTTCCTAATGAAAGGAAAAAAGCCCTCACGAATTAGTATGATGAGACAGGTCAAGAGCTCCACGGGCATAAACATAAAATGACAGGTATAATTTCAGTTCTAGTAGGACAACAATATGAAATTCCAAAAACTTCTTTTTAATCTAATAGTTGTGGGAACAGTATATCACTTGGCACAGAGAACTGTGAAAAGTATTTACTAGAGAAGACTAATTAGGAAATGTAGTCTTTCTTTTAGTAGTTAAAGGTATCGCAAAAAAAAATTTTCACTATAAAAATAGAAAACTTTCAGTTCCCTTTTGAGCTAGTGGTCCGTATTGTTTCCAACTAATCACAGTTCAGTCAGGCACAGACGTCCAGGTAGTGAACCAGCTTGGGATAAAGAAGAGCGTGTACAAGTGAAATCCGAATGACTAAATTCTGCCCTGATACACCAGCTTCCTCACAGAACTGGTTGTGACAAACAGGTGCTAAAATGACAGCCACCTGCTTCCAACTGTGAGGAACGGCCAGCCCTCGGACCTCCCCTCCCCGCCCATGGGACACATCACCGCCTCTGCAGTAATGGGGAGAGCTACCTGCAAACCCAATCTATCTCAAACTGGGGGAATCTAATCACGTTCATTTCCATCGGGAGCTGGATTCTGCTGTGATCAGTAGGTGAGAAAGATCTAAAGCCTCCTGAATTAGCACGAGGCCATTTAAGATAACGACTCAATGTTTTCAGAATAAAAATATCTGCGCAGCTGGGCGAGGTCCCCAGAGATTCAAGTTTTGTGCGTGTTTAAAATAGATGGGGAATTTATACAAATAGGCAAAATTCTAGACTCATTACTCACTAATTACTATGCACTAGATAGTTCAAGGATTGACTGCATTTACAAAATGCTTTCCTTATCTATAAGATGGCGGCAAAACCAGAACCAATTACTCCAGGTCATTGCCAGGGAGCTATTCATACCTGCCCCGTACTTATTATTTTCAAGTGTTCAGTACCCTGGGGGTCTCTCTTGGATGCCACAATGTCTAATGAGGACCAGCTCCATCATTTATGGGGACCAGTGCAAAATGAAAATTTGAGGCCCCTTGTTCAAAAGTTATGAGGAATTTCAAGATGGTGACGGCAGAGCATAAAGCCGGGTGCGGGGCCCTTCTGAGTACGGGACCCTGTGCGACCGACCGCCCAGGACACACACCTGTGAGCTAGCCCTGTGTCTAATGATTCTGTGCGTTAGAAATGAGACTACTGAGGCCAAGGTGATCACTCAAATAGCTTAAGGCACTAAACAATCGATGCCTCAGCCAAGGCTCATGCACAAACCATGAGCCTGTGGGGATATAACTTGGGGTTACATTAGATCAGGTGTCCTTAGCTTGCGAGGCTGGATGAGTCATGAATAAGCCTGGGGAATGTCTCTGAACCCCCTGAAATTGTTCACCAAACGTGTTTGTGTGCCCGTTCCTGGGCCAAACGGTCTGTCCATAGAGAATCCATGGCAACAAAACCAGGAGGTTGGACCCACTCCGCCAGGCTCTCCGTCCCTGAGATCTTTGCTTTCCCCAGGGTTTAGCAGGGTGTCTGGCGTCTATAGGACAATCTGTAAATGCCGCCTGGCAAAGGTAGGGGGGAGTGAGTGAGTGGGTAGGGGAGCAAACAGCATGATTACGAAGGCTGCTCATGTTCAAATCCCAGCTCCACTGTCACTAGCTATGTGACTTTACGTGAGTCACCTACCTCGTTAAGCTTCTATTTCATCATCTATAAAAGAAGAGTAAGGAGCGCCTCCCACACGAAGCTGCTCTGGGGATGAAATGAGCTCATCTCTGAGCACAGCACCAGGTATGCGGTGAGTCTCCATCTGTGCTTGTGCTCCTTCTGCCTCTCCCGGACGCTTCGCAGAGGTCGTCGGTGTCATTTGTGACCACTTCACGCCAGTCTAGAAAAGAGCACCAAAACTCCGTAGCTCTTAAATTATACGGTCTGGCCTTTATCACATTGGTTTATAAAGAAATAAACGATGATTTCCTTTTTTTTTCTTTGTTAGATTTTATTTATTTTTACAGAGAGGGGAAGGGAGGGAGGTAGAAAGAAAGAGAGAAGCAGGTTGGTTGCCCCTGGCACACCCCCAACCGGGGACCTGGCGGGCACCCCAGGCACGTGCCCTGACCCGGAAGGGGATCCGAGGCCTTTTCGTTCACAGGACACGTCCAACCACTGAGCCACACCAGCCAGGGCCACAGTGATTCTCTTTTTAACTTTTTCCCCCTTAATTCTGCTCAAAGGGTAGAAATTAGCTGTTAACTATAATCGCCTAGTAGGAAAACTATAGGTTTTCACTTCTACTTTATACCTTTCTGCATTGTCTGCATTTTATTTTAAGGTAAGCAAATATCACTTTCGGAAATAAAGCCAAATAAAGTTGGGGGGGGTGTGTACATGTGTGTATACATATCTTTATATAGACATACCTGTATATGTATATACAAATACACACAAATAAAAATATATGTGTATGCATATATGTGTGTGTACGTGTGTGTGTGTGTGTGTTTTCTTCCATATTCAGGTCCCTGGATCTCCAAGCATGGATCCCAGACCAGCAGCATCAGCATCATCTGGGAACTTGACAAAAATGCAAATATTCTGCCCCTCCTCCCCTAGACCTGCTGACTCCAAAGCTCTGGGGTGGGGGGCCCAACACCCTGTACTGTAACAAGTCCTCCTGGGGACTCTGAGACATACCAGAAGTTCTGCTCTGTGTCCTAGAGACACTGAAGAAGAACCCCAGATCACCCCAAAAGGTGTCTCTAATGATGCCAGGAATTCCACCATTAGTATCTGTGTTCACACAATCACCTTTAGTGCAAGTATTACAGAACGCAGTGAACCTGAGAGTCTCACGCTGACATGCCAAAGAACTGGGGAAGATCTTGAAGGATGAGGGATTCTAGCAAAGTTCACGCCAATCACAGTAAAGTCGTTGTTACTTAGCTACTGTTGCCATGGCAGGAATGTGGACTCAAAGTTGTCTGAATTTCCTATTTTTCTAGGGAATATCTGAATGTGTCTGTGAATAATCTACCTCATTCCAACAATGTTTAAATACTCAGTGAACCAAACACAACTTGTCTGCAAATGCAATTCGGCCTCCTGACTCACCAGTTTAAGATGGGAATGTTGATATCCTTCCTACTCTACCCAGTGCATTCCCCAAAACTGTGAAATAATAATAATAATAATAATAATAATAATAATAATAATAATAATAAATACAAATGGTGGTGATCCTTTCTTTTTACTTTTGCTTTTATTTTTCAATTACAGTGTACACCCCACGTTATTTTGTATTTGTTTAGGTGTACAGCAGCGTGGTTTAGACGATCATTTACTTTGCAAGGCGTTCCTCCTGATCTTTCCAGCACCCACCTGGCACCATGGAGGTCCTTCCTTGATGGTATCGTACGCTCATTTTCTCTTTTAACTCTTTTGTCCGCTCTTAGGCACGTGCCACCATCATTCCATTTCACAGATCAGAGCCCTACGGCTTCCACCCCCAAACTAGTTTGCTCACAGCCACACAGCCGGCAAACGATGACAGCCGGGACTCCTGAGGGCTCTCAATCTACAGTTCACACTCTTAACAGCGGCGCTGGCTGACCGTACCATTGGTTAGTTCTCCTGGCACTTACGACCCTTCGAGTCTTCGCTCATAATCAGCCCCATGCTTGTTAACGGCTCTATCTGGTCCTTATCTCTTCCTCTTGGCGCAGCGCCTTTCCATATCATCTGATATTCCAATTGCCTCAAGTACAGTGGCAGAGATGTGCACTCGGAACACAGGGTGCCACTTCTGTCCTCAGATGACACTGTGCATGCAAGTCGACGAGTGGATGCTCGGAAAACTGGTTGGTTGATCAGTAAGGACGCACAGCCTTTGTTGACGCTTCTGGGTGGAGGGGGACAGAGACCTTCCCTGGTCTGCTTCGTGCTGTCCGTTACAGAACGTTCCCCGTTTTCTACTCTGAACGTACAACATCTTCGTGGTCAAAAGAAAGGAGGCTAAAATGAGATGTGGAATATTTTCATTATCTTATTATGCTCTTTTCCCTTCTCAACGCCCCAAAAAGAAAGACTGTAGACAATGAGCTGACACCGTAAAGCCTACAGAACTTGCAGAACTTACTGTTCAGGAAGCCCTACAGCAGCGGCGTTAGGAATCTGGCCGGACAGCACCCATGACTGCGAGCTGTTATTACTGTTATGGAGCGTCTATTTTCTAGCAAATTTCCCTTTTCTTCTTACACACAAAAAGCGCCAGCTACTCGCTGTTGCCAAGATAGCCTCATTCTTCCTAGCCCAAGTTTGTTAGGCTTTTCATAAAATATTTTCCACAAGGAAAGAACATAAGCTCCATGTGACCATAAAGGTGTTTACGTTGGTAACAATCAAGTCTAACGTCTAAACTTTGTGTTTTCTAAAGCACACGAGCATTTTCCAGGTACATGGGTTTACAAGGGTGCCATTCTATGTGAAGGGATTACCAAACACATAAACGCCAACTTGTCAAAATGGAAGCTATAGAAATAATATTAAGCATAACCGTGGCCACATACTAGACAACTTCTGATACCTGCTTTGAGCGGCTGCTAGCGGAATGCTCTGTCCACATTATCTCCTCTAATCCTTGCAACTAAATGAAATGAAGTAGCATTAAACCCATTGTATAGCGGAGGGGGTGTAGGTGAGCAGCAAGTGTATAATTAACTTGCCCAGGATCTTAAACAGTAGAGTAGGTCAGCTCAACAATAGAGCCCTCGCTTGTCCTTCCAAAAGTATTATCTTGTATGAAATCGCAGTAGCTTGAAGTCATGGACAATTCTTGGAAACGTGGCAATGAGCCAAGTTAACATTCTTCGCACATTCCCAATTTTTTTTTGCCCCTTTTTGAGTGTGTATGCTTTGTTTAAAAATAATGTTCTCTTCCATAATCACAGCGTAATTATCAAAGTCATGAAATTAGCATTGATACAGTAGCATTGTTTAATCAACAAACATTATGCAAATTTTTCCTATTGCCCAATTAATGTTCTTTATGGGAAAAAATTTTAAATCTATTACAGGGTCCTACTCGGATGTGGCACCCAATGTTTTTAAGGCATAATTTCTTGTGTGTATTATTGTTTTTGATACATGAAACAAGAAAGCTACCCTTGGCATTGTGATCTTCGTGTCTTTTCTGGGCTGCAATTTGTCCACCTCACATAGTCACTTGAGTGACAGGTGATTCACAGAGAAAAATCCCATACACGTTCCCTAAATACGCTATGTGTTGCATTCACTATCTCATCACTTTCAAGCCAGAAGGATGCCATTTCTGTTACCTAAATCATCCTCCATCTATTTCCCTGTGTTCTGCATTACCATCTGCTAAATATATTCCAACATGCTATTTGGTTTTAGTGCTAGTTCGAGGGGCCAAACCTTGATATATCCCTTTGCTCGCCGCTCTGGAATTTCCCAACTAAATCATGAAATGGTGGGCACTTGACTGGAAGAGCTAATCCCTAAGGATGTGGAAAGAAGTCACCTTGGTAAACATTTGCTCGAATATCCTACTTTCCCTTCCATTCCTAATCCCATAATTTTTCCATATAGGAAACACACAGCATCGAAGGGCAGCACCTCCTGAAACCCTGATTTATTTTTTTGTCTCTTAAGGAGACAGCAGTCAGATTGTGCTCTGAACGGCCCTGTCCCCGGCCTGCTAAGTGGAATAGCTCCTTCGGAAGCAGCCCCTCTTCGGGGCCTAGTTTGTGGTCAGGGAGGTCTCGCCCCACCCCACAGACCCCCTTCCTAAAAGTTTATGAAAAGCGGCAGGGTGCACACTGCCTCGATTTCACACCTCAACTCTGCCCGAGACTCAACACCAGCTCCCGGTCAGTGAGTGAGGATCGGATGCACGGGCCGGCTGCGAGTAGGGAAAACGTGGCTGGGGCTTAAGAGTTTCAAAGTAAACAGTTCTTGGACATCCAGTCTTGAAATTGGCCTTCAGGGAGCCAGCCAGAGGGACCATACATTTTTGAGCGTGGCATATGATTTCTTTTTCCTTTTTCAAATGACCGTGTACATCACCCCCTCTGCCTTGTATTGTAAGCACTATAATTAGCACCATCCAAACAATGTAGCCACAACTAAACCAGATTATCTCTGTGGACTTAATCTCGCGAGAACAAAGACATCCATTCAGTTGGCCCTGAAATCCGATTTAATACATAAACATGAAACGAGAAAGTCAACAGTCTTGGTAACTTTAACACAATCATATGATTTTTTTTTTAAGTGCAATATGCCAAAGAAAGGCGAATGTCTCAAAAAATAAGAGAAAGGCCATCCGAGCGCACGCTGCTCCCGTTTGTCATTCACGGACTCCCTAATTCAGGACCAGCCCCTAGAGCCGCCGCTGCCGCCGCTGCCGGCTTTTTTTTTTTTTTTTAACAGATATTGCTTTGTGTCCCCCAGCTGTTTGTGAATTCCAACCCCTCCCAGAAGCAATGTCCTCTTAGCTGGTTTCTTCCATCCAGATAGAAATACAAACCTGTGTTCACTAACAATACAGCCTGGGCTCAAAAATGCTAAACTTCCAATAGCAGCTCCTGTTAGAAGTAAAATCAGAGATTTGGCTCTTAAAGACGCAGGCAGCAAGGCTCACTTTTCTCTCCCTTCCCCTTCCCCTCCCCCGCCCCCCACCCTTATATTATTTTGTTTTGACAAGCCCAGGCGTGTGTTTTTCTTTTTTCTTTTATACATGGCAATGCAAGCTTTAGACATGTTTATTTTTTTTTAAGATCCAGTATGTTCGAGTTTTCTAGGGACCCTTTTGCTTTCTGTTTCGACTATTAATTATAGGCTCGTTCAGTCCGCTATAAGCTGCCCCTATCGGCAGAGATTCACAGGAGCTGTGAAAAGAGCCAGCGTTATTTATCAAGGGCAAAAAAAATGAAGAAAATTAAGACAGTACTAGAGCATATTGGGTATATAAACTGTTCTTCCTGAAAAGATAAATGATTTGGTAATGAATAGATCCTTTAGGCCATAAAAAATCCATTTATTTTCGTTTGAATTTGAATAGAAGAGATTTGCATTTTTTTTTCCTGAGCAGTTACACGTAAATTAAAATGCAGAGCATGAGGCTAGCATACAATCACACTCAATAATAACTGGGACATACTGTATTATTCATAAAAACAAAATTAATAGTTTGGGGAAAGGAAGCATTGTGGCAGGGAAAAAATGTACATTGACACCAAACACCTACTGTCAGAGGAGAAAATACAGAAGGTTAGACTACCAAAGAATTGATAATAGAAGTTGGGCATTTATTCTTACGTTATTCGGGGGAGGGGGAAACAGGAAATGTCTGCTCTTCTGATAACAAAATGTTCAGAATGTTTCTCTGTATGTTGATGTCCAGTTCTATATACAAAGAGAGGCAACAGTTATATCCTCAAAGCAGAGTAGAATCAAGATTGTATTTCCCCCAAAAAATACATATTTCAAGTAAATGTTTTGTTGGGGGTTAGTCTGACAGTGGGGATTGGCCCAGAACAGGCGGGTTGAGCAATCACAGCCCCATAGTCTTTGTCTGTTTTTTCCTCCCCATCCCCCCACATCCCTATCCCCACCCCCATGCCTGGGAGAAAGTACCCCAATGCCTTTGATTGTCATCGATCTGCAGTGGAATTCGCTGAGAGGCAGCCTTCAGAGAGTTGTCCCCGATAGTCTGATGAAAGTGAAGAACCAAATACAGGCTATCACGGCGGGTCTTAAAATCGGGAACAGAGAGAGCAAGCACATTTCTTTGAATTGAGGGAATAATCTAAGATAAGAAGATCTCCAAGGCCCGCGTTCCAAACTTAAAAAAAGAAAAAGCATGGCAAAATCAAGATGGCTACAGGCCCCCCCCCCCCGCCCCCCGTGCAGGGAGGTAGGTGAGCCAGGAAGCCAGGTGGGGGGTATGGCGACCCTCACCCCCACAACCCTGTATTGCTCTGTGGCAGGGAGTTGCCCAGAGCTTGGTGTGGTGTGATGTGGTCAAGAAAAACCAGAAATCCAGATGTTTAGGTTAAAACTTCCTTTAGAAATGTTGGCACCTATTTCAAAATGTTTATTCCCTGAGCAAAAAAAGGCAGTGGGCTCACGCAGCCCTCCCCACCAGTCTGCTGCCTCTACTAGCAGAAAACACGAACATGCAGGAAAGAGCCTACGCTTACAGCTATCGTGACCTAACAATAGTGCCTGGATTACTTTGGCTGATTAACCTCTCACTGACGCAACAAGCACTTTACTTTTCAACTTAGCCGTGTGCCATTTATTCGTTTAACTGTGTTGTATTGAATTTCTACTGTGTGCCAGGAACTAGCCGCTGTCTGCACTGCTCTTGCCTAGAGGGAAATCCAGCATCAGAAGCCTGTTCTTTGGGACGGGCCCCGTCAAAGATTCCAAGAGAATGACATGAAGCAGGTTTGGAAGGCCGTATTCTCTCCTGAATCGGGAGAGAATGTTTTTTTGTGCATTAAGTAATTCAATTTTTTTGTGTGCATTAAGTAATTAAATTTTTTATTTCACAGATTCATATCTGCTTAAAGAGACTCATTAAGGATTTCCCAAGCATTGAGGAAAAATGAAACTTTTTCTCATTTGTGCTCGTATTACAGTGTTGAGACTGAATTTTATCTCTTTGCTGCTTAAAACGCAAGCGCTTCTCGCTGGCGGGGTGGTGCAGGCGGTTGGAGTGTCTTCTTCCCATGCACCAACAGGGTTACTGGTTCGGCCTCCAGTCAGGACACGTACCTAGGTTGTGGGTTCAGTCCCAGGTCTGGGCACGTACAGGAGGCAACTAATCTAGGTTTCTCTCTGTCTGTCTGTCTTCCTCTCTCTCTAAAATCGATAAACATATCCTCAGGTGAGGATTAAAAAACACACAGACACACAAATAATTCCCTGAAATGGACATCTATGGTTATTTTTTGGCATTATCTGGACAAAAGGGAAAAGTAACTAGTTTCTGTGTTGAAGCCTTTTTTTCCTTGGAAGTGATCAAATTCCTAACAGAACTAACCTTTTTTTTTCCCTAGAGACTACATACTTTGCCATGTATAATGCACACCCACATTTTTGTACTCATTATACACGGTTCTCATTCCCATTATTTTACCCACGGTGTGTAATCATTATACCCATGTGTAATACTCATCCTTATTTTTCCCTCAAAAATTTGGGCAAAAAAAGTATGCATTATACATGGCAAAATATGGTACATTGAAGTGGGGATATAGAGTGGTCTTATAAATGGGTTAAAAATACAGGTATCAAAAGAAGCAATTTCTTGCACATTTAGGATGAGGGTAATTTGGTATCGCCTTCTGGAAGGCATTTGGACAATAGGAAGCCAAATATAGGTACACATCTACCTACAAACCAATGTAGGTACACATCGTTGCCTAAGGGCTTTCCTTTAGGGATCTATCTTAACGAAGAACATCTCTCCAGTGTGAAAAGCCAGGTACACAAAAGTGTTTGCACAGAGCCCAATGTGGGATAATCATCAATTGCAAACAACCGGAAGGTCCCTCAAAAGCCTCAAAGGGCCACATAAACTATGGCACAGCCACAGAATGGAATATTTTGTTATTAACAAATATAATATCAACCTATGTTTATTATTGCACAAAAGGTCTGTGACGCGCAGCACAGAATTTCAGCAAAATTACTGTGTCCGAGCAATCGAGAGTGATGTTCACCAAGATGTAAAAACTGCCCTTTTCTTGTTTAATTTTTTAAATTCCATATGTACATAAAATTGTGCAATACTATGCTTATTTCACTTAGCATAATATCCTTTGGGTCCATCCACCTCCCACATGGCAGGATTTCATTCTTGTTTATTGCTTAGTAATATTCCATTGTGTATCTATATACACACACCACATATTTTTATTCATTGGTGTTCACATTGTAAAATATATACAGGTTAAATCAGTGTGTGATACCCCTGCAGTACAATATAAATGTTGTGCACCAATATTGCATTTTAGTAAAATTTTTTAAAAACTTCCCTTGTCTGCGAAGCTGAATAATTTTTACTCTATGCTTTTCTGTAAAGCCGAAGACAGGTGGTTTAAACACCAACAAAAATCTCTTTTCCAAAGAATTAAGAATGTACAAAGCAGAGAAAAAACACGGGTGCAGCGTGGGGATGAGGAAAAACAAAAAAAGCGTAAATAAGGAGGCTGAAGAGATAACTTTGTGAATTAAATAAGAGTGGTGACCTCCAACTGAGTACTAGTAGGGCAGCTTTTGCTCTACACAGGTGCCACGTGGCTCCGGGGAAGGCTTGCCCGCTGCACCTCAGCCCCGAGCCACATAGCACCACCCTGAATGGGGACATGACTGAAAGGACCAAAAGCCATCGCTGCTTTGGTCCCACTGCACAAGCAATAAACAGCACCGTTCTTTTTTCTTCCTGGCTCTAGCTGCTATTCGCCAGGTCTTCCGCCGTTTGTGATTCAGCCTTTGAAGCCACATCTGCACACCGCTGCAAGAACCCGTGGAAAAATGAATGAACTGGCCGATCGCCGCCTGGCCTCCCGGAAGCTCGAGTGCCCTGACAGCCTGTTGCTGACAAGCATGCCCAGTGTCTGCTTGGGTGTCCTGTCCACACAGAGATAATGCTAGAGGTTTCCAGACCAGGCTCCACAGCGCGCATGAGGGATAGAATACACCATGACCACAGGAGCGCATCTGCGCTCACGCGGCATCGGAGAGGCTGGGTTAGAGAAAATCTGTTTTCTTCCCTGCAGAACTCAGTGCCTTTACCACGGAAACACATGCTGTGGATTTTCCAAGGGAGGAGACTGTATTTGATTGACCATAGAACTACTCTTCCCCAAAAAATTAGTATTTCAAAAGGAGAATGTGTGAGTAACCCTTGCTTTTTTTTTTTTTTAAAAAGCCTTTTTTAAAAAATATTCTGCCACTATTTCTTACTGATTCACAGCTACTCTTTTTTTCTGCCATTCCACCATCCCTTAGACCAGGGATGTGCAAAGATTTCTACATAAGGGGCAATTCATGAAAAATGAAACCATTAAATCATTCCAAGTGAAAGAGCTTTATTGCACTGGGTGGGATATATTTTTATGACTTAATTTACGTACCATAGTGGATTCTAAGGGTGATATTGAGGAGTATGAGAATGCCTGATATGTAGAAAGTGCCAATAAATATCATCCGAATATAACTTCTTATAATTACAGTAGCTCAGTGAGATAGCTCTTAGTGGCTTGCTCAACTTACGGGTGAGAAAATGGAGACTCAGAGCAGTTAAGAAAGTTCCCCAGAGTCACACAGTACTGCACAGTGGGTCAAGATCAGCTGACCCAAGAGTTCAAACTTTCAACCGGAAAAATTTTCCGTAGACATCGCCCTGGGCCAAGCAGAAGGTGAAAGCTCCTTGGCAGCTTAAGTTGCACGGAACGCTTCATTTAAGGGTGGGGTTCTCTGGGCCGGACTGGACTTCAGTCCCACAGGCAGGGACGCTGCAGGAGCAGCTCTGAGTGGAGCGCAGGTGTGTAACAGCCTGCAATGCCTGCTGCACTCGTGAAATGAGCCCTGTGAACGTGAGCAGGGTCTTCCCCCCCAACCTAAAGAACGTGCACTTCCTCGGGACATCCCGAAGTGCCTGGGAATTCGTTCGTTGACTCGTGAGTTCATTTCATTCTTTCGTCAACGACTACGTCCAAAGTGCCGGTTAGAAATTAGGAATTGTGTCCAACATCGTGAATGCTATGTCCAGCCCACAAAGACAAAAGGTTCCATGTGCCTCACTCAATCTCAGTGACTATTATCAAAACATTGCGAATATTAAAAAGTTGGACTTTAAGCCCTGGCTGGTGTAGCTCAGTGGATTGAGTGACGGCCTGTGAACCAAGGGGTTCGATTCCCAGTCAGGGCACATGCCCGGGTTGCTGGCCAGGTCCCCAGCCTGGGGCATGTGAAAGGCAACCACACATTGATCTTTCTCTTCTTTTCTCCTTCCCTTCCCCTCTCTCTAAAAATAAATAAATAAAATCTTTTTAAAAAATCAAATAAAAGGTTGGAATTTAAGATTAAGTAAGGTGTTTGATTTTTCAACCATAATCTTGAAAACGATTTTAATGTATCCTTTGTGCGCCTGAAAATGAATTTTTATTTTCCGGTCAAAAAATCATTAGCATAATTATTGATAATGTATGACTAGCACACTGGAGCTTAAAATAATGTACTTGTTCGTCCAATGTTTATGTCACTCTCTTATATCTTAGAGGGAGGTAAGATGCAAAAACCGAGGCTCAGGATGGCTAAGGGACTTACATGAAGTCACGCAGTCAATAAACTTGACCCAGATATCAGCATAACATTATTGTCACTATGACCATATGCGAGGCCCCCCATACCTGCAGTGTGCTGAGACCTATCTCTTGCTTACAAAGTTCAAGGGTCTGATATACGTTCCCAAGGCCGTGGGAGGTAGGTGCAGACATGTATAAATGTGGAAATGCTCTAAGGTTTCCACGTCATTGCTAACCTTGAAATGTAACGTCCTACTGTCTTGAGGATACTAATTCTATGTATTTTGGTTGCATTAGATATCTTCATAAAACAAGATATGGAGTTTGGAAAAATAATTTTAAGATTCCTCTTTTTCGTATCATGGTTAATAAAGGAGAGAAGCCATCCCATAGTTATTTAAAAAAAAAAAAAAAAAAAAAAAGATTAGCCCTGGCTGGTGTAGCTCAGTGGATTGAGCGCGGGCCTGCGAACCGAAGGATCGCGGTTCGATTCCCAGTCAGGGCACATGCCTGGGTTGCCAGGCCAGTTCCCGGCAGGGGACATACAAGAGGCAACCGCACATTGATGTTTCTCTCCCTCTCTGCTTCCCTTCCCCTCTAAAGATAAATAAATAAAATCTAAAAGGAAAAAAAAAGTACTTAAAAAAAAAGATTTCTCTTGTTTAAAATGAGTTATAACAGTTTTTCTCGCAGTATATTATTTTCTTGACCAGCCGTAATGGCCAGGAACAATGAGAGCAGTAGCAGTAATAATAACAGTAACAGCTGACATGGAATGCGGGCCTAGTAGCTGACGGACACCGTGCTAAGCATTTTTTTTGTGCTAGGCATTTTTCATGTACTGTACGTACCTGGCTTATGAAGTGGGTACTTCATCTCACAGATGAGGAGACCGAGAGACGGAAGATTTAGAGCGTTTGCTCAAGGTCGTACGGTCTGTAAGGAACTCGTCATCAGCCCCGGGGGATGCAAAGCCCAGGGAGGAGTGACCCCTGCCTTGGGGAACTCAGAGTGCAGTGTCACCAGGGCGGAAAGGGTGCTGGGTGGCGAGCGATCCACTGGGTGGCAAACAAAAATAGTAAAACCTCCGTTGCTAACGTGAAAACAATAAGAAGGACGTACTTATTATACCATTCAGTATACCTGCTCTGTCTGCAGGTCCTTGGCTCACTCGCCATGCAGAGAGTTCTAAATAGCCTGATGGAAAAGTGGGGACTTACAACACGGGGGTGACTGTGGGGTTGCCAGAGAAAACTACAGGACGCCCAGTGAACCTTGACTTTCAGATAAACAACAGAACGTGTTTCGGTATCAGTACGATCCAACTATTGCCTGCTGACATAGCTTTGCGAAATCTGGCAACCCCACCACTGATATCCTTTCTCTCTCCTGGGTTTGTCGAGGGGTTTGTGTCTGCCAGACTGAGTTCATCTACTGATTGCATTACTTCGTTCTGCCAAACCCAGTTTTCCCCAATGGTAATATTCTATTGGCCTTATTTTCAAGCTCTGGTCATGAGGCACAGGGCCTGAGCGCCCCACCCCCAATCCCCAAAGCACTTTTGTGTGTTTCACACTTATTGCCCTTGGGGACCTTGACACCATCACTGAGGAAGTTTGGGAGGATAAGCCACCACATGGGACAGAGGCAAGTGGTCCTAGCTTAGGACACCTCGGCTCTCCAGCTGGACAGGCAGCAGACCTGGGAGGGCGGCCATTCTATGTCACCCAGCAGCTGCCCCGCTGAGCACAGATGCCTCAGAAAAGCCACCAGTGACCAGCTTGCCTGGCTTCATGTAGAAGACGATGATGTGGGGAAAAATGGCTGCGAGGGGAGGCAGCGGGGGTATGGAAATTCTTTGCACCTTCCTCTCAATTTTGCTGTGAACCTAAAACTGCTCTATAAAAAATAAAGTCTTAAAATAGTTTTTAACAGTTTATTGCTTAAAGCCACTACATTTTGGGGTTGTTTATTACACAGAAAAAGCTAACTGATACACCGAGTGAAGGCATTTATCCGGCTAGACCTTGCATGGGCCTTAATTCTTTCTTTCTTTTTGCCAGCACCTAGATCTGCTTTCCGCGAGAGGCTTTGTACTCTAAAGGGGCGAGGGGGGGCGGGGACAGGACTGAAAAACAGGCGAAAAAAGAAAACCAAAAGAGAAAACGTTACCTAATTGCTTTAATTTTTTTCTGTTGTTTTTCACTCCTAGAATTCCGCTGGTGTTCACCTCTCTTCCACAGGTACACGTATATTTCCCTGTTTCTTCTGTTACAAAAAAACCTACTGTATTTCACACACGTGGTTAATTACAGGGGCTACATGCACGCAGGCGAACCTGTGGTTGGAAACTTTTAATTGGGCGTACAAGTGGCCACCTAAATGCTCGAATTAAATGGTTAGCCACCCAACCACGGCATTGTTAACACAGGGCAAATTTCTCCCACAACTTTTCCTGGTCTCAGATGGTGCCTTAAGTTCAATCTTCACAACAGTGGCTAAGATAGACAGTATTCATTCATTCATTCATTCATTCATACATTCATACATTCATTCATTCATCCACCAACACAGCTCATCACTGCCTACTCTGTCCAGGCACTGTGCCAAGCAGTGTGGAATCCAGCAGAGAGCATAACCGAGCTGGTCTCCGGCATTAGGAATTTGTGTTCTACACACCAAATGCTTCGACTAGTTCCATTTCCTTGGCTAGGGTCAAATCCAGGAAGCTGGATGAAGCACCCATCCTTTGAAGAGGGCTGGAGGAAATGAGAGTGAAAAGAATATTTTAAAACTTGGTTTGGGCCATTCTTCGTGGCACCAAATAGTGCATTCCCCTCATCTTTTCTCCCCATGGGAATTGCCTGCTGATTTGAACGCATAAAGAATACATTGTTTTGAGCACCAGAGAGGCATCAACCACATGATGCACTGTTTGGGGCTAAAGCGAAGTCTCACATTCAGTGCAACTGAAGAATGGTCAGCACCACCCACATAACGGAGGTCGCTCCAATGCTGATAACTCAGAGGAAAGTCATCATGAGTTTGAATTACTTGGATGACTATCTCAGTGTCCCTCCATCATTATGACTGGAAGCAGGGGGTGGGGGTGAATGTGCAGAAATTGCTTTGTTCATTGAATCAAGAACTGGTGAGCTATGTCTCGGGCGCTGTTCCGAATGCTGGGGATACAGCAGTGAGGAAAACGAGCCGAAACACCTACCCTCGCGGAACAGTCATTTTAAGCTAAAGAGGCTGCTTAATGAACACGGTAAATAAGAGAAGTGCAGATCACCTGAGATCACAGTGAGCACTGTATAGGAGCATCCGTAAACTCCATCTGTGATGGTTTACAGATGCCATTAACTGTGTAACTGCCAGACTCTCCCAATAAAATCCTAATCGGTTTTTTTTTTTAATAATTGCACCTTAAAAAAAAAAAACTTTTAAATTTTGCCCTGAGTGGTGTGGCTCAGTTGGTTGGGCATTGCCCTGCAAAAAGAAAGGTCACTGGTTCTATCCCCAGTCAGGGCACATGCCTGGGTTGCAGGTTTAGTCCCGGTTGGGGCTGTGCGAGAGACAAACCCATTCATGTTTGTCTGATGTCTCTCTCCCTCTCTTTCTCCCTCCCTTCCCCTTTCTCTAAAAATAAATACATAAAATCTTTAAAAAATAACGTTTTTCAATTTTTTTCCGTTCGAGTTGACACTCGATATTATATTTGTTTCAGGTGTACGCATCGTGGTGAGACATTTACGTAACTTACGCCGTGACGCCCCTCCCCACCCCAATTATGTCCACTACCCACTTCTAATCATCTTTTTCATAGCAAAGCAAATCCTGAGCACCTTTCTGTCTTTGTTCAGTTCCGACCGACAGATAGCTGTTGAACTCCAACAAGCAGAGGGGGCCAAAGGTGAAGGGTACATTTCCTGCCCCTAAGGAGCCGTACTAGGCCCACCAAGTAAACACAGCATTTCAATATTACACGGTAAGCCCTGAATAGCGGTAAGGACAGGTCGCTACAGGAACGCAAATGCTTTCTGGAAACTCCTGAGTTTCCTCCTGAAGTAGAGGCAGGGGTTTGTCCAACAAGCAAGCAAGAGAGGGGCATTCCAGGTGGCGGAACGGCGCGAAAGGCCGGCAGGCCAGCGTCCCCGTGTTGAAGATGGGACTGGAGACAAATAGGAAGAACTGCCGACTCCCGGGTATTCCCAGATGGTAAGATGCGAAGTGGGTGTTTGTCACGATGACAGGTCTATCTAGCTAAGACCTCGGGATCTGAAGGTTAGAGTGTCGAATTATGAACTACCATCGGATCCTTCGGCAGATAACTGCAATGCAAAAGTAAAAACATCTCTTCTTCACTCCCATGGAAATCTGCTCCCTTTTCAAAAGCTTTTAACGAAAATGCCTCTTTACCATGGGATCCGGCCCATTGATTTGTTTTTTTAAGAAAACATCTCTCCTAAAGAAAGAAAAGCCATCTTTGATCTGACTTGACAAAAAAAAGATCTAATCAAACAACCTCTACGAGGGGGGAAAAAAGAGAGAGAGAAGCAAGCTTCTCTGAGCCACATCAAATGTATGAAAGAGAAAATGCTTCATTTAAATACTGAAAACTAACGCAAAACAGCTTGAAATGTAATAGCCTCTGCTGAATAAAGTGAAACCACATGTCGGTCTGACAGCAGTTTCTGGGACACAATTAAAGGTTGCTTCGTGTACCAACATCTCATTCCTCACCGGGAGGGAGGCTGGAATTGCTGCCAGTGGTTCCGGCCACTGCGGGGCAGGTGCTGCAAGCTGTCAGGGTCCCCGTAGGTGCTGGAAACGGGGATTAAGGTAAGCTCCACCAACCAAACGCTTGAAATCAAGCCACCCCAGGGGGTGCACAACAACCCCCGAGCTCAGCTGTCCCTGCCTTGAAACCCTAGAAGACAGGACTAAAGAAATTTCAGAATCCTGGAGAATGGGAAGCCCCATCCCTCACAGGACTGGGGCATAACTCAAACGTACAGCTTCTTTTCTGTTCCGTCCACCTTCGCCTTACAGGCCCCCAGGCTGCAAAGAGAGAAGTCTGGGGAGCATTTAAGATCTTGTTTGTCGGCAGATGTCATCAGTTGGCCTCAGATAAACTCATAAAAAAATTTTGGAGAGAGAGAGAAGTTTAGGTGCTTCTTTGGGAAGGAGGAGCGTCGGAGCCAGAGCTGCCTTTGGGAGTGTCGTCCGGCAGCTGGGAGGTTTCAGTTCAAGACTCTTCATAGGAAGACAGGAAATCTGGGAAGCTGACTTTTTCAGTGATTCTCAGCCCCGAGGCCTGTCTCCTCTGACCATATTCCTTTAAGAAAGGATGTGCTGGAGAACAACTTCAAAGGCTTGCTTTCAAAAGGGAAATCACATCTAGAAAGCTTTTCTCAGAATGAGAAACAAATTATTTGATTTGAAAGGGAAGTCAATCTTGAGAGCAAGGAGGGAAGATCAAGAGTCGGTTCATGTGAACCGAAAAAGATCCTTTCCAGTGGAACGTGACTTTACTCTTTCCAACGCCCTTGACACGTTTTGGAGATACTAAGTTCACTTGAGAAATCAAAATAAAGAAAAAAGCCTTTGTTCCAGAAAATCACGTGATCTCCGTTCTCCCTCCCTCTCCCTCTCTTTGTCTTCCCCTCCCCCTTTCTCTCCCTCTCTCTCTCTCTCTCTCTCTCTCTCTGTCTCTCTCTCTTTCTCATCTAGAACTCTCTCCTGCGGGGCTGTGGGTGCCAACTTCCACGCTGTCATCATGGGTTGGCCCTTGAACACTTTGGGGAAATCCGTGGGTGGGGGAGACAGAAAATGGCTGAGAACAAGTCGACCCAAGGAAACAGTCTGAGTCGCCCAGTTTCCTCCTGCCCCGCCCACCCACCCACCCCTTTGCACACTCCCCAACCCACCCATCCCCACTTCCTGTTCCTCAGACCTGGCAGGTGAGCCCAGGGGACTGGCGATAGTTAAGGAATCTTGGGTGTTTTCTTTGTCCTTGTAATTACCCCAGTAATACCTGAATCCATTCTTGTCGGGGAGAGAAAAAAAGTAAAATCTCAAAGCAAAACCAAACCAAACCTCATGCCTGTTTGGGGTGAACTCGTCTACGAGGTGCATTTTCCCACTCCAGTTGCCTGCTTTCCATTCCTCCATCCCAGGGGCTTTTTAGAAAGGAAAATGAAAGAAAGGGATTCGTAAACTTAAAAACAGAAAAGTGTGACATAAATAAAAGTAAAAATTAAAAAAATCCATCACGGGTTCTTTGCAGAGTCCAGGAAAGTTAAGAGAGATTGTTGGCAAGGACGAGCGAGGGGAACGAGGGGACACATGTACAAACAGCATCAGGACTAAGGCGGATACAGTTGCACCTAGAGAGCAGACTTCGCAGTTCTGGGCACTGTTATGTACCGTTTGGCTTGAAAATCTACCTTTGTCTAGGGGGAAAAAATGAACTAAGCCAGTGTTCTATTTATACCCCAAAGTATTACTTTTCCTTATCTGCTTGCTCGATAGACATTGTAAATGCCTGCTGTAGAGAATTGTGGGGGAACTCAGATCCTTTTCTCGTGGAGCCACTATATTCTGAGGAGACAAGATGCACCCATGTGTTTAGAATTTTACATCTAAAAATAGCCTCAGCTAGAAATTAATAGACCTCATAGAAGTGTCCATAGGGTGGGTAAGTCTGTATTAGTGAGATCAGTCGTTTCCAAGAATCACTGATTTTTAACATTTTCTTTTTTTATTTAAAAATATTTTAATTCAATTTTTTAATTTTTGATTTTAGAGACAGGGGAGGGGATGGAGAGAAACGTTGATGTGAGAAACACTGATTGGCTGCCTTCCATACCCTCCCCAATGGGGGGGGGCTGGACCTGCAACCCAGGCATGTGCCCTGAGAGGGAATTGAACCGGCAACTTTTTGGTTTGTGGGATGACGCCCAGCCCACTGAGCTACACCAGCCGGGGTTTTTAACATTTTCTTTAGACAACAATTAATCCAATTCCAGGGTGAAGACCGTTAATAGTTCCTTAACAGACAGCCACCACCACCACCCCACCCACCACCACCAAAAAAATAAAACACGGCCACAGGCCCAGGTCGCCAGCCCATTAGGGCTTGCTCTGTGCCAAACACAGGCATTATGAATTTGTCCCTCATAATGATGCTGAAGGCTTGATACCATTATTATACCCATTTTATAGATGGCAAAGCTGAGGTATGGAGAGGGTGTTCAAGGTCACGCAGCTCTGGGTGGCAGAATGAGGGTTCCAATGGAGAAAGACCCTGGTGGTATAAGGTATCAGAGTCTGCATTACACCATAGGAGAATCCTTCCCTTATCACACTTTAAAAATATATATTTTATTTATTTATTTATTCTTAGAGAGAAGGGAAGGGAGGGAGAAAGAGGGGGAGAGAAACAGCGACGGGTTGCCTCTCGCCCCAACCAGGGAGTGAATCTGAAACCCGGGCATGTGGCCCCCGACTGGGAATCACACTGGCAACCACGCAGTTTGCAGGACGACACGCAACCCATCGGGCCACACTGGTCAGGGCTTCGTTATCTTAACACTTTAACTGGGAACGTCCTAATTTCCCCCTGGACAGGGCACCTGTCTTACACAGATGGCTCTTAGCAAGAGTGGGAGTGGAAGGTAGGAAAAAACATCAGATGCCTGCAGGGAAGATGACTCAAGGGTTTTAGGAGATTGAAGGTGTGTCAGCTGGGGTGTGGTTTGAACTAACTGAAGGATTAGGGAATAAGAATGAAGAGCCCCGAGTGCAGGCCTAGCATTTCAGAAATAGCCACACAAGTTGGCTATTGTTATCATTACCGTTGTTATTGTTGTTGTTGTTGTTATTGCTCTATGCCTCCCTCTTTTTGTGGTACCTACCTAGTGGGAACTCAACAAATTTTAGTTGAACGCATACATGAAGGGCCCTAGTTGGTGCACTTCAGTACAGCAAACATTTCAGTGAGGTCTTTCTGGATTTCTGCATGGCGGCTGTGGCCGGTCCAGGAACAGTTCCCAAATTCTAGTCAGATGCGATAACTATCTCTAATAAAGGTGAGATTATGTATTTAAAAAAAAAAACAACACCAAAACACTGCTTGATTAAAACTTTAAGTCTGCGGAAGATAATTTGAAGAAATATTAACACTGAAGGAACTGTGGCCTTGTTTCTTTGTAATAAATCAAATACAATCTTAGGCGGACGTTTTCAAAATCTTGAAAACCCTTTTTCCTTTTCTTCTTTCTCCCTCCTCCCCCGCCTTTCCCTCCTCCCCCAATTAAACAAGACCACCTGAATGGCTGGATGTTAATCCACTCAGCAGACCTGATTGTGAATACTGTATTTGCATTCCAAAGGAAGAATCTGCGGAACGACAGCTGTTGGGGCGGGCAGGGAGAAGTTCTTCTCAACTCGTCTCCTCCCCACCCCTCTTCTCCCTCTTACCTCATCTCTTTGCACCTTCCCACCCTGGCCTCCCTCCCTCTGCCCATCCGGAGGAACCAGGCCTGGAAGACGCCTGTGGGGTCCTGGGCCCAGAGTCCCTGAGGTCCACTTCAGAGAATATTCTGGAAGGGCAGGACCGTGGTGCCCCAGGTGTTCTTTGTGGTCGTACATCCCTCCAGGGCTGAGACCCAGGCTCCGCCTTCTTTTGTAGAAGGGCATTCGTTAAATGCATGTTCCTCCATGCAGACATTTGTAAAGTACCTTTGTAATAGAAACTATGCTTTGAGAAAGTCATTTTATGTTTAACCGATGCAGGAGTTGAATTAACGACCAGTATATCTTTTTGGGTCCTGCAAGCTTCCAGGTGAGTGTATTACCTGGCTCAGGTCCTACTGCCATTCGCTGCAGGGAGGCTCTCTGAATGGCCTCTTACAGCTTTCTGTTAAAGGGCGTGTGTGCCCTTTTCGATGTGATAAGAAAAACATAAACCATGTTCCTTTCGTGAAAGCATATCTCCAAGTGCCTTTTTAAATAACTAAACTTTTCTGTGGGCGAAGGACAAAAAAAAAAAACAACAAGTTCACCTGCCTGTATTTCCTAAGCTCTGTAGAGTTTCAAAGCCAGGCATGTAACAACTCAGATATCTAAGTTTTCCTCTTTAGTTTGTTGTTTGAAGTGAATTTGCTGCTTTCCGCTACTTGAGCAACCCTTCTATGGGTAGAGAGACACCTCCAGCTGGCCTTTCCAAACCCTTCCTGATAATGAGGGCTTTGTGGCAAATGTGAAATCAATCAAGAAGCAGGAATACGTTAGTGTACTGCCTGTTTTATAGTTTCCTTGCTCAGGCTGGGTATTTGCAGAGGGTGTACGTTGGGCAACTTGTTCTGAATTAAAATATTGCTCAATCTGCTTGCTTTCTCAAGAAGAATGACATGAAACCACTACACTCAGTATGTATAGGATCTTGGTTTTGAACAAGTCAGTAATGAACTTTTTCAGTTTAGTCTACCAAGATGAGTCAATGTGATGGATTTATTAATTAGTCGAAGCCATCCTCTGAAATTACCTTGTATTAATCACAATTCCTGCAAAATATATCCAATTAGTCTCAAGAGGTAGGTTTGACAAACTCTCCTTTCTTCGGAGCCACGGTCAATTTTAATAACGCCGGCTGGATAAATCATTAATGTTCAGCCTGCGATGCTGAGAGGTTGAGGAAATTCCCGAAAGGACAACAGACCCGTTCTGGCAACGCTGAGAACTCTGGGCAGTGGAGACAGGGAGGCTGGGTGAAGCAGGAAGCGAGATTCTGACAATTCTGGATATTCTAGTATCTGCTGCCACTTGCACTCAGGAGTGGACTCTAATTGGATCCTTCTGATTCAAAGGCTGGGGAAAACGCACGGACCCAAATGCGCAGGAAGCCCCAGCTGCCAGAACTCGATTTTTTTTTTTTTTTTTTTTTTTTTTTTGTGAAGGGCGGCTAATGTCTGCCCAGGGCCAAAGTAAACTGATCCGTTGGTGGGAAGGTGAGGCTGACTAGTCAGTCTCTCGGAATCTTGGGTGTCTTTCTTTGCGAGATCCAAATCCTATGCTGCCCCAAATCATACACATTTAAATAACTTAAAATCGTGTCTCCCCATGGACCCTCTTGACAGAAAGGAAACAGAAGCCCCTAGAGGTTCAGGGTAAAATTATATGGCAAATACGGGACTGGAATCTCAAGACCCTAAGGGGAACTAAGTAGCTTTTCTCAGCCTAAATTTACTTTTATAGCACCAAAGAGCTGGGACGAACAAAATTGTACGATTTCCAGTTCTCAAGCGCTGTGGTTTGGGGATCTTGATACCAGGGCTACATTCTCAAGAGCTGAAATATTTAACTACATGTAAACAAACACCAATGTACATGTGGATGTGAGAATACACACTTCCATGAAAAGTTCTACAGGAACGAAGCTTTGAGGAGTGGAGTCTGAATGATTTGTAGGTGACAGGATTTTTTTTAAATGTATGTCTACTGTGTTCACTTCCTGTTACTACATGTGGGTTTTTTGACCTACTGACTGTATGAGGGGAAAAAGGGGAAGCCAGATATTTTTGGAGATTCTAAAATTCTTTATTTTTTGGATGAAATGAAAATGATTTGGGAGATATGGGAAATTAGGGTTTTGTTTTGTTTTTTTTTAAATCCACCTCATCCTTTTATTGCAAAGATTGAACTACCTCTAGATTTCCTTAGGAAAGACATTTCCGCTTCACGGGCGAACTTGAGTAATAAAACAGTGACTTTCAGTGAACTTGTCTCCCGGAGATAATTCACTGCTAGTGGAGTGTGTCTCCTGCATAATCTTGTAAGCCAAGTGATTAATCAGAAACGAAGCCAGGGAGATTTTAAAAAGAGGCAGCACCCTAGCCAGTAGCTCAGCTGGTTAGCGCATCATCCTGATACACCAAGGTTTCGGGTTTGATCCCTGGGCACTTGTAAGAATCAACCAGCGAATGCACAAGTGGATCAACAAATTGATATGTCTCACTCTCTCAATCAAAAAATGCAAATTTAAAATAAAAAAACAAAGAGAGGGCAGATAATGAAGGTAATGTTATTTTCCTCCTTGACATGCTCACCATTTTACAGAGTAAACTACAAAGCCTGCCTGAGTATTAATGAACTCTCGACGACTTACGATTATTACAAGAGAGAAGAGGAGAGAGGGCATAGGCTGGAGAAATGCCCTCCGCACGTGCACCGGGAAACAAAGGACGCTCCCATTTTTAGAAGCAGGAGAAACTTGATAGACAGCTCTTGGAAATGAGTTTACTGCTTCCTTACTCTTTGAAACTCTTAGATCTTGATCACGCACACACGTAGCAGGCTTCAGCTCTGGAATGAACACAGTTAAACCTGGGGCTGGGGCAACCCCTAGTTGTGCTGGGGGTTTGCCTAAGTTTCCTTCGGCCAAGGGTCCCCCCTCGTCACCAAAATTGCCCAGCCAACTGTTCAGATCCTGAGCGGTGAACAAGATACAGCAGGGAATACCTTTGAGGATGAATTCACAGAGAGATCGAATGTGGCTGAACGTGTTTCCTTTGTTCTGAAAGCCTCTGGGGATGTTGATAACGTTATGATTTATTGTTTTGCAAAAAAAAAATTTTTTTGTTTAAATTTTTATTTTTTTGTAAAAACAAGCAATGGTCATAGAAACCAGTCCTACTTTTAATCTAACTTCCTGAGAGTATTTTGAAAACAGGAATATTTAAAGACATTTGGAGTCTTTTGACTGGTCAAGAATACGTAGTTTTAAAAATAATAATTTTAAGTGTATAATAATAGCTAAATGCAGTCCAATTTTTTAAAAAAAAATTGCTGTGTAGGAAAAGGTTTATGAAAAAAGTGAATTTCATAAGGAACATCTGAAATAAGTCAATGGCTAATCATCATCAGATATGTTTCAAAATAGGTTAGGGAACAGGATGGTGAGTTTCCAGGTTAGGACACCAGAACCCTAAAACCGAATTCTCAGCTCTGATTCCCATCCTGTACAAGCCGGAGCTACTTTATTTTTTTAATTGAATTTTTAGAAACCAGCTGCGGCCGCTGCTTCCTTCAAGGGTGGGACGATCCTGGTTACTTCCTCCTGCTCCTTCCCTCCCGTGAGCCCGGAGGGCAAGCATGTCCAAATTTTCCCCCAGATAGCTGAGCAATGCTGATAGCAGTGTGAGAACCACCTCTTTTCTCCGAGGGCTTTTCTCAGTTTCAACGTGTATGGTTCCCTTCTCGCTGACCCCTGCGAACGCTTAGTTCTTACCCCTGGCTGAGCAAGAAAGATCTACCTGCTGCAAAATGAAAATAAAAAATAAAAACGGCATTTTAAGAATTTTAGTTGGCAGATGCACACACCTAAATGCAGTGAGAGCTCTTGAACTTCTCATTCCCAGTTTAGTTTTTAATTAAAAGTTCCAGAAATGCAGTAAACCTGAAATGCCCTTTAAAAGTCATTTAACAAAAAAATTAAGCCCTAAAATCTTTAAGAATACCTGTCCAATTTACCCTTTAAAGAGTTCTTTAAAAAGAAAACAAACAAAATTCAGGTCTCCATCCCAGGGCCTCTAGATTCAGAACTACTTGAAGTTGGCATGAATGGTCGTGGTAACTGACAAAGTTGAATTAGCCTTAGTGGGAGGCCTCGCAGTTAAAGAAGAAAACAGAAGAAAAAAATCTACTGTGTGAAAAGTGGTTGAACATTGACGGCTGTGAAAGGGATATAAAAATAAAAGTCAAGAGGCAGAAGAGCTGTTTTCTGTGTGCAGTGGGAAAGTTTGCCCAAATGACAAGCGGTCACGTGAGGACAGCCGAACAGCATTCTGAAGACTGTTTCCTTAGATCAAAAAGAAAAGACAGAAGCCCAACATTTATATCTGTGCTGGTCCACTGCGCCTCCTCTTTCCTAGAGTAATTATATGCTCCATCCATGAAGCGACGGTCTAATACCTTCGTGCTCTGAGCACAGAGGACTGGGGTCAGATGACATTGCTATATTGAGAAGCAGACTCTGTTCTCTGTTTCGCTCAACCTCACAATTTTCTGCCTGAAGAAAGAGGAGTTTCAAATGTACATTGATCTTTCTCATATCGTGAATGAACTGAATTAGCACCTGTTTTCAACTGCCAAAATACATTTAAAAAAAAAAAAAAGGAGGGGAAAGAGACGCCTGAAGTCTGTACACTCCTAACTTAGCATGGGGAGGAGTAGGGTTTTTTTTTTCCTGCTTTCTTCAAAAGAATATAATCAGAACTGTGCAGAGTAATAATATTTACCAAATTTTATCGGTGCTAAAGTATGTATTTAACTGAACACAGCAGCCATGTGAAATGATGATATTATCCCAAGGCAATTTAGATGAAAGTCTTTAAAAAAAAAAAACCAAAAAACAAAAACTGCTGTGAATTGTGGGAAAAACTAGCTCATGTAACCACACAAAGTGACTGAAAAATTAACTCTAAGGAAGGAGGAAGATAATTATTAGCTACAGAAATGTATGTTGATTCCCTTTCTCATAAAGTGTCTGGAGATAATAATGGATTAAAAATGGACAATCTTTCTTTTAAGTTAAGTGTCATAAACCTCAGTTGCCTGCCACAAGCCCAATCCCTTTAAAAGGGTACTTACTGCCTTTAAATATTCTCTCTGTGGGGTAGTCCAAGTATCTTCATGAAGTTGAAAATCGGACTGATGAGTGATTACATTATTGGATTATGTTGGGTTCCATGTGTGCAGAATTCACTCATTCAGTTACTATTTATTAAGGTCAGCCTTCTAAAAATGATGACTACCAATTTGCATCCAGGACAGGGACAGGGACAGGGCAGGTGCTCAATATATAAGTGGATTTTAACACAGTGTCATGTGTCAAAATGATGTAGAGCTCGAAAAACTTTCCGGGTTAACCACAACAATACTCCATTCACACTGCTATTTTAATTATGAAAATACCTTGCCTACCCAAGTCTCCCTTTACTTTTGTAGCATTATAGTTTTCCACCTTTCTCCAGGGAATTTGTTTTACATAATTTCTATTGCTACTTGTGAGCAGAGACGTTTTAGCTGTAGCTTTAATGAATTCCTTCATTTCTCATTCATTCATTCATTCATTCATTTTTTTCCATTCAACAATCATTGTTATGCAAGACAGGTTTAGATGGTCAGGGGTCCTAGTATTTCAATTTTATGAGCTACTCAAAATTTCCAAAAATAAAAGTTTATTTAAACACTCACTCGTTTGGAAATAGATAATTTTTGTTGTGTTTTTTCCATCACCATTTATCCGTCCCATACCCTCTTCCACCTCCACCCACCCCCTCCTCTTGGAAATAGATAATTTTTAATGCACACGTTTATGCTTCATTGTCACAGAATTGGAGTGACCTGGTGCTATAGTCTGTATGTGCGTTAGTTTTTACATTTTAACATCGCTAAAATTAGTACGCATTTCGTAACCCATGGCATTTTGCAATTGTATTTGGAAGCATTTCTTTCCCTTTTTCAATGTTTTTTTTTTTATTTTTCAGTTATCGTTGGCATTCGATATTATGTTGGTTTCGGGCGTACCTCATGATGGTTAGACATTTATATAACTTACGAGGTGGTCACACTGCTGAGGCAGGGACCCACCTGGCACCACGCAAACCGAAGGTATTCCATTGTTGTTAACTGTGTTCCCTGGGCTGCACTTGACAGCCCAAGGGCTTCTGTGTAACTGCTGATTTGAGCATCTTAATCTCTTCACTTTTTCCACCCAGCCCCAAACACCCCTGCCATCTGACAACCATTCTTTCCTTCTTTTTTTAAATTTTCCATTTTTTAAAATCTCATTTACTTTAGAGAGAGGGGGAGGGAGGGAGAAAGATGGTTGCCTCTCACATGCCTCTCACCGGGGACCTGGCCCACAACCCAGACATGTGCCAGGACTGGGAATTGAACCCGCTACCCTTCAGTTCATAGGCTCCCGCTCAATCCACCGAGCCACACCAACCAGGGCCATTCTTTCTTTCTTAGTAGTCCATAAAACAATGGAGCATCTTACAAGGGGTGATGCTTTAGTTCAACAAAATGCCAGTCACTGGCCTCTTTACTCTTCTGAACTATTTGGATGCTATTGCTTACATATGTCTTCCCTAATGGACTTCGACGAGATTAATAACATTGTTGGAAATAATAAAATAATAGTAGCTACTATTTCTTGAGCTCTTCCTGGGTATGAGCAGTTTTGCGAATTTCCCAGCGTTTAATCCTCACAACGTCCTGAAAGGTCCCCATTATTGTGGAGAAACAAGAACAAAGAACATTTCGATGGCTCCCCTCACTTTCCTCCCCCTAGATCTCAATCCTGCCTTTATTTTAAAAGTTTGCTACTTTGTTCATCATGGATATCATGGCGCCGATTTCACTTAAAAAATACTGTATTAAAATGAAGTTTATCTCGATCACGGAGTATTTGGGCGCCGCTGAGATTGGGTGCCTAAAGCCAGTGCCTCGCTTGCCTCAGCCTCATCATCAAAGTTCAGACCCAGAGAGTCTGATGACAGACCCTGTATTCCTAATGGCACCTTGTTTTCTTCATAGTGTTTGTCACCATCAGTGACAATGAACTCGTTTGCCCTCTTGATCGTTGGTAGCCTGCCCCCAGTAAGATCTGAGCTCCGGGAGGGCGGGGAGAATGTTCCTCTACCTCATCAGCGCACCGCCATCAGTTGGAACAAGCCCAGCTTCTCCTTTCTTTCCGAAGGTACCCCGATCACCGGCTACCTGTCCGGCGCTGTTCTGATGCTGCGAGAACAGCTATGTGCCGGTTTCTGTTTTCGTGGCTTACAGCCTTTGCCCAAACAGGCAAAAAATCAATTAACGCAAGGCCACGTTGGTTGAAAGACCAGTATGAACGCTGTTCCGTGCACTAATTTAAGAAAAAGAGGCTAATGTAAAACAAATGGCTGGTTCCCAAACTACTTTAGATTTGGCTTTTAAAGTGCTCTGCTTGGACTAAACGTCTTGGTTCTCTCTGTTTGTTCGCTTGCTTGCTTGCTTGTTTTGTCTTACATCAATAGGAAAAATGAGTGTACGGACCCAGTAACGGGCAGCAAGGCAGGGCAGCCCAGGATGGATCTGGGGCCGGGGCAGGGGGCCAGCCCGCCAGGCCAAATGTGCTGTCGAGAAGCCACAGGCTCTCAGTTCTCACGGGGATCCTGGAGCACTGGTTGTCTCTGGGTGAGTTCTGTTTGGAAGCTAACATCCCTTCCTCAAAAACGAGTGCCCACTGGCTGAGCATCCTCGGGAGGGCCCATTGCTGGGTCCGGGTGTGGGACAGGGTCCCACCTGCAGCTCCGCGTTGGGCTAATTTTCAGCTGGGGTGGCGAGTTAATGATTCTCCCTCTGACTTTTTCTCTGCCCTCTTTTCTCCTCTGCCTCCACCTACCACCACTGCATCAACCAGTATTTGAAGTTTGCAGGATGTGTTTCTGTTTCATTTTAGGATTATGAAGGCTTCGAAGATAAGGAAAGTTAACAAACTTGGTCTCCCACATCAACCAACCCCGCTCCGTGTGAAGGTAAGCCAGCTGAATGGCGTTCCAATACCCTCCGATGACTCGGCACTCGAACCGAAATTGCTGGATACTGAAAAGCACATCGGGGTCATTCCATATTCAAAATGAATGTGCCTGAAGTTTTAGTATAGATGGGTTTCCTCTGAAGGCTATGTCGTAATTGTTATATTTTATCATCACGAATTATGCTAACTTTATTTTTTTACGAAGTACCTAATATACACAAGGCCTTTGCTGGACCCAGGGAGAAAAAGAAGGATAAATAGAACCCGATGTCTGCTCTTGAGTTTATATAAAATATAAGTATCCAGGGTCTTCCACGTGTGAAGGGATTGACCGAAGGCTTTGGATCGGGGCTTAGCAAACGTCTGCAGTAAAGACTCGGAGGGTACGTGTTTCAGGCTTTGAGAGCCGCGTAGTTCTGTCTCCACTGCCAACAGGAGACACACAGCAGCCAAAGATGATCTGGAAGTGATTGGGCATGACTGTGTTCCAATAAAGCAGGGGTACCAAACTCATCTTCACCGGAGGCCACGCCAGCCTCGAGGTTGCCTTCAAAGGGCCGAATGTAATTTTAGGACTGTATAAATGTAACTACTCCTTAACTAAGGCAAGGAGCTCACCCCTGCAGCCGAGTAGAAACAAGGTGCCGGGCCTGATAACACAAGGCGGAGGGCCGGATTTGGCCCATGGGCTTTGTGCTTTCCACCTGTGCAATAAAGGTTTATCGATAAAAACCAGCTGCTGCCCTGATTTTCCCTGGGGCAAGTAGATTACTGAGACCTGCTTTAAATGCATTGTCTTTCCATCCCTACAACCTGCCCTTGAGGGCCGAACGGTTGTGATTATCATTATCCAGTCTTAGAAGGGAGAAACTGAGGCTGGAGAGGGTTAAGTGACTTAACCCCAGACACACAGCCAGTGACCATTGAAACAAGGATCCGAGTGCCTACACTCCGTGCTGCGGGAATGAGCAATACCTGCTACCTCTGACATTAGCCATGGAGACTTTAGCCAGAGTGGCGGGTTCAAACCCGGGCCCCACAGGCAGGTGGCATAAAATGCCCCCGCCTCACCCCTTCCTCTGCATGATGCGACCATACTAGTGTCTGATCGTTGTGAGGTTTATTTTCGAATTTTAGCTTTCGATGACAGTTTGCATTCCATATTATTGTGTATTCATCGTAATAAGGTTTTAGTGAGCTAACACGTATAAGAGAGAATACGTGGGAAGGAGCCTCGTCGTCGCAAAGTCAGAGGGTACATGACACCTGTTCTTATTCCAAGGCATGTATGGAGGCATTGGGGGGTGTGGCTGCGGTGACCTCTGACTCAGAGGTAAGTAACCAGGAAAGTGAGACATGACGCGGGGGCGGGTACTATAAGAAGGAGGACACTTTTTCCCCACTCTTGCTCTTCCTTCCACAAAGGAGGGACGCCATTAGCCTGACACACTGGCCTCTCTTCACCCTGGGTTAGGGGGCTGATTTCATTTGATGGCTGAGTTCAGAAGGAATGCCTGGCGGGGTTAGCTTGGCCCGTTCTGCTTTTGCTGACAAGCTTCAAGTCCATAGCCTGCCATTGAGCTGATGTCCTGGGCTGTCCTGGGATGCCCTGGGATGCCTGTCACTGGCGGGTGAGCCCAGTTCCTCCTGCAGTTCAGCACTAAGAACCCTGCCGTCTTGCTAGTGCTGGCTTTCTTGGTCTCCACTTGGGTTTTTTCCTCCTTATTTGTCATTTGGGTCAAGACATAGGCAGAAAGGACAGTTGAGTTTCCCCAGCCCCTGGCAACCATCATTTTACTTTCTGTTTCTATAGACTCACTTTTTTTAAAAGAAAAATTCTGCATATAAGTGATGTGTAGTATATGTCTCTGTCTGGCTTATTTCACTTAGCATGATAACCTCCTGGTTCACCTGTGTTATCGTACATGGCAGGATTTCCTTCTTTATTAAAAGGCTGAATAATATTCCATTATGTGTATATACACACACACAGAGTTTTCATTACACATAGACACATATGTCTGCATCTCTATAGGTATATATGTCATGTTCTATATTATGTATTACATGTTAAAAAGAGAGCAATTCTTTATCCATTTGTATCTCAGTGGACACTTAGGTAGTTTTCACATCTAATCTACTGAGAATCTGCAGCGAACGTGGGAGGGCAGAGATCTCTCCGAGATAGTGATCTCATTTCCTCTGGGTGCTATTGTTACTGTGACAGATGAAGGACTTGCCGGGTTTCTCATGCCTACCAGTGTTCTAGAAGCCAGGCTTTCTAACTCTCATTTCAACCCTCTTTCTATTCGATGCTATGTATGGAAAATAAGATCACTCAAAGCAGACAGAGGGAGAGAGGCAGAGAGAGGCAGACAGACAGAGAAGGACCTAAATATTTGTATGTCGGCTTAACTCCTTTTCAGCTGTAATCTGGGGAGTCAAACTTTTGTCGGAAAATGTCACACTTATTTAGGTTTCACAGACCCAGACACTCCAGTTTTTAAAATTTTCTCGATCAACTTTCGAAAACAGTAGCTTAGTGGAAAAAGAAAAACTCAGGAACTGCATTCTTGGCAGCTTTAAACCTAAATTTTACTGAATATTCTTATAAGTTTTTCTCTGGTCGTAAAAGTGAGACATGATCATTGCAGAAAAATTTTAAAATATGAAATAGCATGGTAAATATGGTAAATAGTGTTTAAAATATGGTAAAGAAAATAAAAATCACTCGAAATTCTACTCCTCCCCAGCTAATAACTTTAAGAGTTTGGTGCCTAGCCTTTGGAACTTTTCCATACATGTGAAGACATTCTTTGTTTTTATATCGTTCTCTCCCAAATTTCTATGGGTGTGGGAGATACTATTGACGGCCTATACCACAAGAAGACCATCCCATTCTTTCTTGTTCTCAAGACCCTGACTCTCTTCAGATATTATTCTTCGGATGGGAGGCTGGACTCTCCCTTGTCCCAGAAGGTAAAACTCAATTCATCTGCATTGAGTTTTACCACAATAACACAAAAATCTGTACGTTCCATTCTCCTTGCTAGTGATCAGTTCAGAAGAGAGTTTCTGAATCTCAGACCTTTTCATCTGTGGAGCCAGATCAATTCTTTGCTGTGGCCGCCCTGTGTATGCTAGGGCATTGAGCGACTTCGCTGGGACCTGTCCACTAGATGCCGGCAGCAACACCTGCCCACACCCAGCTACGACAACCAAAAATGTCTCCACACATTGCCAAATGTCCCCTGTGGAGCAAAAATGCTCCTGACTGTGGAAGAAGCAAGCTTTGTTCTGGTCATCAAGCCGTGTGACTACATGGCAATGCTATCCTTCTTCATGACCGTGTGCTGTTCCACAGTGCAAGTAGATAACCCTTTATATAACCGGTCTACTAGCGATGAATATTAATTTCCTTTTAAGTTCCCTGCTGTTACAGTGTCATCATGAATATCTACGCTTGTATATATAATTGCACACCTGTGAGAAGGGACTTACAAGATAAATGCCCGGAAGTGGAATCTGCGAATACATTTTAATAGATATCACCCATGTGCCTTCCAAAAATGTCCGAAAAAACAATGGCAGTTTTCTCACTCGGCATAGGAGCATCCATTTCCACAGACCTTTACTAACTCTAGAGAGCAAACCCATTGAAAAATAATTTTTGTACTTCAAGCACATAAAAAAATGGTTATCTGTTTGTTGAGAACTTTATTTTTGGTGATGTAATGATGTTCCCATGAGTAGAGGTGCCACTGTTTATTCATTTATTAAAGTCATTTTAATTGTACTTTTTCCATCACCATTTATCCCTCCTGTACCCTCTTCCACCTCCACCCGCCCCGCCCCCCAGTTTCTTCACCTTCCCCCCAGTTTGAACACTCACTGGGTTTTTATTTTCTGTTGAAGTTTTTTTAATGAGTACAAGTATTTTTCATTGTGACAATTCACAGACAGATTTATTTAATGTTAAAAAAAAATCTGACTTCTGTCATTGAGTTTTATGATTATTTAATCTGTGTTTCTTCGAAATGGTTCTTTCCAAGGCAGACTTCTCCATTAGAAGCAGGGGGCCCACGAAAAAGTTTTAATGTCTTTTAGAATCAGAAGAAAAGAGTAACCTTTTAGGTTGAAGAAAATGTTCTAATATTAAACAGGAATATGTTCATATTTATGCTAATGTATTGATAAACTATGATTTAGTTTATTTTGCTCTTTATGGGAAGAGGGACCCATACAAGTCATACCGTGGCCCTGCCTCGTTATAGCATCTTTGTTCAAAGCACACGGGTCCATAAGGACTAAATGGAAGAAAAGTAGCAACTTGAATCTCAATGTGTAAAATATTCAGACAACGTTTCATCGACCGTGCTCAATTTTCAATTTTGAAATGTGACCAAATGAAAGATGACATCTCACATCACTTTTCATAAGGAATGATGAACCCCTGAGTGTGTCTGTGATCTGCCTTCACCCAAATATTGAGAAATTAAAATATACGTTTTTCATTATTTTCGTGTCCCCATTGTTTTGCTGTTATTGTTTGAATTTTTTTCTTAGCAAATCCGTGCTTGCTGTTCATCTCTCCCACACGTTGCCTTCGCATGTGTTTTTTAAGTAACTTTTTTTATTTTTTCAAGGATATATTTTATTTTTATAACTTTGGATTTATTCTGAACATTATTTTATTCACTCATTCATCCAACAACTCAAACTGCAAAAACTTTTTCAGGGCAGACGTAGGAGATGGTAGCTTGGGAAAAGACCGCTTGGAAACAGATCGACCCACGTGGACGATTAAGATTTCGTAGGTTTCTTTTAAAAATGTGAAATGAAGGATGAGTTCGCAGCATCGGTTGTTCGCATGTGGGCAGAGGACACGGAGCAGGGGCGTGGGGGACCTCTGAAGGCGAGAGCTAAGCCCAGGAGGCTCTGGTGCCTCCCCCAGCCGCCCGGTGCAGGTAAGGAGCTTAATGACCTGCCTTCTTCTTCCCCAGTGTTAGAGGGCTTTCGGTTACAGCATCGCGGTGAATCACTTCCTTCCAAGGCCCGGGCCATCTACCCCATGGGAGCCGGGTCTAGATGTTAACAACAGGCACAGAAAAATTTCCTCATTCCAGAAATGCGATACAAGTGACAAAATTACATCAGAAATGCGTTCTTTACAAAACAACCCACCTATAGGGGCAACCGAAGGAAGGAAAACTTCTGCATGGGAACACAGATCACTTTAGAAAAGAAAAACATTTATCAAAGAAAAGACGAAGCTTCTCTTCCAGAGTCTAGTTTATAACAGTGAAATTCCTTTCTGAAAGGCAGGAACTGGGCTGGAGGGCTGGGTGTATTTTTTTTTTCTTTTTCTTTCTTTCTTTCTTTTTTTTTTTTTAAGCCTTGCACGGTTTCACTAGGGACAGAGTGAGTAAGGAATTGAGATGGTGTGGGAACACTGGCCCTTGTATATTACGGGTTGCACCACGGTGTTTTGGTTGCCAAATCAATACCTTAGTTGTCCTTGAAAACCCCTGTAGGTCTGTTTTTAATAGCTTGCTACACGGCTGAAATTACACTGATTACTTAGCAAAGCCTCACCTTTGATCTACTGATCTAGTTAGGGACTGTGTGACAGAGAGCCAGTAGCTGGAGAGATCATTAACAAATTAAAAGAAGAAGGAAGGGAAAACTACAAGTTACAGAAACACAGGAAGTCTGAGGTTTGTCAGTTGTTGAAACATTTGATATTGTCTTTTAAGAGTCCCAGCTCTCCGAGGGCTTTCTTTGGATGGCAAAATACTGACATTTAAAAGCGACAACAACAGAAGCAAAGCCACACAGTGTTCGAGCTGCAAAACCTCGTGTCGGCTCCAAATGAATGAATGGTTGCTGGCCCCATTTTCTACCTCTCTCTCTCTCTCAAGAGATACAGATGCTTTAAAAAAAAAAAAAAAAAAAAAGCTTCTATTTCCCAATGTCTACAGTAGTGAAATGAAAGGTTAGCTTCCCATATTTGGTGCCCGTTAAAAAGTGTGCCTGGTAAGCTATTTTTTCATTGTGCGGAAAACGCGAACAGATAGGACCGAAAGGCGTCACGTGACACCTCCCAGGCCCAAGCAATTTCCCTGTGATTAACATCTTGCATTATGTGTTATATTTGATAGACTCGATGAACCAACGTTGATACGTGATTATTTAATATTAAATTCCATATTAGTGTAAATTCCATAGTTCACATGAAAGTTCATTCATTTTTTAAAAAAAATATATTTTATTTATTTATTTTTAGAGAGAGCGGAATGAAGGGAGAAAGAGGGGGAGAGAAACATCGATGTGTGGGAGAAACACCCAGATTTGTTGCCTCTGGCGCTCCCCCAACGGGAGACCTGGCCTGCAACCCAGGGATGTGCCCTGGCTTGGAATCGAACTGGCGACCTTTCAGTTCGTAGGCTGGTGCTTAATCCACTGAGCCACACCAGCCAGGGCTAAAGTTCATACTTTAGGTTGTACATCCTATGGGTTTGGAAACATGCATAGTGAAATGTAGCCACTATTATTACAGAATCACAACAAAAAGCTCCTGTTTCCAGCACGCAGCCATTCTCAATCCTGTACTTTCAACATAAGAGCTATTTCCCCCTTTCTGCGCCTTCTTCGAGGGGCTTTAATTTTAGGAAAAAAGGAGAGTTGCTTCTCTCTTTTGTCCGAGAGCCACAGAAAGTCACTTCGCTCGGCTATAACTCGCACATGCCTGGGACATCTCCTGTCCTGGTGTTCGTCTTCTTGCCCATGCAGGAGAATACGCAAACCTGCTTTGCCGAACATCCACGAGGAAGCGCCCTTTCCTGAAATGACAGAGCAACAAGGAACTAGAAGCGGTATGTCCTGCCATCGCCTGCCTTCCCCTCGACTCACCTGGTTTTCTAGGTGCGTGTCCTGATGATCTTATCAAGCTGCCCCAACACAGGCTTCTTTCCCGCCCTCCTCTTCAAGACGCCATGTCTGCTCACCAGCCCCCTTCTCTGCTGCCTGTGTGTCTACGGTTGAGCTCTGGAGCCTACAGTTGGGACCAATGACTTTTAAACTGAGGGCTTGGGTGGGAGATTCCCAGGCTTTTGGGTAGAGCTAAGGCAGAATATAAAAAAAAAGTTGAGCCCTGGCTGGTGTAGCTCAGTGGATTGAGCGCGGGCCTGTGAACCAAAGGATCGAGGTTTGATTCCCAGTCAGGGCACATGCCTGGGTTGCAGGCCAGTTCCCGGCAGGGGACACATAAGAGGCAACCGGACATTGATATTTCTCTCCTTCTCCCTCTCTCCTACCCTTCCCCTCTAAAGATAAATAATAAATATTTTTAAAAAAAGTTGAAAATTATACCTTACCCGTTCTTTTATTAAATCGTTGAATAAATATGTGGGTCTCGTGGGAGAAGACACATCCTGAATATAGGCATTTACAGACAGAAAGAAAATAAAACCAGGTCACGGGATCAAGTTGAGTAAGGGGCGATTTTAGCCGAGTCAGCGAAGGCTCCAGCAGGGCTGGTGTTTGGACAGAAGTGGCCAGGATGCCATTCGAAAGTCTACCAGTGAAGGGTTCCAGGCAGAGGCAGGGACAGACAAAGGGCCTGGGACTCCACCAGTTGGAGGAAGGACAATGGACGGCCAGGGAGTCCGGGCTGAAAGGACCAGGAGAAAGGTGGTGGGAGGGGAGGTCAGGGAGGGGCAGCAAGGTAGCAACTTTGGGTTTGACTGGGGAAAAGATACGGACTCCCTGGGAGGTTGTCTGTGGGCTGGATGAGCTTTGTCCCATTGTTTCTGCCTTTACTCGCCGCTTCCTTGAGCTCACCACGCAAGGTGACACCGGACTACAGATCTTGACCCGGAGCCTTCCCTGGGGCTCCTGCCCCCCACAGCCAGCTGCTTCGTCCACATCTCCCTTCGGGTTTCCAAAACCGTTTCAGATGGAGCAGAATGCAAGCTGAGCACCTCGTCTTCCCACCCCCATCCTCTCCTCCCACCATCTTCCCCAGCGCTGCTGCTGAAGAGAATCCGTCCTCTTTTTGGTTCAGGCCCCAGATCTCGGACTCATCTTTGACAGCTCCTTTCACTCAGCTACTGTTTCTAACCCAGGGCAAGTCCTATCACCTCTACTGTCCAAATGTATCAGGAATCCCACCAGACACATTCCAGCGATTCTCTCGCACCCAATGTTCCCGCCCTCATCGCCTGTTTCCGAGATTATTAGAACGTCCTCGGAGCCAGTTTCACTGTTTATGTTCTTCCCTCCTTTTTAGATTTGAAGATTGTATTTATTGATTGATTTTAGAGAGCGGGGAAGGGAGGGAGAAAGAGAGGGAGAGAAACATTGATGTGTGAGAGATACATTGATCTGTTGCCTCTTGCACGCCCCCAGCTGGGGGCCCTGGCCCACAACCCAGGCATGCGTGCGCCCTGACCAGGAATCAAACCAGCAACATTTTTGGTTCACAGGCCAGCACTCAATCCACCGAGCCACACCAGCCAGGACATCCGTCTGTTCTTAACGTAGGAAAATCTGTCTACATAAGCCAGACTGCATCATCCCTCCCCACAAAACTGCCATCGCTGCTATCCTGATCGGGCTAGGAGCCAAAGTCCTTACGGTGGACTAGCACGAGCCCAGTGCTTTCTGAACTCGTCCACTCCGCTCTAGTCACAAGGACATCCTTGTCTTGTCCAAGAACATACTGGCCAGGATCCTACCTCAGGACCTTTGCATGTGCTGTGACATCGCTTTATGCATTCCGATAAATGCATGCTTTGCTCCATCACTTATCTCAGGTCTTTCTTCAAAGGACACCTTCAGGCAGGGGTTGCCAAACTTTTTCTGGAAAAGGCTAGAGAGTAAATATTTTAGGAACTGTGGGCCACCTGGTGTCTTTGGCAATCGTGCAACCATTGTCATGGAAAGGCACCATAGGCAATAAAGGCGCCACAGGCAATAAAGGCGCCAGCAGCCCTGGCCAGTTGGCTTGGTTGGTTGGAACATCATTCTAATGTGCCCAAGGTTGCGGGTTCCACCCCTGGTTGGGGCACATACAAGAATTAACCAATGGGAGAGTGAGTGGGTGGAATAGCAAAATTGGTGTTTCTTTATCTCTCTCCCTGCCTTCCCCTCTCTCTCTAAAAATCAATTAAAAATTTTTTAAATTAAAAAAACCACAAGCAGAGCTGTGCTCCAATAAAACTATTTATGGACACAGAAATGTAATTTCCTATAAATTTTAGGTATTACAAAATATTCTTCTTTGGTTTTTATTCCAGTAAGTTAAAAGTGGGGAAACCATTCTTAGCTCATAGCATCTATAAAAATGCCCTGGCTGGTGTGGCTCAGTGGATTGAGTGCTGGCCTGTGAACCCAAAGGTGGCCAGTTTGATTCCCAGTCAGGGCACATGCCTGGGTTGGGGGCCAGGCCCCCGGCTGGGGGTGCACAAGAAGCAACTGATTGGTGTATTTCTCACACATTGATGTTTCTCTCCCCCTCTCTTTCTCCCTTCCCCCCCGCTAAAAATAAATAAAATCTTAAAAAAAAAAAAAAAAAAAAAACAGGCAGCAGGCTGGACAGGACCTCCAGTCCCCGGTATGTCCACCCCGGCCTTACGGAGCACTTTCTTGTCCCTCCTCTCAAAAACTGTATGTCCACGCACACATTCTCTATTTTTCACATCCTTCTCTCTTCATAGCTTATCAACATCTGGCTTTCTCTGTATTTAACTTACTCTCTTTTTCTGCCCCCAAACCTCCACCTAGGCGGTCCAGGAAGGCAGGGACTTCTGTCCGTTTGGGCGCACTAATGTGTCCCAGGGTCCCCACAGTACCTGGCCCACAGCAGGAGCTCCACACGGAGCGGTGAGGGAATGGCACCTTTGAGAAGAGGCTGCAGGGACCATCGGTCAGGGTGGAGGTCACCCTGACTGCGTCTCCAAGGAAGGTACAGGTGTCGGGCATGCGCTCTCTGAGGCATCAGGCTTGGGGCTTCCGGCGTGCCAGACCTAGAATACTTTTCAGCTGAGAGTAGGGCTTGGCCTGGGGACGTGAGATATTTGCAGAGCGTGATGCAGCGTGGTGGGCAGGGACGGACGTCAGTTTGCAGACCTGGGCCTGCCGCAGAGGGACCTGAAAGCTTTCCAGAGAGTAGGTCTCTCAGGCCACACGCCACACTTACCCAAATCGGAATCCCTCGAGAGTCAGGCAGTTGAGAGATTAAATCCAGACTCCACCAAATACTGACCATATGACCTCGGACAAGTTACTTAATCTTCCTGAGTGTTTACTGAAAAATGGAGACAATAATTACCTCATAGGAGGCCACAAGGACTCAATGAGCTAATGCGAGTGGATCTCTTGGCACAGTGCTTGGCTCATCCTTTGCAATAAATACTAGCTACAGTCAGCTTTTCATTAGAAAGGCATGCTCACTGTGGAATAAATAATTGCATATTTATATCACTGAATAGGCAAAAATAATCCAATATTTTAATAATCAAATAGGCCAAAATAAGGGAAAAAATAAGGTTATCTTACTTCTCCAAAATTACTACCGATAATGTTCTGGGATACCTCCTTGTAGGTTTTCATTTGTCTGAGTACTTTTTTAACATAATACAAAGAATTGGGTTGCCTGTCATCTTAAACGGCACCAAGGAATCAACCCTGAATCTGATCCAGGCTCTTAGGTCTAACTCCTGGGTTGTTGTTGTTTTTTTCAATTACACTTGACATTCAATATTATGTTAGTTTCAGGTGTACAGCATAGTGGTTAGACATGTTATGTAACTTACAAAGAAATCCCCTAATGAGTCTAGAACCTAGTTACTTGCAGCGTACCTAGTTACTCAAACATCATTGACTATATTCCCTACGACTTTACATCCCTGTGACTATTTTGTTCTAACTCCTGGTTTACAGGTGTACAGAGAAGAAACATGTTAAACGATACAAAAGGTTGGAATCAGCAGAGTTTAAAATGTGGGACCTTGCCCTGACGTGTGTGGCTCAGGTGGTAGGGCATCATCTTGCAAAGCGAAGGGTCACCGGTTCGATTCCTGGTCACCCGCCTGAGTTGCCGGTTCGGTCGCTGGTTGGGGCTCTTCAATGTTTGCCTTCCTCTCTTTCTTCCTCCCTTTCCCTCTCTCTAAAAATAAATAAATAAAATCTCTTTTAAGATGTGGGGACTTCTGCAGGACAAACACCTCAGTTTCTTCCAAAGTTAAATTGCAAGGGGCCTCCCACAGAGCTGCAGTGATGAGAATGTTCTGTGTCTGCGTTAGTGGGCACTAGTCAAATGTGGCTGTGGAGCCCTTGAAACGTGGCCTGTGTGCCCGAAGGACTGAATTTCTTATTTTATGAATATTAACCTCTTCGAATAGCCACATGTGGCTGGTGGCCACTGTGCTGACTGTAGCTACAGATTAAAAGAGGCTTAGAGATGTGATAACCGGCCGCCCTGAAGAGGGCTTGTTTGGATTCTTAGTGGTTTTTTCTTAGGATTTTATTTATTTATTTATTTTTAGGCAGAGGAGAAGGGACGGAGAAAGAGAGGGAGAGAAACATCCATGTGTGGTTGCTTCTCGAGCGCCCCCTACTGTGGACCCAGCCCGCAACCTGGGCATGCGCCCTGACTGGGAATCGATCCGGCGACACTGTGGTTTGCAGGCCGGCACGCAATCCACTAAGTCACACCAGCCAGGGCTATTTATTTATCTTTTTAGAGAGAGGGGAAAGGAAAGGGACAAGAGAAGGAGAGAAACATCAGTGTGTGGGAGTGAAACAGTTGCCTCCCGCACGACCCCTACTGGGGACCTGGCCCCCAACCCAGGTTTGTGCCCTGACTGGGAATCAAACCCGCGACCTCTCAGTGCGCAGGTCAGCTCTCAATCCATGGAGCCACCCCGGCCAGGGCTGTAAGTTATTTATTGCATGCAGTTGTGAGCAGTGTGATGAAATCTCGCACTGTCCTGCTCTGTCCTGCCTGGGACACGCACCATCCCTCTGTCCAGCGTCTCCACGCCGTGTGTGCTCCCTGCCCGCTGGTCACTCCGTGGCCCTTGTCATAGCCTAGCGCTGCCTGAGTCACTCACCCCACATCATCTTAGCGCACATCATGCCGTCTGTCTCACGTAGCCAGCGGGTTGAGTCCAAGGCGGCAAAATTTCTGCGAGAGAGTCCACATTCCCATCACTGTTATTACACCGCATTGTCATAATTGTTCTGCTTTATTATTCGTTACTGTTGGTAATCTCCTATTGTGCCTAATTTACAAATTCGACTTTCTCATAGATACGTTTGTGCAGGACACACCGCCTGTCCAGGGTGTGGCACTACCTGCGGTCTCAGGCAGCTACGGGGGTCTTGGAGTCTAGGCCCTGCGGGTAAGGAGAGGGGCTACTGCAGCTAAAAATCCACGACACCTAGCTCCAGACGGGTGGCTCAGTTGGTTGCACCCTGTGCACCAAAAGTTTGTGGGGTCGATCCCGTTCAGGGTACACACCTAGGTTGCGGGTTTGATCCCTGGTTGGGGCACATATGGGCGGCAACTGATTGATGTCTCTCTCTCTCTCTCTCTCTAAAATCAATGAACATATCCTCAGGTAGGGGTTTTAAAAAATTATATGACATCAAGGATTTGCATCAAAATAACATGTTCGCCCTGGCTGGTGTGGCTCAGTGGACTGAGCACTGGCCTGTGAACCAAAGGGTTGCCGGTTCAATTCCCAGTCAGGGCACATGCCTGGGTTGCAAGCCAGATCCCTAGTACAGGGTGTGTGAGAGGCAACCACACATTGATGTGTCTCTCCCTCTCTTTCTCTTTCTCTTCCCCTCTCTCTAAAAAATAAATAAATAAAATTTAAAAAATTTAGAAAAAATAGAATACATTGAATTAAAATAACATAGCATGGGGGGAACACACAGTACGCAGATGATGTACTGCAGAAGTGTACAGCTGAAACCTGTACAATTTTATTAACCAACGTCACCCCAGTAAATTCAGTGAAAAATAATGTTGCGGAGGGTGTGGGGTATAGAGGACACAAGAGTTTCATGAGCTGATAGCTGTTGAAGCTGCAGAATGAGTGGATGGAGGTTCACTCACTTGTCTCCCTACTTTGGTATGTGTTTGAAATTGGCCATAATAAGAAAACTTCTGTAAAACTTTCTTAGTCAACCAGTTTTATGTGTATGTCTTTCTTCCTTAGGGAGTTCCATTAGAAGTGAGCACTGACATTTGTAAATGAAAAGCCTTCAGTTGTTAAAGTAGCATTAGAATTTTAAGTGAGAGATACAGCAGCGCTTTTACAAAAATCACAGCCAGGCCCGAGCTACCAGCTTCCTTCAAGGGGACAGAAATCATTCCCCTTCTTTGCGGTATTCATTTATCATACTCAGCTGCCAGGACAGGGACCGCCAGTTGCCCCTCTGTCTATCTCTCCTTCTCCCTCAGCAGTGAAATTCCCAATTTTTAGTTGGCACTTGACTACCCAGATAAAAGAGTGTGCTTTCCAGCCTCCTTTGCACCCGAGGGTAGCTATGTGACCACATTCTGACGGGTGGTTTATAAGGGGAAGTGGCATATGACTTCCTGGAAATGTCTTTAAAGAGGTATGTCTCCTTTCCTGACCTCCCCCATTCTTCCTGCTTGCTGGAATGTGGTCTGATGGCTGGAGCTTCAGCAGCTCTTTTGGATCATGTGGCAGAAGTCACATGAAAGGATAGTGGAACAGTAAGATTGAAAGAACTCAGTTCCTGACTGATGGAGTGCCATGAAGGGAGAAGTAAACTCTCATCTTGTTTTTCTGTTATTCACAACTGATCCTGATCCTAATTAACATAGTTGCTAAAATTTATTTTTATCTCTTCTCTAATATTTATTGAGTAGTACTCTGTAGGTTGTATCATGCTAATTGCTATGAGAGAAATTCAATAAGTCATAGAATCAGACATAAAAGATTTTTCAATGTAATTGAAAGACACACAAAATATAAGACAATTGAGATATGATTAAATAATACCAGCAGCATGTATTGAGTACTTATTAGGTGCCAGACAATGTTCTAAGCATTTTACCCTATTAACTAATCAGTTTTCACAACAAGATTAAGTTATCACCATTGCCATTTACAGGTGAGAAAACAGAAGCACAGAGAGGTTAAGCAAGTGGCCCAAGGTCAGACAGCTCATGAAATGTGGATATAGGACAGATAGATGGCATTGCTTAGGAAGATTTCGGAAGGAGAGGAAGTGCTAGGGCCACCTGGCAGATCATTGCAAAGAAAACAGGATCTTCATTCATTCAACAGATATTCAGGGGGTGCTGGCGGTGTGGGTCGGGCCCCCTTCGGACCCAGAACGGGGCGAGCGTGGGCCTAAAGTCTAGTGGGGTTGACAAGGAGTAGGTTGGGGGAGTGAGATCTTGCTTCCCAGCACTTGTCATCAGTTTGGCTCAAATAAACTCGTAACAATTAAAAAAAACTGAATGAGTCAGTTGTGATTCAGAGCCAAGGCGGCCGTGTCGCCCCACTCCAAGGCCCTGCTCTAGGAAGGGTGCCCCCGGCGTTGTGCAAAGCCACAGCAGTGATCCTGAATTTGAGGCTCCCAAGCTGAATGTGGCCGCAGATGCCTTTTGGTTGGTCTGTGGCATTTAGGAAATGGAGAGACTTCACATAGAAACCCAGACTCCCAGTTTCTTAAAAAAAGCGGAAGATTCATCAATAGCAGACCAGCATCGCCACATCTGGCTGAAGCAGAATGCAGCTGCCCCTTCGGACTTGCCCCAATTCCTAGCCCTCCCTGATGTTATAAGAGGGGGGAGGGGGTTACAGGAGGTCCCCGTGTGACATGAGGGTGCAGTCAACTTCATGTGCCTCGGGCTGCAAGGGCCAAGTGTGATGCTAACCGAGAATCCCAGTATTCACGGCTTTATTTCCCCCTCGCCTCCCAGAAGAGAGGCAGTATTGTGAAACTAAAATCTTCACGAACACTCTTACAACCAGACATAAAGCGTTTGAGACCCTTCCAGGCGGTAGCACTAGTGATGACAACTTGACTGTCTTGCCTAGCTGTCAAGCGTCAGTATTAAAGGAACCAAGAACACTTCTGGAAGACAAAGAAGTTGAGTCATTCTGTATGCAGAAACATGGAATGTTTTCTTTCTTTTCTTTTTTCAGAAGTACCCCCCAATCCAGGAAAAGACAACAATCTAGAGGGTTATAAGCATTAAAAATCACTAAAAGTAGACAGTAATGCACACTTTGCCAATCAGTGAGACAAAAATCAATCTATCTGAAAGGTTCATCTCTTGGGAGCAAACTGGGGATCAGGCAAAGGAGGGAATAAGAAAACAGACCTATATTTTAGTTTGTTGTCTGTAAGCATAAGTTCCTCACATTTTCATGCTCCTTCCTACCACAGGGCCTTTGCATATGTGATTCCCTCTGCTTAGAAATCTCTTCCTTTCTCCAACTTCTCCCTGCTTATTCCTTCCAACCCTGCCTTTTATTATTATTATTTTTTTTAAGATTTTTTTATTTATTTATCTTTAGAGAGGAAGGGTAGGAGAGAGGGAGAGGGAGAGAAATATCAATGTGTGGTTGCCTCTCGTGTGTCCCTTGCTGCAATTGAACTGAACTGGCCTGCAACCCAGGCATGTGCCCTGACTGGGAATCGAACCGCGATTGTTTGGTTCACAGGCCCGCGCTCAATCCACTGAGCTACACCAGCCAGGGCTATTATTATTTTTTTAATCCTCATTTTATCCAAGGACATGTTTATTATTTTTAGAGAGAGGAGAAGGGAGGGAGGGAGGGAGGGAGAGGGAGAGAAACATTGCTGTGAGAGAGAAACACCGATCAGTTGCCTCTTGTTCACCCCCAACTAGGGACTGAACCAGCCACCTAGGTATGTGCCCTGACTGGGAATTGAACCTGCAGCCTTTTGGTTTATAGGATGACACTCTAACCAACTGAGCCACACTGGCCAGGGCCAGCCCTGCCTTTAGCGTAGTTGATTTCTATTCTCCTTGAAGGGCTCAGTTCAGCTGTGCCTTCTACCTGGAAGCCTTATCCAACTCTGCACCCCCTCCAGGTCAAAGTACCAGGGCCAACATGGTCCAGAGGCATTTTTGCCTTTGTGGGCCATATCCTCCATAAAAGGATATTAAAAATTATATTTTGCAACTGCACTGACATTAAAACAAATATAACCCAGGCTGGATATATTATTATATATTCTTTATTATGATATTTCTTTTTTGTTCTGTCTTTAAACGATGTGAAAACGAAACGTTTTCCTGGGCCCTAAAAGCATCGTGGGCCCCAGGCGCCGTACCTCACTCCTCCTGGAGGAACACCTGGTCCTTGGCGCCTGCTCCTTCTCCCCGGCACGCATTCCGGTTGCAGTTAAAGACTTTCTGCGTGGAGCCCAGCGAAGAACACCTGCATCTAAATGCCCCAGGGTGACTCTCAGGGGGTGAGCGACCTATAGGCTTCTAGGAAGGCCTGCCAGTCTGCATTTTTATTTTTATATATTTTTAAATATTTTATTTATTTATTTTTAGAGAGAGAGGAGGAGGGAGGGTGAAAGGGAGGGAGAGAAACATCGATGTGCAAGGGATCCATCGGTTGCCTCTTGCACGCCCCCAACTGGGGGCCTGGCCCGCAACCCAGGCGTGTGCCCTGACCGGGATTCAAACCTGCGACCTTTCAGTTCCCTGGCCAGCATTCAATCCACTGAGCCACACGAGCCAGGGCTGCATTTCAAGAATCAAGCATCGTTAATTCTACTGCTGACAAACGGTTGAGATCCACCGCAACGACCCGTTTAATGTCTGCTTACCAGGCTAAAACTTTGCCTCCAGTTGGGGCTGTGCCATTCTGCATTTCTTCACCAACACAGGTTCTGGCACCTAGTGGGTGCTCACTACATTTTCAGTAAATAAGTAGAAGAAAAGAAATGTGGCTGGCTGTGTTTGTAAGGTTTCCGTTTGGTCATGGTTGCAGGCAAGTAACTACATTTTCAAGGAGCGAGTACATTATACATTATATTGACATTATGTATTATTGAGATAGTATTGATATTACATATTAATGTATCCCTGGCTCCTGAAATATCGCCTGGTAGAGTAGGTCCACCACTGAGGTATGTTGCTGAATGCTTGTCCACGGGGGTCAGCTTTTCATATATTTCACTCTGTTATGACTGCATCCGATTACAGATGAATCATTTCATAAATCTCTTCCTACGTCTGTTTGCACCTGAGACGTCTAATGCCCAACACATAAGACATCCATGCATTTCACACAGGTGGTCCATTCGGCTGCACTTCGTCTCACATCTACCTTTCCTTAAGGCTGGGGTGAGGGCCGGGGCCTTACGAGTCACAGTGACCTGTTTCCTGGCTACCTTGCTTTGGTGCCAGCAGAGTTCTCTCTGCAGGTTTTCTTACAAACGAAAACATTGCAGGAATACCAAGGGAAGCAAAGCCTGCATTAGTGATTTATAAATAGCAGCAGGGTATCAACAAGGGTTTCTAAAAGTCAACTAAGGAGAATGTAAGACTTCTGAAGTATACCTAGTACTTTATGTGTCTCATTTGGGAGCCACGGGAAAGGTTTGGGAAGCGACTGGTGTTCTGTTTCTGGTGCAGTGCCCATGTCTTCAGGCTGTGGGTGAGGCAGTGCTGGGACGGAGGGTGGGGCCAGCATGGACTTCGGGGCCAGCATGGACTTCAGGTCCAGCGGGCATTAAAAAAGCACTCAGTCGGGCAATTGACACTTCCCCCTCTAGAAGAAGATGTTTATCAAAACTGTTGAAATATTTGCTGTTGCCTACATACACTGTGTATTTGTAAGTATTTCTCTTGCTGAGTTCCTGGGCTTCTTTGTCTTCTGATCTTAAAATTTGGTGCCATTCTTAGGGTGGTATTGCGTGTTAGGGAAATCCATGATTGCATGGAATGCTTACGATGGTATGTAATCCTGTGACTGAATTTGTTAAAGGTGTGCAAGGCTAGATAGCGGAGTTACTAGAATTTGTTAAACAGCTTTTCAAGAAAAATGTTACTTTTACTTAAAAAAAGGGGAGGGCCGTGGCCTGGAGGCTCAGCTGGTTGGAGTGGCGTCCTGATACGCCAAGGTTATTATGGCTGTGGGTTTGGTCCCTGGTCAGGGCACATAGAAGAATCAACCAATGACGGCATCAATAAGTGGAACAACAAGTCAATGGTTCTCTCTCCCTCTCTAAAATCAATTTAAAAAATTGTTTTAAGGTATGGGTGAACGGGAATCATGCCGACTACGGCGGAAGAGAAGGCTGCTGCTCCACCGGGAAGAAACCGGCCACGGCCTACCTATGAGATCCACGGGGAGAATCTGTTTGTGCTTAGGGTCATCCAGGTGTGTTTATCAAGCCAGTATTCTGAATCCTTCACACCAAGACATTTTTAAAAATAAATTCCGATTATCATACTTAAAAAGAAAACTACTGGCATATGACCGTTTACGCTAATGTTTGGCTTTATCACTATACACCTATTTTGCTCAATAGGAATTAAAAAGTTCACTGAACTCTTTCCTACAATGAAATCATTTCGACTTTCTCTTATGGGGTTTACATGGAGTTCACTTTAAGATGAGAGCCTGCGTACACAGAATGGAAAGCTTAATCACATTATGCTTGTTACAGCATTTTCCTGCACTCTTCAGCCTGGCTCAAGTTTTGATATTAATAAAGACAAGTTTTAATGACCCGTCTAAGTTCTGCACACGTCAGTGGTATCTCAGAGATGGCCTTTCTTTCTCTTGTTAAAATTGCACTGTGACATCCACATAGCATGTGCTGCATTTAAAAATATGTGCGTTTGTATAAAAACGGAGCCTTCTATTTTTCACTTCCCCCTTTGAAGGAGGAAGAGATAAATCATGAGAACAGAACTGGTATTAGGGATTTGGTTCCCAAAAAAGGAGTTTCCAGGAAATGTAATAAAGTCTATGTAGGTAAAACGTAACTATGTTCTTTCTATTTTATCATGAATGATTATTCGGTTCAGAATGAGGACACTGAACAATTGTGAATTAGCCAACAAAAATGATATTTTCTTCTATTTCTGGTTGAGTTTATTTAGACCTAACCTTGTTTCATAAAAGATGACATTTCCCATCTTGTACATGTTTAACGATTGAAAAAAGTTCTGTATATTTAAAAATGTACAAGAAAGATTTATACAGGCAGATAAACATATCCTAAAGATGTATTTAAAATACAGGGTCTGGTGCAAATAACGCTCCTTTTTTATTACAAAATTATAAGCATGTAATTCTGTAACAACAGTATCATACTCAAGCACACCATATAACATTTTATGAAATGTTTAAATAAAACTATAAATTATTACACCCATACTATTAGCCTACCAACCACAGTCAAGCAGGCCTTACTTCTGCCGGACCCTCTATATTAAAGATGAGCCCTGGCTGGGTAGCTCAGTTGGTTAGAGTATCGTCTCAGTCAGATAAGCCAGGGTTGTAAGTTCGATCCCTGCTCAGGGTACGTATAAGAAGCAACCAATGGCTCCGACTGGTGTGACTCAATTGGTTGGGCATCGTCCCACAAAATGAAAGGTTGCCAGTTCAATTCCTGGTCAGGGCACATGCCTGGGTTGCATAGGAGAGATAACTGATGGATGTTTCTCTCTCACACTGAGGTTTCCCTCCCTCTCTCATGGCCTTTTCCTCTCTCTAAAAAAAAAAAAAAAAGACATAAAATTTTTTTAAAAGCAACCAATGAATGTATAAATAAATGGAACAACAAATCCATATTTCTCTATCTCCTTTCCTCTTGCTCTAAAATTAATAAATAAAAATTTAAAACATAAACTAAAATATATTACAGATGAAACTAAACTCTTGTTTCTGGACATCTGAGTAACTAAAAAATATAATGAAGTCAAACACACGCTTTCTCGGGCATTGTGTCTAGGTCTAATTTGTTGTTGGCTTGGTTGTGTTTATATTTTCCTTTTCTGTTTGTTTCTAGTCTGTGTGTTGGTTGCTGGTTTTTTGAAGACTGTAACTAGGAGTTCTTCAGCTAGTGAATAAAATCCTCCAAGTTTTAGCCTTTTATGATTTAAGTTTATACGCGTTTAAAACGAACCAAAACACATCTGTTTGTTCAAAGCTAGAGCACGCAGCACTTACTCTTCAACACACGTCATGTTTTCTCTGTGTGACCGGCCTTCGCCAGGGACCCCCCACCCTGTCTGCCTGTCTGCGTTGCAGCGACTGACAAACCACGTTGGCTGGAAGATTTAAAGGAAACATTAATGAGCGGAAGTGAAGTGTTCAGCCTCATCCAGGCCGCGCACCTTTCTCGGTGGCTTCCTGTCAATCCCAGTCTCTGTTTCACCTACACTCCTGGCCCATTTGAAAAAATTTCTGCCTCTGGGACAGAGGTCAGCGAGCTACCTTCATGGAAGGTTTGCCGGCTGCATTAATACTACCCGAAGGCAGCAAACGGTGACTCACAGCTTGGCCACTGAGCAAGTTGTGCCGCGTCAGACGGGCTAGTTGGCACTCCCGTGCCTCAGTTTACTCCGCTGTGCAATGGGATCTGTCCCACTGGGCCGTGGCAGGGATTCACGGAGCTAATGCATATAAACACCTTAGAAGAATAGCACGCTACAAAGATGTTTGCCATTATGCGGGTGGATTTGGGGACAAGTCCCCCTCCCCCAATAGCTACTGCTCCGAAATAAGAGTCCACTCAGCAGGGAGCGATCTGTAACCTTTGGGGGGGGGGCGGGGCGGGGCAGTCATTTACTTAAAGAACAATGTTTTCTTTTACGTATTCTGAAAATGGGATCCTTCACCGAAGGCAGCTCTTCTGCCCGGTAAAAGTGCCTGTAAGGGAGAGAAAATGCTGACTTCTCCCAGCCTGCGGCAGGGGGAGGAGGGACTTTTAGTGCCAAAGGGACTTTTAGCTGAGTAATAAAGCAGTAGTCGTCCCTCCCTCGGCCCTGATTGTAAACTCCGTAACAGAACGTTCAAGGTCTCCTAGGTATTTTACAAAAATCACTTGAGGTAGGCAGCACCAGAATCATCCATTTTTAACCAGTGCTTGCCGGGCATATTCTAAGTGAGCCGTCAACAACGGCTTAATGGTTTGTCATTGAAACTCTGCGATATTTTTTCTGTTGGCGTTAGATATTTTTTCTAGTGACAAGCACCCCTTGTGTGAAATACCCCCAAATAAGGGGGTTTTAAAGAATAATGTTTGTCCTGAATGACAGGAAAAAAAATCATTGTAAAAAATGTGAAATATATACACACACAGAGGAAATTAAAAAAAATCACTGGGGATTGTTAGGAACACCTCAGTGGATGAGAAAGGGTTTTTGAAAAAGTCCCTCCATAGGTGGTGCAGAATCTGGGATTAAAAAAAAACAAAAACGTTGGGATACAATAATACCAAAACAAATTCAAGGAGAAAAAGAGGAAGTCATTCTACACATATGCTAGAATCTAGACCACTTCCTTCTCAAATAGGTGAAAAAGGAGGAGGAACTTCAAGGCAGGAAGCAGAAACAAGACTTGAACATTCCTTGGGAATTCTAGGAGCTGAAACGCACTGTCTGAGCGACCAACCTAGGAGCCACAGAGTCGGGACGGACGTATAGGGAAATTCACACCCAGGTTACAAGGGACAGGGCAGGGGTGGGGTGGGGTGGAGGATCTCTGCCAGGAGTCCTGGACTGAAGTTTGGGCTCTGCAATTGATTAACTTTGTGACCTTGGAAAGGTGACAGTCTCTCCTAGGTCCATTCTTTACCTTGCCAAGTGCTATTAACATATTATATCTGTAAAATCCTTTTAATAGAACAATGTAAACATCAGGCCTTACGTGAAGGAGGCGCAACTCCAAGCTTTTCTGTATTGTCCGGATCCAAACCTTTGTTTTCTTGTCTGCACTATTTATCTACATGGATTCACAGTTGTTTGTAAAGGTGAAATAAGCTGCTTTCTCGGGGCCTATTCGGAAACCTTGATGGTTTCACTTAGTGAATTTCCCCAAAGTCACGTTTGAAAAGTAGGTGCCTAGGAATACTCATCCTCAGCAAAAAAGAGACAGGGGACGCTGTCCCAAGGTTAAAGCCACCTTACTGACAGGTTTTTTGCTTTGTTTTATTTTCAATTATAGTTTATACTCAATTCTCACCCCACTCACAGTTTATTCCTGACACAACATTTGACCATCTTTGGACAAGGATGAAGGTGTCCTCTTGATAAATACTGAAGTACCCTTGACAAATGGATCAAGAAGTCGGTATTTCCTCGCCAAACACAGCCTCATCTGTATCCCATCTCTGGCCAAACTCTGTAGAGCTCTGGGCATAAATATGTAACGTCTCCTAAAAACACGGGCCTGCCTATCTGGGAGCCCACACCCATGTGCTGTCTGTCCCACAAGAAACTTGGAGGCGGGCCAAGGGTATGGCCAAATAATGGCTGTGCCAGAGCTAGTTAATCATAGCCCCCTGCCCACCCAGGGGACAGAGGCCCCTCTCCTCAGGACCCAGGCTGGTAGTGGAGACCCTCTGAGCCTGTAATGCTGGTGGGATGGTCACCCTTTAGGGGTCTGTTAAATTACTCCAGCTAATCAGGAGTCTGTTAAATTACTCCAGCTGATTGGCTTTTTATGTTTTTTAATTTATTGATTATTGAGAGAGAGAGAGAAGGAGAGGGAGAGAGGCACCGATTTGTTGTTCCATTTATTTATGCATTCATTATTTGATTCTTGTATGTGCCCTGACCAGGGATCAAACCTCAACCATGGCCTATCAGGACGCTGCTCTAACTCACTGAGCTACACGGCCAGGGCTGGTTGGCTTTTCTGAGCTTGCTTTTGGCATAGGTAGGAAAGGAGGAGGCAAAAAAAAAAAAAAAAAAAAAAATGGTGTAAGCAAGTTTCGAAATCTTAGACCATTTCATGAATGACTCAGTGTTTCCTTCTGGAAAAGTGCGATAATTGGCTTTCATTAATAACTTAGCTTGGGGAAAAGGTTCTAAATATGGAGGATCTGCGTGCTATCCGAATCCAGCCATCCTCCGATCGCCGCTTTTATAGCTTCCCCAGAAGGAATTTCATTCACTTGATAACACGGGCTTGTTGAAAAATAACAAAATAACCTGTCACATACTTCCTCCTTCAGGCTTCCTGTTCTTTCTGAGAAAAGCATCGAGGTTGTCTCTTTCTCTCTTTCCTTTTTTTTCTATTTAAAAATATTCAAAATATAATGCATCAAATCACTATAACCTTAAACTTACACAATATTATAAATCCATTATATGTCTCTAAAGCTGGAAAAAATATTCAAAATATGTTTAAAGCTATTGCTCTTCTTTAAGAGACTAGAAAAGAATAACTTGTCATTTATCTCTTTATAGAAGGAAAATGTCATAGTGTATTCCTTTAGTGTGTGAAATATATAACTAAATATGTTTCCAATATTATTTTTAATTTGGGCGCATTTCGGTTTTAGAATTAAAAGAAAACACAAAGGCATTAAACCTCGGTCTCTTTCTGTCTCTCCCTGCACATACGCAGTCCTACGTTCTGATACAGAAGGCATCCATTCTTCCGGCATTACTGATGTTGAATCCAGCTCAGAGCTATAAACCCAGAAGATGTCTCAAATGACTCATTACTGGAATAAATGTTGCTAATGTTAAAGGTATGCAAATAGAGCTTAAACGGGTGAAGGAAGACTCTGCAATTCAATAAATAAAGTTGAGAATGTTACTGTGGTTACCGTGGACTCTATTTGCATACAGGCTTATCTTGTTTTTAAAGCAGGAGGGGGGAAAAAAAGAGGAGGAAGAGAAAAATCCCAACTTTCACTGCCTGTTCTCAAAATACAACCTCTTAAGAAGGCCCAAGAGTTCAAGTCACGTTAACCTGGAAAAGGCACTTTGTGCGGAAGGGTGCCAAAGGTGTTACACGCATTTTCTAGCATGTAGATTGCAAACACGGGACTGGCTTTAGGTCACCTTACTGGGAAAATTGCACAATTAAACTTTTTGTCACTCAAGTCTGGTGTGTTAGGTCAGGGCTGATTCTGTCACTACTCGGGTTTCAGGGGTGGCCCTGCCTGGGTTTTTGGGCTGATAACTAGTGGGTCCTTGGCTCAAGTCCCAGGTCAGACCCACAGCCAGACTGAAATAGAGTGAAATGAGAGAGAGAGGGAGAGAGAGGGTGAGAAAGAGAGGGAGAGAGAGGGAGAGAGAAGAAGGCACCCCATGGTAGACCCTGCCACTATTTATCACATTACAAATCTTACAGCGCTGAATCCTGTGAATGAAAGGCAGGGTGACTTGTCATTTGGGAAGGAAAGCTCACACTGTACATCTCATTTATGTCTGTGTAAGCATATATTTATCCACCTTGGGCTCCGGAGAAAATGCGCTTCACTGCGATTGCTCATCCATGTAAGGTGGAAATCGTTCAAGGAAATCAGAGGAGCAAAGTCCATACTGACTCAGGAAGAGAATGGATTTGAATAAATGCTTCAGAAAAATGTCTAAATTAGTCACACCCGCGTAGGTAGGACGGGGCGGGGGCGGGGGCGAAGCTCACCAGAGGTGGGGGCTCTGCAGAAGCCCCTGCGGGGCACTCATCCCAGCGTCTGCACCGCCGCCTCTCCCATTCGGGACGTGAAGACGCAGGCGGGATGTGCCTAGAGAAGCCGGGAAAAACACTTGGACTAGAAGCCATACGAGTGTTGTAAAGATTCATTTCGTAAATACCTTGTAGGTGTTTTTCTTTTACATGAGTATTTAATCTAGCTTTGGGGACCGTGGCCAAGGCTCTTCTGACAATCCTACTCGTGGACAAAATGGAGCAGGTTTTCGGTTTGGAGTTCCTGTGCACCCCGCCCCCACCCCCCACCCCCAAATAAAGTTGGATTCTGAAACGGAAAGTGAGACCAGGGAGGAGTGATAAGAACCTTATGTACTAACAAAGAGAGGTGGCATGGTTCTTATTTCATGAGCTTGGTTCCTTAAGATTATAGTACAGACACATGCATTACTGTACTTAAAAAAACGAAACAAAACTACACATGTATTTTTTTTTGAAAGAAGTGAATACCTGCTTCTGATACCCCGATTCAAGCGGTACAAAGGGGACACAGCAAAAGTCAGTCCCCTCCCACAGTGGTTCCCAGCCTCCCAGGTCCTCTTCCTAGAGGTCACCACTGTGACCAGAGAGATTTTGTTGTTGTTGTTTTTTAAAGGAGATAATTACCCTGTCAATGTGGTTCTCCTTTACAATGTGAATTCACTTTTGTCCTTATTTCTGGATAATTCCCTCTGAAATACCATAAGATACAGAGGGATTAAAAAAAAAAGAGTTTGGTGGCTGACACCAGATTTACTGTTAGGCTTTTAATTCAACTGTCAGTGAAAACTTTCTTTCTTTTTCTGTTTGGCTTTGCACAGCTATTCTGCCCCATCCTGCTCCACCAGCTGGAGTTACAGGAGGGGGTGAGGGGAAGTTAGGAGATGGCCCAGCACCTGAATTTTCTCAAATTTTACAAGAGAAGAGGAAAACGAGACGTGACTGAAGATGCTAACATTTTTAACACTTGAGCAAAATCATCATTTTCTTTATTAAAATACCAGGTGAAAGAGAGCAAGATACTCCCAAGTACTGAGCCATCTTTCAAGAGCTGCAAGCAAGTGCCGACAAAGCAACTGTGGTTGTTGCTGAGTGTTATCGTAAACATAAAACAGTATTTATGATCAGAAAGCCTACTGTTTATTGTACAAAGTTTGAAACCTGCAGAAATCACCCATAAACCCAACATATAACACTCAGACACCACCACAAAAACTAGAAGAATGCTCTTATTAGACCTATGCACTTACCATATTTTACATACAAGAATTCTCAGAGTTTGCAATAGCCTTAGAAAAGACCAGAGGTACGTAGGCCTAGTACCAATATTCTTCTATCTTATTGTGCAGTTATCCCAAATAATTTGGATTCACCCCCTGGGGCCTCTATTGTCTTCTATTTACATTTGTTCAGCACATAGTTAAACTTAGTTTAACTGGTATCTATAAAATGTCCACACCTATCCCCACAGTTTGGAAGACGCTATTTTTTTTTAACGTTATTCAGGACATTCTGTATCAGTTCAATAAATATAAATCAAATTTGAATATTGAGGATCTGATTGGCCTTTTTTACAAAAAGATTTTATTTATTACTTTTTAAAGATTTTATTTATTTATTTATTCATAGAGAGAGGGGAAGGGAAGGAGAAAGAGAACATCAATGTGTGGTTGCTTCTCACATGACCCCACTGGGGACCTGGCCTGTAACCCAGGCATATTCCCTGACTGGGAATTGAACCCACAGCCCTTTGGTTTGCAGGCCAGCACACAATCCAATGAGCCACACCAGCCAGGGCTGATTAGCCTTTTTTAATGGGTACATTTGGGTGTGTTTTGACACCTACAAAAAACCTGAGAAGAGACCACAGATACTGTATCAATATTCCATAACCTCCCCTGGCAGTAGCTTTTTGGCTTGATCAGGATAATGATTCATTGACGCTTGTAATGTTATTTTTCAGTTGTGTGCCTGTGGTACTTAAAGTAAAAAGGACAAAAATAAGTTTGAGGGGGAAAAAAAAAACCATTTTAATTGCTTTCAAATGTTCCAATAAAACTCAAACCCCTACACTCTTGCTCAAGACTTTCCTTGCCAGATTATTACGTAGTTGCTTGCCAAATCTCTCTAGCTTTCTCCTATTTTCTTATTCTTAGGAACTGCAGACAATATTAATATACGTAAATATTTTCGAAAGGCTTTTAAACATTCAAATGTCATAGGAAAGTATTTTTAAAAATCAGATCTCCATGCTTAAAAACAACTCAACCTTTATGAGTCAGAAAATAGCAAAAATAATCTTAAGCTCCCAAGAAGAAAGTTGGGTTTTTTTCCTCACTCATGTTTAAATAAGCATTTTGTTATCTTCAACTGTTGTTCCTCCTGAGAACATCCTAATAAACGGCTGGTCTCTGTGACGAAGGAAATACTCCAACTTCTGATCCGCTGATAGAAGAAGAACTATCAGCAAGGCCAGGAGGCCTCGTCGGTCACTATCTAACAGCCAGTGGCACCGGCACGGGCCCAGCTAGAGGATGAGGGAGCAGTGGTTGTGCCCCAACCATGACAAGTGTGCAAAGATTATTTCAGCCCATTGAACAGCAGCAGGTGGGCACCGTGCACACCGGATTCTATGCAGACAGAATAGAATAGAACGCATTGTGGATGGTGGGTGTCCTGCGTTCAGAATAGAGGCTTCGAAATTATCACGGCGTGAAATTCCAGAGTTTCCTTGATAGGATCTGCAATGTTTCCCCGCATGCTTGAAAATTACGAAAGAGGCAACATTTTTAATAACTTGGAAAAGTAAAGAGAAGGGCAGAAATTTTGTTTTCTAATACATACACAGAAATGGAAGGAAACAATACTTTAGAATGAATTCAAATATCATTTTTATTTTTTGCCCTGGCTGGTGTGGCTCAGTGGACTGAGTGCCTGCTTGCAAACCAAAGGGTCACCAGTTCGATTCCCAGTCATGCTACATGCCTGGGTTGCGGGCTATGTCCCCAGTGGGGGGTGCGAGAGGGGCAACCGTATGATACTTCTCTCCCTCTCTTTCTCCCTCCCTTCCCCTCTGTCTAAAAATAAATAAGTAAAATCTCTATAAAAACCCCCCAAATATCATCTTTCTGTCACAAGCAAAATCTCTTAGATATGAATGCTAACCCCCAAATATTCTTAAGAACAATGTTATTTCGATCTTTGATTTCTTTGACAGTGAAAGAAAGCTCAGCTTTCTGGGTTCAGGATTGTACCTCGAGGTACACTGTCTTTATATTATTTTCAAGAAAAAGTATCTATGACACGGGTATGTCCCTATAAAGACGACGTGATAGTCACAGGGTGCTCTTCCCGCGCCCCCACAGTATCTTCTGATCTAAGGAGGGAGCGGGGAGACTGATTCAGGGGTAGAAGGGGTAGACTCAGATCCTTGCTCCTACATGACCCAAGAACGCGGAAAGGCCAAGGTCTATTTAATGTTTTAAGCTGTGCCGTTGGCTCTGGACTCAACTTGGTATAATTGTTATTTAAAGCCAATGAATTTTTCAGAGAAAGACAATTACCATAACGTGGAATCTAATGAACAAACTGAACAGACTAGCAAAACAGAGACGGACTACAGACAGAGAGCAGGCAGACAGCTGGGGGGGTGGGTTGGGAGGGTGGAAGAGGGAACAAAAGAAAAGATGAAGGACTCACCGACCGACCCCGGACCCCCAGGGTGGCGACTGCTGGAGGTGGGGGAGGTGGAAGAGGGTGTAAGGGGGATAAATGGTATATGTATTTGGTAAAAAAAGAAATAAAAGAAACCATGGTAAAAAAAAAAGTAAATAAATTTTAAAATATATCTTTCAATCTAATTGTCGTTTAGTGTTAGAAGTAATTCATAGGCCTGGCTGGGTAGCTCAGTTGGCTAGAGGACCGTTCTGACAAATTAAGGCAGGGGGTCAGGACATATATAAGAATCAACCAATGAGTGCATAAATAAATGGAATAACCACCCTGGCTGGCGTAGCTCAGTGGATTGAGCGCGGGCTGCGAACCAAAGGGTTGCAGGTTCGATTCCCAGTCAGGGCACATGCCTGGGTTGCAGGCCAGGCCCCTAGTGGGGGCCACGTGAGAGGCAACCACACATTGATGTTTCTCTCCCTCTCTTTCTCCCTCCCTTCCCCTCTCTAAAATAAATAAATTAAAAAAAAAATGGAATAACAAATTGATGGGTTTTTTTCCTCTCTCCTTTCCTTTCTCTCTAAAATCAATAGATTTTTTAAAAAAATAGCTGTTTTCTTTTTTTTTAAAGAAGTAATTCATTATGCTTGAGGGTCAGAAGGGAGAGGCTTTCATTCTCAGGAAATCCAATCAGGGGGTGGTCTGCCCCACTATGCAGCTTCAGGGGCTCTCAAATGCCAGGAGATGTCATCAGAAGAAATAAAACTCCTAAGTAGACCTTCTCTGCTCCTTCTGAGACACCTAAGACGTCAGGTTTGCCACTAAGGCGGACATGCCTGCTTCTGCTGCCGTTTAAGACTGCAGGCTTTTCTTTTCTAGCCTCTTGTTTACTGTCGACGTACTCAATTAAAAACCAAACGTAAACCTATTTAGTGGTCAAAGAGCAGCAGAATTCTTTGAAAAGACATAGTTTCAGGAAGAAAAAACTAAAAAAAAAAAAAAAAAAAAAAAGGAATGATCCATGGTAGCACAAACTGAGGATTCCCCCAAAGTATGAAACTGTCTTCCAAAGAGTTTTTTAAAAGTGTCTGTCAAATCTGCCCATCACCTGCTGAACGTTATTCACAGTTCTCCCGCTCCCCCGCACCCTGTCCATGAGGTTTTCCTCTCTTTCTTCCTTCTTCGCTCAATCCCTATTTCACATTTCTTTAAAACCTCAAAGTTCAAACTAAACAATTGTTAATAAGGGTTACATCCAATATTTACATGGAGAATGTTTCCTGAGAATTTGACATTTCAGTTAAGGTTGCAATCTTGTCAAAGATGATCAAAGATATCACATTGGAAAATTGTAATCTTGTTTGGAAATCTTCCTCATGCTCTTGCATCCTGTCTGAGTTCTGCCGGAGCACTTTAGTACAAATCAGGAACTTAATTTAAGTAATTCGTGCTAAAAAAGAAACTTCTGGCCCGGTACATTACTTTGAATCTTTTGACTGTTAACAACGAAGAGAAGAGCTGTTGTGTTTTCAAGTTGGTGAAGCATTCATCTATTCTGCTCCCAACTGTGATCTCATTATACACAGGGCGACCACGCAGTCCAGAAACAAGAATATGCATAAGGTCATCACGACATCTGCAATCCGCAAAAGTTAGACTACAGTGGGATAGGGGATAGCAGAATAAAACGGGATAAAACAAAACCCAAGGAAAGTAGTGTAATAAAATGAAGTCAATGGAATAACACTGTGCAGATTTCCAGACTTAACAGAGATCCTCTATGTGAACCCGTGGGGTGTTTGGGGCCAACTGAGTAGCTGGATGAAATGGGAAACTCTGCCGCAGGAAGTGCTGCTGCTGCTAATTAAGGAATGTGGAACCCTTCCTTCTGAGTCAGCTGGGCGGCATGTGGAACTCTGTGCTGCTTACATGATGATTGCATGAAACTTGATAAAGAAAACCAGAGTATCTTGCTACTTAGCATTTAGGAGGCAAGACGTGGTGTGTGTGTGTGTTTAAATGGTTCCTAATCTTTAAAATGGCTCCTTGCAGCTGGCCTTTTTTTTATCAGCTGATTATATTTACAGCATCCTCTCCTGGGATGGCTGGGTGCTATCCCATAGACAGGAGATGGACCATTTACGAGGTCATGTTTTGGGGTACGCCGTCTTAGCATGGCGTTCTGAGGCTTCACCACTGTCACACAGCAATAAAAACATCTCTGGGGGACTGTCAAGTCTTAGTTCTAATTTCTTTTTGGAAAAATCAATGTTATTATTATTTTTTTTAAATTTCAAATGTAAGGCAGGCATATTATAGAAAATAATTCAAGGAAAACAGGAGATAGGAAAAGGTGGTGTAGCTCTCATGATCAAAAAACTAGTTTAAAAATTTTTATATGTGGCCACCAGCCATATATGGTTATTTAAAATATATATATAAAAGGTTTTTTAAATTTATTTAATTGTTGTTCCTGTACAGTTTTCTGTCCTTTACTCCCCTTCCAGCCCACCCCCCCAGCCCTCCCCCCTCCCATTTCCACCCCCCCTAGATTTGTCCATGTGTCCTTTATACTTGTTCCTGTAAACCCTTCCCCTTTTCCCCTGAAACTCCCTCCCTTCTCCCCTCTGGTTATATAAAAGTTTTGAAATGTACACAAAGCAGAGAGAATAATAAAATGAACTGTTTATTTCCAGCATCCAGTTTTGCAGTTTCAAGGTGTTAGGCTCATTTGCTTCAGTTCTTTCTTTTTTAAATGTGCTAATGAATTACAAATTCCAAGGTATCATGTCATTCTCCTCCTAGACGCTTCAGTATATGTCTCTAAAACATACATATACATTTTCTTCTAATAACTCACAATACCATTAGCCCAGCTAATGAATTAACAATGAGTCCTCAGTATCACATAAGACACTGTCCATACTAAAATTTCCTTGATAAGAAAAGCAATTTAAAAATTTTATGTATACCTATAGCCTCCCTTTTTGCTTACTGATATGAAAATTTATAGTTGGTTAAAAAATATGATTTTGTATCTTGATTTTTTTTTTTGAGTTTGCTATTATAAGTATTTCCCCATGGCATATTTTTCAAAACTTTATAGTTTGAAATGGCTGTGCAAGAGGTGGGGTGGGGGGGCTTGTAGCTTGGGTGATTAATCATTCCTCTATTTGTCTGTTTTTATGTCTATCTCGAGAGCGTTTGTGTGTTTTTCTTCCTCTCATAGTAAACTTGTTGCCATGAATATTTTTGTTCATAACACCTTCTCCTAGATTAGGGCTATTTCCTTAGGATTCATTCCAGGATTCTTATTGCTGCACCCAAATGTATGAACACAGCAAGGCCCTTGACTTGTCTCCCTGAGTTGTTTACAAAAGGACTGTACCAATTTACACTTCCACTTACAAAGGATGGGAGAGCCTCTCCTAACGTGTTTAAAGGCTGTGCTTTTCAGAGCTCTTATAAAATCATTGGCTAGGGCTGGCTCATGTTTGTCTTACAGTCCTAGCCATCTCCAAATAAATAAATACACATTTCTATAGCTCTGAAAACGTGGCATGCGCAGACTGCCAAACAACCACTAAGTAACTTTGATTAGAAGAGAAACCGGTCTATTTGAAAATGTGGTAATGAGATAGTTTCCACCCCCCGGGAAGCCCAGTTCTGGAGGGGGAGGGGAGCCTGCCTTGCCTCTAGCCTCTCCTCCCATCCTGAAGAAGGTAGAAATGAACAGGTCAGCGTTCTCTTCGTTTACTTTCCGATTTTTTTTTTTAAAGCGGGGTACGTTCTTTGTTTCCTCGTGGCTGAGTTGAGGATGCAGAAATACGGGTTGAGAACTAGCAGAAAACTTCGGGTGGCGGGCGTTTCCTGTAAGCGCAGCCCCACACGGTACTGGGTAACAGAGGATTAAGGCAGAGAGCCATTTTAGCTTCGAGTCCAAATTCTACTTTGTTTCCTTGGGGACACGTTGTTCTTATTTGTTGACTTCAAATAAAATTGCCTCAGAAACTGTTTATTTCGGTGCATAGCTTTCTTATTTTCTCTAAAGAATATAGCATTATCAGTTACAAATCTTTGTAGAAAATTCGGTTGTGTTGGTTTGGAGAAATTTATGTGACAGATTTTTTTTTTTTTTTAAAAGGCAGGGAGAAAGAAAAACTATCTCATTACTCTCGTGTTTATGAGGGAGGAAAAAAAAGGAGGAACTTGATAAGAAACTATTTAGCAAGATGGTCTTTAAAAGCCCAACATGTGAATCTTTATGAATCTTTATTTTCTTTCTCTCTCTCTCTTATTTTTTTGGGAAAAGTTAAGATGGTCCCATTATCCTCATTTGCTCTTCACTGTTTTCACCCCACTCAGTGACACTGGAGTCGTTCCTCAAAGCAAGTGGGGACAAAACACGATCTCTTAAGATATTTTTAAGAGAACACACAGGTTTGGTATTTGTAAAAAAAAAAAAAAAAAAATCAACAAAATGTGCTAACCACATTTTTTAAAAAGTTGTGAAAGCAACCAGGGGGCGTCTAGTAAGGTGAGGGCTGTTTTAGAATAGGGAGATATCCAGGAAGAAAAATGGCTAATGTCATTTTGGCTGACATTTATTGAGTGATCGCCACGGGCCAGGCAGTGTTAAGATTTCATCACAGTTTGCTCCTTTAATGCTCAAAAGTGCCCGATGCGCTGGGCGACAGTATTCTCCCCATTCTACAGGTGAGGCCGAGAGCTTGGGTCACTGGGCTGAGGTGTCCCAGCAGCCGAGCCCTAGAGTCAGCATTTGGGTTCAGACGGCCTCTGAAGGTTGTGTTTTACTCACTTCTGCTTTCTGGGAAAATTAGCTCGTGTTGGGAGCTGCTGAGCAGAAAGTCCATCTGCTGATAGCAGAGTTGGTGAGTGAGGTAGGGTCGCTTTGCGTCACCTGTTGAAATTTAGGGCAGCTGTCTATGAGCTCGAGTCCAGCCTCCTAATTTCTTGGCCACCGTACGTCCGCGAAGGGCGTGGCTTTGATTTTAATTTCTTTTTCAGGATTTTCCCCAAATCCCAGGATCCTCTTGGAGGGCGTGGCCGGAGAGGACACACTATATAATCCGGAGACTCGAGCGCATTCGTCCCACTCCTTTCTTGGAGCCACTCGCTGTTGCCTCCTTCCGGCGTTGTTCAGGTCTTATTTGGAGAAGCTGCCCAAGGGTCACCGAAAGGCAGACTGTCTCCCAGCTTCCTGAGCGTCACTCGGATCCAGGTATGTGGCACGTTTTCCCCACACTTGGTTGGTCCAGCTCGGTGATTTTCAAGCTCACGCGCCTTTCGTCTACGAAGACGGAGAGTTAGGTTCTGGAGCGGACAAATCCCAGTCCAAATCCGACCGTTTCCCTTGCCTGCTGTGAACGCAGTCGCTTCTCTTTCCCAGTCCAGGAGTAACTCCCCTGGCTGGGCCCTGCGGTGGTTAAGGACAGACCTGGCTGAGCCAGCCTGAGCGCTTCTGCGCCGGGGGCAATGGTCTTTATAATGAGAGCGTGTCTCGAGTGCTCGCTATGTGCTAAATTCTCCTTGAGCATTTTACAAGTGAGGACTTATTTATCCCATCCAAATACAGCTGTCAGTGAATACTCACTCTTACCTCCATCTGTAACATGGGGAAACAGAGGCAGGCAAAGGGAGATTGAGTCAAGTGACAGAGGCGCCTGGAAGCCTGGCGTCTTGGTTGAACCCGGAAAGCCGGATTAAGGGCTCAGTAGTCCTATCACCCCTCAGGCATCAGTCTCTAACGTGGGTGGTGGTAGGATTCTGCCTGGATATCCAGATATGGTGCGGATAATGCGCTTGGCCTATAAAGAAGTACTTAATCAATGATTGCTATTCTTCTCAATTCTCCTGAGGCCAAGGTCAACCACTTAGTCCAAACGAAATGGCGTGAGTCAGCACGGGCTGTTAGATCAGGCTAGAATTTCCACTTTATTCTTGTTGTGGAACTTCAAGGAAGTTAGAAAAGTTCAAGTCAGAAGGCGAGTCAACCTCCGACGGCTACAGTTTCCTCATCTGCCCAGGGAATTAAATATACAGGTTCTTAGGAGAACTAAGTAACACCATGTTTGGATTAGCTGCGGTGGAGTTAAGACTGGCGCGTAGCAGGGGCTCAAAAATTGTATGGTTTCCTCCTTCTCTTATCCTTATCTCTTCTTACGCTTATCGTTGTTGTTGTAAAAGTAACCTGAAAATAGGAACACACTTAAATACCTGGTGATTCGAGCCAGGGAGGCTATCTGCATTGCTCTTTCAGGAGTATACATTACTTGGTTTTATCAGTCTGTTTGATAAGCCTTTTAATATTCAAGCCAGGTCATCATTCCTCGGCTCATACCATTCATTGACTCTCGGGTTCATTTGGAGTAAAATCTGACTTTTTTTTTTTAATATTTTATTTATTTTTATTTATTTATCTTTAGAGGAGAAGGGTAGGAAAGAGAGAGAGAGAGAGAGAAATATCAATGTATGGTTGCCTCTGGTGGGTCCCCTGCTGGGAACTGGCCTGCAACCCAGGCATGTGCCCTGGCTGGCCTGCAACCCAGGCATGTGCCCTGGCTGGGAATCGAACCTGGATCCTTTAGTTCGCAGGCCCGAGCTCAATCCACTGAGCTACACCAGCCAGGAAATCTGACTTTTTACTTGTCCTTTGTTTTGATCATTTTCATCGACTTTATTGGTGTGACGTTGGTCAGTAAGGTTCTCTAGGTTTCATGTGTACAATTCTATAATGTATCATCACCTGTGTGTTGTATTGTGTGTTCACCACCCCAAGGCAAGTCTCCTTCATCACCATTTATCCACCCTTTACCTGACTTCTACCACCCCCCCACACCCTTTAAAATTAAAATTTGGTCTTTGTAGTGACCCAACAACCCTATCTTAATTTTTTAGTGAGATGTTTTATTTTATTTACTTTTTAAAAGATTTTATTTATTTATTTTTAGCAAGGGGAAGGGAGGGAGAAAGAGAGGGAGAGAAACATCAATGTGTGGTTGCCTCTCACACACCCTCTCCTGGGGACCCGGCCCACAACCCAGGCATGTGCCCTGACCTAGAATCCAACTGGCAACCCTTTGGGTTGCAGGCCAGCACTCAATCCACTAAGCTACACGAGCCAGGGCTATTTTTATTTTATTTTTAATTTATCGATTATAGAGAGAAAGAGGGAGAAAGAGATATCTGCATTTCCACCTGTCCATGCATTCACTGATTGGTCCTTGTGTGTGCTAGGACAGAGATGGCACCTGCAACCTCGGCTATGGGGATAGTGCTCTAACCAACTGAGCTACCCCTCCCGGGCCTCTGTCTTCTCACTTACCCCACACAAGCCGCAATGCCATGCTGGCTTCCTTGCTGTTCCTTGAGGCCTTTGCATGCCCATCTCTTAGCCTGGAATGCTCTCTCCTCACAACCCCACCTGGCTCCCACCGTCGTCCCCTTCTGATCTCTACTCCGATGTCTTCATCCGTGAAGTCGACCTGGACTAGCCTATTTACCATCACTCCCACCTATCCCACCCATGCTCTTCACCCCCTGGCCCCTTCGCCCGTTCCCCTTTACTTTTTCTCCCATAGGAGTTACCACTGCATACACTATAATATTATTTAACACACTAGGTTAACCCTGGGAGGACAGGCATTTCGTCAGGTTTAGTTTCCCGCTGCACCTCCACCCCTAGCGCAGTGGCTGGTACACGGTGGGTCCTTAGGAGACATTGGGTGAGCTGGAGAGGAGGCGAAGGGGTGCCCGAGCGCACCCGGGGCGCACGCCGGTTCGACTCGGCGGGGCAGCCGTCCAGCGGCACTTCCTGGGCGCGGCGGCCATTCTGCACGACGTGGAGGAAGCGGGCGCGCCCTTCGAGGGGCCTGGGGCCCGCGTCCGGGGCGAGGCCCGGCCCGGCCAAGGTCATAAAGGAGGCGCTGAACAAAGGGTAACTAACCGCGAGACAGCGGGGGCCTGGCAGAGGCCCTGGCGGGTGGGATGGGTGCGGATTGATCTCGGCAGATGTGGGGCGCGAGGTGTGGGGCCGTGCGGCGCCGTCGGGGCTGCGGCCGCGAGCGAGGACCCGGGGAAGCGGAGAAGAAGGGTTTGTCCAGTGCGTCAGGAGGTAGAAATCCTGAAAGTTGGGTTCGCCCTTGTTTGTCCCCCAGGGCGCTGAGTAGTTTGGGGTTCTGTGCTGATTTTTACTGTATTCCCGCCCCGCAGCAGCCGTGCGGGCCGCCTCGGGGACTAGGTCCCTGTCCCCTCCGTGGGATTCTGTGTTAATAGGCAACTAAGTTTTATTTGTTTATTTTTAGAGAAGCGAAGTGGGGGGGGAGAGACACACATTGATCGGTTGCCTTTCATGGGCGCCGGGACAGGAGACAGAACCCACAGGCTAGGCCTGGGCCCCGACCCAGAATCAAAACTCGACCTGTGTCGCTTTGTCAAGGAGGAGCCAACCTAGTGAGCCACACCTGTCAGGGCAAGAGAAAACTAAGTTTTAGTTACACAGGGAAAACATGAATATGCTTTACATGCAAAAAGACCAAAATATTTAGCCACCACCTGACGGTCATGGGTCCTTGTCCACATTCGAGCATGAACCACGTTTGGTACAGGTCTTCCCAACATCTAATATGGTGTGTCCATATTCCTTCTTTCGTCCTTTCTTAGTTATTTACCTTAGATAGAATTGAACTTATTAATTTCAGGTGCACAACATAATTATTTGCTATTTGTATGTGTTATGAAATGATACACATACATATTATAATCTATGGGTATATAAACAAGTGTATATTACATGCACAGTCTATTTGTATACACATACATGCCTATATGTTATACACACATATTTTCTTTTAGAAAATAGTATTGTAGTGTATGTTTAAACAAAAGTGGCATACCTTTTTGCAGCTTGAATCTTTTTCTTTTTTTAACTCTGGGATGTCTTGGTGATTTAGCCATGTGAGTACATGTGGCCCTAGTTCATTCTTCCCACCCGCTGCCTGTACCCTTAAATTTGCATATACCCTAGTTCGTGTGTCCATTTTCCTTCTGATGGACATGTAGGGTGTCTCTAATTTTTCACTGTTACCAACAGTGCTGCAGTGAACATGGCTGTGGACCTGAGGGATTATTTATTACTCTAGGGTAGGTATTCTATACTATCTCTTATTTATGCTTTAATTTGTTTAATGCCTGTTTCTCCTGTTAAAATATAAGCTCCACAAGGGCAAAAATACAGTTTGTTTTGTACCTCACTCTTTAATTACTGCCTTGGCCAAGTGCCTGAGACAGAGAGGGGTTGTCAGTAAATACTTGTGGAATGAGCGCAAGGTTGGCTGGGACCAGGGACTGGCTTTGCATGCTTAGAGAGGAACCGATGACTTATTTTGGTGCAGTGTTTAATTTTGCACAGGGCCGTAGCAGATGGTTACTAGTGGGTTTAGGAAAGAGTGTTCTGGGCGACGAGGTCTTTGTACAGATCAAAAGGAAACAAACAAGGAGCATGAAGGGGAAAGGAAAGGTGCATTTGTGAGCAGTTGGGTTGATTGGATCTGGAAGGTGCACTAATTGATTAGCTCTGAGGGGCAATGGAAAGTCCCGCATGGAGGGTTGAGACCTAGCCTAGGACACTTTCATTTTGTAAACATTTATTGCCTCCCAGCTCTATGCAAAAAGCTCGAATTTGCACAACCTTTCTCCCATACCTTCGAAGGAGAGTTGCAGTCTTGTTGGGGAAGCTGGATGAATACACAGGTACACCAAGAATGCAAGGTAGCGCTTGAGGCTGGAGGGTACTGGCCCTGGGGCCACCAATGATCTCTTGCTGTTCCAGGAATGGGGTGGGGGAGGGGAGGGAGTTTAGACTGAAGCTGCTTCAGCCTTGCCCCAGAGCCACACACAAGCAGACTGGCGAACCCTCAGGGTAGGGTGTCCAGAAATGCACATCTGTATAGATGTTTAGAAATCAAGGAAATTTAGGTTGGCGACAGCTGAGGTTTGACCTCAGGTTCACACGGCCCATTGGCCTTTTGACCTTAGGCAGGCTACTTCACCATCCTGAGCCTCAGTTTCCTCTTTTTTAAAAAAGGTGGTAACATAAAGGGGGAAGATTGATGAGATCACAGTGAGTCTAGTGACAGGTGTTTTTCCACCAGTGACAGCTCAGGTTCAGTGGTCCTGCCCTGGACACAAGGACTGCTGCGTCCTGTTGGCTATGCCCTCTGTGCAGCCAGGATGAGGTCGTGCAGGAGATAATCTGTCGAGGAAGAAACACTTGAGTTTAATAGTTCTTTCAGGTTTTTTTCCGTTTCCTTTCAGTGGCTTCCTGGTGCTCTTGGGGGGAAAATCCTAAGTGGCCGGCCAGATCCTGCTGGCTGCGCTCAGAAATTCTGTCTCTATCGGAAGAGACGTTGGGAGTTTTAGGCAGGGCCCTGACATCATCAGATTTGACTTTTGAAAAGATCAATGTGGTTTCTGAAGAGAGCAATGTGACAAATACGTGTTTTCTGCTGGAATGGTAGTTCTGCGAACGCAGAGTTCATCCTTCCTGCTGTCTCCCTGGCCTGTGGGAAAATGCCAGGCGCATCAGAGTAGGTGTGCACTCTGTTGGTGAATGCATACTTCACCTCTCTGCCTTTGAAGCGAGACTAAAAATAGCCATCAGGTTGTGTTAGGAGGAAGATGTAATGAGATAATGGGTATTATCTCAAGCCTGGTACATGGTAACCATTTACTGGTTTTTAATCCAATATTTAATGAACATCTACTATGCTTGAGGCATACTGATTTTTAATATTTTTAATATTTTATTTATTTATTTATTTTTCTATCTTTAGAGGGGAAGGGAAGGAGAGAGGGAGAGAAACATCAATGTGCGGTTGCCTCTTGTATGTCCGCTGCCGGGAACTGGCCTGGCAACCCAGGCATGTGCCCTGGCTGGGAATCGAACCGCGATCCTTTGGTTCGCAGGCCCGCGCTCAATCCACTGAGCTACACCAGCCAGGGCTGATTTTTAATCCAATATTTAATGAACATCTACTATGCTCGAGGCATGGTTCAGGTCCTGGGGATACACACAGGAGGGGGTGTGGGGGTGAGGCTTGGCTAGTGTCTGCACAGGAGGAAAGCTCTGTGTTGAAGGGTGGGGGGGGGCAGGGGAGAGGGGAGCTAAGGTTGGAGACCTAGGCAGGGGAATGGGCTGTGAGGGAGGCCCCCCATGTCTTGGGAATAAGGTCAAGGCCCTAGAGGCAGGTGCTGGATTTAGACTCTTAGTTCAACTGCTCATGACCAGTAGACTTTGGGAGAGTCACTTAATCCCTCTGTGGCCAGGTTCGTCTATAAAAATGGAAAAACATAGGCTCCACCTCAGAGGGTCGCTGGAGTTAGATTAAGTGAGTTACTGAGCACATAGTTCACACTGAGAACATAATACATGTTAGCGCTTACTGGCTGGCCTTTTGGCACACTGGCCTGCTTTTGGCACAGAGTTGTTTGGAAATACATCAGTCCTCCATCGCAAGGCAGAGAACTGTAGAAGGCACTCCTGGGCGTGGGTTTGGACAAGTCCCTACTCCCGATGGAGTTAGTAGTTCGATTCAGACCAAGAAATAAAGAAATAAAATTCCTAACCAACCAATTATACAAAGACCTTACTAGGCCATTTTTGTCCTCTGAAAGGGAGAGCCAGAAGCGCAAGGGGGAAAGTAAAGTCAAAGACTCTCCATGTTCTTCCTGGTGACCTGTGGAGCCCCTTGGGTTCTAGCTCCAGTGTCATTGGCATCAGGAGAGCTGAGGCGGGGCTGCCAAATAGTACACTCACAGTTGAGCCCTACACAGCCCTTTGAGGGCTTGATACTTGGTCCAGCCGGCCAGCCATCAACACAGAAGGTAGGGGTGCTCCCTCACCCTTGTGCGGTCGAAAAGCCAAGTGTGACTTTTGACTCCCCCCCGAATTTAACTACTGATAGCTTGATTGTTGCCTGGAAGCCTTAGCAACGACACGTATTTTGTATATCATATGTATTATAGGCTGTATCCTTACAAATAAAGTACCTAGATAAAAAAGGTTGTTGAGAAAATGGTAAGGAAAGGAGATTTCCAATATTGTTCCAATTGGAAACAGATGTGTAAGTGGACCTGCGCAGGGCAGACAGAGAGTCATCCTCAGAACAGGCCTGGTGTGCAACATGGCTTCCCTGTGGTTCAGCGTGGGGCGACCCAGCCACCGAAGGAGGCTGGCGCGTAGAGGTTAGGATCTCTTACTTGTAATAGGTGAGGAAACTGACCCGGAGACCCACATTTCAATTCCCCTCCCGCTGGAACTCACTCGGCCGAGTTCTGTGTGTTACTCATTTGTTTCGAACACGTTTACCGATCTCCGATTCGGGCAGACGTCATGGGGATAACAGCAGAGAACAAGACACAGTGTCACCTCTTTTTACGGGGCTGAGGGGCTAACGGGAGGAGGACAAGCAGGAACGCACAATGACTGCGGTGTGACGTGCAGTGAGGGTGACTGTGGCTGCCTGCAGGGGTGCGTGATCCAGTGTTGGTGGCCGCCCCGTCTCTGCCGGCCCGCCCTTCATCGGTGTTCACTTCCCGTGGAGTGTCTCGCGCACAGTTCCGTGGCATCGCGCATCCGCGAGTGGTGGAGAGCGCTGTGGGAGGAGGTCTGAGAGGGAGATGTGGAATTCCCGACGGGGCTTCTAAACGGGGATGGAACAGGCAGCTGGAAGCATGTGTTGGGAGTCGAGGAGAAGGGTCTGTGTGAGAAATGTATCAGTTCAGGAGCCTTACAGGTCTTTGGAAGCGTTGAATTGGATGACATCTAGGGAATAAAGAAGAAACGGAGAAGGTGCTGGCATTGGACCCTGGGCACTGGAAGCCTGGAGGTCAGGGAGAGGAGAAAGAACCCGCCAAGGGGACGGAGAAGGAGCTGGGGGAGGGCTGGGGGAAGCCTGCAGATTTCCAAATCAAGGGGGAAAGCATTTCAAGGAGGGGGAAGAAAGAGACTCTATAAGTTACCACAGGTGAGGCAGGTAAAATGAGGGTAGAAAATACTCAGACATCTGCTCTGGCCGGGTAGCTCAGTTGGTGAGAACATTGTCCCTACGGTAGCTAACGCAGAATAGCGACCCTATGTGAGTGAATAAAGGTATACTTTTTTTTTTTTTGATCAGACTGGCAAAATACATATATTTTTTGGTATGCCGCAGATTTTGTTTTTTTCTTGGTGCTGAAACCCAGGCACAAACCTTGCAGAATTTTAGTGATTACTTTATGTGTGCCACGAGTTCACAAGTTTGAAAGTGGCTGCTCTAGAAGGTAGAATAAGGCCAAAGGAGCAAGGACTTCATTCTTTTGGCTAACTCTAAGCTCTGTCTCCCGTGCCTAGAATAGTGCCAGACCCCCCGCCCCTCCCCGCCAAAGTGAGGGCTTACCGCTTTGCAGTGTGCCTCATGTAATTCTCTAGTCTTTATAAAAATATTTATTATGTATGCTGGTAATAGAGTTACACATTTTTTCTGGTTTTACTGAGATACAATTGGCATGACACCATGTAAGTTTTAAGGTGTATACGCCATGATTTAATGTACGCATGTTGCACAATAATCATCACAGGATGTTTAGTTCACATACATCATCTCGTAGTTACACTTTTTCCCCCTGTGATGAGAACTTTTAAGTAGTGATTTTTTTCCTTCCTCTTCTTCCATCACCTCCTGCACCACCACCTCATCATCATTATCCCATTTTATGGATGAGGAAACTGAAACCCAGAGAGATTAAATGATATTCTAGAATTAATGGAGCTTTTGAGAGGTGGGGGTGCAGAGTCTCTGAGCCCAGAGTGGTTGGAGAGGAGATGTTCTGACGCCTGGAGAGGCCCCCTGTCCGACCAACAGAAGTGGTTTCCCAAATGAATGGCAGGGGAGCCCGAGGCAAGGGGAACCACAGGTCCGAAGGCTCTGGGTCAGGGAGGCTGCAGCGCAGAACCCTAACTGAAGGCGTAGCTGGGACTGGAGGCTGGAGAGGTGTCAGGCAGGGCCCAGATCTGCAGGGCTGGCCAGGCGAGCTCTGGAGTTCCTTCCTTCTTTCTTCCTGAGGCGAAGGGGGGCCGTGACACGGTGACACGGTCGGATTTATACCGTGAAAGATCTGGGCCGCGGGGTAGAGAGTGTCTCGCAGCAAACCTAGAAAGCAGCCTTGGAGAAACTTCAGATCCAGGTATTTGGAGGATGGAGTGGCTTTGCGGTGCTGTGAGGGAGAGAGGAAGTGGACCAAGTTGAAATATATTTAGAAATCACAGGGTTTGCCGATGGAGTCAAGGTGTGTGGAGAAGTAGCTGAAATGTAGTTTGGCCTCTAGGTTTCAGCTTGAGTAAGTGGGCGGATGGGAGAGGGTGCCATTCACTGAGATGAGGGTGGGAATCCGGTTTCAAGAAGCGTTACTTGACCTTCCTTTTCCTGGCTTCCCCTCGTCCCAAAGCTCCCCTCATGGAATATCAGATGAGTGCAAAAAGCTTTAAAGAGGTGCTTCCCAAAGTTATGACATGTAATTTTTAAAGGGAGTTTACATTTGCATGTCAAGTGAGGTCAACCTTGGAAAAACATCTAGAATATTAGAGGAAGACAAAAGTTGTGTTTGCAGAGGGAGGGGGCACCGATCCACTTACCAATGGGGCAAACACGGTTGAAATAAACAGTGTGTCCCCCCCCCACCTTATCAAGTCAATCTGATTAAGTTGTGATTGACTCTAGACCTCTATTTAAATTGAGCCTTATTCTTGGCCCCTCCCTTTTTGGTTTGCTGGTAAAATCCCCGCAATCACATCTCTTCCAGGACGGTTCCCAGCCAGGTGGACTGCCAAACTCGGAGAGAAAAGGACAGGCTCTTGGTTGCAGACACTGCCTCCACTTCCGAAAGGTAATTTCTGCTGTTTGTTTTTGTCATCTGGTGTTATGGTGTTGTACGGAGGGTTGAATATTTTGAGGTGACTTGAGTGAAATCAAGGAACTTCATAGAAAAGAGAGAAGTGCGGCGTTTCCTGCGGTTGGCAATCCCTACTTAATTCAGTGCATTCAGTCGTGTTAAAAGGCTGCCCCGGTTTTCTTCTCAAATGTCCTTTGTAGTTTGCAGAAGCTGGCAGGTTTGGCTAACTTTTTCATTCTCTTTTCCTGCTAACTCTTCGTTGCAGTTTTTCAGGTTTTCCTGCTCTGAACACTGAATTCTTTTTAAGTCAAGTATCTGTGTTGGCTGCATTTCAGCTCCAGGGTTTTACACACAGTTTCCAAATTGTTTTTCTGTAATAGTTCCACAGTAAAATAAATACTTGCGAAATAAGAAGATCATACTGCATTCTGTACTTCTAATTAAGGCTAAGACCCAAAAGATGATTCCAATAAGTGTTAAATATAGCAAATCAGAAGGGGGTTTTTTTGTTTTGTTTTGTTTTGTTATTAGAGCTGGAGAGAAATTTGAAAAGGAGAGGTCTCATATCACCAGGATTAAATCAGAGATAATGGGGCGATTTTTTAAAGCGTACACTGGGAAATATCTTAAGGAGGGCTGGTCTGTTTAGGTAATTGTGAAAAATGAAGTGTAGCTGATGTTTGTCGCATTGAAAAAAGGTGAAGGGGGCTTTTTCTGCCCCTTGCCAGAGCAGCCTGTGCAGAGCACCAGCTCACGTTTGAAGGGACATTTCTGGTTCCATTCTTTGTGTTGCCTGCTTCTCTGCAGCACCTGACTCCTTAAGAATTAGTCTAGCTGGGGGTGCTGGCAAAACAGGATTACTCGTGGGCGGAGCTAAGTACGTGTAGACCAACGTTCGATTTTCGATTTTCATTTCATACAATAATAATGTGAATTCTTTGCATTTATTACAAAACCACATGTTCCGAGTGTTCTGTTACTTTTGGAGTTTCCATTTTTAATTGTTTTAACTCTACATGCTTTCCAAATACCCCTTAAGTACGAATCTCTCTATTTGAAAGGGAGACTGTGTCTCACAGAAGCCCTTACAGTGAATTCAGATCACTCTATGTCCATTTAAAAACACAGTATGTGCTTGCAACCCGGCACTCAGTCACTGGCAGTATTTTGCAACCATTTCCCAGTTTTTTGTTGGCATCCTTCCAGGAATAGGGTTCTTTGTAATTCCTGGCTCATATGTAAGGATCACATATAAAATTCTTAGCAGATAGATCAGTTCAGACAATCATCTTTTAATTTTGAAAGCTACAACATAACAAGGTTTTTCGTGGTGGGGGTGGGGAGGGGAACAGTAGCTGACAACCATATGATGTTATTATGCTAACAAAGTGGTAGCTTTGTGCGGGCATAGAGAAAAAAAGCACAACACTTTTTGCTCTGAAAATAATTCAGTAACAACAGGGTCTGAGAGCCAAGAGCCCTATTGTTCTAGTGAAACGGTTATTTGTCAAAACATTTGATTGTTTCCCTATGCCTGCTGAAAAGTTTGGGCTTTTCTTTTTTGCTCAGTCTTAATAGTAAGATTTTAAATGATCAGTGCTATTCTGTTTACAGCATTCAGGGTTTCAGAGTTCAAAGGTTATCCATTACCATGTGGAGTGAGGCTCCACTCACGTGAAGACACAACCTGGTCGCACTAGTTCATAGTTCCTTTGTTTGGAGCGGTGCTGGAAGTCGTTTGTTTGGATAAGTTCAGTGAAGCTTCTTGTTTAGGAAGAGTCTGTGTCTGGACTGTGTTTTCAGATGTGACTGTAAGGCTCTAAGTATGTTAAAGAAAGGTATTCATCTTCCCTGAGAAAAGGAATTCTAGTCATAGAAGTAATGGTATCAGTGTACTTGAGTGGAAAAAAAAAAAAGTGTTCTGGCCTAAGAATCTACTTCTGGCGCTGCTAATTAATTAAGTGTGAGTAAGTAATTGGTTCACTTCCTTTTTAGAAAAGACTAACCAGACCATATGTGGGGCTAGTAGTTATATATAAAATGACAGCAAAACATCACACTTGGCAAATTCTTCCCCTTTGCTAAGAAGCTGCCTCTCAAATTCCATTTCCTATTTGTTACGGATTTCATTGCTCACCAGCCGAGCACTTCTAGTGTTTTTTATTTTTCATTTTGGTCCTGATTTATTAAGTATATACTTTAAGTGCCTTTCTTGATATGTTTTAAGTTTTCCCATTTTGGATACACCGAAGGCCAAAAGAAAAAGAAATACCGGCTGTTTTGTTTGCGGTGACTTGCACAGCTCCGCTTACATTTGCATTCGTTTGCATTGGGGCAGAAACCTTGGTGGGTGTGATTGTGCTTGTGTGCTTCCTCTTGGGGCTTAAAATGGGGGAAATCAGTGTCCTCAGAATCATAAGCTTTCCTTTTTTTTTTTTTTTTTTAAAGCAAGGGTAAGAACAGTAGGGAAACACTTTAAATGAGTTGGGCGTGGGGAGGTGGGGGAAAAGCTTTTTTTTGGGGGGGGTTCCCACTTTAATAAGCCCGGTTTCATCCACGTGGGTTTCTGTCAAAGCCAAGTGGATTCTTGGAATCCAGGCCAAGTTTAGAAATCTCAAGTTATAATAGTGCGCAAACCCAGTCCTTAAAAAAAAGTAACAAAGGATAGCTTTTATAAAGATACTAATTAAAAAATATTTTAATCATCTTGTCTCATCGTCCATACTCACACTTAAAGAAAATCTGAAAAAAAAGGTTTGTGCACAGCTGCTTTTTAACCTATCCAAATGAGTGTAAAGGCTTTTTGTTTGTTAGTAATTCTGGATGACCCAGGAGTTCGGGCTACCAGCCCCTCCCCTCGCCTGGGCACACCTTGCAAGGGAGGGGGAGGCAGCAAGGCGGAGGCCTGGATCTGCGCCTGCGCGCTGCCCTCGTGGCCCCCTCCCCGCGTACCTGTCACTGGAACCGCCGGGCGTTCGCTGGCCACGTTAGGCCTGGGTTGTGGGGGCGGTGAAAGGTGCGCGCGTGCGCGGGAATCTCCCGGACGAGAACAGGGAGTGCGCGTGCTCGTCCGCTCGCCCCCGCCTCGGAGGCGGAACCCGCGGTGGTGGGCGGGGCAGGGGCGCGCCTTCGAAGGTCACGTGGGCGAGGGCGGGGCCTCGGGCGGATCGTAGCCGGTGAAGGCAGGAGGCGGGGCGTATTCGAACGGCGGGGCCGAGGGCGGGCGCAACAGCTGCTCCCTGAGCACTTTCTGACCCAACAGTCCCGGTGTGCCGGACGCGCCGCGCCCCGGTGGCTCTAGGGACCCCCCGCGCCTGCACTGTCCCCTCGTGGACGAGTAGGGGGCGCCCGAGCCTTTGCCCCCGTGCGCACCCCCACCCCGCTCACCTTAGCCCCGCGCCCGAGGTGAGCCCGGCCCCCAAATCCTCCCGGCGGTGGTGGGGGTGGGGGGCACTCCTTTTGGGGGAGGTCTTCGAGGCGCGAGGCCCCGAGGCGCGGTGGGGGATGGCTTGCCTCTCGGCCCCCGTCTGTTTTGGGGGACCGGTGCCGGCGCGGAATCCGGGAGGTGTCCGCACAAAAGGCCGAGAGAAACTCCCTGTCGCCTCCCCTCCCTCTTGCCTTCCCCGCCCCCTCCCCTCCTCTCCTGCTCCCTCCTCATTCAAACCTCGGCTCGCTCGTGTGGTGTCAGTTCAGTCCCGGCCGCCGCCGAGCGAGGAAATGGCCGAGGAGCCGGAGCCGCAGGTAAAGGGGGCGCGCCCCCCGCCCGCGCTGGGCCCCAGGGGGCGCCCCACTTAGCCCCTCCGGCGTCCCGCCGAGCGCGCCCTTGAGTCTCTGGTGCTCGTTATCTCGCCCCCTCCTCGAATGATCGCCCCGCCCGCCCCCCACCCTCGGTTCCTACTCCATTTCGCTCCTCTAGGGCGCCCCCTCCCCACCCGGCGAGAAGGTGTCGGGCGAACCCCCGGTGTGTACAGACAGTGTTTTACCATCACACTCACTCTTGGAAATAGTCGAGATGGCTTGGGGGCGGGGAAGTCCCCCTCTCCGGGTCGGGAGCCAGGGGCCGGCTGGAGGGACCTGGGGGCTGCCTGCAAGGGTGTGTGGGGGCTTTCCTGAAAAGTTGGGTGGCTTCGCCGGGCGGCTCTCCCGGTCTGCCGACCCGGCTATGGGGGTTGGCGGCCGGCGCGGGGTCCTCCGCGATGGCCCGGGAGGGGCCGGAGCAAGTTGGAAAGAGCCAAAACAATGCGTCCTAACAGGCGTCCCCCGCAAACAATGGCCGGGACCGTCCACACGGGCCGAGAGGAAGGCGCGTCTACAGGGGCCGGGGGAGGGGCCTGGCCTGGCCGTGGACCTCGACGCGCACCCCAGCGAGCCCCCTGGCCGCCCCAAAACCCTTGCCCTGGAGTCCCGGGCTTCTGCCCATCTCTGACCAGGCGGTGCACAGGGCTTCGTTTCCTGGATGTGCGTTTAGGATTTCTATTCCTTCCCCCTTTAATTTTACAGATTAAAAAAAAAACTTTAAAAATAACCCTGAAGCGTTTAAAGAATAGCTTTATAACTCAGTTCTAGTGGGAGACCCGAAGCCAGTTGGAAGCAGAACTAGGAACTCCGAAGGGCAGGAGGGATTGAAATGTTAGCCTAAAAGTGTTTCGGTTTTTTTTTTTTTTTTAAAGGAAGTTTCTGCCAGCAGGCGCTGAGTGGCGAAACCGCGCAGTTTCAGATGTAGAGCCCTCTTCCCTCTTGATTTGGCCCCCAAATGAGTGCGGCACGGGATGGGGGGGGCTCTGCTGGGGGCGCGGGAGGCAGGAGTTGGGGTGGCCCGGGCGGTCCTGTGCCGGACGGGCGAGAGGTGGCCTGCGGGGTGCCCTGGCCGGTACCTGCGTGCCCGGGATCACAGCCATTCAGGTCCCGGGAGTGAGCCCACATTTTAGGGATGGGGCAGGGCCACCAGGGACGGGAAGCCGCATTTTTTTCAGGCGGATGGGGTGGGCGAGCGGGGCTTTCTGCAAGGTTTAGCTCTAGAAGCAGGAAAGAGCCACCAGTGGCCACTTCTGGGACCCAGTAGCCTGTTCACATTTGGAGCAGCAGAAACTTTTATTTTCTGTCTGTCCTCCCCCACTCCCTCGAAGAAGAGGATAGTTATTTCAGCAGAGTTTAAGGCTTTGGTGTGTTGTTCGTTCCCCTTTGAAATTCCTTGAGCCACAATTTGTCTTTCTGAATCAGCCTTATAGGGCTTGGAGCTCTGAACATTCCTGAACGTGTATTAAATAAATGGCGGTTGTGGTGGTCCTCTGGCCAGTTTGGGGCCCAGCGTTGCTGACCACTGTGCATACCACAGCCTAGCTGGCTTCCTGGTTTTCTAGATCGCTTGCGACCATTAAGCTGTACGTTCTAAAAAGCCTAGGTCTGATTTAGTTCAGGTTGATTCAATTATGTCTTCATCGCTTTTGAGTTGGTTGAATGAGTTGACATGAGATTAAGCTCAACAAAAGGCAGGCAGGGAAGCAACAGCTGCCAGCCAGGCCTGGCCACTAGGTAGGGGCCTTAGGCCTGTTACCTTCTCCTCTGTGTGTCAAGAAGTTCACTTAAAAATGCCCTTTTACTGTACTTTACCCCTGGAATGCAGGGGCTGCCTTGGTATCAAGTGAGACTTAAAATACTAAGTCTTACATTATTTTGAGAATGAGTAATAGATCTAGAGTTTCTGAAAAGCCTTCAGTGTCTGCGGTGACAAGTGCAGAGCAATAACCTAATTGCTTTTTGTCTGAAAAATACAACAGTCAGACCTCTAGTTTGTGCTTGTTTAGTTAATGTGTGCTGAGAACTTTTAAGGTGTGTCCTTCATGGTAGATGGCTTTTTCTGAGAAGTACGTTTATTTTAGAGACTCCTGTTTTCAGTACTCCAAAGTCTCCAGTAGTGCTTGTGTTTCTTAATCCTGGTGTTTGAGTTGAAATTATCCCCCGCTTCCCAAATGCTGCCATTTTTAATAGTATGTAAGTATTCAATTCTAGAGGCAGTGCCTTATTTAAAGATTGAGAAGTCAGTAGCTCCAAGACAGATTTATAATTTACTTGACTTGTTTGTTAGAATAGGGTTAATAATCTGATTGCTTGGAATTTTAATTACTTGGTCTGAGGAGGAAGGCCGCTCCTTTAGCTCTGCACCATTGATTTGCATGCTGGAGGAGGAAGTGGGGGAAGAAGATGACTTTTCTAGGTGAAAGACACATTTCTTTAGCGTCCCATTTCTTCCAGTCCTTTTTATCTTCACAACACCTAACACTTTGCAGTTTGACCTTTGCCATTGCTAAAAAAAATAACTCATGGGTTTGAAGTTTAGCGGTTGTCTTGGGCTCGTATTATTCCCTTGCACTTCTTAATCAAGAAAAGGAATTAATACACCACTGAAATAAAACTTGTAGAAAACATTTTCTCCCTTCAGCCTGAAGAATCTATTTAGATAACAGCTTGACTCCCCCTCCTCCCCCAGGTAACAGGGGAGGAAGAGGGAGGAGTGAAGGTTTTTGGCTTTGCCTTTACTTTTAAGGTTTAAGGTGGAGGCAGATTTGCATTCCTTTTTGTAAGCCTCCATTTTTGGCAGTGGGACGCCTGGGAGAAATAGCAGCCCAGTGGCCCTTTTAGAAAGGAAATCTGAAAATAAGACTTAAGCAAGTCACTTACACACTGATGAAATAATGAAGGAATATAATGGTCTGGCAAGGACAGGCCTTCTATCTCATGTCAGATAAATGCTGTCACTCTTCTCCCTTTTAACAGTGGGATGAAATGGCAGGTCTTTGCCACAGCGGGGCTGCCTTTTCCCAGCTCTGGAGCACTCACTCTTACTTCTGAGCTGCTTGATGAGAGCCTCAGGGGTCCCCAAAGATGTGTTTTCCCACTTTATAAAATTCCCTTCTTTTCTCTCAGTTGTCACAAACATGCTACTGATGAGAACTTTGGAGTAGTTTTAATGAGTCTTGACTGCCCGCAATCCACTACTTATAAAAAAGGATACGTGTTTATCTGACTCCTAGGACTGTGATCGGCCCTCTCGTGCTTTAGGTGAAGCTTTGTTTCCATTTGTTCAAAAAGTTCAGTTTGAATTGTTCCGTCTCATGGATGCCAGTATGGCCTATATGTTAAAGTTTTTGAGCTTGCTGGGCAGGACCAGTTTTAAGTGGCTTAGTCTTCATTTCCTATTTCAGTTTGATCCTGGAGCAGGATGGTTACTAAGTCAAATGGAAAGGGGGCGCCAAGCAGTGAACAGTGACCAGGCGTTTCCCAGCCTTGGAATTAGACAGGAGAAAGGAAAGCATGAGACAGTTCTGCGTACTGACGAAATACCAACAGAAGAAAACAGATGTAACGAGATTTTAAGTTAAATGGCTATAATTGGAATGGATAGAATACTTTTCAAATTACTGAGCTTCTACAAAATAAAAACCTGGATGGTATTTACCGACCACGCATTAAAGGAACCCCAGTTATTACATCGAATGTTCCAAATGGTGAAGGTTCCAGCGTGTTAGGTAGACCCCGGGCAGTGGGGAGACTGGATTTGTCTACCTCACCTCCAGATGGGGGGAGGGGTGTTGAGTTGAAATGCACGTGGAAGCAAGTGAATTACACAAAGCCAGCAGGAAATATCTTAAATTCGGGTGAGGGGAGCTTGATCATTATAACTCAGTGGCCTCATTTTGGGTGCAGCATAGCAACTTTATTGAAATGACGGCTTTTACTTTTAAGAATAAAGTGGCTTGGCTAGGTTTTCTGCAAACGGGGTAATACAGTTAGGCGGATTTGAAGTGGGGTGGTGGGGCAAGGGATTCTGAAGTGAGACCGTGAGGACAGATAGGAGTCCGACTTTGAGGAAGTGGGAGGCCAGGGGCCGTCCTTTCTGAAGGTCTGCAGCTCTGATGAGCAAGCTCCAGTCTGGTACGAACCCATCTTCCAGGTAACTGTGGGGGTAGCCCCTGCCAGCCCGCTGCCACGTCCGCCCGGTTGCCCCTTGGCGCCTGGCGGTGGAATGCTTGTGAAAAGCCTTTGCATCTGTTCGTTTGGGGCCTGCCTGTCCTTCACATCCCCGTAACTTCCTGCCCGGGGCAACAGCATAGCTGATTACTGGAAATTTGGGGCCAGTTTGGTAATTTTATGATAAAGTTGGGAAATAAAATTACCAAACCTGAAAAGACAGCTGAGTTAAGTTATATGAGGGAATTAGTTCAGTTCCTTAGCCTTTTTTTGTTCCTAAGCTTTACCAGAGTTGTTTCTGACCGACACATTCCTCCACTTCGCAGAGGAGAGCTTCCCAGGCGTCAGATGCCCGTGTTTTAAATGGGTTCTTACAGTGTTTTGTGTATTGGTGGCCGTTACTTTCCAGTGTCCGAACCTTTTTGAATTTTAAAACCATTCAAAATGCAGTTACATGGCTTGGAGATTGAAAGCCCAGATACGTTTTGTTCTTGAATCAGCATTAGGAAAAGTGCTTGTTATTTCTTATCAGAGGTATTTTTGTTCTTCGTCAGTGGATACTTACTTTTTTTGTTGTTCAGTAGTTAAGTCCATTGAACGTGAACTGTATTCATCGAAAGGGAGCTTTTCCCCCTTTATTTTGAAAGCAAACAGGTGATTTGAAGGGGCCAAACAACTAGTGTATGTTCTCTGCAGAGACAGGGAGGGGGTTGTTTGAACGTCTCCAGCGAAACCTCTCCTGCCTTAAAAGGCCTTGGCACGTATGTGTTCAGCCTGGAGGTGGTTAAGCTGGGGTACAGGTAGGGACACTCGACATTTGGCTCTGTGGGGGGAGAGCTGTGGACGTGGAGGGCGGCGGTGGTAAGGTGTGCTGCTCAGTTACTTGTGCACCTGTGTGCGTGCAGCTCATGTGTACACGCCGTGTGTTCTTTGTCCAGTGAAAGATGACAGGTACAGCTGTAAGAGTGTATTTCTTTAGTTCTCCGAACTCCCTCTCTTTGGCACAGTTACGCTAAAATCTTTTCAAAATGTTAAGGTAGCACTGGTTAAGTCATAATAATAGGAGCTCACTGATAGCAGTGCTTAATCTTGCCTAATTAAAATTCTTTTTTTTTTTTTTTTTTAATTATCCATTTCCCTTATAGTTCTCTTTCAGGACACAGTGAAATTTTTAAAAGCCAGTGTACAGACCACAGTATCTGTTAATCATGATTATACAGAAACTAAAACTAATATATGGTGCTTTAAGTTCATATTAAGATCCTTTAACTGACCTTAATTCATTTGGGATGAACCAGGCAGTTTTTAATCGTGACATTCAAATATGCTAATGTGATTACATTTTTATAGCACTGCTGTGGCCTCTAGTCCTATTCAGAATTGGGCACTATATACAATTTCAAGAAAATGAGACTGCCTCCAAACGGTTGTTTGCTTTTGAATAGTTCAGGTTGGGATGCTGACTGTCAGCTTTAAGTACTTTAATCTTTTTCTTTCACTTGCATTTTAAACATCTTTCCACAGCTATATTAGGAAAGTTGGGTTGACCACCTAGCTCGCAGGTGCGACCTTGGTGATTTTCTTGCAATAGTGTTGAAGGACTTCAAGTTACAGGTTTTGATTGCTACCGTAGATTACTATGTAAAATTCTCTTTCCTTGTCAGATGAAGGAAAAAAAATAGTATGGGTAAAATATGAAAGGGAAACTGCTATGAAAACGTGAGTTTCCTCACCAGATCTTGGAGATAATTTTGCAGTTTAAAGGTGCGAATGAAGTGGTCAATGACTAGCAGTTTGTTTATGTTGAATGTTTTAATGATCATGTAATTGGCACTTAAGTAACCGCGGAGGGCGAGCCTAGCAGCTTTGTCGGAGTACTCCGACTACTGGGCTGCAAGTAGAATTCCCGTGCGTCGTGGACAGTTTTGAGGCCCGTCAGTGCCTTGCTCCTCTGTGCTGCGATGACGAATATTGCGTATCAAGAACTGTAAGAGAGCCTGAGCAGCTGCAGCACCTCTGCGCTGTCTGGGAGGGTGACAGTCGGAGTCCTGTGCACCCAGAGGACGCTGTGGAGGAGTCACAGTGCTTGTCACGTGGTGGCCCTCGCCTCTGGTTTGTTGTGCTTAAGCACAAATTATTGTGTTTTCATTAAGCATCGTATAATGTGCAATATTTGCTAGTTTCAGGATCTGCAGGAAGTGGCAGAACTCAAAGTAGCTTTATTTACGAATGAGTAACAAACAAATGGAAGAAATGGTTTAGAACGGCAGACTTGTATTTCAGGCAGTTACATATAACAGTAGGGTTCCTACCTTTTTTGAAAGATGATACTGTAAGTTTTAAAAAAATACTTATTTAAGTAACCACAATATAGTTTAAACCCTAGTATTCTCTCAGAATGGAAGGTTAGGATGAAGAACCTCTTGCCTAAGGTCCTTGAGGTGTACAGCTGAGGTTAAGTGCTATTACCTGAGTAAATGTTTTGAAAAAAATTTTAAACATTGAAAAGCATTTTTGCAAAGTCCGTTTCAGTAACCCTCGTGTGTTCACAGTGCTCCCTTTTCTGCACCCTGAGAGCGTTTAGACTGTAGGTGTTGGGTTGGGCCGCCCTCCCCTCCCCGTCCAGGTCCGTGTGGAGAGACAGTTGATGGGTGGTCGCTGTGTTCTCTGGGCGTCCGTGCTGTGCGGACCCTCAAGGTCTGGTGCCCACACTTCAGCCAATTGGAAATGGGGGGTGGTTATTAACAGTAATTAGGTTCGAATGTCTATTTTTCTGAAGTTCTGTCTCACTCTGAAGGCTTTGTTGAGCAGGTTGGTTTTAAGTGATGATACTGATTGGCAGTGTAAGGAAGTGTTCTGTCTGCGCCTAGTTTCTAAGGCCAGAGTCCGGGCACTGGCTGCCACAGGTCTCCCTGGCATGGCCCGCCTTCTTGTTCCCTTGGGTCTGTGAGGAGAGTGGTTCGAAGCCCAAGCGACTGCTTGTGCTGGTCAGTTTTACAATATGATTAATTTTTTTTTAATTGCACTTGAAATTGCAGAGAATGGTAATCAGATGGCAGCCATAGATAGCCATGTGGAAGTTTTTTTTTTTTTTTTTTTTTTTAAGTTCATAGCCATGTGGCAGTTTGATGAACATTCAAGTTAAATTCAGTGTCAGTTATGGTTGGGACTGTGGCCAGAGATGCGCATGCTGAGTCTGCACCCGTACTGGTGATGTAGTGTGTGTTCAGTTGTTCACCAGGTGTTTATTGAGGGCCTGACCCCAGGGGGCCTGGGACCCCTTCCTTCTGAGGCATGGGGGGCAGTGGGGGAACAAGGCCGGCAGGGATCTCTGCTCCTAGGATCTTTCAAGGGATGGCCTAGGGTTTTCGTATCTCACGGGTGAATAGGAAGGATTACGATGACCAAGGTCATCTAGTGCTTGACAGTTGGGCAAAGGTAATGACCCTGAGAGTCTGCCGCAGAAGCTTCCCTGGAGGAAGAAGAGCTGCCGTTTTCCCTGGGAGGGTGGCCTCCCCGCCTGCCGCCCCGCAGGACTCTCCGGCCCGGGCCGACCTTCCGCTCGTCTCCAGGCCTCCACCTGTGCCCTCTCCTCCTCCCCAGGCGGAACCGAAGCCCCTTCTCCTAAGACTTTGACACGGCCTCCTTTACCAGTCCTGTCGGTCTTCTGTTAGGAGCTGATGATAACTTGCTTAATTAGCCCAGATAACCTAACATTTCAGGGATAAAAATGGAAACGAAAGCATCTTTGCAAGCGGCATGTCCGGCCTTTGCCATGGGCCCGCATCGAGTTCTAATCCAGAGACTGAGTTTTGAGGGCTGCGTCTTTTGGGGAAAGATTATTTACAGAAAAGTGGAATTCCCCAAAAACTGAAAAATGTCACAGACCAGTAAAATTTCTTTAAAAAAGGAAAGATGATGTTGAGGCTTTGACATGGGAGACTGACTATAATTTTTTGCCAGATTAGGACATTAAAAACAAAAAACCCCCAATTATTTGCCACCCTTCCATTTCTTAAAAAGGGTATTTTGGAACCCAAAAGAAGAGAAGACCGCACATAAAGGACAGTCTCTGTTCACCGAAATGAACCTGAACCTGTCGAGGTGTTTCTCTGTCTCAGTCAGCCGCTGGCCAGTGGGAGTGTGTTTGGCGGCAGCTTTCCCTTGAACGTGTGCTGCTAATTTTCCCAGTTAAAACGTTACCCGGGATAGTGGCATTCAGTAAACATTTGTTGACTGAGTAAATGATCAGCCACGCAGCCACACATCATTTAATGTCTTGATTCGTATGGTCATCACACACTCTTTAGAGTATATCTGTCCCTAAATGGAGATCTACCCCGCCCCCCCGAACCATAGACTTTTGAAACTCTTGAGGTGGTCCTGTAATTTGCCCCTCTGCATTAAGTTGAAGTAGTATGGTGGTGACCACTTTAAGGTTGTGACTCAGGCAGGACTGGAACTCAGGCTTCTGGAATGTTCTGTCATATCCCTCCTGAGTTGGTACTCAGCTCCTGGGTTTCTCCTCCATTGTGGCAACAAAGGACCAAGAAATTAACATGAAATACTTCAGTGCACTCTTTCTGTACCCCAAACTTTGATCTGCAGTCTTGGAGAAGTATGTTTTTTTAAACCGACAGATAAATAAGGAATGTGAAATCTTCTCTTGTATGAGTGTGAAGAAGTGTTTCCTGGTCTTCTCTGAGCTTGCTCTTTGAGGAAGTGGAGGGAAGGAAAGTAAACTTTTTTCTCTAAAGTTGCCTGTGGTGGGAGTAGTTTGCATGTCTTTCTGTTTCTCTGGGTGGAACTGACTGACTTAAAGTAGTTCAAGTAGTTGGGATACTTCACACAGTTCCTATCCTTGCCAGGAAGGTGGAGGATTTGGCTTTAGAGGTTACCGGTGATTCTTCCCTAAGTTTGAACGTGAGCTGCTAGATCAGAGCCTGTAGAGCGAAATCAGGGCATCTGCTCTTCACCCACCCATGCAGACTGTGGTGGGGGTGCCAACGGAGGGCCTGGTTTCCTATTTAAAGACCCTAGGGCGTGCTGAACCAGCTCTGTTGAGGATTTGAAACGCGGACATTCCCAAAGGAGTGTTACACATGTATTTCCTTGTTTGTTGTTTGGATGAGGAAGCCCTACTCGGATGCTCATTGAAGGCAGAGAGTTGTCGAAAGCAAACTGGGATTTGGGCAGTGGGTTGAAGTTTACAACATCCAGCGAACCAAAATTTATCAGGTTCCCCTTGGCCGAGATGAGCAACCATTCTGAGGTGTTCTGTATTTCTTTTCCTTTTTTTAAAAAAAGATTTTATTTTATTTATTTTTAGAGAGAAAGGAAGGGAGGGACAAAGAGTGGGAGAAAAACATCATTGTGTGGTTGCCTCGCATGTGCCCCCTACTGGGGATCTGGCCTGCAACCCAAGCCTGTGCCCTGACTGGGAATCGAACTGGCAACCCTTTGGTTCACAGGCCGGTGTTCAATCCACTGAGCCACACCAGCCAGGGCAGTATTTCTTGAACAGGGATTTTAGGAAGGGCTCCCATTTTTTGCGTTGCTGACCTGTGTATGTGTACTCACCTGGTGTGCTTTTGGGCAGGAGTGTTTCTTGTATGCTTGTATATAAGACAGTCTGAGGCTCTGGCTTTTACAATTTTACCTAAAGTGATTTCTTTGTCATCTTATTTTTTATAATTCTTGTAGTCTCTAGGTTTGTAGAGGCTTTTTATAAAGATACAGATGTACATTTCAGTGACATTTGGAAGGCATTTATCTGAATTTAACAGTTTCTGTTATGAAATACCGCATTTTTGATTTAAACCATTAAAGCACCATATTTTAAGTTTCTTAACTGGATGAAATTCTGGTGACGGAATGTGTGTGCCGATTGGTAAGTGGTTAGATTTCACTAACAAGCGTGTTTAACAGGCTGGCACTGTGTTAAGTTAGGAGTGAAGGGGCTGGGTTAGGTGCCTCCGCTTTTTCTCTGTCTGGAGCCAACCATTTCTGTCTTTTCCCCTCCAGGTTTTGGACATCTCCTTGTCTCCAGGTTGCTGGAATTGACTTCTTGCTCAACTGGATGACTCACTCAATGGAGACAAAGAGAACTAATGCTTCGTGCTGACTCACCTTTGAATCAAAGCATCAGGGAGTCAGTCTGCCTTGCTGGTGGGAAGAGCCAGTGATACTTTCTATCACTGAGCTTCCTAAGGCTGAAGATAGGCTATTTGGAGGAATATACACTTTCTTTTGAACTTTGATAACAAATACTTGCTCTAGTTTTGAAGCCCCAGGGCTGCTGGGGGTGTGAGTGACGAGTTTTACAAGTGGCCTTATTCCGTCTCCAGAAATCCTCCGCCGGATCCCCCCTTGATACGGTCTAGAGTGGCTGGGAACATGCCGACTCAGTCCCTCTTAGTGTACATGGACGGCCCGGAAGTCATCGGCAGCTCTCTCGGCACCCAGATGGAGCTGGATGACGCCATGTCGATGAAAGGGGCCACTGCTGTCCCTTTCAGAGCCACGCAAGAGAAGAACGTCATCCAGATCGAAGGCTACACGCCCTTGGACTGCATGTTTTGCAGTCAGACCTTCACACACTCCGAAGACCTCAATAAACATGTCTTAACGCAGCACCGGCCCACGCTCTGTGAACCCACAGTCTTGCGTGTGGAAGCAGAGTACCTCAGTCCCCTCGATAAGAGTCAGGTGCGGCCAGAGCCCCCCAAGGACAAGAGTGGCAAAGACAGCGAAGACTTGAGCTGCGAGGTGTGTGGGCAGACGTTCAGAGTTGCTTTCGATGTGGAGATCCACATGAAGAAACACAAGGACTCTTTCACCTACGGGTGCCACGTGTGTGGACGGAGGTTCAAGGAGCCCTGGTTTCTGAAGAACCACATGCGAACACACAACGGCAAGTCAGGGGCCAAGGGCAAGCTGCAGCAGGGCTCTGAGAGCCCTGCCACCATCAACGAGGTTGTCCAGGAGCAGGCCGCGGAAAGCATCTCCTCTCCTTACAAAATCTGCATGGTTTGTGGCTTCCTATTTCCAAATAAAGAAAGTCTAATTGATCACAGGAAGATGCACACCAAAGACACGGCTTCCGGTGGCAGCAGTGCTCAGGCAGACGCTGAGCTGGCAGGGATGCCAGCCCCCAGAGACGAGTTCCTGCAGTTCCTGAACCTGAGGCCCAAGGCTCCCCCTGAACCCGGGAAGCAGCCCGCCAGGTGGATACCTCAGCTCGACCCCTTCACCACCTACCAGGCCTGGCAGCTGGCCACCAAGGGCAAAGTCGCCGTCTGCCGGGAGGTGAAGGAGCAGCCCGGGCAGGAAGGGAGCACCGACAATGACGACTCGGACAAAGAAGAGCTCGGAGAGATCTGGGGGGCGAGTAAAAGCCATCCCGAGGGCTCTGGGAGGTCCAGAGCAAGCAGGAGCGGTTGTGCAGGCCTCGCGCACGACAAGGAGAAGCCTAGGCATGCCAACGGTGAAGTGCCTTCCGGGGACTCGGACCCCAAGCTGTCCGGTAGCAAGGAGAAGCCCACGCATTGCTCCGAGTGTGGCAAGGCTTTCAGAACCTACCACCAGCTGGTGCTGCACTCGAGGGTCCACAAGAAGGACCGGAGGATGGACGCGGAGTCGCCGACCACGTCCGTGGACGGGCGGCAGCCGAGGACGTGTTCTCCGGACCTCACCGGCACCCTGGACGAGCAGGGCGCCGGGGACCGTGAAGGCGGCTCCGAGGACGGGTCGGAGGACGGGCTTCCCGAAGGGCTGCATGCGGGTGAGTGCCGGGCTGCGTGCCGGCCCTGCCTGGGACCCGGGGCGGGGGGCGGGGTGGCGCTCGGGGTCCGGGCTGTTGGGGTACCTCCCTTTTGTAAGTCACATGCCCCGCTCTGGGTTCAGTCAGAAGGCCTATCCATCTGCCAAGGTTTTTCCCGGTTCTGAAAATTCTGGGATTTTGTATTTTGCTAACGAAGGACACACATTATTGGAACTTGTGCATCAGCCTAAAGCAGCACTTCCAATTAAGTGGTGATTTTGCCCCCGGAGGGCACCTGGCAAGCCTGGAGACATTTTTGGTTGTCACAGCTGCCTGGGGGTGTGTGCTGTTGGCCCTGCGGGTGGAGGCCGGGATGTTTCTAGACATCCCACGATGCACAGGACGGCCCCACAGAGGAGAGAGGCCCCAGATGTCAATAGCACCAGGGTCAAGACACTGGCCTTCTCTTCAGGTTTTTCTGCATCCTTGAACCTTACCTATGAAAATAAGTTACTCCTCCGTGCAGCGGACAGCGCTGTGTTTCGGGGCCCAGCTTGCCTGTGTTTGTTGCAGGTGGATTTCCAGGGGGACGAAAGTGCTAGGGATGGGAGTGAACGGGAGGGAGATTGCTGATGTTGGAGAGGCCCTTGGGCTCTGCCTGGCACCCTGGCCTTTGTGTCTGGGGCTGGTGCTCATTAACAGTTAGCTCACAGACATAAGTTGTTCGTAAAGTACAGCGAGTGTGGACCCACCAGAGACGTTTCTAAGAGCTCCCATTTGCTGCTTTTAATGTGTTTAGTGACGTTTATAGGGAATGGAAGCTGCCGTTGAGGCCTGGGGAGTGATGCTTCTGGAGTCCCAGTGGGCACTGTCCAGGGCAGAGGACCCCATCCCCCCCACCTGTGGGAGACTTGCCACCCCCACTTCACCCAGAGCTGCTCGTACATGTGGTCAGATATTTTTGGAATAAGGGGTTCTGCTGCTTTGAAAATAGTTTGAAAATCCCCACAAGTGGATAATGAGAACATGAGTTAGTTTTAGAAAAACACTGTCATTTAGAAGAGTGTTTTTGGTTAAAACAAATGCTGCCTTTTGTTGTAACTTGATCGTGTGGCCGCCTCTGAGAGCTCTGGGCATGAGACCCGAGGTGAGTTTGACCAGAGATGCTGCCGCACTCGCCCGGGCCCCTGCTCTTTCTGACCGTGCGGTGGGCGTGAGAGCCGTGGTTTTTATATCAAGTATTTATGTAGAGAATTTTGAATTGCCTGGGACACCAGAGACCTAGCACTTGGAGAACTAGCATCTTCAGTTTCCAGAAGTCCAGAAAACCCATTCTGGTGTCTTGGTGCTGTCATAGAGAGCTTGCAACCCAGACCTCTCGTCTCAGTGGTTTCTTTCCGGGTCAGGGCTGCTTAGGCCATGTGGTCTCAGGGAAACCTTCAGGCCCTGGCGATGCCCCAGTGCCCTGAAAGAAATGAAATGGCCAGGCGTGTTCTGCCGGCAGGGGGCGTGGGCAGAGGAATCTGGTGGGAAACCTGGGCGTGGTCGGCAGGCGCCTGGAATGCCCATAATAGCAGGGAGCGCCACGACCGGGGTTTCGTCTGGTTCTACCACTGTGTCGTGCTGTGCCCGGGTCTGTGTTGCCTCACCTTTCTTTGCCCTGATTTCCCTGCTTGCGAAATTGGTTCATCAGCTTTATCCTTGTCTTCTGCCCCCCAAGGATGCTCATAGCAACCTGCTTATAAGAGCCCAGTCCTTCACCGGACAGCACCGGCAGGTCAGAGGTGATACTGCGAGAAGGGCAGGGACCAGGGGGATGTGGGCATTTCGTGGCCTCTCTGTTAAAACAAGGCATTGCGCAACTTTCTGGACGTGATGCAGCACGCCGTAAATCCTGACACACGGTTGGAAGTAGGAAGTTGCGCTAAGGTGCGAGCCCAGCTACAAACCCGGCTGGTTGGGTGTGATTGTAAGGAGGCAGGCGAGGCGCTCCTCGGCTCAGGGAACTGTTTTTCCTGGATCTGTGCAGGTGGGGCAGAAGTGGCCTCGCCGTTGTGAGTGCGTGAGAGACGGCGCTTATCCTCGTGCGGTTGCTCACCGGCTGCGCTGTTCACATGGACAGCCGCGTGCCCGTTTTTGCCCCACCTTGCGTTCTGACGTCTGCTCGTCTAGATTTGTCTTGTTACAATTTACCATCCACAGGGTTTCTTTAGATTTATTTTTAAGACGACCAAAAACTAAAGTAAATTATTTAAAAAATATTTCCAGCTTTTCTAAATGGGGTTGCTGCGAGTTGTTCACGGGATAACCTATTTTTAACGTCCCCGTGGCGCCTTTCAGATCAAGGGCTGTCTCTGCCACTTCCGAGTGTTCAGAGGGTTGGGGGGGGGTGCATATCCCTCGGGGTGGCACATTGCACACTCCTGTCTTCATGTACCAAGGGGCTGCTTGTAAGCCATGTCTGTTAACAAACGAGTAAGCCCTAAGTCATCTAGTATGTGAAATTTGAAGGGAACAGGGGAGAGGCCTTTTAGCTGGAAATAACTTTTTCAAGGCAAAGTGACCAGTTGTGCTCACTTTTAAGAGATGTCTCAACTCGTCATACTGTAACATGCATGAAGTGAACCACAGGAAGGGGCACTTCATCTAAAACTTCGATGTGCATTTTGGGGGAGCAGGGATTTGAACTGCAGCCCCTCTAGTTGTCCTCTGGCATGCAGCCACCCTGTAGTGAGTGTCCCCAGGGGACCTTTGCTCCGCTGCACTGTCTCGATCACCCTGGCAAGGTCAAGTTTGGGGTTGAACGCACTGTGATTCGAGGGCAGGTTTTGATGTCAGATACATGGCGGCCATATGAGCACTGTGGTAACGCCCACTGCTTTCCAGAGCGCCAGCGTCCCCGAGTTCTGACAGGCAGCCCTTGGTGTTTGCCCACGCCTGTGCTTTCTGGGAGGATGAAGCTGTGCGTGCTTCCCTCTAGTGGTAACTTGCCCAGCTGTAGCGTGAAAAACTCATCCCCCCCGGTGGTTGGGAGAATTGGCCATTGATGCTGGCTCAGTTTTCTAGAGCGCCCACTCTGAAGAAGCTGCTGCTTATTCCAGCCCGTTTGTGTAGGTCCAGCTCCAGAGGCCAGGTCCTGCTCGGGTCGGCCACGCTGTGTCCATGTTGCAGTGACGCAGAAGCGGGCAGCCCGGTCCTTAGTCGTGTGACCTGGGCTGCAGTCGAAGCCTGCCCCCAGACCAAACGCAGAAGCACGCACGCGCGTCACAGAGCTTCAGACGGCCTCAAAGCGACGTCTGGTGTGTTTTTTACCCAGCACTGGTGGAAAAGTTATTTTTGTGCTTTTTATCAAGACCATTTCAGTCACGTGGGCTTACTTGTGTACTTGAGCTGCCTTCTTACATACTTTACTTTTGTTTCTTCTTTAAGATAAAAATGACGATGGAGGCAAAATAAAGCATCTTACATCCTCGAGAGAATGTAGTTACTGTGGAAAGTTTTTCCGTTCCAATTATTACCTCAACATTCATCTCAGAACGCATACAGGTAAGGAGCTTAAGGCTTTTCAGTGAAAAGGATCGGGTCGTGCGGCGGTCTGTGACTTGCGGTTTTGGTGGTTCGGGTGATCCGCCGGGCCCCGGAGCGGCGCGAGAACGAGCGCGCTGTGCGCGGCTCACCGCCGTGGTCTCCGAGCTCGTGGTGGTGCCGTGACTTGAGCGGCTCCTGTTTTGGAGTTAGTTTCCCGTTCAGTTCCTGACGACCACGTCCTCGCGTTTATTTCCAGACCTGTTGAACGACTGTCTTTCGGTGCCGCAGCTGCTTTGCACCGTGATGGTTTAGAACAAAGTGGGAATGCATTTCACGGTCTTCTGTTTTTTATTTTTTAGATTTTTGGTTTCTTATTTTTAGAGCGAGGGGAAGAGAGGGAGAAAGAGGGAGAGAAACATCGGTCGGTTGCTGAGTCCCATGTGCCCCTCATTGGGGACCTGGCCCGCAACCTGGGCACGTGCCCTGACTGGGAGTCGAACTGGAGCCCTTTGGGTCCGCAGGCCGGTGCTCAGTCCACGGAGCCACACGTGCTGGAGCCGTTCGTGTAGACGGCAGAGCGGCTGTAACGGTGGTTTGGGGGGCTGCCTGCCTGCACTTCCATCTCTCACTAGCTGTGCAGCCCGAGGCAAGTTATTGGAGCTCTCTGAGCCCCCCGTTCTGAGCTTTAAAAGTGGGATAATAATCACTCCACAGGGGTATTGTGAAGATTAAAGAAGTTGAAAGTGGTGATGTTGGGTTTGTTGTTGTTGGGTTTTTTGTTTTTTTTTTTAAGTTAAAGACATGTGTCACATGTTCAAATATTCAATACAGTCAGCGAGGCGCAGCGATCGCAAGCAGGCTCCTGGATGCGGAGGCTGGTTAGCAGGGAGAGAGGGGGGAGGAAAGGACCCTGTGGTCTGTGTTACATTCTTCTAGTTTCCAAAGGTCTCTTCGAGTGCTTCTTAGAAACTTCTGTGATACGGTGACATTTCTTGTTTTAGGTGAAAAGCCGTACAAATGTGAATTCTGTGACTACGCCGCGGCCCAGAAGACCTCGCTGCGGTACCACCTGGAGAGACATCACAAGGACAAGCAGGTTGACGCGGCTGCCGAGGTCAAGGGTGATGGGAAGAGCCAGGAGGCCGAAGATGCACTACTTGCTGCCGACGGTGCGCAAACCAAAAATTTGAAAAGATTTTTTGATGGTGCCAAAGATGTTAAAGGCAGCCCACCTGCCAAGCAACTTAAGGGGATGGCCCCTGCCGTTCAGAGTGCCCTGGGCAGCGCTGTCCTCGCGCCAGTGCACAGAGATACTCAGGATTTCAGTAAAAACGCAGCCGAAGACGGTGCGGATAGAATGAGCAAAAACCCTGCCCCTGCTCATGTGGACGTGCTGAAGAAGAGGCCCGCCGTGGAACCCCAGGCTGGTGGCCTCGTCTGCAGAACAGAAGGGGGTGTCCCTCCTCCTCCTCCTCCTCCTCGCCCGGACGCCACTGCCACCCGGAGCGCCGGAGCCGTGGAGGTGGCAGTGGACGGCGGCATCAGGCAAAGCATGGACTGTCAGGAAAAGCCTTTAAATTTATCCCTCGGGCCGCTTCACAGCTGCCCGGCCATTTCTCTGAGCAAGAGCTTGATCCCTAGTATTACCTGCCCGTTTTGTACCTTCAAGACCTTTTATCCAGAAGTTTTAATGATGCACCAGCGGCTGGAGCATAAATACAATCCCGACATTCACAAAAACTGTAGAAGCAAGTCTTGGCTTAGAAGCAGGCGCACTGGCTGCCCGCCTGCCCTCCTGGGAAAAGACGTGCCGCCCTTGTCCAGCGTGCCCAAGCCCAAGCCCAAGCCCGCCTTCCCGGCCCAGTCCAAGACCCTGCTGTCGGAGAAGGGGAAGCTGGGCCTCCCAGGGCCAAGCAAAGCCCCTCTGACCTCAGGGACTGACTCTAGCACTTTAGCCCCCAGCAACCTGAAGTCGCACAGGCCACCGTCCAGCATCGGGACGCAGGGGGCTCCGGCTTCCAGGCAGCAGCCATCAGAGATGTTTCCTAAAAGTGGAGTTTCTCCTGCCCTGGAGAAGACCAAGAGGCCGGAGGCGAAGTTCAAAGCCCCGGGAGTCTCCGTGTCCCAGCCAGTGCTGGGCAGCAGCACCATCAACGGCTCAGACTTCCCTGCCAAGCACGACGGCCCGTGGGTGCCCCCCGGAAGAGACTATTTCTGTGGCCGCAGTGCGGCAGGCGCTGGCCCAGAGCTTGGAGAGCCGCTTCCCAAACGGCCGAAAGCCGGGCCGGCGGCCCCGGACGCGGAGCAGCCCGGGCCTCACTACAGACGGGGCCTCGACCTGCCCAAGTACCAGGTGGTCCGCGGGATCACGTCGCTGCTGCCCCAGGAGTACACGTGCCCGCCGCCCGCGGTGCTGCCCCCTAAGCCGCGGTTCCTGGCCTCGGGGGAGATCGACTCTGCGAATGTGCTGACCGTGCACACGCCCTACAGCAGCCCAGGACCGCTCTACACGTGCGCCCCCGCGGGGCCCAGCGCCGCGCTCGAAGGTACTGTCCGGCCCCAGCCCCTGTGGAGCCTTGGGTTCTTTCGGGGGGGGGGGTGTGGTCCCTAGGGCATAGACTGTATGGGGGGGGGGGAAGGGACAGCGAGGCGTTCCTAGATTTGACCATGGTTTTGTGGTCCCCAAAGCTCAGTCCTCCGGGATCAGCCGTATTTCTGAGCGTTGAATTTCTCTAGTTTTTCTCCCTTGGGGTGATGATAAGAAAGATCTTGGAGAACCAGTGGTCTGACCCTCTCCTTGCTCTGAAGTCTCAGGCGTCATTTAGGCCTTGTCACCTGCTACCACCACGGTCCCCTCGTGCACACACGGTCTGCCCAGCACTCCCTCCCAGCCTGTCCTGGGATTTGAGGTCTGGGAAGCTTCCGCCCACTCCTCCCACCGGTCCTGGGTGCTCCGCTCCTTTGGAGCAGACGCACAGGGAACTTCAGGTTGCCTGCTGCCCCTCACGTGCCCCGCGGGGGGCCGGCGGGGGCTCCCCCCGGCGCCCTGGCCTGTCCGGAGCTGACTGTGTGTGGGCTGCTGCTGCACAGGCGCCCTTTGAGCAGCTTTGAGGTCAGGACTGGCTAGGGTTGCGCTTCCTGTTTAGCTCTCGTGAGATTCCTCGTGAATTCAGGAGTGCCACCCCTCCCCTGGGTATGTCAGGGGTCGCCTCCCAGACGACCCTGGAGTTCCCGTGGGAATGTTTTAAAGCGCCTGCTTCCTTAAGGCCACCGCGCTTCGCAGAGGGGCCCGGCCCCTGGCATTACACTGCCCACCCGCCTTGGGTGAGGCCCTGCTGGCTGTTGCTGCCCCGGAGCCAAACCACGCTACACCCCTCCGTCTGCGTTCACCTCGGACCCCGAGTCCGTGTTGCGCCAGGTCTCCGTCGAGGGGGGGCCTGACGCCTGTTGGTCCGGTGCGGAGAGCGAATTGAAAAACAGTTGCTCTCACCGCTGCGGTGCCTTTAAAAAATCACAGCGAACTAATAATTTCTGTTGCCTTTGATTAAAAGCACCCATTTTCCCCCTCCGTAAAATGGACTCGAGTCAAAACTTTGTCTTTACCGGGTGAGGAAAGGCCATGTTGCACGCCAAGTCCTTTTCAGAACCGGCGTTTTTTCTCTTCTCCCCAGCTGGACGTAGGGTTAAAGGACATCACGCTGCCAGTTTCTTTTGGCTTTTTACCTCTTCCTGTGGCACCCCCGTGCTTAGATAGCCTTAGCTTTGGTGAGTTACGGTTCTGCGGTGACAGACGTCTGTCTCCCCGGCACTTAAAAACCCGGCCGCGCTAACCAGACCACACGCGTGTGACCAGGGGCCCCGACCGCACTGTCAGGTCAGGGGTTCTGACGACGGGCCTCCAACCACCCACACGCAGCTCACCCAGGTGCTCGACTGCGTGCGAAATGCCCTTCCGCGCTTTTGTTCCCAACTAGGAAAGCGGCCCGTGTCGTACCAACACTTGTCCAGCAGCCTGCTGCAGAAGAGGAGCTATGAGAACTTCCTTGGGAGTGCGCATTACCGGCCCAGCGACAAAAACACTTGATTTCCTCCTTGGGGAAGAGAGGTGAGCATGTGTACGATGCAGTGATTTGATTCCATTGAAAAGAAGCCGTCTCTTGTATCCAGTAGAATGTAAAATTGCTTTTAACTTTAATTTTGATTTGTTTTAGGTGTGTTAAAACTTAGAGTGTTCAGGCCAGATACAGTAAGGTAGCAACTGAACTTTATTAAGCGTTTGGTTTGTTCTGCATTGAATGTTTCACGAACGTGGCCTCCTTCCTCCTTCTTCCAGCAGGGGGCAGTAAGTCAGGCTTTTTTAGCAAATTGCGTTCTGCTTTTTTGCGGGGAGATTTTATGGGTGCCTGGCCACGGCCTTTGGTCTGCGGCTGCGGAGTCAGGTGGCTGTGGCAGGGCCGAGTAGCCTGAGCACCTGAAGGTGTTCACTGTCTGGCCCTTTGCGGAAAAAGTTTTCTGACCCCCAGGCTAGGGTGTCCCGTGCACACTTCACAGAGACTTGGGGGCCGAGACTGGGGTTGCGTGACTTGCCGGCGCCCCACTCTGCCTGGCCCCAGCCCTCCATCGAGAGCTTGTTCGCAGCCTCGGTGAATCCCGGTCTGTTGGGAGGGAGTGGGGACAGGAGCAGGTGTGGAGGGTTTAATTCGTGGCGACCATTCGATTTCACGTGGTGGGTGTGTCTAGCTGGGGGGTGACCCAGAGCACCCAGGCGTGCGCTGCACGTTTGGGTGAGGGTGTGACGTGCAGGGAAGCGTTACGCCAGGACCCACCTAACAGTGAACTGAGGGGGAAGATTGGGCTCGAGGACAGATTCCGTTCTCTCGGCGATAAACCGCCGCCTGCGTCCGTTCTGGAGCTCTCTCGCCCGAGGCCTGCCGGGGCCAGCGAGAGCGGTGGAAAGGCGCTCAAGGCCAGGGCAGGACCTCTCCTTCCTGGGCTCACGGGGTCGCCGGGGGCCGACCAGCCACGTGCAGGCCTGCGTTCTTGGCCCATGCAGAGTGGGCGAAGCGGTGTCTTCACAGGAGCGGCGTAAACCCACTCCACCCGGAGACAGGAAGTCCGTTCGTGCACTAGGAGGAACGGATGGTCACTGACAGGTCACCTGCCGGTGCGTTGCAACCTGTCAGTGACTCCGCGGGCCTCTGTCCGCGACCTCTGGGCCTCCGCGACCTCTGGGCCTCCCCGCCCGCGTTCCCCTCTCCCCGGAGCGTCCTTCCTGCACCCTCTGGCTCAGGCACCCTTTCCCACCCTCAGGACCAGCTCGAGCACCGTCTGTGCAGGGTTTGCAGGGAGCCAGGGGCTCCTTCCCCTTTGCGTTGCCCTGCACGTGGGCGGGGCTCCTGCCCATTGCCGCCCGTCTTGCACCACTGGCCGAGCTCAGCGCCTAGCCCGTTGCTGGGAATGTCACAGTCGGTGTCAACTGGATGCATCGTGTGGCAAATACTTCGTGCACCTTTCTTCGCAAGGACAGAGTTACTCGGAGCCATTTGTTAACCACGCCTGGTCTGTGCCCCACATTCTCCGTCTGTAAGGTGTAGACTCGCAGTTGGCTTTGCAGACTCAGTGCGACTGGTGTGGGCTCCGGTGCTCGGTCACGTCATCTTCGTTAGCCCCCAGTCTTGTGCCTCCAGCCGTTGAAGTAGCACGGCATCGTGCCTGTCGGGTCTCTGGACGCTTCACTGCAGAGTTCAAGCTCAAGTGGAGCGTGTGGCAGGGCTAGGTCTCTGTAGCTCTGCCGGTTGAGTGCACTTCCATTTGTAACAAATTACCGATTTTCAGAGAGAGGTGAAGGAGGGAGGGCGGGCGGGCACGTGTAGAATGCCCATCGGGGTTCCACGTAACTAGGCGCTCATCGGCCGGTTCTTAACGCGTCCCGACGAGGGTCTAACCTGCAACCTGGGGGAATCGCAACGACGCTCTGACTGAGCCACCTGGCCAGGGCTTCGCGGTTTGAAAGGATTGTCTTCAGCTTCACCTTGACCACTTTCTCAACTGTGTGTCCCCTAGGTCTCGACGATGGATGTGTGTGCTCTGCGTGAAGTTCAGTCCGTCCGTCCTCGGAGACAGCCGGCGGTGAGAGCTACTGAAAGAAGCTGTGATCGATTGTACTGTACATAGAACTCGGGAACACTAACTACAGTGCTGTGACGTCCTGTCGACGCTTGTACCAAATAGCAATAAAAACTGTCGTCGGAGCAGTGGGGTTGTACACGATGGAGACCGGAGATCTCTATTTTGTCCCTGAATAGTATTTTTTTTAGGATTGACCAAATAAGTGGAGTTTTTGCATACTTGAGCGCTGCTGAAAAGAATCATTTGGGACGGGGGGTGGGGCGGGGAGAAAGTATATAATATGCTTGCACCTCAGGTAAAAATCTGTATATAGATTCGTTGTACCTGCTTGTTCAAATGCCCTGTGTATTCTTTTCCTCACGTAGCTCATCACTTTGAGCGGTTTCTTGCTACTTGTGCTCTTTCATTTAAATTGTATGTTTTAAAATAATTTCTTGATGATTTCGTATTATGTTAAATCATCCGCAGTCTGTTGTCTTAAAATCGTTGCTGGAGGCAGCGGCCCCTGTGGCTGAGTGCTGCGCGCCCCGAGGTGAGCCGCTCTGAGCGGGGCGGCTGTGCTCCGGCCCTTCCCGAGGGCCCTGGCTGGTGGGGGTTTTGGGCGCACGCGTCCGCGGAGACCCGTTCCCTTTGGGGGGCAGCCAGCTGCCCGGTAAACGTGTACCAGATTGTATGTGGAGCTACTGAATAGAGTTTCCTATCAAATTAATCATTTGTGTTGGAAAATGCAGTGTTTTGGGCACTCGTCTAAATTAGTAGGTAAAAACTATAAACGCTAAATTATACATGTGATGGACAGATATTGGAAGCAATTTTCATGGAAATGAAAGTGGCGGGGTAATTTTAGGTTTGTGTTTGGAGGTCTCGGTGTGTCCGCTTCGGGGTCCACAGCGGGCGCACCGAGAGTCGCTGATTCGGGACGAGAACTGCTGGCTGAGCCCTCGGGTAGTGAGAACCAGGGACGGGGGGACCGGTTTCCAGACCTCGGTCGTCTTCCCATGTTTGGTTTTAAAGCAGCAGCATGTTCTCGGTACACATGCAGTTTGGGTTTTAAAGAGAGGGTGGCCACCAGTGGGCCTGTGGGATGTTTTAAACTTTCTGTTCCCTTCATTTGCAGTCCCTCGCTGAGTTTCTTCAGCATCTCCCGGGTTTAGCAGCCACAAAATGTTTTATTAAGAAACTGTTTTCAGAGATAAATTTGCACTGTTGATGTTTCATGTCCTAAGGGTAAAGTACTGAAAGAGTCCTGATTTCTTTTTTTTTTGTTTGTTTGTTTATTTTCATTATGCAACATGAAGCAAAGTTGATCGCGAAGTCTTAACTCCCGTGACAGGGAGGCCTGATTGGAGGTCGATCTGCTAGCCTTGCAATGAAGTGCTTTGTATCAGGAAAGTGTACACTATTAACCTTTCTTCCTGTTCACAAGCTGAGCCATATGTACATAATCTAGATTTTCGTTTTCATAGTTTTGCACTTTTATAGCCTATTTTTGAAGATTAACACATTTGCAAAGATGATTGACTTGATCGTTGCCTCGTCCGGCGAGCGTTCCCGGAAGCCCGCTCCGACCCCGGGTGTACATCTTTAAGGGGGTGCAGCGTGCTGGAGGGCTGAAATGTAAACCTGTATTAAAAAAAAATCACCAAATCTATTTGAAAACAAGTCGGTTTGTGCTGTGCTGAAATTATTGGGGTTTTCATATTTCTCCTTTCTAACCACATTTCTGAAAGTGTAAAAATACCAGTTTTTTTTTCTTTTTCACAGCCCTTGTATTCCAAATTTTTTTTTTTTTTTTTTTTTTTTTGTGTCCATCAGTATTAGCTATTGGGATACTACTGGTTTTGTATGTTTTTTTTTTTTTCCTTTGAGACAACAGTACATATAATATAGAGGTACAATCTGTTGGATTTTTGTTTATGTATTTATTTCATTCCAGTTTGATTTATTTTAATTGTCGATACTTAAGTTGTCAAACAGTAGACATTACCTGTTTTATTTATGATATATTTCAGCTTAAAGTTATGTTATTATATGTGGATGTAAATATAGATTTGGTGTTTTGCAGTCTTGAGTTTTGGTCTTTATTGCGTCCCTGGTTTCTGATTTTGTTTCATGTAACTTTTTATAAATCCATGTGTGAAAATACACGACAGCGGCGAGATCAGCAGGTCCTCGTGTCTTTTTGCCACACGTTCCCCATCTCCCCCGAACATTTTAAAGTGGGTCTCTGCCGGGATTTAATTCCATCCCTAACACACTTGCGTGGGCATCTCGGACGGGGTGGGGAGGGGGCCTTCCAGGGTGGCACCTGGCCGAGCGGACAGGGTCTCTCACAGCCCCCGGCCGGGTCTCCAGAACGCCTGCGTGCGGTCCGCGACCTGGAACCCGGATGCAGCAAACAAGACACACTCGTCAGTTCCACGGATGGGTTTCTTTAGCCCGTTTTAATCCCGCCCTCGCCCTGTGGGACATTGTATTTATTGAGGAAAACGGGGTTACTCGTCCTGTGGAAGTCACCTCACGTTCGCGTGCAGGTTGTCCGCATACGTCGGGTTTCCTCCGACCTGTCGCTGCAGCCTCCGTCCGTCCTGTAGACGGGCAACCACATCCGGGGGTTGGAAGTGAGGTCTCTGGTTCCGATGTCCCACCGAGCAGCGGTTCGAGAGTTTCTCCCCACCTGCCTTTCTCCATTTGGATTCGGCGACCCTTGATGAACATCTTGGGGCGCTACAGACGTGAGGGATGCTGCAAAAAGTGATTTGTTTCGAAGTCCTGTCCTTCCTGTATCCATTAGTTGGAATTCTAGAAAGAAGACCTCGCTGGTTATTTTTTACCCTGAAATGCACCTTTTGAACAGGAAGGGCTGACTCCCGGTGTCCGTGGTGAGAACCGGATTTGACAGCGAGTTGGTCGGCGCTGGCCGACTGGGAGTGAACTCTTGAGTTTTCGGTTGCGAACTTGCACTTGGGGTTCGTCTCAAGCACTGGCAGGCATCGTTTGGATGCTCGGTCTTGTCTTTGGCCAGCAGGGATCTAAGTGGGTCATGTAGTTGGGACCGTGGTCTGAAGGGTTCCTAGCGTTTTGCTGTGATGAAGTGTTCTGAGTCATCCTGAACGTTTCTTGAGATCCAGACCTGGAGACAGTTCTTTCCCCAAGGATCCCGGGTTCCACTGATGGGAGACAGGATTGGAAGCGGTGCAAGCATTGGGAGACGGTCGCGGGGGCTGCGTGGACAGGCCAGGCTCTGAGAGAGACCTGAACGCTTCCCTCAGCCCTCTTCTCATTTATCATGGCTGCCGCGGAGGACGCCGTTTTCCTTCTGCAGTGGTGGTCTGGCTGTTTCGGATCTGGTGGCACTTTTACTCCTGATAATCATCACCATGTTCAAGTGCTACATGGCACCTGCCTCCCGAGCCTTGCCTGCTCCCTCTGAACTTGGCATTGATTGCCTCCCAGCACTCACCACTGCCTGCCATTACCACCCATTGGTCAAGGTGAGCTCCCTGAGGGCAGAAACTAACCTGTGTGTCTCCTGGGCTTAGAGCAGGGCTTGGCGCTCCTAATATTTGGTGCTAGGATGGATGGATGGATGGATGGATAGATGTGGCTTATTCTAGCTTAGCCACACACTAGTGACAGAGAAGAAGTCTGGAAGTATCTCAGAATAACCTCCTACCTTTGAGGTTATTCACTAAATTACTCCTCGCACGCATTTTCATTTACCCGTAGCAATAAGTGGAATCACCCTCACCACGGGTTAGTTTATTGTTCCTTACACACAAACCAAGTGAAGGGAATTGGACAGAGCGGATGGTGTGGGGGTGGTGCAGGCGGGTTAGAAGAACCAAAGGTGTGGGGACGTGTGGGGGGAGGTGAGCGGTGGAGGTGGCTGGAGGGCCATCAGGTAATCAGGCTGCAGGAGATTAGAGACACAGGTGTACCTCATTTTATTCCTCTTCATCAGTCAGTGCTGTTTATTTTTTTTTTAAACAAATTGAAGGTTTGTGTCAACCCTGCATGAGTCCAACAGTCTCAGACGATGTTTTTTTTTTTTTCTTTTTAAATTTTATTTTAGAGGAGGGGAGGGAGAAAGAGAGGGAGAGAAACATCAATGTGTGGTTGCCTCTCACCATCCCCCAGCTGGGGGCCTGGTCCACAACCCAGGCATGGGCCCCGGCTGGGAATCAAACCAGTGACTCTGTAGTTTGCAGCCCACGCTCAACCCACTGAACTACACCAGCCAGGGCATGATGGTTAGCGTTTTTTAGCAATAAAGTATTTTTAAATTAAGGTCTGTTCTATGTGCCAGAGACAGCACAAGGGAATTACATGCAGTATTTTAAGGTAGCTGATTTATTCTCACCATTTTACAGATGAGAAAACAGGCCCATGGAGAGCTGGTAAAGGGCTTGGACTAGGTCTGTTCTTTTCACCTAAAAGGCGGACATTTTGGTGAATTTAGCTGAAGAAGTGAAGTGGGTGTCATTACATTTGGAACCTACCGTGATCTCTGGTTATGAGGACAGTGACAAGCACAATATGCTGCTGTCAAATCGTATGTGAGGACGGCGTTGTTTTTTTAAATATATTTCATTGATTATGCTATTACAGTTCCCCCATTTCCCCCCTTCATTCCCCTCCAACCTGCACACCCTCTCCCACCCACATTCCCACCTTTAGTTCATGTCCATGGGTCATAAGTTCTTTAGCTTCTACATTTCCCACACTATTCTTGCCCTCCCCCTGTCTATTTTCTACCCACCGTCTATGCTACTCATTCTCTGTACCTTTTCCCCCTCTCTCCTCCTCCCACACCCCTGTTGCTAACCCTCCATGTGATCTCCATTTCTGTGGTTCTCTTCCTGTTCTAGTTCTTTGCTTAGTTTGCTTTTGTTTTAGATATGGTTGTTAATAACTGTGAGTTTGCTGTCTTTTCACTGTTCATATTTTTGATCTTCTTTTTCTTAGATAAGTCCCTTTAACATTTCATATAATAAGGGCTTGGTGATGATGATCTCCTTTAACTTGACCTTATCAGGGAAGCACTTTATCTGCCCTTCCATTCTAAATTTTAGCTTTGCTGGATAGAGTAATCTTGGATATAGGTCCTTGCCTTTCATGACTTGGAATACTTCTTTCCAGCCCCTTCTTGCCTGTAAGGTCTCTTTTGAGAAATCAGCTGACAGTCTGATGGGAACTCCTTTGTAGGTGACTGTCCCCTTATCTCTTGCTACTTCTAGAATTCTCCGAGGAGGGCGTTCTTAAAGACGGTCAATAAACAAACACTGAGCCCTGGCTGGTTTGGCTTATTGGACTGAGTGCCAGCCTGCGAACCAAAGGGTAACCGGTTTGATTCCCAGTCAGGGCACATGCCTGGGTTGCAGGCTGGGTCTCCGGTGGGGTACGTGACAAGCAACCACACATTTCTGTGTCCCTGCCTCTCTTTCTCTTTCCCTTCCTCTTTCTTTAAAAATAAATAAAAATAAAATCTTAAAAAACTAAGATTAGAACGGTTTAGAGCAACAAGTATAAAGGACTCATAGACAAAAGCTATGGGGGGTGGAAATGGGAGGGAGGTGGGGAGGGCTCGGGTGGTGGGCTGGGGCGAGTAAAAGAAAACTGTACAATATCAACAATTAAAAAAATACTGATAAAAATAAAAAAACAAAAAAGCTCCTTCAGTTATTAAAAAATAAACGAACACTGAGTATCCAAGACTCTTCTCCCCATAAAACTAACCAACCAGCGACATTTTAACCCTGGAGAGTGTTCAGCTTCGCCACAAGGCGGCGCTGTTCCAAACTGCATTTACTTGTCCTACCAGCTGTTTGAGGCAAACTTTCAAAGACAGAACATCTGCGTTATTTCCAATGCCGCAGGAAATATGAGACTCTGTTAATACGATTTTATTGAACTAGTTACAGTTTTTATAGTTCACCTTTCCAGGAGCCAGCCTTTACGTTCATGACCTAGTTTGGTCCTTGCGCTTAGTGATGGGCACATGGAAACAAAATGGCACCCCTTTCATTTTGGTACTTATTGCCGGTAATCCCCAAACCTCGTTTTATTATCATCTATCTACCTACCTATCTATTCTTTTTGAGCCAGGGGCCGGACGGAGGCGCCCGTGCCTTCCGGGGGCAGGATGCGGGGCCAGAAGGTGTAGGCTCAAATCCATCATCCTGGCCCGGAGGCTCAAACCCTCGTGGAAAAGGAAATGAGTCCTGGGCGGAGGGAGTCGCCGGCCCCGGGTGGGGCGGACCGAGCCCGCGGGCTCCTCTCTTCCTCGGCCGCACCCCCTGCTGGTCGCGTCCCTGCACTGCGGTCTCCGCCACTCCCCCGTCTAAGGCGACTCCATCGGGAACTTCCGGCTTCGCGGGGCTCGTGGGACCCAAAGGAAACACACCGGTGAACGCTGCAACTCACCCCGTGGTCCCCAAATGGGACTTCAAACAACATCCTGACAGTGACCGCAAGACTTCCTGGACTTCTGTCCGGACGCAAGTTGGAGAGCCCCTGGGCTGCGCTAGGTGATAATAGATAATCCCGATTTCAGACGCTTTAAAGCACAGACGTGATGGTGCACGGGCACAATAGTGCCGGTGTCCGGCGCGTGCAAACGGCGCCGGTGCCAGTGCCTACCGGCAGGAGCGCGGCGCTAAGTGCGCTGCGGTATATTCTAGGAAATACACGGCCCGCGCTTGCACGGAGGAACACGGCACACCTCCCACACGTTGAACGAGAGGCCAGGCACGGAGAGGACATCCTGTAGGAATCCACAATGTCAAGGACGAAAACGGGCAAAAGTAACTCTGCTGTTAGAGGTCAGGATGGTGGGGGGGATGGTGGCGGGGTGAGTGCAGAGAGGGACAGGGGCCTTCTGGGGTGCGGGAGAGGCTTCCTTTCTTCACCTGCGTGCTGGTTTATTTTGGGAAAATTCACTGAGGCCTAGGTGGATTATTTGGGCACTTTCAAGCACACGTATTTCACACATGAATTAAAAATAGCGCAATAATCCATTGGGGGATGCGGAATATAAAAACCAGAGCAATACTGACGTTTTCCACTCACGGCGTGCCTTCCCGGTTGGCGCAATTAAATGTCATTCTCTAAACAAGGAGACGGCGGCGGCTCGGACAGGTTCGCATGCGGAGTCTGCGCCCGGATCTGAGCGGGGGAGGCCACTCGGTCCGGTGTGGACGCTGCGGAGCCTCGCGCGCCCCTCCAGGGTGCGTGGTGACTGTCGCACCTTCCCAAGGCGAGACTGAGCTCCACAAGGGCAGCGCAGGCGTATTCACTCACTCACTCACTCACTCACTCATTCATTCATTCCTTACATTCATATTTACTTATTGAGGGCCTATCGTGAAAACAAGTTTTTGGCCCTTACGAACAATAAGTAATTCTATTATGCAGGATGTCAGAACTCGTAAGAACTAGGTAGAAAATAACCTGGTGAAGAGAATCAGGGATTCAGGTTGGGAGTAGGGGTGCAATTTTAAATATGATGGTTGGAAAAATCCTCACCAGGAAGATGCCATTGGATTTTTTTTTTTTTTAATCCTCACCTGAAGACATTTTTTCCCGTTGCTTTTAGAGAGACAGGAAGGGAGAGAGGGGAGCATTGGTGGGAGAGGGAAGCATCGATTGGTTGCCTCCTGCACGTGCGTGGACTGAGGGATGGAACCCACCACCTAGGCATGTGCCCTGATGGAATCACACCTGCGCCCTCTCGCTGACAGGACGATGCTCCAGCCAGCTGAGTCGCACCAGCCAGGGCAAAAGATGCCCTTTGGACAAAGACTTGAAGGAGGCAAGAGAGCGAGCCACGGGGTTATTTTGACAGAAACACTTCAGGCAAAAAAAAACCAGCGGGTGCAAAGGCCTTGGATTACTCAGCAGCCAGAGGACACAGGTGGCTGGTGGGCCAGGTGTCGGAGGAGAGGAGAGAAGGTGCAGTTTTGCTGGGTTGTTGGAAGGATGTCAGCTTTCGCTCTGAATGTGATGGGAGCCATTGGGAGGGCGGAGTTGGAGCAGAGGATTAACGTGAATGGTCCCAGACAGAGCTGTCCCCAGCCTCTGGCATGGTTGGGCAAATTCGCCCATCGAATCATCGATGTCACCTTCAAACAAGGTTGAACATTCATGCAGCCGGGGCACTGACGGCGCTGTCCGCCCCGCCATGTTGAACCTGACTGTTATTTCTGGAAGACGTCACCTGCGTGTGCGTCGGGCCCTCAGGAGGAGGGCCAGGAGGGCTTCCCGGAAGAAATGCCATCTAATCTGACCCATGCACAAGGAGCCAGGAGGACCTGCGGCTGCTGTTCCCTCTGAGCTCCCTGCCACTCCAACACCGCCCCCGCCTCCACTTCCGCCCAGAGGTCGAAGGCAGCAAAGCTCACTGCAGGACCCTCAGCAGGTGCGGACCTCTGGAGTGGAGTTTTCTGCCGGAGAAGGACCTGCAGAGGCCGAAGAGGGGCTGGTGGCTGGGGAGGGAGTTCCCATCACCTTGGCCGTGAGAAGAGCTGCTGGGCGCAAAGTTTTAGGACGACCAGATCCCCGGTTTCATCGACGGGAAGCAGAAAGGGCAAATTCAGACAATTCCTGCTCGAACTTGTGTTAGAGTCTCCCTCATGCTTATTGGTTAGATTTGGAAGGTGAGCAGGGGAGTGTAGCGAATTGGAATCCTCCGAGGACTCTTCTTCATTGCTTTTTGCTGATCCTTAATAAAAAACAATCATAAATCACAGCCGGCTCAATGGTCTCCTTTCATCTGCAACACAAAGGATACCTGAAGTGGAGGAGTTTAAAGATTTTCAGATGTAGCGTCAGCTTGACCCGCAGCCCGGCTGCTGAGCCTGGACGAGCAAGGTCTTCTGGTATGCAGATTTGAATTATGCAATTTAAAATTGTGAGGTGGAGACGTGTCAAATAGAGAGTTCCATCGTATGCACCAAATTCCCGGCAGTGGGATTTCCACAAAATTTAGAACCTCTTAGCCCTGATTCGTGTGGCTTAGGTTCGATTCCCCATCAGGGCACAGGCCTGGCTTGTGGGTTCCGTCCCCAGTTGGGGCGCAAGCGGGAGGCAACCAATCAATGTTTCTCTCTCACACCGATGTTTCTCTTCCTCTCTTTCGCCTTCCCTTCCCCTCTCTCTAGAAATAAATAAAATCTTAAGAACAAGAAAACTCAGAATCTGATTTCCGGCAGGGAGAATCGAAGCTCGCTTAACCATCACTGCCACACGGGGGCGCCCGTCGTCAGGTAAACGGACCTGTGGGCGAGCCTTTGTTGCGATGAGGCTTGAATTCTGCCGCTTCACATGATGTCGGGGCTTTGGGTTTCCTTCCCCTGAACGAGAAGCAGCTGCTTGTAATTCCAAGCTGGATATGCCTCTGAAACCAGAGTACATTTGGCCAAAGGAAACATTTAAAAATTCAAACGAAAGATCGTAGCTGATGCTTTCATTGAACGACGATCGCATTCCATTATGTCACCGCTTCCCACCCCACCCCCTTTTTATACGAGTTTATTTGAGCCAAACTGACGACCTGTGCCTGGGAGCAAGATCTCAAATGCTCCGTGTCATTGTCCTTTTTGAACCGTTGACGTTGCCATTGAAATACAAGTGAACAAAATTATGTTTGCAGCTGGTTCAAACAATCCAACGGTATATATAGTGAAAAACAAGGGTCTTGTACTGACTGCCCCGACCCGAGTCCTGCTCTTCCGTGGGCCCAGCCACCTGGGGAGCGCTCGCCTCTGGCCGCCTCTCCGATCCGGTGTTTTCTGAAGGAGAGGCTGTTCGCATTAGGGGCGGGACAGCTGTTCCTTGGGTGGGACTGTCCATCCCCGGCCGCGTGGCCTGTGGGCCCTTCTGCCCCTCGCCCCCACCCAAAGTGGAGAATCTGCCCGTTCTGTGAGGACAGCGTTTCCAAATGTCCTGTGGGTGGGGCGTGCCTCCGCTCAGGGCGGGATTCTCTGCCCTTCTGTTTACATTTTAACTCCAGTAGTGGGGTCCCCTTTGCGTTTCCCCCATGCTCAGAATTTCTTGCTGTCTGGCTTTGTGAACGATGCTGTAACACATACGTCCAGGTTCTTGTTCGAGCCCCTGTTTTCTGTTCTTTTGGGTGTACACTCAGGAGTGGAATTGTTTGGTCCTATAAGTCACTATATCATGCACCTTTTTTCTTTTATTTTAGAATATGAAAACCCATATTTTTGCTTCATTTAATTTTATTTTTTTATTTATAAATTACATGTAAGTCCATTTTTAGTGCGATACTTTGCCCTAGACTTTTTTACTCTTTAACTGTTAATACTTGCCCCCCCCCCCGCCCGCCGCGCCCCCCCCCCCCCCCCCCCCCCCCCCCCCCCCGCCAATGAATCTCTACTATGAGTGACTGCTTAACAGGAGATGCTAAATAAATATACTTTGGTAAATGAATGAATGATATTCATTAATGCAACTCTTAATGACAAAAACCAAGACTTTTTAAAGAAATCAATGAATTTGCACCTTATTCATTACAACATTAGAAAAATTGTTATATGTGTCAGAATGGGTATGGAACCTTTATTCATACCAAGCAGCACAGGCTGTCTTTTGTTTTTAATTTTCCATCTCAATCTCTCAACTTTTTCATTCCGTTTCATTTTTAAAGATTTTATTTATTCATCTTCAGAGAGAGATGGAGAGAGAGAGAGGGAGAGAAACAGCAACGTGTGGTTGCTTCTCGCACGACCCCCACTGCGGGGAGCTGGCTGGCAACCCAGGCATCTGCCCTGACTGGGAATCGAACCGCCGACTCTCTGGTTTACAGCGGGGCGCTCAATCCATTGAACCACACCAGCCAGGGATGTTCATTCCATTTTATTGGTCAGGGAACCGTGGATGGAGCTGAGGCTGGACCTGTGGCCTCTCGACTGTGGAAACCCTCACATCCTAGAGCAGCCTCTACTTAATCGGATTACTTCCTCTGTAAAGAAAACTCTGGAACACTGAGAACCCAGACACAAGTAGAGGCCGGCATTTTCATTCTTTTTTTTTTTTTTTTTTGAAAGAAAGCCCACTAGAGCGACTTCCTTGAACAGTGAACCAAAAGGAACGTCTTTTGCTCGCAGGCAATGGTAATACAACATTTGTCCACACGGGGGCAGTATTAACCAAGAAGAACAATTGTTGGAACAAAGAGAAGCTGGCTACTAAGCTTTCTAGGGCAACTTAAAGGAAATTAATCAGCAACTGTAGAACTCTGGGTAAACAAATATAAAACAGACCAGGCTTCAGCTTAGAAAATCACAGCGAGGATTCTCACTTATGCGGCGGGAGGGAAAGGGCTCCACACCACTCTCCTGTCGACTGGACGGCCGCACCCAGGGCATCCAGAGCTGCCCAGAGGTGCCCGGGTTTACTCCTGGAGGGCTTCTGTTATCACAGGTGACAACGCAGAGGTGGGGGCGCCTCTCAGCCACGGGAGAACGTTTCCACTCTTGTTTTTCTGAGAGGACAGGTAATTGCATGACACGCCTGATTCAAAACCAGATGAAAGCAAGTGTTCAGAGCGACCTTTCATTCTGGTGTGGGGGAAGATTTTTTGGAATTCATTAACCAACCTCATTAAAAACCGGTGCCATCGTAAGGATGGAGACAGAGTTTTGATCTTGCCAGTTAAGGGTATTAAAAAAAATACAATTGGCATTTACTGTCGCCATTCTTTCATACAAGAGAGGGCAGAGCAGTTGGAAAAAATATGATTGAAGAGTAGAGGGCTGTCATTTAAATTGACCACCCCCCCAACAACAAACAAACAAACAAAAAACAAATCTTAACCCTCCCCCCAAAAAAACCAAACAAACCCAAACCAAGAAAACCCACATGAAAAACAAATCAGCGAAAACTTCATTAAGGCCTGCACAAAGATTCCCGTTGGGAGGCGTTATTCTAAATGAGTTAATTTTTGGGGTTGAGAGAAACTTCTTAAGAAAATCGAGATAACAAAAGACAAGCACCTCCTCCGAATTCCCCAGACACAGGACTCCTCTCCCCAGACCAGAGGAGAGCGGGTGGAGCATGCGCAATGGGCTTCGGACGTTCAGCGCACCCCCTGGTTCAAGTCTCCCAACTCCCCTTGGAGGCGTGAGCTGCCGTCACTCCCGTCTTGCAGGGAGGGACACCAGACCTTGCCGGGTTTCTGGAGCCCCGCCCACAGCTGGTGAGCGCGCTGAGGTTCGAAGCCAGGCCGCAGCAACAAGAAGCCCCCTCTCTGACCATGGGGTTAGCGTGCCTTACTGCTCTTTGGTTGCTCAGGTTGTTTTTGAAAGAGAAGTGGTGGGTTTCCTCTTAAATTAAGAAACAACCACCACCCTGGTTGACCATCAGAAAAAGACAATCACTCATCATCTCCCCGCTTGGAGGAAGCTAATGTGTGAGCACAGTTCTTTTCATTAGTAAAGAGGCTTTTTTTTTTTTTGAGGTTGAACTTTATAAACAAATTTATATCTTCCTCGGCTCACTAGACAGTACAAAATAAGGCATTTCCTCCTGTTATTAATATTCTTTTTTAAAAAAGATTTTATTAATTTATTCGTAGAGAGAGGGGAATGGAGGGAGAAAGAGAGGGAGAGAAGCATCAGTGTGGTTGCCTCTTGCACTCCCCCATCTGGGGACCTGGCCCACAACCCAAGCATGTGCTCTGACTGGGAATCAAACCGGCGACCCTCTAGGTTCGCAGGCCTGCACTCGATCCACTGAGCCACGCCAGCCAGGGCCTGTTATTGATACTTGTTGCAGCTGTAATGTTCCGGGGGGCGGGGCACATCTTGCACTGGGGAATGGAGTGGGCGTGCTGACTCTGCTAGCTTGCACTCGGTGTCGTGGTCCGTCTGGGCCGCCGTGAGAAGACACCGCAGGCTGGTGGCTTATGAGCAGCAGACCTTCCCTTCTCAGAGTTCTGGAGGCTGCAGGTGCGAGACCGGGGCGTCTGCACGGGGCGGCGGGGGCCCTTTCTGGGTCGCAGCAGTTTGCTGTGTCCCCCCGTGGTGGGAGGGCTGGTCAGCCCGTGGGGTCTCTTCTCCAAGGCACGCGCCTCTCGAGCGAACGGCCCCACCAAGGCCGCACCGCCTGACACCGTCTCGTTAGGTTTCCCCATACGGATTTTCGGGGGACACACACCGATCGTAGCACTTAAAGTGGCTTCCAAGTCTTCCTCATTTATAGCAAATACCGTGTGGGACATCTCTGTGCTTTAGCTCTGCTCACATTTCAGGTTTTCTCACGGTCAGATTCGGGGCACGTACAAGATGCATCAGTAAGTGGAGCAACCAATGGCTGTTCCCCCCCCCCCCCGGCTCCCGCCCCTTTCTCTCTCTCTCAAGTCAACAAGTTAAAAATAAAAGGACTCAGCAGGGTTCTTGAGCACAGACTTATTAACCCTAGAGCTGATTCAAATTCACTTGACCAAGGGCCCTCCCATTTTATCTTTATTTCTGAGAGACGCTCGTTACCATCTCGAGGAAGGAGTGTGTCTCAGGGAACGCTGGACCGCGTCCCAGCCCAGAGGGTTTGCAAGCTCTGGCCCGAGAATCAAGTCCCGTGCGCTGCCGATTTTAGTGGGGCGGGCCGGAGAAGGGTGCTTTCTACGTTTTTAAACGTTTGGAGAAAAATCAAAAGAAGAAGAATAGTTCAGGACACATGAAACTGATGTGAAATTCAAGCGTCAGCGTCCGTAGATACAGTTTCGTGCCCACGCGGAACGCCCGTCTGTTTACGGGGGCTCGTGGCTGCTTCTGCGTGACGACCGCGAGGCCGCGGCGGGCCGTGCAGCCCACAGACCGAGCTCCCGGGTCCCGCTGTAGCCTCTTCTTGGGGCTGCCTCTGTGTTCCCCTGAAGCCATCCTTCTCCGAGAAACTTTTCGAATAGCACAGTAACTAAGCATAGTTTCAGTTAGTTATTTCCATAAAATATGTCCAAATTTCTGTTTTAAGTTCTTTGTGAAATGAGGCAGAACATAAAATTTAAAATGCCACAATCAAAGGCCGTGTGATTTCATCTAATATACATAGAAAAATCATCTATGAATTTCCTTATGAGAGGAGAGAAAGTATCTCTTTCTCTGCAGTCATTTCTGGAGCCTAAGTCTAATCAGAAACATCTTTTTAAAATTATATATATATATTTTGGGAAACAAATCTGGATGTCGAGAGCAGGGGGCTTCTTTCCTAAGGTCCCAGCGTTTCAAGACCGGGCTTGTGTTAGCCAGTTCAGGCGGCTGTACCAAGTGTACCACAGAGGGGGGGCCTTCGCTCAGTGATTCCTCACAGGTCGGAGGCTGCTCGTCCAAGACCAAGTCCCAGCAGACCTGGTGTCCGGGGAGGGCCCGCTTTCTGGCTGTGTCTTCCCGCGGTGAGAGCAGAGAGAGGAAGTGAGCCCTCACCTCTATCCTGATAAGTCACAGCATTTGGGTTCTACGCCCGTGACCTCATTACCTCCCCGCTGTAAGAATGCTGCGGAGACGAGGGTTTCAGCACAGGGGTTTGGGTGGGGAGAGGCGGGGCACAAGCACACACTCCGTGACTGAGATCCGTGTCATCGTCTTGTAGTTTTTTTTCTTGTAATCTATTTAATTTTATTTTTCGATTACAGCTTGCATCCAGTATTATTTTGTATTAGTGTCAGGGGTTAGACAACCATCCACTTTACCCAGTGTTCCCCCGTGTTTCCGGTCCCACCATTCACGGTTATTGCGATAGCGTCGCCTACATTCCCTCTGCTGTGTCCCCGTGTCTCTCTCGTACCTGCCAGTCCGTGCTCGTCAGTCCCTCCGCCTTCTGCACCGGGTCTCCCAGCACCCCCTTCCCTCTGACAGCCGCGTGTCTGCTGTGTCTCTGTGTCTGTTTTAATTCTGGTCGTTCGTTTATTTTGCTCTTTAGCTTTGACGTGCGAGTGAAATCATGTGGTATTTGTCTTTCTCTGACTTATGTCACCGAGCGTGATTCCCTCGTGCTGTCGACAATGGTAACACTTTATTCTTTTCTGTGGCCGAGTAGTATTCCATTGTGTAAATGTACCGCCGCTTTTTTTATCCGCTGGTCCACTGACGGCCACGTGCGCTGCTTCCGTGTCTCGGCGATTGTAAATGACACCGCAGTGAGCACACAGATGCTTTGCGATGAAGTGTTTTGGGTTTCTTCAGAGATATTCCCAGAAGTGGAATCGCTGGGTCCTTGGCTGTTCCATTTTTATTTTTATTTTTTTGAGGAAGCTCAGCCCACCGAGCAAGGCCAAGAACTACCAATGGTAGGGAGGAGGAAAGAGAAGAGAAGGAGGAAGATGAGAACAGGGAGGAAGACGGCAGGAAGCCTCCTTCGGCAGCCCCAGGAGAGACCTGGCCCTCCTGACACCTCGCCTCCCAGCTTCCGGCCTCCAGGACGGTGAGAGCAGATTTCGGTTCTCAGCCGCACGGCAGGGGTCTTTTGTTGCAGCAGACCCGGGACATCAGACCGAGGCGCTCCTGAAAAAAAATGAAAAAGAGAGAAAAACAAAGCTGCTGTCTCGTGGCTTGCTGTTCACCCACCCGGACTCAGGGCTGCTGGGCCTGCTCGCTCGGTGTGAACACAGCTCTGATTTCTCGGCATCTTTAATCCAGGCGCGCGGTGCGCACGGCGCGCGCCCGGTGACGGTGACGGGCAGATGCCTCCCGCACGGTGACCGCGGCCTGGCTTCCGCCCTTGCTTCGGGTGTCAGGGGCCCGGCAGGCCCAGACCGGGACCCCCCACCCCGGCCTCCGCGCTGACAGGGGTGAAGGAGCGGCCTCCCTTTGCCCGCGTGCAGGGCGAGGGCCACGCTTTTCCGTTGCAGCAGGAGGTTCAGGGTTTGATGAATGGCTGTTTCATGCGGACGGCACAGCCAGCTCATCACCGGGCAGCAACAATCCTCGCACTTAGAGGTGGACGAGGAGCCCGAGGTCCGTGCTCGGCCCTCCTCCCCTGCCTGGGAGACCCGCCAGCTCGCGTTGACCCTTACTGGGCCCCGCAGGCTAGAGGAAGCCAGGGGCCCAGCCAGAAGGAGGAATGTTCTGTGCCAAGCTGAAAACCCGGGGGTGGGGGTGGGGGGACCCCTGGGGACCTGCAGAAGCCCAAATCCCTGGACAGGGGGTGGCAAGGGGGGATGGGATCTTTGAGGGACCCACAATCTTCCCAGGTCTGCCAATTTTTCAAAAGTCCAACAATCTAGGTTATTTTTTTATTGTCGTAAACTATGGATCACATAAAATTGGCCGTTTTGCCCATTTTTAAGCGCAGGACTCTGCGACATTAAGTCCGTCCCCCCTGTTCTGCAGCTGGCACTGTCTCCAGGACTTTCTGCCTCACACCAAACTTGGGTAAATGCCGACCTGTCCCCCAGCTCCCGGGTACCACCTTTCTACTTTTTGACCCCATGACCCTGAGTGGGTTCCGTTTTTTTTTTTTTAGGGCGAAGTTTCCTCCCTCAACATGTGAGCTCATTTGCCGTGGCCCACGGGGATTTGTCCGTGGAGTTCCAACGTAAGTCACCAAATTAACGCACCCCAAACTGAACTCTGCATGTCCCCACCGAATCTTGCTTCATCTTTGACATCTGATCGCTCTCACCCGAAATGCAGCCGTTGCCCTTTCACCTACATCCGCAGCCGCTGTCCTTCCTCCTCATTAGAGCAAAAGGCCTTCACCTGGGCCAGCCCTGCTCCCAGGTTTCCCGAGTCTCCTCTGCCCCCTCCCCACCCCCTTTGCTCTTTCCCCAAACAGTTCCCGTAGCTTTGGAACCAGCGAGGTTGGGTTCGAGTTCTGAGTCTGTGATTCTGGATGCATCTCTTCACACCTGGGGGACTCGGTTTCCTCATCTGGTGAACGGCACCCATCTTGGGGTTGCTGTGAGGATGAAAGGAGCCCGTCCGCACGAAGCCAATTCATGTAAAGGGATTTTAGTGCTATCGTTATGCAACAATTGTGGGTACTATGTATGATTTCAAGATATGTGGTGACTATTTGCATGTCCGTGCATCTGGGACAGAGCACCCCTGGAGAATAGGGACCCCATCTAACTAACAGATCTGTGTTTCTCCAGAGTCTGGACCTTGCTTCGCACTTCTCAGCAGGTGCTCCATCAGTGTTTGGGAAGGAAGGAAGGAAGGAAGGAAGGAAGGAAGGAAGGAAGGGAAGGAAGAAGAGAAGGAAATTTTCCCAATGGAGGGTTAGGATACACCTAAGATACCCAGCCTGAAGCAAGGACCCCTTCCAGCATCTCTGGATGGGTGGGGTCCCCACTGTCATCCCAGATCACAGGAGTGCATTCCTTTTTTTGTTCAATGATTGCCAAGCAAAAACTACTCCAAAACTTAGTGGCTTAAGCCCTGGCTGGTATGGCTCAGTGGATTGACAGCCAGCATGCAAACCAAAGGGTCGTTGGTTCGATTCCCAGTCAGGGCACATGCCTGGGTTGTGGGCCAGGCCAGATCCCCAGTAGGGGGTGCATGAGAGGCAACCACACATTGCTGTTTTTTTTTTTTTCTTCTCTTTCTCCTTCCCCCACCCTCTGCTCTGTCTAAAATAAATAAATAAAATATTAAAAAAAAATAGTGGCTTAAGTGTCTCGATTTCCTGGGTCAGGAATGTAGGCATGGGCAGCCCCCCAGGGTGTGGAGATTACTTGAAGGCTGGTGGGTGGGCTGGTAGGAAAAATACAAGGCAGCCTCCCTCCGTGCCTGGCACCATCCCCTGCCCGGGTCCCCTCCAGGTCCCCTGAAGCTTGACAGGGTGACAGAGTCAGTGGTGACCTCCCACGGCCAGGGGGCTGGGTTCCCCCAGAACGAGTGTCCCAAGCAAAGCTTCTTACGGCCAGGCTCGAAAGTCCCGGAACACCACGCTGTTGCATTTGGTTGGCCAAGCAGATCCCTGAGGCTGCCTGGGTTCGGGTGGAGCAGAGTCGGACCCCACCTCTCCTTGGGAGGAGTGCAGAGACCCCGTGGTGCCATGAACTCACCATGCTCCTTCGCTCCACTGACGTGGCTTTACACCAGCGTCACCGGGTCTCATGGACAGTTTTCAGTGAATCCGTGAGTCCCCAGAACAACTTTTGTACAGATGTGCAAAATGTGCATTTGTTTTCCCAGTGCGATGAGCTCTGGGGAAGATTGTGAACCATCGCATGATGTTCCTTCTTTTTACTGGGCCCCGACTCACCCCACTCTTCTGCAAAGTTTCCCCTAGAAAACATAAACGGAGACTTGTGAGCCATCCCAATCTCGCAGCGAGATCGGCCCCCCCGCCAAACCCCTGCCCTCCCCTCCTGCGACCCTCTCGATCTCACTTCGATGCGGATCTTTTGTGTTTTCCCATGGTTGTGTAGGGTTTAAAAAACGCAAATAGCCTCATTCTCTTCATCGTTTTTTCCCCTGTGAGTTGCTTATGTTTCACTTTTCGACACGTTGAGCAGGAGAGCGGTTCGTGTCAGCACGTGTAGACTCATCCGGTGTTTAACGACGGCCTCCTCGGACCCGGTCAGTGGGCGGAGCCCCGGGCCCTGCGGACGTTCCCCCAGGGATTCACCTGGAAGTTGCTTCCGCTTCCCCGCCCAGGTGCACGCTGCTGCTGTCCGCGGCCTGGGCGTCCCCCCTGCGCTCACCCGAGAGCATTTCTCCGGGGGAGGTGCGCAGAGGTGGACTGGCCGGGCTGTTGGGTGTGCGCGGGTCCAACGCGGACTTTTCTTGCTCAGTTCCCTTCCGACACAGATGGCGGGTCTGAGGGACCGCGCCGCATGCTCCGGTCCTGCCAAAGGTGAACGTCCTCAGTCTTCTAGCGTCTCTCCAGTTTGCAAGAGGAGCGTCTCACCATTTCCTGTGCGGTTGCCATCCAGCTGACAATTAGGAGCGCCGGGCTTTGGGGGCAGGGGGACCTGAGGGCCTGGTTCGCTCACTCACCTCTAAAGAAGGTGCTGAACCATGTGGCCTAATGGAACTCAGTCGTCTTCTCTCCCAGCGGGCACCCCCATTAAAGCTGCAGGATTTCATGGAAGCTGCTTCTAGCAAAGTCCAGAACATACTCAGTCCTCACGTATTGGCAACAATTTGTATTATTATTATTAGTACTCCAAGAGTGTCTCCAGTTTGGCCTTTGGAACATGGGCAGATGCTACGGAACACGGCAGCCTGGCCGCAGTTACTCCTCCTCCGTCACACCTGTTAGTGTAGAGGCTGCAGCAGCTACCGGTCACGCCTCCCCTTCAGTGGGGTGACCTTAAAAGGACCATGGTCATAGTAACTAATTTCCCCCGTCCACCATGAGGCCAGCGCCATGGGGCCCATTTCTAACCCCCAGCCCTGGGAGGAAGGCACTATGATTTATTCGACCCATTTGACAGATGAGCGAACGGAGGACTAGGGAGGTTGAGTAACTCTCCCGGGGTCACACCTCCAGTTGTTTGGCAGAGCTGGGACCTGAATCTGTCAGTCAGGCCCAGGGCCCATGTTTGTCGCCACTGCTTTATAGAAGCTTCCAGACTGAAGTAGGTACTGCAGGTGTGGCTGGTTGGGCAAGGATGTGCAAGCGCCTCGGGGGACTGGTTCGCTAAAGGGACGCCCGCTGAACGCCTTTCAGTGAGGCGGGGCACCTGTCGGTTCTACCAGCCAGGACACTGCGTGGAGGCGGAGGCTTAGACGTGAGGACAGGGAGTCAGCGGCAGGAATGTCTCTGTGGCCACACATCGGAAGCAGACAAGGGTTCGAGTAAATGAAGGAACGGTGTCGTCTGACGGTTGGGCAGCGTCGCTGCAGCCGGGAGGCGGGGCTGGCGTTCTGCTAGTCGGCGTCGGTAGAGTTCGAATCCAGAGAAACCAGAGACCAGTTCGAAACCAGCGCCGAGGAACGCAGCTTGCGGAAGGGTTCGGCGCAGAGAGCCCGTGGGTAGGAAGTTCGGGCAGCATGCTGAGCAGCCCTTAAGGAGCGCGTAAGGATGAAAGTATTACGAAGATAAAGCTATATGCATGGGAATGGAAAACATCCAACTCAGGACAGTCGTTATCGTAGGGGAGAAGGAGGAAAATATGACCGGCGAGGGGAAAGGTTCACAGGGGTTTATTGTGAAAAACAAAAAATTGGGGGTAATTACTTGTTCATTAAAGAAAAACAGCTACTTAAAAACATAGTCCGTTCGGACACCAGACCCTGCCACTGAAATGTTACTGTTAAAATTTCTTCTATTGCTCTGTCCACTGTGAGTTTCATTTTTAATAACTTGTTTTTATTTTTATGTTTATCAGAGTCACACATGCCCATGCATTAAAGACTCAAATCATTCCGCACAGGTTTGTTAACTAAATAAAGCTTCTTTTTCTCTCCTTTAAAAAAAACGGGGTGGTAAAACAGAGGCATTTGTTTTATTATTCTCTCATACCCTTTTATAAATCTGAAACATTTTATTAAAAATACTCAGACATTCATGAAATCATTATAAAAAATAAATACGCCTCCTTCAGATTAGCTGTCTCTACCAGTTCAATGACCTTACACTTCTCTAAAGCTGGAATTCATCCGCCTCGCATCCCACTAGCTCCTTTGTTGTTTTGGAATCCTTATCGTCCTCCCTTTTCTTCCCCATTTCTCACCCATCGGATCTAAGTACTGTGGTTTGGAAGTTTTTTTGGGGGGCGGGGGGGGAGTGGTCATAAATCTGGTGAATTTTCCTAATCTCCACTGGGTGTGGCGCTGGAGATGATTTACAAGTATGATCAATATTATGATTACGGTTTGGATGACAGCTAGAGAATTCCGAGAGTCTCGATACTGAGGCAAAAAAGTGCCTTGAGGTCCACGTTCCGGAGGCCTGCGGGACTCCAGAGCTGCCCCGAAGATTCCCGCTGCTCCCTGGGGGGAGGGAGGGTTGAGGGCAGGCCCTCTCACAGGCTCTGGTTTCTGAGGGCGCTTCTTCCTCCTCCTCCTCCAGGACACTCGGCATTCCTTTTCTTTAAATGGCAAACATCTACCAGATCGATCATTCGATAGGCGCTGAGGACTTCACTGACCACTTTTGAGGACAAACAGAGAAGGGGTTTGCAAACGGGCACTCGAACGTACGGTCTAAGAATCGGTTGGCATGGCTCTCCTCAGACTGTCTGTTGGGGCCTCTGCGAGTGTTGCTTAGTTCCCTTCCTCTGCGTCCCGGTACCATGAGCTGTGTGCCCTTTGGGGAAGCAGCCTACTTCACTTTCGGGGTTTTGGGTGGACCAAACCTCCCTGGGGATGAGGCTAGGTAGGCACTGTTATCTCCAGTTTATGAAGGAGAGCCAGGCTGCAGGAGGTGGACCGAGGTCAAACAGCCAGGGAGGGCATGGCGCGGGCTGTGACTTCAGAGCTAACCCCGCAGCCTGCGCTCATAACCACCGTGGCCCGAGAATGTAAAAACGCTGACGGTGACCATTTACTGTCCACTACCAGGCTACACCTTCATTCCAGGCCTGTCCACCGAGCTCCAGATTTCTATGATCAGTGCACATATAATCTCTCCATTTGTACGTCTAATTGGTATCCCTGATGGTTTTTTAAAAATGGGGACACATCCCTGGCTGGTGTGGCTCAGTTGGTTGGGCATCGTCCTGCAAACCGAATGGTTGCGATTTCGATTCCCGGTCAGGGCACATGCCTGGGTTGTGGGTTCTGTTGCCAGTTGGGGCACATGCAATAGGGAACTGATCGATGTTCCTCTCTCGCATCAGTGTTTCTCCCCCTTTCTTTCTCCCTCCCTTCCCCTCTCTCTGGAATCAATAAGAAAAATTAAAAAAAAAAAAAGGTTCAACTGCAGTTTTCCCCATATTCCCACCACCACTCCCCCCACCTACCACAATCAGTCCTACCTGTACCCCCCACATTGTCTTCCAAAGAGTGGAGGTCAATTCTCCTCCCCTTGAGTGTGGGTTGGATTGATGGCTTTCTTCTAACAGAATATTATGGAAATGATAATGCATAATTTCCAAGACTAGGCCTTAAAAGGCATTGTGACTTCCGTCGTACTCTCTGGAATCACTCGCTCTGGGGGAAGCCAGCTGCTGGTGTGAGGACAGTCACCAAGTCCTATGGAGAGACCCAGGCGACGCAGAACTGAGGCCTTCTGTCAACAGCCACATTGTGCCACCTTGGAGGTGGGCCCTCCAGCCCCTGTCAAGCCTTCAGGTGACACAGCCCCAGCCGACAGCATGACGGCCACCTCATGAGAGACCCTGAGCCAGAACCATCCAGAGAAGCAGCTCCTGAGTTCCTGACTCGCAGAAACTGTGAGATAATAACTCTTTGTTATTGTTAAGATGCTGAGTTTTGGGGACACTCACTATGCAGCCACAGATAATTAAGACAGCCTCTCAAACAGGATCTGTCGAAGGCTGAACTCCTAATCTTCGTTCTGCAAGCATAATTTTTCCTCTAACTTCCCTCTTCAGAAAATGGCAATGTCATAGTTCCTGTTTTCAGGTTAAAACCTTGAAGATTTCCTTAAAGCCTGTCTTTAAAAAAAAAGATTTTATTTATTTACTTTTAGAGAAAGGGGAAGGGAGGGAGAAAGAAAGAGAGGGAGAGACACACCAATGTGTGGTTGCCTCACGTGCACCCCCTACTGGGGACCTGGTCTGTAACCCAGGCATGTGTCCTGACTGGGAATCGAACCGGTGACCCTTTGGTTCGCAGGCTGGCCTCAGTCCACTGAGCCACACCAGCCAGGGCAAGCGTGTCTTAACTTTACAATCCAAATCAGATGTAAGAACAATGTCTGTTGTCCTAACTTCAAAATGTATCCAAAATCCAGCCATGCCTTCTCATGTCCTCAGTTATCACCTTGCTCCACCTCCGTCACCTCTCAGTAGGTGGGTTCCAGTTGCCATCTCCCGGATCCCCCTGTGTCCCTGGTACTCCCAGAGTCCATTCTAACTGCCGCAGCCGGAAGGATCCTTTCAAAATACAAGCCAGACTGTCGATTCTTCTGTTCCAAACCCCTCACGGTTACTCTTCCTCCAGATGTAGGAACAGCTCCCCTCTTTCACCTCCTCCCGATCTTTGCCCAAATATCACCTTCTTTGCGAGGACACTGTTGACTCCTGAATATTCTCCGTAGTGTACACAGGTCTGTCTGGAAAAAGTCCAGCTATCATTAATATAACAAGAATGGTTTGTTTGATATCGATGTAACCTGGAAGATGAGGCGAGTGGGCTGGAGTGCACATGTGTGAATAATCATGACGTCACTGTACTGGTCAGTGGGGGCGGTGGACACCCTCGAGTGAGCATGTGCACCGTGTGGCCGTCCCATTCACAATGACTAAATGAGTAGAAGCAACGAATCTACATCAATTTCGCATTAAGTTTGAACATTCCTCCCCAGAAACTATTAGGATGATTCAGAAGGCCGCAGCTGTGGGCAACTGGTGATTGGCAGCTTCATCACGACAATGCGCCTACTCACACATCACGTCTCCTGAAGAGTTTTTTGGGGAAACATCAGATCACCCAGGTGACTCAGCCCCCTTACAGCCCAAATTTGGCTCCCTGTGACTTCTGGCTTTTCCCAAAACTATAATCACCTTTGAAAGGGAAGAGATTTCAGACCATTGACGAGATTCAGGAAAATACGGCAGGGCAGCTGATGGCGACTGGGAGAACCGTGTGAGGTCCTAATGTACCTACACTGAAGGGGACTGAGGTGTCACCGTCCTGTGCACAATGTTCCTTGTACCTTGTATCTTCTTCAATAAATGTCTCTATTTTTCCTATCACGTGGCTGGATACCTTCGAGACAGACCTCCTTGTATTTTATTTATTTTCTCTCTCTCTTCTGGAAGGAGAGCTCCTTAAACGAGGATGGCTTTGTAGTCTAGTTTGTTTACTGTTGTAAATGATTCTTGCACATAGTAGGTGCCCTGTAAATATTTGCTGAGTAAATACGTTGCTGTTTTCCTAAGAGCTATTTATTGTTCCTGGCATGCATCAGCACCACCTGGGAAGCCAGTTAAAAACGAGAATACCATTTGGGGGCCCAGGGTACTCAACACAGTCGTAGGCACTCAGAGGCTGACGAAACTGAGGTGCTTGTCAGCTGCAGCCCCGGGAATCTCTATTGCATTTGTCTCCCAATCTTTCAGCAAAATTTGTTATTTCTGCTTTAACAGAGGCAAGGAAAATAGTAAAATATATTGAAATTGGTTTGTATTAAAAAAAACTCCTTTGTAGTTAGGACAGTAAATTATAGACATAGGATTCAATATAGGCCATAAATTGAATATTTTAGTGTGAGTCGAGTTGTATCGAGTGTTCCTTTGGGGATTAGAGTTTATTTCCTAAGCTTTTGTTCACTACATCATGAGTCTTTTCAATAAAACGATCTCATTGCCTGACAGCCAGACAAGCCTTTCAATGATGCAAGAGGATTTTATCGGGTGTGGTTAACTCAGAAAATGGTTCTCTGAAGATGCTTTATGACCAAATGTTTACTAATGTCCCTTAGAAGCCTGGTTAATTTCGGAATACCTATGGAAGCCAATAAATGTGAACAAATTAGAACACACACACACTCACAGACACACCCCCCGTTTCTACCCTGCTTTAAGTAGATAAAACCTAAGAAATGTAACTGAAAGAGGAAACTTGACGTTATCTAGACCTTGGTATTAAAAGTTCTTGGGTAGATGAAATTAGGGCTGGTGTGCCTGTCATATAAGGTTTAAATCCATCCATCCATCCATCCATCCATCATCATTTATCCATCCATCCATCATCCATCCATCCATCCATCCATCATCATTTATCCATCCACCCATCATCCTTCCATCCATCCATCCATCCATCCATCCACTTGAACAGGTGGGCATTTGCTGTACAATTCTTGGATTCAAGCTCTATAATTCATTATTTTTCCAAATGAGGCAGATTGGTCCTACCCCTTAGGAGTCAGAGTTTGATGGATGTAGGACATAAAATGGACTCTTTGGTTTTGAAATGACACAGGGGAGCTGACAAACTACCAGCTGGGGGACTGGGCGTGTGGAGGACAGGAAGCAGGCCTGCTCTGGGCTTCCAGGGAGTGAATCGAGTCTTGCCTGGACGAGAAAGAGCGTGATCGGCCTGCACACCTGCCCCCTCCCCCTTTGCACAGTCTGGGAGAGGGTGACAGGCAGCCTCTGAGGGGGCCCCAGTGAACCCCACATCCGAGTGTTCTTGCCTGCTGTGACCCCTTGCCCCTGAGTGTGGCTGGACCTAAGGGTTTGCCTCTAACACCGAGAATGAGGCGAAAGGGAGGGAGCAATGCTTCCGTGAGGAGGTCACGCGAGACCCTGGCTCCTGTTTCATTGCCAGTGCTTGCTTGCTGCGGCAGGGCCGCTGCTGTGTGACAGCCGCCCTAAGGCGATTCCCAAGTGGCAATGGCTGGCTGAGGTCTCCAGCCAACAGCCAGCGAGGCCATGAGGATCCCGTCCTGCCCCCAGCTGCTGATTTCCCCGAAAGTGGACCCTGCCTCAGGTCACCCTTGCGATGAGGCCGCCGCCCCGCCTGACCCCCTGGGAGAGGCCCGCGGGCCCCATGCCTGGATTCTTGGCCCACAGAAACGGTGAGGTCACACATGCCTGCTGTTTGACATCGTTCCATTTGGGGACAATTTCTTAGGTGGCGCATGAATTTGGTAGGGCTGCCTTAACAAAGTACCACGAGATGGGTGGTTTAGAAACACAGAAATGTGTTTCCTCCTGGTGCTGGGGGCCAGAAGTCCGAAGTCCACGTGCCAGCGGGTCTCTGGCTCCGCTGAGCACACCTGGGAAGGGTGTGTCGCTGACCTCGCTCCTAGCTCCTGGTAGCCTCAGGCATTCTTTGGTGTAGACCTGGCCACTGGCTCACCCTGTCTCCTCAAGTGATTTCCCTGGGTGCGTGTCTGTGTCCAGATTTCCTTTTCTTAATAGCGGTACCAGTCAGATTAGACTCAGGGCCCACCCTAATGATCTCACCTTAGCTGGATTCCATCCGCGAAGACCCCATTTCAAAATAAGATCACGTTCACAAGCGCTGAGGGTTTGGACTTCCACGTGTCTTTTATTTGGGGGCTATAATTCAACCCATAACAAGCAGCGGTAGGTAACTGACAGAGAGCGGTAACTCCCCAGAAGGAAGGTGGACCTGATTACTCAAAGAAAGAGGACACTGGGTGCTCTACCATCCAAAAGGGAAAAAAGAGGCCCACGGGTGTCTTACAAGTTCCCATCCACCATCCCCTCATCCCCCCACCCAACGCGCTCTGGGCGTCCGCCGTGCGGCAGGCCCTGGCCCTCGCTGCGTGGGGACCAGCGACGTGTAAACCACGGTTCTCACCCGCAGCACAGCTGACACTCAAGGTCGTTTTCGGTCTTGGGTGCTGCGCCATGCCCTGCGGGGTCTCTGGCGGCATCTTGGGCCTCTATGCAGGAGGAGCACTCCCCAGTCCTGACAATCAAAGATCAAAAATGTCTCCGGACACGTCCCCATGTCCTCTGGGGGGTGGGGGGCAGAACCGCCCAGCTGTAAACTGTTGATGTAAACAGAAGACTATCCAACATCCTATCTGGTGTTGGTGTGCCCCGGGAGGGCAGGTGCCACCAACGAGGTGGCAGTTAAGCAGAGATGTAAGTGAAGTGTGGGAACAAGCTACGGACGGCAGAGGAGACGGCCAGTGCAAAGGCCCTGTGGTGGGTGACTTGGGGGGCACGGGGGAGGCACAGGGAGGGCTGAGAGGGCAGGGAGTTCAGCAGGTCGGGTGGGAAGGTAGGGCAGTGGCCCAGGGTCTGCTCACGTAGCCCATGGTGAAGTATTGTTTTTTTTTTTAACTCATCTATTATTATTATTATTTTAAAGATTTTATTTATTTATTTTTAGAGAGGGGGAAGGGAGGGAGAAAGAGAGGGAGAGAAACATCAGTGTGTGGTTGCCTCTCGTGCGCCCACTGCTGGGGACCTGGCCCGCAACCCAGGCACGTGCCCTGACTGGGAATTGAACCAGCGACCCTCTGTTTCACAGGCCGACACTCAGTCCACTGAGACACACCAGCCAGGGCGAGGTCTTGGGCTTTTACAGTGAGTGGCGTGGGGGCCACTGGAGGGCTGTGAGCAGGGGTTGACGGGATGAGCTTCGAAAGCATCCCTCTGCTGCCGTGTCGGGAAAGACTGTGCCCGGAGAGGAAGCATCCAGTCAGGAGTCGCAGGTTCACGTCTGCACAAGAGCACTGGGAGCTGGGTGGACGTGCAAAGCCTCAGGCTCCAAACCCAAACCACTGAGCTCTGGGCAGGGCCAGCCCCTGTGCTTCAGGCTCTGAGAGCACCTGCCCTGTGCCCTGACGCCTCCTTTCCACCTTCCGTCAGCAACGTCATTCAACAGCCCTGCCCCTCCCACAAAGGTGGGCTTTAGGCTTCCCTGGCACCCCCACGCCCCCACGCCCCCACCCCCGGCCTGCCTTCAGAGCCCCCTCCCCCGCATTCCCAGCCTGGCAGGCGCCCGGTTCCATGGAGATGACAGGTGGCTTCTATTGAGAGGGGCTGACAGGCCTCTCATCCCGGCGTGATTGACAGCGCCTTCATCAGCCGGAAGAGAATGGCGCCTCTACAATGATGTTTGCTCCGTAAATATTTGACATTATCTACCCTGAAAGCCTGAAAGAGAATTTCATTTTTCTTTCTTTTTCTGGGAACACAGCAAGTCACAGAACACCCTTACGTATAATTAGCCTGACAAGGGAGTTTCTGATTGGGGCTGGGAGCCTACCAGGTGGGAGCAGCTGTAGGTGTCTTTGTGTCTTTTCTGTTCCAGGTGGTCGGGATGACTCAGCTGTGCCCGTGAGGCTCCAGCTCCCCCGGCACTCGGATGTGCTCGCGGTCCTCAGGGGCAGGGCCTGAGGCTCTGCGCCTCCAACCAGCTCCCAGCTGTGGCCGCTGGCGCGAGGAGCACACTGATCGGTCAGACCCAAGGGGCGTGCCTACGGCTGGCTCCCGCCTGATGCCTGCGGGAGGCGACTGCCAGAACTCATCGAAGCCACGGCTTCTGACGCTGGACAGACTTGGACTTGAATTCCTGATGTGGGAGTTGCTCGCTGTGTGACTTCGGGCAGGTTAACTCACCTCTCTGAGTCTGTTCCTGGTGTTCACGAAGATGGTTCGGTTTTAGGGCAGTGTCATTAACCTTCTGAAAAAACATTGCCCTTGAAGAACTATTTAAGACTCCCCCCTTCAAATCGTCTTCCTCGTCAGCGAAATTTTAAAGCCACAAACATATAGTACATCTGTTTACCTACTGTGGCCCCTTGGAGGACCATAAAACATTGTCGTCGCTAAGATTTTTTTACCCCCCCTGCCCCCTGCAACCAAGAACTCCATAATTTTTGCCCTCTTGGGAGTGATACCTTCTAATTGAGAATGCGTATTTTAGGGCAATTGGAAAGATTAAGGAAGAGGTCATTTTTGTCAAGAAGCCGACACAGAGTAAGTGCTCAGTAAGAGTCAAGTACTGATGTGTAGTATAGATACAACATTACGTGATGCGGTGTTATTAATACAGCACAGTGTCACGTTACATGTTACTGCACCGCATCACGTCACGCCGCGCTGCCGAGGTCACCACCCTTTCCACCCCACGGCACGCACGAACCACCGTTCTGCGACATCCCAACACACCTCGTTCGCCGATCGGAAAAAGCACAAAGGTATAATTTTGATTCCTTGGCACCGGATGGCTATTGTTGTGTTGGCTGTTACCACTTTTTATTTGAGGATCTGCGGGAGAAGCGGTCAGTGCCCCTGAAGTAGTCAGGCATTGCATGTGTTGCGAACTCTGGCGTTGCCCTGGTTGAAAATCGCTGCTGTGCCAGTACTTCCCTGGCCTTTACCATGCTGCCCTGGACTGTGCTATACTGCACTTGCCACACCGCACCACACCACGCTGCTCGACACTATCTGACACGACACTATACCATTCTCTGTCGTCTAATACCTGCTCACTGGCTCCGCATGGGGGAGCAAAAGGTGCAGAAGACCACACGGAAACGCGATCCCGCCGCGGGGACCATCCTCTGGGACGTGAAGTCAGACCCGGGTCTCGGGTTCACTTCGCAGCGCCGCGAGGTCTCAGAGCTGCTGCTGGGGCCTCTGGGCCGCGGGGTCATCATCTCTGCCCCGGGCACGACAGCTTCCCCCTCCGCAATGCGGTGAAGAGCGCATCCGAGGACACGCGGAGGGAGGCTGAGACACGGCCTTTGCTACTGGTGACGAACACACCTTCACTGAGCACCCAGCGTGCGTGGCCAGGGGACATGACACCGGGGGTCGCGGCGGCGGTGGGGGCGGGGGCAGCTGTCTGCCGGGCTCTGCCCTCTGGTGCTCGCAGTGGGCGAGCAGACAGCACCCGCCTCCGTGAGCACCACGGCTTTGCAAAAGGACAGCCCTGGGCACCCCCGGAGAGCAGGGCACTGGTCCTAGATTCAAGTCAGAGAAGAAGGCAGGGTCACCGCCCTTTGCAAAGGTGAGTGCTGGAACTGAGAGGACTCCAGTTTGGCCCGAGTGTAGAATGTGCTAGGAGAGGCCCGTGTCCTGGAAGGCAGGAGCCAGACCAGGCAGGGTCTCAGGCTGGCTGAGGTCTTTGGGCAGATTCCCGGGGCCACAGAGAGCCACTGAGAATAAGCAATGGGGGGGCAGGTAGGGGGGAGGGCCGGCGGCAGAGGCTGGGGTCGGGGAGCTTGCTGTTAAACGGAGGACCGTTGCATCTTTCTTCAAGGTCTTTCCATTTCCCTAGGGACAGGAGGAGCTTAGTCCCAGCCAGGGAAGGAGGCCGAGAGGGGACTGGTAACCTAGGGGACAATGAGACACAATTCATATACGGCAAAGGGCTTCGCCTGCCACATTCTCTTTGGCTGCAGTGACGTGTCTCTCCTCTGTGACTCATCCCACAGGTCTCCCGGTTACACTGCTGGCCCTTGGAGTTCTGGGCACTCTCTGCTCGTCCCGCAGCCCTCAGGCCTGGTGATCAAGCCAGGATCTGGAAGGGGCTTACCGCTTGCCAAGTGCCACGCCAGGGGCTTATGAGAGTGTGGCTTTCCTGTGTCACAAACCGAGGTCTGAATTCCGTGTGCACCATGTCGAGGGGTATGGGGGAAGGGGCAACTCAGTCTTCTCACCTGTAAAACGGGGTCTGAGTACGCACCTCCTGGGGTCGCTGTGAGGCCCAGGACATTTCTTAGCATCGTGCCTTGCTCGCTGGGTAAGTGTCAACATTTGGTGCATCTTGGGGTGTCAGCCATGACTCACTCACAGGTTCACCGATTATCTCGAGCACCTGTGATGTGGGAGCCATGGTAGGGGTCCTGGAAGCTGAGGATACAATGGTGGACCAACGGGCTTTGGGTCCTGCTGTCACAGAGGCTACCATCTAGTGACAACGTAACGAAGGAGGGCAAACGTTTTTGGGGAAAGGCCAGGGAGCAAAGACAGGCCCTGGCAGAAGTAGGGCCTGCTGGAGTGTGGCTGGCAGGCTAATAGCACGGGTGTGGTGACTTCGAGTCCCAATTTGAACTTTTCACCTAAAATGTCAGGGGGTGTGCTTGAGGGTGATATTGCTTTGTTACAGAATTACATGCTTATGATTTTGTAATGAAAGATTTTGTGATTAAAAAAGGGGTGTTATTTGTGCTGGACCCTGTAGTCTGGGTGTTGGGGGGCCAAGAGAAAAAAATCTAGTTACAGCCATATCACCAGGACTTGAAGGGTGTGTGCGGATGTGGGGAACAGGTGGGTACCACAAAGGGTCTCTGTCATAACGACTTAACTTGGCTGTCGAAGACTGCAAGCAAACAAATGGGTGTGGCTATGTTCCAATAAAACTTTATTTAAAAATGAACAGGTGGAGGGTAAGATTTGGCTCCTGGGTTGCAGTCAGTTGCCTTGGGGTCTTCTCTGTCCACTGGAGCCTCCATTTCACAGCCTTTGCAGGGATTGGACGTCATCTCAAAGTCCCGCCCCCTGCAGCGGCCCTCCATCGGCAACTGAGCAAAGCGGGTGTATGCGCACCCCAGCTCTCTCTGCTCAGGCTCAACGACCGAGGCGGGCTCGGCCCTGCCCCTGAGTTCCTAGCAGGATCGGGCCCCACTGCCCGTGGTGGTCATCGCTCTTAAAGCTCATGTATCGGCCTCCTTCCCTTCCCCATCCCCCCATCTGTGTTTCTTGGCCTCACCTCCCGCGCAAACTGCCTCCCGTCACGTGCTCACCTCCAGGCCTGTGTCCACAGGAAATCCTTCCAAGACGAACAGAGACCTGGGGGTTGGACGACCTTGAGCAGGGCTCGGCAAATTATGGCCCGTGGGCCAAATCCAGGCTGTTGCTTGTTTTTGTGAATAAAGTTTTATCGGAATACAGCCACACATGAGTTCACTATTATCAATGGCTGCTTTTCCCTGCAACGGCGGAGTGGAGTGGTCGGGTCAGGGTCCCAGGGCCCACACAGCCGGCCGTATTTATCGTCCGGCCCTTCAGGGAAAATGTGTGCTCACTTTCGGTCCTGAGGGGCGCAGCGGCGTGATCTGATTGACTTTATTAAAGATCGCTCCAGCTGCTGAATGGAGAATGGATTGGGGCCGAAGGGCTTGCGGGCCGGCGAGAAGCCAGCGTGGAAGTCCAGCAAAGGCACCACGGGGACAGATTTGAGTCGTATTTGGCAGTGAGAAACCAGGGGCCTTGCTGCTGGGCTGACCTGGTTGAGGGATGTGGTTTTGTTTACTTTTGGTTCTTCCCGTGCTCCTTTGCGAACTTAGCTTTATCTTCAGCATCGCTTTTTTCCGGAATCCGTGCCGACTTCCCAGGTTGGTTGGGACCACCTGTGTGCCCCCTAGCCCCGATTGTCACCCTCTCCTAGTGTTCTGCTCTTCCTTTAATCTTGCCTTAGACCACAGAGACAGCAGCACGCGGACAGGGCCCAGATTTTGACCCCAGACCCTGTTCTCAACACTCTTAACCCCCTGCTTCGTCAGTGTAAGTAAGCCTCAGGCCTAGCACATAGTAGGTGCTCAACAGTCACTGAGCGAGCGAAGACCAAGAGCTCTTTGGTTTGGTCCACACTGCTCGTCCCGGCGGTCTGCCTTCGCTGCCCGCCCCCCGCTTTCCTCACCTGTGCTGCTATTTCCAGCCCGGCTGCTCGTATTTTACGGCCCAGGCACGGGGCCGTGGCGGCGATGGGGTGGAGCTCACAGGTGATACCGGGGCTATCGTATGTAATGTCACGAGTGCGGGTCTCCCGCAGCCCTGTGACACAGACGCCGCGAGCTCGCTGTTCACAGCTGACAAGTCATTTCTTGGTGGGGGTGGGGAGGGGATCTGAGTCCGCTCGGGCAGCTGAGCTGGTGCGCGACGCATGGGCCAGTTCGCCCCGCGCGCTCCCGGGAACGGAGGGCAGTGCGCAGGGAAACCGAGCGCCAGGCAGGGCCATCGGTCCGCGGGGGAGGCCGGCCGTCTCGGTCGTGTCTGCCCTCCGCCGCGCATCCGTGAATTTGCGAGACAGCTGCCCAGGCCTCCGCTCAGACTGCGTCATAAATTACTCGGGCAGAGCTGACCAGCTTGGAGAGTGTGCGGGGGCTGCCCAGAAACCCAGCAAAGGGTGCTGGCCTTTGCTAAAAAAAAAAAAAAAAAAAAATCCACTGGAGATGAGGTGGGAGCTGGGCGTGGTCAGTAGGCCCCAGCCACAGAGGGGCCGCCGACAACCCCCACGCCTGGGCCCCTGGGGGTCAGCGCTGGTTCTCCACTCCCCCCCCTTCCCCTCTCCCTTGCCTCTCTCCTCTCTTGTCATCTTTAAAGAACACACTTGGGCCAAAATCAATCCATCAAACGTCATTACAGATTTATTAAGCCTGATGTAGAAAGACATTTAACAGTAACATCTTCAGAAAGAATAAAAAGAGCACTTCTCTATTCAGTCTTGTGCTTTGAAAAATCTAAATATATTTTTATCATATAAATAATTCTTTTCATGTTTTAAGTGCATCTGTGTTTTTTTCTTCTCCTCCTCTCCTTTAATTTTCCTTTCTTTTATTTTTTTTTCAGTTGGCCAAAGCGGAAGTTGGCGTTGATGGAAATGAAGCCATTTGCCAAGCTCACGGTGTCGAGAGGCCGGGCTGCGGGCTGGCAGGGGGCTGGGTTTCTGGAAGGTGTTTCGGTGGTGGCTGCGGCATGAGAATGGGGGACAGCCTCCAGCAAATGGTAATGGAACGCACCCACGTCCTTCGGGCCGGCTGCTGGCTGTCCTGATGCAAATTATCATAAGGTTTCAGATGGGAACAGTCTATTTCCAATAACTGCTGAGTGGGAAGAAAAAAAAGACTTTTTTTGTCACAAAGGAAAGAGTTATCATGTTGGAAAATGTAAATAATACACTTATAGAAAGCTTTCTGATGGAAATGAGGGGCTCCACCTCACCTTGGCGAGTGTGTTGTTATTATTTTTTTCACAATAGCTAAGAGAAGTGCTATTATTGAGGGTCTTAATTACAATTCTCAAAGTAGAATGATTTTCTTAAAAAAAAAAAACCCTCTTTAGATGTTAAAAATAATGGCTTCGGTGATATAATTTAAGGGTTTTCTTCATCTCCGCCATCGGAATTTATTTCCACTGGTAAAATTATATGAAAAAAAACCCCTCTCCTTCTAGAGATAATTTCCTTGCTGTAGCATGATACACAGGCACACATCTCGAATGCAGCCCAAGCCATTTCTATCCAGCAAGGGGCTGATCCAAATGTTTCTGTTCACCTGATTTCAGTGATACGGGGTAGCAAGACCAGACTGTTCCTAATTAGGAGAAGTGACAGCCTGGTGGCACCGAGGGACACAACCCAGGAGCACCTTTTTTGAAAATCCCTACGGTTCTTTCCAGCTGCAAAGCCGTCATTTTCAGCGGGGCTGTTTGTCTTTGGGCCCTCTGACGAGGCGGCCAAGCCTTGGGAAATTTGCAGAGTCGCTGCCTGGAGCGCTAACGGTCAGGATGATGGGGAGTACAGGTAAGTGTGGCCAGCCAAGGGAAGGATTTCCCAGATCCTAGAGAAGGAGGCATGGATGTCTATCTGTGATGAATCTGTTTGGCCACAGGGTGGTATAATTTTCCTGGCAGAAAACTTTTTTTTTTTTCATTGCAAGGACCATTTATAATCATCAAAAACAAGTGAAACATGGTTTTGATTAAAACAGCCTGTTGGCTCAATAATCTCCGTAATTTTAAAAACATCCTTTAATGCAGAAGAAGAACATGCCGATGTCAGGAATGGCCTGGGGCCCCATTATAGCAGCGACCGAATAAATAAAGAGAAGAATTGCGAGGTCATAAAAACAAAATTAAGCTAATGTTTCAAATTTTGACAATTATGAATTCTTCCTCTAAGAAGACATTAAAAAAATTTTCAGGCACTATTAGATAAAATAACAAAGAGGGCAATTCTACACGGATGAGTTTGAGGTTTTCCCGAGGGGTGGAGCATGCCTTTAAAGAGACACCCTGGGCCAGGCTGCTGGTCCCTCCCTAGACCCGGCAACTGGACAGGGCTCATGCAGACAGACGAACGTGGGGTTTAGAATTTCTTTGTAAACTCAGATCTCATTCTTTCAGAAGCTGTTGAAAGAGCATGATCAGGAAGAATTACAAGCATATTTTTTTTTTCTATACAAAAGAATCCCCATTGTGGGCCAGTTTGGTAGGAAACAGAAACAAGCAAATATAACAAAATCTGTGTTCATACATGGCAATATAGTTAGTATATACAAATATATACAGTATAAAAATGCGCGGGAGGCTTACGTTCCCAGCCATCCAAGCTGCATCGTACACAAGGAAAAAACAGCCGGGTTTCTCCTCCGAGTATACAGGCAAATGTATTGTTATATTACAGCATGCAGGCGGTAGAAAAGTAGTGCGCTGGCACAGGAACATTCGACAGGTATGGTTGCCGTCATTTTTTCTCGGAAAATGACTAGTCGGCTTTCCTAATATAAAAATGTGTTTGCCTTCCTTCGCTGGCAAATAAACACTTTCCTTCAAAGCGAGGATGAATGTGATTCTCCCGACTCACTCTGTCCTACCTCCCCCACTACCTCTTTGAAAAGGAAAAAAAAAAAAACCAACAACAACGTAGAATTAATGTAAGGCGGCAATTATGCAACGTAAACATGGTGGATGTCAAATTTTCTAAAAAGCTACACGCCTTCTGCAGAGTACGGACAGGTTGACCCTTGCAGAGGCTGTGCGTGATCAACTGGTTGATTTTAAAGGGCTGTGGAAGTTGCTGATTTCATGCTGACAATGCCTGGCTGTTAGGAATCCAAATCAGAAAAGATCAGAAAGATACCAGTCCATCAGAGACGAGAGAGTACATTGTCTCCCAAGCTACCACGACATTGAAGAACCCTGAGCCAAATGAGACTTGTTTCGGATGGAAGCTTTTCTGGCCTTGCATTGCTCATTCTTAGCATCTGATGTGTTAGAGCCCAAAATATTGTAAAACTGAAATGTTTTTCTAGTCTTTATCTCAATGCAGAATGGGAAGAGTTTATACTTTTTCTCTGCAGACCGGTTTAATTTTGTGTATGTAAAAAATATACACGCACATTTATAATCCCTGGATGTTATATGGGTCATTTAAAAAGTGAAATTATTACTGAAAAAAGTCTTCATGTCTGAGAGAGAATCGTGTGATTGTTTGAGTTCTGTAACTATAAGCCTTGCCTGGGGAGTGATACCTGAATGTAGGTTTCAGGTTCAAGGTAATTCAGTGAACACATTGAAATTTATTTTCTGGAGGAGGTGAGGGAGTGGTAGATCTTTTTTTTTTTTTTTTTTAAGTAATGCATTTGTTCAAATTTTTCAGCTTCTCTTGGGAGTTCTCACAAGAGAGTTATTATTTGTACTTCCAAAGGCGATTTTAAACAAATAAACATCATACAAAGGGCTGTGGATATTTAATCTGCTCCCCTCAGACAGATCGTTCTTTTAAAAGGCCTTGATGGGAATCGCATGGCTAGTGGTAAAATCATTTGCGTGACAGAAGGGGCTGGATCAGGTGCCATTCGTGGGAAGAGCCATTTTGCTTGCCATCTATTTTTCCAAAGGAAATGGGTAGGGTCCCCTTGCAGAACTAGCGTTCCACCTGGTACCAGCATTTTAAAAACAGCCCTAGTCTAATCCATAAAACATTTCTAGTTTTCCATGAAGCTTTGGGCTGCCTTGCGCATGAATAATTTTTGGAGAAACACCCACTCCTGTTAGCCCATTGTTCGTTACCGTTGGAAGGAGATTAACTCTAGCCTGGAAATTGTGTGTCTTCCTGGCCTCTGACTCTGTCACCGGAAACCAAAGGAGATAAGTGGCCTTTGCTTGGGACGAGGAGGTAAAATTCTCCTGTAGAAATTCTAAAGAGGATTCGCAAGTTTCACATGTTTAATGCTTGACTACAATAAAAACGTGTTTCTCCAGGGGGGTGGATTTGTATCTCTTTCTCCTGCTCCATCTTTGCCTAAAAGTATTTCATGGATATTTTGAGAAAGTCTTGGAAAAGAGAAAGTGAAATTAGCATTTTGACATCTCACAGAAGAAAAAAATACACCAAAGTTCAGTTGTGATTTTTTTTTTTTTTTTTTTTTTTTGCCTAATGCATTTTCAAAATAGATACACTTGTATTGATTTTTAGAACTGGAGATGTACATGTGTGTGTTTAAAGCCTCCAATTTATTTCCTTATTATTAGTGTTTTAGCTTTCAACACACTTCTATTCTTGTTGTAGAGAATAGAAGATAACGTGAAAATGACATTTTAATGGGTTTTTAAAAAGCAAAAACATTTAATAAGCTTGAAAAATGAAACCCGATGAAAAAGGTTTGGATGCAAATAACCGGGGAAACGACAGACGGCGAAGTAACAGAAGCACCTTGGAAGGCCTTGTAATCTTTGGATTTACTGTGAAAACTTTCAGAAAATCTTCCTGCGTTCCTCTGCATAGACCCTAGGAAATAACAGTGAAATTCAACACGCACTCACGCACGCACCTCCTCGCTATTTAACCGGAGTTACAGAAATGCTTCCCAAATAAGTCATTTCATTTGTTTGTTTTCTGCATTTTGACTACGTTCCGTGGCTCGCGCCTGTGACATTAATTATGTGAGGCTCGGACAACTAAGCGGGCGCATTTTGGGGGTGAGTTTTAAGAAATCTGTTGGTGGCCTCAAAGAAATTCTGTGGGGACTGTCTGGGCTGTTCAATCTCTTCTCTGATTATATTCTGCTTCTAGGCCTTGACCTATTTTTAAGCCATTTCCTCCTTGTATGCTTTTCAGAAGGCGAATCCCCTCTTCTGAACTATGAGTTTGAAAACCAGAAATAAAGCAGGAGCAGCATAAGGGAAGTGGGACCCCACGTGACCTCCTCTCCCCGTGGCTGGTGTCCGTGTCTTTCGGAGTGGCCGCAGACACCCAGAGGACCGGGGCGTGCGTGAGCTCATCACCGCTGTGTCCCAGGGCGCTCACAGCGCTGTCATGCGCGCACGGCTGCCCGCTGACCCTTTCTTGGGTGAGTTGGCTGAATACGTTGTGTTTGCTGTTCTGCCTTGTGAGCCCAGCGTTTTGTAACATGCTGTCTATTGGGCGGATTTGCTGAACTGCCAAATGGGGCCCAATACAGAACACTTCAACATTCCTATGCAGTTTTTACCCTGGACATCTCCATTTGCAGCTGACGGGTGGCCGTAGCTGGAAGGAGGGCTGGGAAAGGAAAGGCAGTCTCTCCCTGCACACCGATCCCCGGGGGGTCAAGGGCCGAATGGAGACACTCCAGTGCAACCTGCGTGTCATCTTCCTTCCCATTTATAAAGTTCCAATGGATCAGAACCACATTAATTCGAGGAGAGGAAAAGAAGGGCGTGGAAGCAGATAGAAACATTCTCCTGAGTTTAGATTATTTAGTTTTTCCCTCCAGAAAGAAGTTTCTAGAAGCCTCACAGGGCTTGCCAAATGAAGACAGGCTTGGTCTCTAGGAACACGCTAAGAATTGTGTGTATTTCACAGCACAAGCCCAGATCTTGTTTCTAAGAACAGCAGCAGCTGTCCCTCAGCGGTGACATTTACGGTTACCAAGTGACGATTCATGAGTCTTACCAAATTTATCAATATTTTTGTTTCTCGCCTCCCACCCCGCCCCTCCGTAGAAATTGCACTAACAAAACCGTATAGATTATACGTTGAAGCAGATGATTTATTTTTTTCTCTTTCTTTGAAGGGAAACTCTTTCCACGGAGTCCAGCCCTGTATTCCCGCCCCCCGCCCCGCAACCCCACCCGGGGGTAGAACGAGAACTTACAATCTGCCTTGGGACTCTGCAGCGGAATCTGCATTCTGAAACTTTATCAAATACCCCTGGGTCGGAGCGGGCAGTTTGCAACAACAGCTTCAAGAACCCCGATGCCAGCTCATTGGTTTCCCTTTAATAGAATTTCGTTGTTGAAGGACAGGGCTGGGCACAGTCCACCCTTTGATCTTAACCCGTCCCGAGTCCGTTCCTTTCCAGTTGAGCTCCGTTCATTTCTGGTTGAATAGGTTAAGCAAAGACAGACCTCGCTGTTCTCAATTCACTTTATGATCCTCCCATCATAAAAAATAATATCAGCACCTTGCTTTTCATGTCAGAACTACATTTGAGCCTCGGTTCCCTATGCCCATGAGTAAATCCCATAAAAGCCGCCCCGTTGTACTGTGGCGATTTTTCCTTGTGGGTGATTGATTGATGGATGAGCTCTGACACCTCGATGAAGCTATTTCGACTGCCATCTCAATCCGATGATGTGAGGGGTGTATTTTCTGTCCATGCCTCATTACTTCAGAATGACATTCCTGGAACTTCATTTACTTTTTCCCTCCTTCCCCGAAGCGCCATATTTTTTCCCATCTAGGTTATGCACGCCATAAAAAAAGCAATTTGCTATTACATGTGGCATAAGGGCAATACTTTCCCTAGGAGGTAAATAAGAAGTTTTTTTTTAATCCCAATGTTGAATTTAGGGATCATGTCAAAATTTTGAAAACAATTCCAACAGGCAGCCTCCGTAAGAAATGGTGAACAGGGTATATTTGGCTCCATTTTCTTGGTGTTGAGATATTTTTTGGTGTGTGATAACCTTGGTCATTAAAGCAACGACAACAAAAATATTTCTTTTGTTTCAGAATCATCTAGTTCTTCGTGTTGTGCCTAGAACAGTTTAAACATTTCACCCATTGCTGAGTAGCAGGTTACAACACAATCCAGACTTATTTGTCCTTTGAGAATAAGGAAATTCGTTGTTTAAATGCAGTGATGGATTTATCTGTTATAGGTTGCTTTCAGTCATATAGAAAATGCTCAACGAGAGTAAACAGACATACCCCTTGCATTTCCAGAGTGCGCACTAGGTATGCAAGACTTTTAATATTAAAACATGCTCTTAGCTTTTCCACGTTGACTTAGGACCTGATTTTAATCTGTGTAATACAGTATTCCTGTTAATAATAACGTATAATTAAGACATCCGTTAAAAATCCATAACGTTAATTTAATGGAGAAAATCTAATACAGTTCTATTGGAATTTTTACGTTAAATTAACTTTAACGGGCTTTTAATGGATGTCTTAATTAGATCTCATTATTAACGGGAATATTCCACAAATTAAAATTGGGCCCTCAAAGTTTTAATGAAAAAAGTTGCAGGAACACATTTAAAATGGACACCCTATTTCATGCTTTCTGTTGCTTCTGAAGCTGAGCTGCGTTTCAGAGCCCATAAACAATGGGTCCTGCAGGAAGGGATTACCAGAAAAGGCTGCTGCTGAACTTTCCACCCTGCAATGATCTCATCTTCTTGCTTCCGCTCCGATTCGGCATCTCACCAAGTCCCCCCACCCCGTCCCCCCAATTTGCAGGTCTCATCTGACAGTGGTGCAGGCTTGAAACTATTACTTAAAAAAAAAAAACACAAAACAAAACAAACAACGAACAAAACAATGAGAAGAGCGTGATGATAATAAAGGTGCCTGCCACTGCACGGGGAAAAAAGTCTTTGGCAGCAACATGGTTAAGCCGGACTATTTGAACAACTTTCACAGAAGATGAACATCGTTCAGAGGTTTTCTTGGCTCAAAGTCTGGTTTAACTTAATAATTCTTCCACTTTGCGGTGATGAATGGCTCCCTAGTGCAGGGGCAGGACTGGGCAATCCAGGTGCAACCGTAATTGTTGCACTGAACAGAAACATTTCCTTTAGACAAACGTTCCCAGAGGGGTTATAAATAGGAAGTGGACATTACCATGAAAAGTAAGCTTCCAGGCGTCTACAGCTAGTGCAGCCCACTTGGACATTAAACTATGGAGACCGATACTCCCCCCACCCTTTCCTGTCAAATGTTACAAACTGACAAAATAAGGACATCAGTGTTCTCAGGCATTATTTTTCTTCAGCGGCACTTTGTTTTCTCGTGACAGGGAAAAGAGGACCGTGGAGACGAGACAGCCCCATTGCAGTTTATCAATGAAAATCTAATATCGTCCATAAGCAGAGAAGTGGAAATCAATACTTCATTACCAAATTGTTAGTGAGGATGAAGAGAAATGGCTGGGGTGTTTTTTTTTTTTGTTGGCTTTTTTTTTTTTTTTTTGGCAGTCTTCTCAGAGCAGGGTGTCAGGAGTTCAATGTCAGAAGCGGGGAGGTGCAACGGAGGACTCAGTGTGAGGGGGGTCCAGGCTGGACAGTTGAAACTAAGGCATTTGTCCTGTAGTGGGAATCAGAACAACAACAAAAAAAAGATGCATTATTTTCTGAGGAATAGCTTGGGGTGTTATTTCCCCCAGGTAGTCAAATGGCCCACCTAGAGTATTTCATTGGTATTTATGCTCTGCACAGGGTCACAGTCCAGTCTAGTATGTGACAGAACCCGGTGATGGGACACAGAAAGGAAGAGCCAATTCAGGAAAAAAAACAAAACAGCAAAACCAACTTTAAAAGATAACGTAGGGAAGAGGTATTTGTACACCGTGTTCATAGCAGTATTATTCACAATAGCCAAAAGGTGGAAGCAATCCAAATGTTCACCAGTGGACGACCAGATAAGCAAAACATGGTCTATTCCTACAGTGGAATATTGTTCCGTTTCAAAAAGGAAAGGAAATTCTGACACACTCTACAACATGAATGAACCTTGAGGTCATTATGCTAAGCGAAAATAAAGCAGTCATAAAAGTGACAAATACAGCATCCTTTTAAGGATATGAGGTACCCAGCACGGTCAAACTCATGGAAACACAAAGCAGAATGGCGGCTGCCGGGCGATCTGGGGAACAGGGGAATGGGGGACCACTCCTTAAGGGGTCCCGGGTTTCAGCTTTCCAAGATGGCAGAGTTCTGAAGATGGATGCTGATGATGGTTGCACAATATACACTTAAAAGTGATGAAGGTGATAAAGTTTATGTTATGTGCATTTAGCTGCCATTTAAAATAAAAATATAATGCATAGTTTTAAAAAAATTATACAGCATTCTGAAACACACAAAATTTTACCCATGGCCCCACCACCCAGAGAGAGTTCCTCTTCACATTCTGCTGAATTTTCTTCTAGTGTTTTCTTTGTGCATTTCTGCTAGGTTTATGTAGTTGTAATTGCCCACTGCGTGATATTTCTCTCCCTATGTTTTCACTTGCAAGCCTCATTGTAAAGAGCTGCATGAGTTCTATCTCCTACATGGTGAGAGTTGACTGAGCCACTCCCTGATGTCGGACATTTAATTTGCGTCCAATTTCGTTCAGTAATACAAAACACTATGAGGAACATCTTTAAAGCCTTCCAGTGTGTTATATTTCCATAAGCTTACATTCCTAAGTGTGGAATTCTCGAGTCAAAAGTAGGACCATTTTTTCAGATGGGGACTAGAATTATGGTGGTGACCATTCCATAAGACAGGGGTGTCAAACTCATCTTCACCAGGGGCCACATCAGCCTTGTGGTTGCCTTCAAAGGGCCGAATGTAATTTCAACTCCTTAACAGTTAAGGAGTAGTTACGTTTATACAGCCCTAAAATTATTTCAGCCCTTTGAAGGCAACTACAATACTGATGTGGCTCCTGGTGAAAATGAGTTTGACACTCCTGCCAGAAGTTATGTAAAACCCTAATCAATATGCTATGCATGCGAAGCTAATAGAATATTGTATGACAACGGTAATCGAAACAAAAAAAAAGATAGGGCCATTTTTGTGGTGGGAAAGTGCTACTTAAAGTGTGTTTTGCTGTGGGAGGTTGGTGAGGTGATTTTTTTTGGGGTTATGTGCTATTTGGATTACTGTAAAAATGCCTATAACTTCTAATATATGGAAATTTCTATATAATTTCTGAAACAAGGTGGTTTCCCTTGTTTATATCTTATTATTTAGTGCAGTGATTTTCAACTGGGTGCCACAAGAACTTTTAAAACATGCAATACCTGACTGTTTAGTCAGGGGCACTGACCTCTTTTCCCTTAGATTGTGAAATAAAAAAAAAAAATGACAACGGCCAACACAGTAATCGCCGTCCAGTGTGAATGCCCTCTCCTGAACCATAAATATATAGTTCATATAATAGAGTGGCATTTTATTGGTCACATTGCATGGAAAGATTGTGCCTGATTGGTTCACTCTTGGTACCAGAAATCCTTATATACAAGTATAGGTAGCTGATTTTTTAAAAAAGTCATTTTGGAGTAAAAAGGGTAGGTAATTACTATTATTATTTTATAAATTAATCAAAATTATACCCTTTTTTGTCAGATTGTCAAAAAATATATTTTTGGTATGCTGCAGAATTTTAGTAATTAGTTTTTGTGTGCCATGAGATGAAAAAGTTTGAAAATTGCTGATTTAGTGATAGTGTTCATTTTAGTGAGGAAAAAAACACCTTGGCCCTATATATATTTAATCTTTTGGAAAAGGAAAATTTCTATGTTTCCATTGGAAGAATAAAGACAAATTGAAGATTACATGACATTTGATGTAAGTAGAGAAATTATGTGCAAAATAATCATAACCAGCAATATAAACAATCCCTTGGTAAAGCACAGTATGACTATAATGCTAGCAACCAGTTACTGTATACCTACCAAATACCAGGGACTTTACGTATATTACCACTAACCCTTGAAAGAATCTCATTTTAAAAATAACCTGGCTGGTGTAGCTCAGTGGATTGAGCACGGGCCTGCAAACCAAAGGATCACAGTTCAATTCCCAGTCAGGGCACATGCCTGGGTTGCAGGCCAGTTCCCAGCAGGGGACGCACAAGAGGCAACCCTACATTGATATTTCTCTCCCTCTCTCCTTCCCTTCCCCTCTAAAGATAAATAAATAAAATCTTTAAAAAAATAAAAAAAATAAAAATAAGAGGAAAAAAGTCTCAGAGAGGTTAATGACTTGTCCAAGGTCACACAGCAGAGGGTAGCTTTAAATTCTGGCCTTCCCACACAGAAGTCCCCAGTGCTCTCTTTAGGTACCGCCCTATCTAGATGACAGATGTCACTGTCAGCGGAAGGCATCATTCCCTTCCACACGAGGCTTGTGTTTCAGAGACAAAAGCTAGTTGTGTTTCCTCTGACTTGGCTGGAACCCACCGGCATTTCTGGAAACTTGAAGGAGGATGGTCACATGGTTGAAGGGAGAGAGATGGGTCAAAGAAAGAGAGGGAAAGCAGAGGCCAGAAATTGCAATGGTGTCAGGAGGAGGGAGGAAAAGGAAGTGGGGAGAGGAAGAGAAAAGCAAGACAGGCTCTGGCTGGGTGGCTCAGTGGGTTAGGGCGTTGTCCCAATACGCCAAGGTTGTGGGTTCGATCCCAGCTCAGGGCACATACAAGAAGCAACCAGAGTACATAAATCAGTGGAACAGCAAATCAACATTTCTCTCTCTCTCTCAAATTAATGGAAAAAAATGACAAAAGCCTCTCTTCCCTAAAGAGTGCAAGTACCTTACACTGTAAAACGGGACGGAGTCTTGGGTGAAGGGTGCAGTTTCCCGTGAGGTCTCTGAAGCCCTCATTTTCTCCCCTGACCATGGTGTTAACATGGTACCAGTTTTACAGAACCTTGTGCCATTAATCACTTTCTTGAACTAGTAACAGATTAGATCAACACCCAAGCTGCTTGGTCTGGGTTTCCCTTAGGACAAGGTTTGGTCTGGGAAAGGGAGCAAGGAGAAAGAAAATAATTTTATCATATCATAGTCCCCACTTTGGAAGTTCACAATACACCAAAGCATATCAAAGACTCCAAGAAATCCTGCAACTAAAACTCAACGGGGACTTCCGGCCAAGATGGAGGCGTAGGCGGACACACTGTGCCTCCTCTCACAACCAAAATTAAGGACAACAAATATTTAGAAACAAGAAAACAACCAGAACCGATAGAAAATTGAACTGTACAGAAGTCCAACAACCATTCATCCAGACCGGTAGGAGGGGTGGGGTCTCGGCAGGAAAAAGTGGGGGTGCGGACCCGGGCACGCAGGCAGCAGCAGCTGGCAGTTCCCAGGTGCACAGGCGGCGGCTGGCGGATCCCAGGCACAGGGGGACAACTGTGCAGACCAAGTGAGGCCACGCAAGGCAGCTGGCTGACCAGGTGGTCCCACATTCGTGTGCGCAAGACGGTCCAGGCAGAGGGGAAGCGGCGGAAGGGACTGAATCCAGGAGAGAGCGGAGCAGGCGCCATTGTTCCCTCTCAGACCCCGCCCCCACATACAGCGTCACAACTCAGCGACTGGGCTGCCCAGCCCTGGAGAACACCCAAGGCTCCACCCCATAACAGCTGTAACCAGACCAAAACCAAAACAAAACCAGAAAAAACCACCAAAAGTGGCTCAAACCGGAGAACAAATGAAATCCCCAGAGCCAATTCCTCTAAGCCATGAAGAGATAGCCAACCTATCAGATGCACAGTTCAAAGCCCTGGTGATCAGGATGCTCACAGAATTGGTTGATTTTGCTCACAAATTAGATGAAAAAAATGCAGGCTACAATACGTGAAATGAAGGAAGACACATGGGGAACCAATAGAGATGGGAGGAAAACTGGGACTCAGATCAATGGAGTGGACCAGAAGGAAGAAACAAACAACCAAACAGAAAACAAAGAAGAAACAAGAATTCAGAAAAATGACGAGAGGCTTAGGAACCTCCAGGACATCGTTAAACGTCCCAACATCTGAATTATAGGGGTACTAGAAGGGGAAGAAGAAGGGCAACAAGTGGAAAACTTATTTGAACAAATAATAAAGGAGAACTTCCCCAATCTGGCAAAGGAAATAGACTACCAGGACATCCAGGAAGCTCAGAGAGTTCCAAAGAAGTTGGACCCAAGGAGGAACACACCAAGGCACATCATAATTACATTAGCCAAGATTAAAATGAAGGAGAGAATTCTAGAAGCAGCAAGGGATAAGGGCACAGTCACCTACAAAGGAGTTCCCATCAGGCTGTCAGCTGATTTCTCAAAAGAGACCTTCCAGGCAAGAAGGGGCTGGAAAGAAGTATTTGAAGTCTTGAAAGGCAAGGACCTCCATCCAAGATTGCTCTATCCAGCAAAGCTGTCATTTAGGATGGAAGGGCAGATAAAGTGCTTCTCAGATAAGGTCAAGTTCAAGGAGTTCATCATCACCAAGCCCTTATTATATGAAATGTTAAAGGGACTTATCTAAGAAAAAGAAGATAAAAATATAAACTGTAAAAAGACAGCAAACTCACAGCTATTAAGAACCACACCTAAAACAAAAGCAAACTAAGCAAACAGCTAGAACAGGAACAGAACCACAGAAATGGAGATCACACGGAGGGTTAGCAACAGGGGCGTGGGTGGAGGAGAGAGGGGGAAAAGGTACAGAGAATGAGTAGCATAGACGGTGGGTAGAAAATAGACAGGGGGAGGGCAAGAATAGTGTGGGAAATGTAGAAGCTAAAGAACTTATGACCCATGGACATGAACTAAAGGGGGGAATGTGGGTGGGAGAGGGTGTGCAGGGTGGAGGGGAATGATGGGGGAGAAATGGGACAACTGTAATAGCATAATAAAATATATTAAAAAAACTCAACAGAACACAACACAAGTCTTTGTGTAACTCACTGCTCCCCATATTTGTTGGACAACCCCGTCCTTCTCTACGAAACGCTCACAAACATACGTGAGCATCATTTTCTGGAAAACACCTTCATGACAGACTCTTGTGCAAAAACCAAGGAAGTCGATCGGTTCCTAAGATCTTAGGTTGCGTTTCTGGATTCATGTTACTTGGCTTTTTCGAGTCTCAGCAGGAAAGGGTCCTGTTGTAGTGACAACTTGACATTTTCCAAGTTTATTTGATGCCACTCATGCTAAGTCTGCCCCTGACCTCCCGTCAGCGTGATGAGGCTGCCGCGTAGGAGCTGAGAGCATGTGCACTTTGCAGCTGAGGGTTTGGCCGGACTCACCTGGCTGGTGAAGGCCATTCAGATTTGGGTTTTCTTTTTTTTTTTTTCCTTGGTCTCTTAAATCACTGCCTTTTATGTTGTCTGTGGTGCTTTGGTGTACCAAAGTGTTAAACACTGGCATTGTTAGTAATTTAAAGCCATTTCCCCAAGAATATCTGCGCAGTTACTCGGTTAAACTCCGGATCCAAGTGTCTTCTGTTAAAACCTGGCTGTGATATTATTTCCATCTGAAAGAAATCCTCATAACCCACCATGATTGATGGATGTGGTAGATTTTTCTGGAAGGTCAGTGCTCCTCTACTAGAAGAGAATGGTAAACAGGAGACCTGCATCTTGGGACAGGTTTTGGGACAATACACCCTTTCTTCTTATTCCTTATTTTAAAAGAGGAAAAACCTTATTTTTCTTTAGGTCTAAAGATGAAACCCTGGCAGAAAATTAAAACTAGGAAACGCAAGGGAGGGCAATGCGAACCGGTGCTTTTATCTCTCATTTTTCAGAATGAATCGTGGAGAATGAATGAAGAAAGAAAAGCAAGCAACGACTCTTGGTGGCCTCTTAAATGGTGGTAGAGGTCAAGCTGGGCTGCGGCCTGGGTTTTTCCCCTCTTTTTTCTAATATGTTGAGCTACTCCTATAAAAATAAAACGGAAATAGATACAAATGTTAATTACATATCTACCAAGTCATTGGCAGTGTTCATTAAGTAGAGTTTGTGAGGGAGAGCCAGGCGAGAAGATGTAATTATTGCGTATTAATTGCAGAGCCACCAACAGATGCTCGGGATTATATACACTTTCATTTGGCCCCGCTAGAATTTTTAACCCTCGTGGCAAGTCATTTTGGTTGGCTCTTCTGTTCCCCTTGGCCTTGCTCGGCAGCACCGGCCCTCTTCCCTGTCCACGCCGCGCTGCTCTTCTCAGAGCTGCACATTGTCCCTAGGGGGTGTTGGGTGACCGCCGCCGTCGTGGGCACACCGCTAGCATCTAATGCGTAGGAGCCGGGGGAGGGAGCACTTGGCCATGGGCGGGAGATTCTCACAGGGCGATGGCCCCTCATTTTTGAACATCTCTCTGTAGACTTTTCAGCCTTGGCGCTGTGGGCGTTTTGGGCCATACGATTCCTTGTCGTGGGGGCTGTCCTGTGCGTTGTGGGATTTTGAGGTGCATCCCTGGCCTCTGCCTCCCTGATTCCAGTACCACCCCCTTCCCCCAGAGTGTGATAACCTAAACTATCTCTGGACATTGCCAAGTGTCCCTGGCGGGAGGCAACAAAGTTATCAATTGTTCGGAACCACTGACTGAGGTGGAAAACATTTTTATAATTAAGCCTAGAATCCAACTGCATTTTACACAGGAACGCAAAGCCTTTCCTGCATGATTCCACACACGTTGCATTTTCCCGAAATGAAGCTACCTTGCAAACTGAGAGAAACTGTGTTTGACTTGGAATTTTAGGGGGAGTATTTGCCTTTGTAGGAAATCAAGTCACCCCTGGCGTGGCCGCGGATGATATCTGAGATGCCCACTCCACAGCCCCCAGAGGATCTGCTGCCGCCGCCGACTCGTTCCTGGGGGATCCCACACAGGAGGAACCTGCGCACATCGGACACCCCTCACTAGTCCTCCGAGGACCTTGTTCTTGCAAGCGCGGTCCCCTGGCCTCACCTGTCATCTGTCAGAAACGCGAGGGCGGCCAGGTCGGTCCAGCTTTTTTCAAAAGCAGGGCGCTTGCATCCCCCTGCCCCGGTGTGTTCTTCCTCCAACGATTCCCTCCGAAGGAAATGAAACCTCAAACCGCTCGAGTGGCTTGGGCCAGAAAGTTGGGTCACCCTTCACACCTAGTCATCGGGTTCCTGGGCAAACTCGAGGTCCCGCTCCACCCCCAGCAGCCCGGCTCGAGCCTGGGCGCCTGGTCCCTCTTGACTGTCGTAACCTCCCGTCGGGCCCTTCCTCCTGTCTGCAGGGCAGACGAAGTGAGCCTAGGAAAACTCGAATCGGACTGAAGCGGTCACCCCCCATTCTCCTTCAGTGGCCTCTTCCACGCTTAGAAAGAAACCTCTTGTTTTTCCAGAACTTTCCCAGCCTTGCCACTTTTCTGACCTTGCCTGGGTCTCTGCCCTTGCTGAAAATGTCCCAAGAACACTGGCCTTCTGACAGCTCCCGAAACCTGCCTCAGGGTCTTCGCAGGGGCTGTTCCCTCCACCGAGCATGCTATTCCTCCCATTCTTTGTTCCTCGAGCAACTTCTCCACCGTAAAGTCTCCGTGGAAGTGGCCCTGCCTCAGAGACGGCTGCTCTTACCTGTTGGACTTGACTGAGGTCTTTAAAAAAATAATGTTGCACATTTACATTCTCCTTGTGGGACTTTTCGCAGTTTATAAAGCAAATGACACACGTGTTTGCAGGGTTAGCGTCTGCCTTGCACTGGCCTGTGAACCCCAAGAAGGTGGGGACGGGGGACCTGCCCATCACAGCTGCATTCTGACCACATTGGCCAAAGTCCGGCGCGCAGTAGGTACCTGACGAACATTTGTTGGGTGAGGGAAGCCTGAGCGATAGTAATTCGAGGTCTGTCTATTCCAACAAGGCAAAACCGTTTTTAAAAGTGTTTATCACCGAACCAACACAAAATAATAAAAAGAAAAGAATTATCTGGAATCCCGCCTTCTCTAATTCCGTCCGAGACAACTGAGAACACGGAAAGGAAAAAGAGCAGAGACTAGAAAAACCAGTCCAAGGAAACATACGTGGGCACCAAGAAGCTTTACCATCTGTTCGGTGCTTCTAACTTCAAAGAATAATTTATTCTGCTGTTTTGAAGCAGTTTACTTTTCCCCCCTCAGAGCACATTCGTTGACTTGTCTTCCAGAATACACTGGATAAATATTAGTAGCCTGATGATAAAGAGGTTGAGGCGAAGGGAGTTTGGAAAGTTGGCTCCCGTGGTGGTTGAGGGAGGGGCCAGGTCGCCGGCCTCCTAGTTCAGGACTTCTTAAAACGGGAAGGCAGAGAGAGAAATAAGCGCCTCGAATGTGTAAAGGATGTCTTTAAGAAAGACTGTGACAAGGAAGCGGTGTGGAATTGGAGACGAGTGCTTTTTTTAACCGTGTAATCCTGGGAGAAACCTGCAGGTAATATTTTTCCAAATTGATTTTACAATTGGAAAATCCAAATGGACTTACCTGCACGGCTGAATTTCGTCATTAGCGCTTCTCCTAATTTTTCCTAAGAGAGATCTCTGTGGGCGGAAGCCCTTAAACGTAGGTGGACCCCTTCCAACCCTTCGGATAAATAAAAGCACTGCTTAAATGTATCGGATACTTTTTATACACTAGACAGAGCTTCATGCAAGGAGGTGGCTATTTTTACATGTTATCTGGTATTTTTGCCTTTTCTTAATTCCCTTCTTCCCAGTAGATTTCCTGTCACTGAAAATGCACTAATTGCTCTCGGAGCGGGAGGTCACAGACCTCCGAGAGAACGAAGGGGCTGAGTCTCTGAATGGGGAGAGAGCCTTTTTCTCTCTTACGTTGAACCTCAGAGAGGTCGAGCCAGGGACAGAATGTACAAGTGGTGTGTCTGGAACATCCACAAGTGTTAATCGTGGATCCACCACTTACGTGTCGTTTCCATTAAGCATCTCCTCCATCCGAAGGGGTACCCAGCATCACGGGCACGGGACCGAAGGTTAGGTCGTTGAAGGGACTTATCCCAGGCGCCGTGAGAATACGTGGCGTGGAATATTCCCACAATCCATTGGAATATACATTTTCTAGATTGCAGAGCTTTTACTCCTAACCACCAAACTAACTGTTTCTGACGTCAGATCTGTACCGATGAGACCACAAATTCTTTGTCAATGGCGGCGCTGGATTAGACCCTTGAAGATGAGGAGGTAATACTACACCATTATTGCTTTTGATCGTCTTCTCCTTGGAACATTTAAAGATGGATAGCATGCAGGCCATAATGGACACATGGGAAAAAATCTCAACTTTTGGACTTCCTCTTTTTAAAGCACGGCTTGTGATAAATCATCCGTATCTCAAATGCAGGATCCAGTCAACTGCCTTCCTCTCCAAAGCCGGTGACGGGTTTTGCTGTGGGTTCTTATCAGTCCAGAGCAAACACCTTCTATGCTGATCGACCTCCAGCCTGCCTCACCGGCTTCAAGTGTTTCACAGAGTGGGCGAATTGGAAATAACTAAGCAAATACGTTCCCTTTTTGTCTACTTAACGGGCAACCCTTGAGATGGCTTAACACCTCATCACTACCACGTGCAAAATGGCTGTTGAATGAAACTGGCAGAAACGGGGTGGCATCTTGGAGAACAACAACGATGAAAATATCAGGAAGACACAGGGTCTCCTGAGAGTGGGGCACGTGCTGTCACTCGGTGTCATTTGTGTCCTTGTGTGTCAGCTTGGAAGATTTCCATGGCAGCAGAGAAGCTTTTCCTTCAAGCACACTCTTCAACTCCAGGCTACGCAAGCAGTTAAGAAACAGAAGTAAAAGGCAAGGCGGGAGGGTTTGCCCTAGGAAAATCTCTGGACAACTAATGATGGGATTGCGAAGTCGTAACAGCTGTCCAGTTATCCCTAATTATAACCAAAGGTACGTCAATCTAAATAAAAGTGATAAGGCCAAGAGAGGCATTTTCCTCTCCCTCCCCTCGCAACCAGCTTTTAACATGAATCTCTTCTCAGTGTGAAGCTTTGACAGAGCTTGGATTGAGTAATTATTAAAAAGGGATGGAGCTCAGTATTAAGTGAAACATACACACACACAGAAAAAGAAACGAGTTCCGTTTTAAATATTTGGTTTTACCGTGGGAACCTCCTATTATCTTCTTGGCACTCTGCAATATCACAAAAGTTTTGCAAGATGTTTCTGCCGGACATTAAGTATCAGGAAAGCTTCATGTATTCTGAAATCCTGATAGATATTTTCCTTCCGGAAATGCTCAATCCTGGGATGGCTCATGTGTCCATTCTTGCTTTCACTACTGGGAAGCTCAGAGGCAAATTGGTGATCCAACTTTAGCTACTAAACTGTGCTTCCTCTTAAGGTTCCTGTCCATGCTCACTGATTTCTCTTCATGTTCTCTCTCGGTTTCCTTTGGAGTACTTGTTAAGAGTTTGTCTCTGTCACTTACTAGCTGTGTGACCTTGACGGGGAGTGACTTGCCCTTTGGAACCTAAGTTTCCAATTTTTCAAAATCAGAATAATAATGGTACCTTGCACAAATGGTGCCTGGCACTCAATAAATACTCAATAGAATGTAGATTTAAAAAAAATGACTTTCTTTTCTTTCCCGATTTTATTGCATTGCATACAATATAATCCCTTAAAAGTGCTGTGGAGTAAGATGTAGAATAAATAAGAAAATACACATATAAAATTCTGCTTATGTGTGAGAAATAAGTAATCACCAGGTCTTGGAAAATGGGTTATTTTTTTCTTTCTGGAGATTAAAAAAATAAGCAGAAGAGAGGCTCTTTAGTTCATACATTAACCAGTGTTGAAAAGAAATCAGTTGTCAATTCGGATGTGAAGCTAAGGAAAGTTTTCCCTTTTTATCTATGCACAAAAAAAAAAAAGGATATAACGGCGTCTCCAAACATGAGAGGTAGATATTAAGAAGAGAGTAGAAAGCCGTCACGGCACCTACCGTTTTCTTAAGTGTTCATTATCGGCTCTGAGCTCTGCAGTAATGCCTGGCAGATGATCTCCTGGTCCCTATTTACCGACGAGAACACAGGCTCGAATTGGTGAAGAGATGTAATTGAGGTCAGGGAGTTAGCAAGCAGGGAGCCAGCATTTCCACTTAGGTTTGCCTGACTTCAAAACCTCTTCTCCAGCCAGCCTTCCTTGCTGTCGGTGGAACTAACTAGAATCTTCTAAAGGCACGTCGCTTGGGAAAGCTGTATCACGCACGAAAAATGGTAAGGCCTGAACACCTGTCCGGCCGTTTTTGTCCTCTCGAGAGAGAAAGGGGAAGGGCGGGTCAGATTCAGAACGACATCCTGAGTGAAGGGCACACACTCGGGGTGGAGCCATCGTGACGTCGTGCTTGGCAGTGAGGTGTCTACCGCGTGATGATGGCCCTATCTGGTTGCTTTGGGCGCTGGGCCACAGAAGAGGGAAAGGAAGCGGTTTCCCGTACCCACTTGTATTGAGCTATGCTCACGTACTCCGAAAGGGCACTTAAATGGTTTGAAAGAGGTCCGATGCTGGCAAACACCTCCATAAACAACCCGGGCAGCTCCGCGTCCACGGTGCCGACGACGTGATTCACAACGGGACCCGTCTTCTCTAAGTGGAGCACACCGCAGAGTGTTATTGATGGCAACCGGCTGACAACCAGGGGAGGGAGATTCACCGTGTGGACACAGCACGGGGACGTCGCTGCCGCCTAACTGGGAGCTGCTGACATCTCGGAGGCACTGCATGGCCTTCCTCCCAAGTATGGAAAGTAAACAGGCAGAGGGGTTTTATTTATTTGCTTTTTCTTACCTCTGTCATTCGGTGTCTAAGGCCCAGGGTGGCCCTGCTCGTGATGTGTCTACACTGGGAAAGGGGGTTAGTGGGTGGATGTGTGTTCGGATAATTCAGACCAACTCTCTCGCTTTCCAAGAAGTCTCCCTTCATTTCTTTTATTTTATGTATTTTTTTTTAAGATTTATTTATTTATTTATTTATCTTTAGAGGGGAAGGGTAGGAGAGAGGGAGAGGGAGAGAAATATCAATGCACGGTTGCCTCTCATGCGTCCCCTGCTGGGAACTGGCCTGCAACCCAGGCATGTGCCCTGACTGGGAATCGAACCTCGATCCTCTGGTTCGCAGGCCCGCGCTCAATCCACTGAGCTACACCAGCCAGGGCTTATTTTATGTATTTTTAAGGGTTTTATTTATTTTTAGAGAGAAGGAAAGGGAGGGAGAAAGAGGGACAGAAATATTGATGTGAGAGAGGGCGATGATTTATCAGTTGCCCCTTGTTCACACCCTGACTGGAACCAAACCTGCAACCCAGGTATGTGCTGTGACCGGGAATCGAACCGGTGACCCTTTGTTTTGTGGGATGATGCCCAAACCGCTGAGCCACAGGGCTCCCTTCATTTCAAGGACAGGTTTCATTCATTGGATGCCTATTCTTGGTGTGAAGCTTGGCTGCTGTTGTTTTAATTCTTACGTGTATACTAATCCTCAAAGGGATTCATAACTCTTATGAATCCCCTTTTTTAGAGATCGGGAAAATGACAGATAGATTTAAGCAATGGGACCGAGATCACAAGTCTGGGAAGTGGCAGACTGGAATTTGAATGTGGGTTTCTTTGTCACCAACATACCGTACTGCTTCCTAATAATAACTCTTACCCTCACCGATTTGATTGCTGGGAATAATCACCCATCTTCACAATGGACTGGGAAACTATAAGCGAGTGTTTCCTCTTTGCAAATGAAGAGCCAGAGGCCCAGGAAGTCAAATGGTCCCCCTGCCCACGCCGCTATTTCCTAGAGAAGCTGGAATGAGGCCAAGATTTGTCTGTACTGCAAACCTAGTTTCATCGGACTCTATCCAGTGATCCTCAAAGAACATTCTGGCAAGTCCAAGTCCCTTGCAATGCTTTAAGAAAAAAAGATGTTCTTTTTGTGTATGTTTTCAACAAAAGCTCCTCAAAAATGTCAAGCCCCTGCTCCCCCTGCCCTACCCCAGCCTTTGCTGTGCTGCGCCCCCACTGGGGGTGTCCTCCCATGCCTGCCTGGGTAAATCCTGACCCACCTCGTCCTTGGCTAAGATGTCACGTGCTCAGAAAGACCCCAGAATCTAGACGAGGTCCCCAGATTGCCTTGCTCTTACCCCTGCACTTGTCATGAATAATGCTTCGGTGTGTGTGAATATTGGCTTAGAGCCCGCCTCTCCCACCAGCTTTTGGGAGGGCAGGAGTGGTGACTGCCACGTCCAACGAGATGCTGGCCCAGTGCCTGGTCCAGGGGTGTTGCTTGGTGAGGACACGAGCTTTTCATCATCCTTTGCCCTTGCTGTGCCTTTGTAGAATCGTAGAAAGGAAAAGGAGCAGCCTCGGGGATCCTCCCTGCTCCCACCATTTTGCCGATGGTGACATGAAGGCCCAAGCTTGACATCCATTGGACAATGATGAGGGACACTTGTTGCTGTCCCCGTCCCAGAGCCTGGTGTTTATTTAACCACTGGCATCTGACTCCGTCCTCAAGACCGATGAGGAAACCAAGGCTCAGGCCTGTTAGGCAGCTTGCCCAAGCTCACAGCTACTAAGAGGCACAGAGTTGTCGGTTGTGCCTCCTGCCTCCCAGCAGGGTCCCCACGCTGGCCCCACTCCGCGCTAGGCCACCCCTGGAGGTTGCGCCGTGCTTGGTCTGCGGTAGGCCTGGGCATCGGGTTTTTAAGTTTCCTGGGGGGATTCTAATGTGTCACCAAGATGGAGAGTTGTTGCCTTACTGCACAATTGATTGACTGGTTGATCGATTACTACCGTTTAACCAGTTAACCCTTCTTGAAGAGACGCAGTGGAATACTCGACTCGCTCAGTTCCTCCACCGCGGTCCTGCTCCCCTCCCTGTCTCTGCGTCTCTCTCCTCTCCCTCCTCTAAATCTGCATTTCTATGTAGATTGAATTCCCGCACGACGCACAAACAAACCCACAACGCACGACTGTTTCTAAAGACAGCCACCCTTATTTACACGTCCAGACCCAACCGTCTCGTTACATCTCAGATAAACGACTGAGCCACCAAATTTCCATACAAACTAAGAATTCTAGACCCTCCGTCCCTGGGGAGTGTTGATTGGATTGCACTTCAGTCCTAATAACAGTCGCTATTATTCGATAACGAGGATTCACTTTGTACCAGGTGCTGTGGGAGGCTGGTGGGGTACAGAGGGACCCCGCAGCAAACCCGAAGTGGGTATTTCCACCAGGACCTTTCTACCAAGGGTCATCCGGCCCATGGACAATGAAGGGATGGTCCCCGTTGCTGGTAAGAGGTGCAGCCTGAATTTGAACCTTCCTCAGTTTACTCCTCCCCCACCTCGTTAAACCTTCTCTTCCCACTGGACCACACCGCCTCCTTGGAGCCTCTTCAGACTCTACCTGTGATGCTGCTCATGCTCTGAAGAAACACTGAACCAGGCTTGTTTTCTGGAAGGAGTTCAAGGCTTCCCTCCACCCCCAAATCAGCTGTTGAGAAGCAACGGAATGTATTTTAAGAGTCTCGCTTATAAAATTTACTATAAAACGTTCGGTCCTTCCAAGCATAGCTACAAATGAAGCAGGAGGGTGGACCCCTTATGTTTTGTGTGAAGGAAGTTAGGGAAAGTTTGTCTGGAAGGCTCCCATAGCCGCAGGCTTCTCCCTCCCAGGCCAGGGCTGGGGGCAGGGCAATGGTCGTGAGAAGCAACCTCTGATTTTGAAGGAATGACAACGACGAAGTCTTGATTGATGACATGGAAGCCGGTGTTACGGACCGAACTGTGTCCCCCGCCCCTGCTAAATTCGTACGTTGATGTCCTCCCCCGCATACCTTAGGATAGGACCGGATTTGGGGACAGAGCCTTTGAAGAGGTGACTAAGTTGAGGCCACCAGGGCGGGCCCTAGCCCGATCTGACTGGCATCCTTGTAAGAAGAGGACGTTGGGACACATGGTCAGAGGCCCCAGGATGGGCGGACACACAGAAGGAAGACCCTGTGAGGACTCAGGGGGAGAATACGTGCAAATGCACGACCACGGCAGGCAAGCTGTGCGCCCTGAGGATGGTGAAGCAGGATGAGGAGGAAGTGGGGGGCCGTCCACGTGAATGCCGGCGTGGCTGCTTCGAGAAGGGCCCCGGGAGGCCTCACCAGGAGGTGCCAGCCGGGCACAGAATTCACGGGAGCCATGATCTTGGGTGGGGAGGAAAAAATCACATCTTTCATTTCACCGACCTCTAACTAAAATTCAGCATTTCCTTCGCTTACGGATGCGGACACCGCATTGTAGTAGTAGAAGCAGCCTCAAGATTTATAGCGCCAACGTTTTCACCAAAATGTCACAGATTTTGTAGCATCACAGTTGTGGCAAATATCTTGCGATACTAGGTACACTCATTCCTTTGGAATTACGGTGTTGTTAGCCGTAGCGCTGAGCATGTGCTCAACGATAGATCGGGGCAAAGGCGGCTTACGGTGGTGAGCACAGAAGACTCCAAGAGTGTTCCCACGTTATCTGTTACTAATCATTGTACTATTTTCCGTACGAACAACTGTAAACCTGCTTTGCCCCACCTGGCACGGGAAGAACTTCATGCATTACTATTGCGAATTGCTGCCTTTAATATTTGATAACTGTGCTTCCATGACTTCTCTTAACCCTATGTATTTTATGTTCTGCCTTTACAAGCATCGCTTTAGCGGAGGGCTCCATGGGCCTCGCCGGACGGCAGAAGTCTACAGCCTGGAACAATCAGAACTTCGGCGGTCTAAGGAAACCAAGGGCCTCCTCAGTCCAACGATTCTTACTTAACCTTGGACAGGCGTTACAGGAAAGTCGGTGAAGCCTGGAATTTCGAGTAGCAGTTGTTACTCAGGTTGTTCAAGTTTACGGCAAGGACAAGAGAGGTATGACACCGTGAACAACCTTTGCGTGTGTCTGTAAATGCACAGCCGTTTGTTTGTTGTTTCGGGAGAGAAGATCTGCAGCTGTCGCCAGATTCTCAAAAAAGTTCTTGACCTGAATACGAGTTGGAGACCACCGTTCCAGAAGGAGGGGGCTCAGGCTGGGGCCTCCTTCTGAACCAGGCTGTGACTCCTCTCCATCCAGAGTAGGCTACTGTCGGGAGAGACCCGTTTCTCCCTCCACCCCACCCCACCCTGTTCTATTTCATCTGATCCAAAGCCTCAAGTCTGCCCCAAACTAAGAAAATTTCATCCAGGCGGGTAGATGAGTGGCTACAAAAGCGTCTGTATGAAGGGCTCTGTCTACATCGGCTCGTGCGTGAGGCGGGAGTGCCAGAGGCTCCCCAAGTTAATCTTCATGATCGCATCAGCGGCTCTTCCCCACCCCGGTTTTAAATTAAGACGCCCCGGCCACTCTCCTTTCTTCCCTCTACTCTGCACGCACAGTCAGCCAGCAAAGCATTTTAATTAGACCTCCTCTATTATTAGAGCACAGGGGGGAAAAATTCATGGCTGGTCTGAAGGACCCCAAGCTAAAAGAGAGAAAGGTAATCATTTAATTTGTTGTTGTTTCCATAAATCAGGGCCCAGTCGTCAATTTCACCACATATTTGAGAGCACATGTTATTGACAATGTGTTCCTGGAGAAAAATGGAGTTTGCTGGCAAAGTTGTTCCATTTTCTAAAGATTAAATTGTTCATTGTACAGGCCGCCATCTGCCCACCCTAGAAGAGATTTAGTTGTTGGCAGAGGCATTCAAAGTCTACAAGATAAAAGTTAAATTTCTTTTTTTTTGTTATTGCTATGCATAACCAAAGGTGAATTCATTCATTCACCCATCCGTCCATTCAATATTTATCAAGTGCTTCTTTGGCGACACCAGGTGGCTCCCAAGGAACGATTTCTGCGGAAGGAGCACACGGAGCTGACTGATAACCCTGTGGGCCTCATTCACGCCTAGGACCTCTGCGTGGCTGGCATTCCTGTCCCCTGACCCAACCTGGGCACTACCAGGGTCCAGGAGAATTATGATAGGAAGGACAAGGCTCTGCGTTCCCAGAACCTTCTAGCCGATGGCGGGCGGCTAAGGCAGACACGCCTGAGAGCAGTCCAGAGCCCCACGGGCTTGGAGGGAAAACACAGAGGAGAGGCAGAGCTCACTTCTGAGTAGAAGCTTCTCGGAAGGACTGAGTAGAAGGACCCGGGAGACCCGAGACACGGCCCTTCGCATCCATATTGTTCTTTTATGACTCTGTCTTGTCGTGGCTGAAGTTGCGAAGGCTCAGAGGGTTGAAGCGATCGGCTTCCTATGGGTTACGTACGCACTATGCTGAGAGCTCTTACTTATTTTTTTTATTTGACCCTCGCAGCGACCCTGTGAGTTAGGCCCTTTGGAGAAGGAGATGTGGAAACGAGAGAATCTCACCCACTCCCCCGGAGGGTCCCAGCGAGGGTTTGAGCCAAGAGCTCCCTGACTCTGGGGACCCTGTGCTTCACTGCCGCATGGCCCTGCCCTTCCACGTGGCCCAAGGGGTCGGAGGGGTTACGAATAGCAAAACGGCAGTCAGCGCAGAGAAAGACAAATACCGCATGCTTTCACTTACGTGCGGACTCTAGAGAACAACATAAACAGACAGACAAAAGAGAAACAGATTGACAGCTGTCTGAGGAGGGGGGTGGGGTTTGGGGACTGGGTGGAAGCGGGGAGGGATTAAGAAGTACAAATTGGTTGTTACGGACGAGTCACAGGGATGTAAAAGTGCGGCAGAGGGAACACGGTCAAGTACAGCGTGATGACTCGGTACGGGACCAGGCGGGTCCTGGAAACATTAGGGGAAGCGCTCCAAAGAGTGCGTGATTTTCTGGCCCCTGCGCTACACATCTGAAACTAACACAGAATAATATTAAACGTAAAGTGTAATTGAAAAATAATGTATGTATTTTTTTAAAAAAGGAGAGAAGGCAGTCTGGGGTAATCTGGGAGCACCAAAGCAAACTTCACCCTTTAAATAAGCAACCAGATAGTACTGTACCCAAGGGGTCCAAGTTCACGTCACCAGAAATGACCCACCCGCACCGTGAGATCCGCACTGTAACACATTTGGAGTACGCTTCCTTTCTGTGGCATTCCTTCCCAAAACACGTAACCTCAGTTTATCACGAGAAGCCACGAACAAGCCCCAACTGGGGAGCATTCTACAAGACCGCTGACCGGCACGTGTCAAAAACGCTCATGTCATAAAAGACAAGGAGAAGTTGAGGGATTTTCGCAGACAGAAGGAGGAGGAGACACGGCAACCAAACCCAGCGTGATTAGGTCCTGGAGCCGCGAGAAGAAATTCGGGTAATATTCGAACAAGGGCCATAGTCCAGGGAATATCATTGGTTAGGTAAGATGTTGGCATTACAGGAAAGCTAAGCGAAGCTCCTCTCTTTGCAACTTGAAGTCTAAAATTGTTTCCAAAATAAAACGTGAAAAGACAGGGAGGCCGTTAGATACATTCCCGTGAGATTTATTAAGTGATAGAACAGGCTGTCCGTGCCCATTTTTTCTCACCTGCCACCCAGCCTATCCAGGAAAAGACTAGAGGGATTCACTGACCAACTGTTGAGGGGCTGCAGAAGCCAGGTGGGCGAGCCTTCGAGAAACCCTCGAAGGGCCTGGCCTCCAGCGAGGAGGGGAAGTGGGCGTTGAGCTTCCTGGGGGCAGTGACTAGGCAGCAGACTCTCCATTCTGTGCCGTTGAGACTGAGAAGGCACAAGAGATTGGATAAAGACGGTACAGTCACGGAAGGCCAGGCAGCTCCCCTACATGCTCACTGTTATGGCAAGAAAAGAAAATGTGTACGTTTTTGGTAGTTCCCAAGCTATCTCGCTGCTAACTGGTACCCAGCCCTAGAGGGAGGAGGGAAGAAGATGGCGTGTAAGCCCTGAGTGGGCAGATGCTCAGCCAGGCAGAAGTCATCCTGAAGGCGGCACACTGCCTGCACGAGGATCCAAGGCTCCCGTAGACCCCCGCCTGCCCCGCTAGAGCGCCAGGCCCTGGATGCCCAGCCCGCAGCGGGTGCTGGCTGACGAGAGAGGATTTCCACAGCACTTCATGAATACGAGAGGGTGTCCCCCTGCCCACCAGTCCTCCCTCCGGAATCCAACACATCAAGATACAAGGAGCCTCGAAGAATGGAAGGGAGAGAGGTGAGCGGAGGAGCTAACCTGCTCCCCTCTGGCCCCACGGCTGGGGACAGCCACAGTGAAGCGGCTCTTTTTCATCCCGCAGGAGGCCAGCGTGGGCGTGTTCCGAGAGCACTGGCACAGGAGTGACAGCAAGCGAGTCCAATCCCGCAAGCGCTTTGCAAGCCACTGCCGGCATCGTATCTGACGACGGGCCAAAGTGTAGCTGAGCCTGGACTCAGAGTGAGAGGACCCTACACTGCCCTGGCCGGGTGGCTGTGTTGGTTACAGCGTCGTCCCGATGCACCAAGGTTGGGGGTCCGATCGCTGGTCAGGGCACACACAAGAATCAGCCAACAACTGCATCAATAGTGGAACAACAAATCAGCATGTCTCTCTCTCTCAAATCAATAAATAAAAAGTAAAAAGTGAACTATAAATGGACGTGGTGAATGGCATGGATGCAGGGGAGGGGAAAGACCAGGAGCTGTTTGTGAAATCCACTACACCCGGTACCGAGGCACACGGAAGCGTGGGGGAGGGGACTGAACCCAGGTCCGGCCCGGCTCTGAGGGCCATGCTCTCTCTCTGGGTCCGGCTGGCTCCCTCGCACCAGTGGGTGAGTCTTAAATGATCAAGGCGTGAAGTCCAAGCAGGGTGGCATGACATACGGACGACACAAGATCCAAAGTCATCAGAGTTGCTCCTTGGGTTCCTTCCCCCTTGGCTGGTTTCACTTCCTGAGTGGATTAGCATTTCTGCTGCTTAGGCAGGGAGCTGAGACAATTCTTGGGCTCCTACTCCTGGAGGCTGACCGGTTTGCACGGCTCCAGCACGGCCGGCCAGCCCAGGCACCAGCTGGGCCAGGGCATCAGGCACCCGACTTTGCTGGACACGCTCTCTTTGGCTGATTTCCATGGCCAATGGGTACAGTCCTCAAAATAAAAAAGTCGGTTCAATTAGGCTGGGGAAGGGGACACGGCATCTTTGAGTAATGAGGTTGGGGAACAGGGAAAACATTTTCCACTAGCTCATGTCTCACTGTATGGCGTTCCGATTTCATGACACTTCATAATAAATCATTGCTTATCACTCACATGGGAACAGAACATGGCTCCAGTTAAGATTCGTTAGTGATTGTAAAGGAGAAACACGAATTGCTGTATATCAGGGCTGCTTGATCATCTTCCTGTCCACTGCAGGCACTTTTTTTTATTGTTATATTTACTGTAACCATTGTTTAAAGCATAAATAAGTGGAAGGAAAAGAGCACCAAATATGAATAATGAAAATGAATTCATCTTACTGATGCATTTATGCGGGCATTTGACAATTATGCTGCCTGGCAGTTTGCATCCGGCGTTGGTAGCTGCTCTGATCGGAGAAGTTCCCTATACTTTAAGTTTCTCCCTTTCTTCTTTCTTCCCTCCCCCCTCATGTTTATAACCGGTAATGCCGGCACGTTCCCAGGCAAGGGTGGGGGCTCTGGCACGTGTGCGATTCCGGTTTGAGGCTTTTGCTTCCTGAACCACAGCAGCCTCCATTCTCGTGACATTTGTTACAGCTACTCATTCAGATCCGCGGGGGCAGGGGAGAGTGATTTAACAAGGAAGAGCTAGGGCTAGGGCTTGGGGTGGGGGAGCAACTTGCAAGATAAAAGCTTTAAAGATGTTCCAGCTGGTGTGTCATTTGAGATGAGTAAAGACTTTCGTGAGGAAGTCCTGTGTGGGGAGCCAGACCACCCTGGGAGGCTTGTGGTAAAAGCATCACAGGGTTTGGGCTCGTTGACCCTTTGACCTTGCTGAGACCCTTCCGTGGCTAGGATGGCCACGAAGGAGAGATTTGGTGGGATGGGACAGTCCCGGGGGCTGCCACCGTTCCCTTGTGGACGATAGGAAGCCCCAGACTCGTCCTTGGAGAGCTGGTACGGCTCCCTGGCTAACTTCTGTCCAGCTGACTCCCCCAGAGGCCCCTGCCTTTTCCCTTCATATTCCTCCCCACGCCAATCATAGTTGGCGTTGGTACGAGGGGCAGCCACCAGTAGCTATCACTCGTACCCATAGAACTTTCTAGAGCAGTTGCAGTGAAACTGTCTGTTGCTGGAGAGAGCATTGCCTAGCAGTCATTTCTGGTTTTTTTTTTTTTTTTTTTTTTTTGAGAATATGTGGAATATTCCAGATTGTTCTACAGAGAAACACAACGAACCCAGAGAGTTAGAAATGGAAGAGAAGGCTTTTGAGAACCTGGGGCTTTAATATACCACAGCCTTAGGCGTGAAGCCTGAAGGGAAGTTTTGTTTGAACTGGATGACCTGCTCAGCCTCGTGGGCCTGGGCTGGACTGGGGTGGGTGCCCCGTCCTGGGAAATTTGTCTGCCCGAGGTCACCTGGAGAGGTCGGTCGCCTCTCTGGGTCCGGTCCTTCCCTTGGTCCTCACGCAGCTGGCATCACTGCTCTTACGTTGCTCCTGCAGCTGCGAAAGCCAATGTGAAGGCCAAGTTTGGAGATGGCAGAGGCACGCAAAACAGTGGTAGCCATCTCGTAAATGCTGACGGGGCTTTACGGGTGCTCCGTGCACTCCGTGGCTAGGGGCCGTGTGCCCCGGATGCGAGGCCTCGCCCTCCATGGGTTTCCAGGGGCATGAGCTCCCTTGGGTGGAGGAACCGCAGGGTCTCAAGCTCATCCCGGGCGCTTTCAACTCAGCACTCATTCCCCGCATCTCAGCCCTGCCCTGCGGAGTTGGCATTATCTGGCCCAGCTCACCGATGCAAAGGCTGGCCTGGCAGGGGTTAAATTAAATGCTTTCTCCAGGTTCTCCCCGTCAGTAAGGGGCACAGCTGCTTAGGGTTGACTGCAAAGGCCTTTCCATACAACGCACGCCCACATCGACTAACTCATTTGAAGCCTTAGATCTGCGCTGGAGCCCCTGGTGAGGCAGGAGGGGAACCCCAGGCTCAGAGAAGCCGGGACACCTGAATACAGGCCCCACAGAGCTTCTGAGTGGGAGAACCGGGAATAGATTCCTCGATCCGTGCTGTTGTCCTTTGCGCCTGAGTTTCTCTCTTTCTCCAGGGGAAGGAAATGGAGACCGGAGCGTCTTGCATTTCTCTCCTCTTTAGAATTGATAAAGATGCTGTACTATTTCATACTTGAGACTTTCCTTCTTTCCTTCCTTCCTTCCTTCCTTCCTTCCTTCCTTCCTTCCTTCCTTCCTTCCTTCCTTTATCCTCATCTGAGGACATTTTTGTTTTCATTGCTTTTTAGGGAGAGAGGCAGGGAGAGAAGAAGGGAGAAAGAGAAACATGGATGCAAGAGAGAAGCATTGATCGGTTGCCTCCCGTACACGCAGGGATCAGGGATTGTACACGTTCAGACCTCGGGTTGCATGTACCCGCACTGGACCGACCCGCAACCTAGGCACGCGCCCTGACCAGGCATTGAACCTGCAAACTTTGGTTTCCAGACGGCACTCCAACCCACTGAACCACACCAGCCGGGGCCACACTTGATTACTTTGAAAGTGTGTTGATTCTATATGGAAATGGTACTTCCCATATTTTCTAACTATTGAAAAGATCGCCTCTTGGAACATCAAGACAGAAACAGGAAGCTCCCTTAGCAGATTTGTAAGGGCGTCAGAAAAATTTCATAGCGTTTCGAGCAATCTCCCTGTTCGGTTGGGGTAGACGAAGGGTGGCCACTCGCATGCAGGGAAAAAATATGGGCAAGAACACGTGGCCAGTGCTTCCAGCGAGGGCGCCCATTCGGACTTACACAGGGATGGATGGTCAGAAACCAGTCTCAGTGCAAAACCATAATTTCTGCAAATGGTTCTGTCTCGGGGTGGCGTTAACACGCTCGACCTGCTCTTCACAAACTAGGGTGTGCTGTTAAAAAGAGCGCCCTATCCCTACCCACGGACGGAAGTTTTATCTTAGGCAGGAGGGAGGAGAAATGACTGTCCGTTGGTTTTTCCTTCCGAAACGGTTTCACACCAGTCGCGCGCAGAGCTCTGACCCGCACAACGCCCGGCTTCGCTTCATCGCGAACCTCTGCCGCCTTACGTACGGAGAGCGGAACAGGGGAATACGTACTTGACAATGCTGTTACCGCAACGTTGCTAACGGTTTTTGAACACCCTCCAACCGAGGCCTAAATGCCGACAATATCCATAAACAACTCCGTGCCACCCAATTAGGGAGACAGGGACACAGCGCCCTGTCAGGGACATTTGCGTGGCTCAGAGTCTGCGATCAGAGGGATGAGGGATGGCTGCGAGTGGCGGGCGGCGCGCAGACGGATGGCTATCATTACGATATTACGGGGACTCACACCTTCCCAATTACTGGCAGGCTTCATTAATTACCGCCGCATCTCCCTAATAGAATCCCTTGCTCCGGCTTATCAGCGCCTTCCCTCTGTCTACCTACACCCCCACTCAGCAGTCGATCACCTATGAAAAATTAGACAGTGCAGCTTCGAGTGGCCTATTTAAAGGAAAAAGAAAAATGAAGCTGGGAGAGGAAGGGGAAAATGCAGGAAGGGGGAAGTGTAAAGCAACAGAGCTGGCGTTCTGTCCAAGCGAAGGGCTTGGTTTTCCCTTCGCAGGACGGCCCCGGGAGACTGGCAGTGGTAGGAAGAGATTCTGTGACGAGCGTGGGAATGTGCGTGTGTCCCTTACACACACACATGCACACGCACACATTCCCTGATTACAATCTTCCACTGCCTTTCAGCATGTGTAAAATCAAGCCTAAGTTCCCACCCACATCGCCAGCCTCCTTGCTTCTTCCTCCTTACCGGCTAAGTCCCGCCTACGCAGGCTCTCTTCCTGTTTCTCTAACACAGTAAACGCGTAACTGCCTCGGGGCCTTTGCACTTGCTAGTGTTTTTTTCCCTAGAGCTTGGTGCCAACAGTGTGGCCAGCAGCTTGTTTTTATACAGTCCTCGAGCTAAGAAAGCACGGACATTTTTGAAGGGTTAAAGATGCAAATCAATAAATGAATAATAGGAAAGAAGGGAAGAAGAGGAGAAGGAGGAGGAGAATAAGAGGAAGAAGGAGGAGGAGGAGGAGAAGGGGAAGGAGAAGGAAAAGTTTGCTGATACCTGAGTTAGAGCATCGTACTCCCAGATCTTCCTGGGGTGGTCCCCTGTTCACACTCAGGGCCCCTCCCCTATCGCTGCCCAGAGAAGTTGCTCCTGAACACTCACGCTAGAGCAGACCCTCCCTCCATTTTCACCACAGCGCCTGTCCCCAGTGAAAGCTAATTTATTAGTTGTATGTGTTCGCTGGCCACCACAGTTCTCAACTCTGGCTGCATGTAGAATTGCCTGGACGGCTGTTAAAAATATGGGTGCCCAGACGGACTGCCAGAGAATTTGGTTCAACTTTGGGGATTGGGACCCAGACCCTGATAGACATCCAGTTTTAAAGCTTCCCCTGTGAGTCTGTGAATAGCCAAGCTTGAGGAGCCCCTGGCCATCTTCGGCCTCTTCCTACCGGAACGTCGGTTCCCTGAGCTCAAGAACGGGGCCCATCTTGCCCACGGCTGTGATCCTGGGACTTCGAAGAGCCCACGAGACAGCGGAGGTGCTGGGTCACGGTTCAACGACCGAATTAAAGTGTATTTATCATGGACATGCACAAAGAATTGGGGACGACGGCTAGGTGACAATGATGTAGGGTCTCCCAAGCCGAAATGATGCATCGAAAGTGGACGATGATTCCAGGAACCCTGTGTGGGTGCAGAAGACGCAGCAACCACCCACCGAGGGCGCGGGGATGCGAGTCTCCGGGGCTGCCATCTCGTTGCTATCAACGGCGTTCTCAGTTATCAACTGCTTTTACGGCTACGCGTGATCATCCTCCCCGAACAAAGATTCAGCCGCCACCAAACTCGCTTCCTCTTTCAAATTAACTCTACTGAAAAGAGCAGAGATTTCAATCCTTCATCTGTTCACAGATGATAAAACATTTCCAAATCGTCAGCGATCGCTTCTTTTTTTTTTGTAAATTCTAAGAATGGCCAACTGTTCCCAGTGATTTCGATTACATTTCCTACCTATTATTTCATGTAATGGCATCCCTTAAATTTTAAATTAGCTTTGAAGAATAAAAATAATTGAATTCCTGCTGTTTTGTGTACATAGAGGGTGACAGGAGCTAATGTGATAATTTAAACTGTAAATGAGTCTTCACTTTGTGTTCATTAATTACAGCTAATTACTGAATTACAAACCTTCTTGGTTAGGCACTGTTATGCATTCATGTAGCATGTTGAATCTCCAGCTGGTATAAAACTGTTTTATAGGCTTACAAGCTGACACACCAAGCTACCGCTGAAACAATTCAGTTTGAAAACAAGGAGGGGTTGGGGGGGGCTGGGAACACGTTCCTGCAAATGCTTCTTGAAATTAAAAGAACAGACACAGTGCTTCCAACTCATATCTTTGGGGATGGAGGCTCTTGCACGTATAATTAGAACAATTTATGCCACAGGAAAGAGAGAGAGCACTAGGCTGTTCTCCACCCGGGGTGGAAATCTATACTGTAGCATGTAATTTGTGAGACTCAAGTGTTCCTGCCCTTATCTTCTTGTTCCCTAGAAACTGAGCATCGTAATTATTTATTAACTGATCCTGCTCTTAATAACAAGGAAGCACAAAGGATGGCAGAAATCCTGCCCATTCTTTCCAACCAGAAGGGGTTGGAAAGGCAGACAGGTCAAGGATGGGGTCGTGGTGCATTCTCTCTTACTAAGTTAAAAAACCACATTTTTTCCTAGTGAGCTAGGCACGTTGGGTTATTAGAAATTAGTATATTCTGCATCATTCGGACACCAGAGGAAAGGCTCTGCAATGCCTAGGTTGCTGTGGTTTTCTCCAAAAGAGTTGGAGGAATGCTCAGAGGGGTGGGGGAACCTCCGCTCGGCCAGGGTAAGTGTCGGAAGAAGAAACAGGCAAAGCCAACAGCTAAGGTCTTTAGTCTCGGCACTTTCCTCACCTTTTCCATTCATTAGATAATTCTGTTGAGTGTTTACTTCGTGAGGCACAAAAGGCTAGGCGCTACGAAGTGTCCACGTTTGAATCGGCAGGGACTTTATAGCTGCCATAGACACTCCCTTGGGCGATCGCCTTTCTCTCATTCTCAGGCCACAGCCTGGGCCCTGGGTGGGGCTCACCCCACATCCAAGCTACAGGGATGGGCACGTGATTCCATCTGGCCAATCAGTGTGCTCCATTCTCCTGCCGCAGTGATTGGTCCGGGGATGGACACAGGTCCCTAGTCAGTCCAATGCAAGGTTTTTGCTGGAACTCCTTTCTCTGGGAAGGCTGAGCCTGGGGCTTCAGGGGGGTTTCTGAGCCCCCACGGGTGGGAATCCAGCCTGAGAACTATGCCACTGCAGAACAGTTGAGATCTAAGAGGCTGATAAGGCCGGATTTCCAATGACACCGTTTAAGCTTCGTCTGATCTAGTTATACTTTTGACCTTCACGGGGGGTCAATACATTCCCTCTGTGCTTACGCTGGCTCGAGTGGCTTTCCTGTCACATGCAATCCATAGTCCTCACTGGCGCGCAGGTGATTATAAACCAAGATGCAGCTGACACGGGTCACACAGAGGGGGGCGGGATCTTTTCTAGGTCAGGGAAGGAAAGGAAAGAGGAGGCCGGGAGGTTTTCCAGAGGAGAGGGTGTTTCAGCAGGGATATAAAGTAACGCAAGGACTATATGGGAGGAGGCGAGGAGGAGGAGAATGGGGCCAAGAAGATGGAATTCCAAGGAAAGCCAGGGCCTTGTAACAGGACCACACAGAGTTTCTGGGCCATACACGAAGGGGGGAAAAGCCCAGCTGAGATAAGCCACGGGGCCCGCCCCTTCGCATCTTACCCAGAGGGGTCATTCACGATGTCGGATAGAGAAGTGTTGGCACAAGGCCATCGGCTAGCGTGTGGCCTCCCCAGGGCGGTCTCAAAGCTTCTGGCTTGGGTTTTGTGGATTTCACTTTCGGACTGACTTCGGGCAGGATCGGAGCGACTAGGGTGGTGTCTTGGTGGTGGGAGAAAAGAAGGCACCTTCCCTGTTCCTTCGTTCATCCTGGGCGGGGCCTGTCTCTCCGAGATCCTCCCACGGGGTGAGTTTCACACGTACGCACTGGAGCTCTGGCAGGATGGGAGCTGTGTTCGTTGCGTGGTCAGGCTTCGCTGGACACTGTGCAGCAACGGAAACAGCTACGGCAAACTGTCACTGAGTGCTTGCTGCGTTCCGGGCGGCACGAAGCCGAATGAGGGCCACAGTCCCTCTTCTTCATTGTTGTTATTGAAAACAGACGTTAAGAGAGAGCTTACCATGGGCCAGGCGCTGGGCTACACGCTTGTCTTGCGTTATCTTGTTTACTTTTCACGGCAGCCCTGTGAGGTAGGGAGTATTATGCGGCCCGTTTGGCCAAAGAGGAAACGGAGTCTCAGAGAGGTGAAGTGACTCACCCAGAGTCACAGAGCAAGCAGGGGACCTGGACTTTGATCTTAAGAAGATTGGATTCTCAAAGAGATGCTCGCTGCTACCTTGCTCTCATGCCTTCCCTTATTTTGGTTTTTCACACGGATCTGCTTTGCACTTTTGTTCAAGGTTCTTTCGGCACCACGTGCTCATCACCCTGGGGAAAAGGAACTAGGTAAGAAAAGTTACCTCGATCAGCCAAAGTACGAGATAAGCAGTGCCTCGGAGCCGTGTCTCGGAGCAGCCCCTTGTCCTGTCTCCGTGAGGTCTCTACTGCCTCCTCTGCCCGAGGACTTGCCTGTCTTTGGGTCCACCAGCATCTTGCCCTAGCCTCTCCCGTGGAGCCTGGCCTATGATAAGCACCCAGATATTTTCGGTCAGCCTGAGCTGCATTGAATTAAAGTGCTCTTTACCTGAACTTTTAAGAGCCACCGTGGTCTCCGAAACAACAGGAAAATCCCCTGTGGAAGGGCCGCATTGCCGATTCGGAAAGCTTCCTGTCCTTTTTGTGGTTGGGGAATATCACATATCTTGGACTTCCTTGGTTTTGTTTTCTTTCTTTTTCCTTCATGGGCACTCAGAAATACTGTGTGAAAAGAAAGCACTCCCTCCGCCCCCGCCTTTCAGCGTGGAGAGATTTGGGGTTGGGTTTCCAGCCCGAGAAGGTGAGGTGGCTCCGGGCCGGCCTGCTCTCAGCTGGGCCGAAGCACTGTCTGTCCACAGCTGAAGTCCTCGGTGCCAGGCAGACGGTCCCAGGACTGTCAGTGAACCCGGAGAAACCACGCGCGCGCGCACAAATGCACACACACAAGCCCACACACACACATTCTCTCCCTCTCTCTCTCCCAGTAGAATCCTGATGGTGTCTGCTTGCTCTGTGGTGGCCCAGGCGTCCTAAGTGTTGTTTGTGTCTGTGCGTGTTGCAGCTGGGAGCTCAGTCTTGACCTTCATCGCAACTGCGCATGGAGACCAAGTCAAATAACTCTTAAGGGGCAACTCAAGTGTCTTTCTTCAAGTGACTACCTCTGGCCTTCACGAAACCCGTTTTCCTTGTTCTTCTTCTAACACCTGTTTCCGGGACCACGTGTCTTAGCACTCAGCGCTATTTTGGCTCATCAGGCTGGGAGACGACTGCTCATCACAGGTCATCTCGACACCACGGTCCTTATGTGGGTAACACCTTGACGGTGAAGACAGTGGGCTTTGGGGTTCCCACAGGCTTGAGTTTGAGGCCAGATGGGCCACTTCCAAACCGAGTGACCTTAAATGAAGCCCTTGGCCTTTCACAAACTCAATTTCCTCTTCTCTGACAGGGGAATGATGGCACCTATGAGGTCAGTGTGATGATTACATGAGACGGTGCGTGTGTAACCCTTAGGATTCAGGCAAGCGTTCAACAGGTCATTTTTGTGGCTGTGCTGGTGATGGTGGTGATGACGATGACGATGATGATGACGACGATGATGACAATCACAGTGGCATCTAATACTGTTTATAAAGCTCATTGCACTCAGGACATTATAAGCCAACACTATTTCCTTAGTCCACATTTGATGATTCATTAAACTAATTCAGGTTAGAAAACAGATCTCTAACCAATGCTGGCAGCTGCGTGAGGAGGGACTGGGGAGAGAAGGATGCGGGGGGATGGGTAAGGCATCCTCACACTCAGAGTGACCCTTGGGATGGGTGCTGCTGGTTGCCTACCCACATCCATTTCCTGCCTCAGTCTTGCTCATAAAATTCCGGCTCTGTTTTCTGGGGCGATGTGCCCAATTCACTGCTCAGGTCACAAGACCCTGCGGCTAGGGATGACAAAACCACAAAGCTCCGGTTGAGGAGGGCTAAGTAAAATTCTGCTGGGTGGAGAGAAGTATCCCAAGGTGGCTGGGAGAGGTATTTCACTCCTTTTCTTGCCTTGAATGTGGACGCCATGGGCAGTGGCAGCAACCATCTTGTGACTATGAAGCAACAACGAGGAGACTCAGAGAGACACCTTCTAACACCGTCGACCCTTCGACCCCACGCCGTAACTGTCCACTTCTGAGCGTCATGATGGGGAGCAAAGAAAGTCCCCATTTTATTCAAATCCCTGTAAGTAAAGTTTTCTCTTATTTGCAACCTAAAGCATTACCAATGCATCAACTTCCTGCTTTTCTTTGACAGGAATGAAAACCCTGGAAGCCCAACCGAAAAAACCAAATTCTTCAGTTTGGCGTGACTGGTACGGAGAAATGGTGGCTGTGGGCTTCCGCTCCTGATGTAGTTACAGCACAGAAACCCATGGGAATAATGGCTAGTAACAGCTGGCATGCGTTAAATGCTTACTCCGGGGCAGGGGCAGCCGGTTACCTGGCACGTAGTAGGCACTCAGAGAAATATTTCATATGTCTTATAAACACAAATGATAAGTCACGTGCCCCTAGCAACAGTTCCGCCAAAATAGCTTACCCCCTTCCCCATCACAGATTTATTTCCCATAGTTCCCTACCTCTTCCTATAAGTGGGAATGACAACAAGCCCTATAAATTGGAATGATAACAATTCCTATTTTCAGGGTTGCTGTGAGTACTAAATGAGATGCTACATGTAGCGAGCATGTTTGGATTATTATTATTGCTATGTGCTAGGCGCCCTGTTCAGCGGCTCGTCTTATCTCGGTGAGATGAACACAGGGACAAACGGCTGGGGGATCTGGGTCACATCCAGTCTGCGCTCTGGATTTCAGGTCTCCCTGTCGGTAAAACATGGGTTTGAGACGGAATCCCTGTTTCCTAAACCTCTGCCTGTCACGTGCAACCTTCCTGACTTCCGTCACATCACAGTCACCTGCATTCTCTCTACTATTTTTTTCACCCAATATTTTTCTTTAACAGGAGTCACTTTTCTTAGCCTTATTTTAAGCAATACCATCCATGGGGTCATAGATATACAGGGTGGAGCAAAAGTAGGTTTACAGTGGTCCGAACAAAAATAACGCAATAATTAATAAATAACAACAGAAGAATAAACTCTGTGTTTCACGTACTTGCAACGGTAAACCCACTTTTGCCCCAGCCTGTATATCAGTGCTTCTCCACTGGGGGTGATATTTGACCCCCAGAGAACATTTGGAAATGCCTGGAGACGTTATAGTTGTCTCATTTGGGGTAGTGACGGTGCGGGCATCGCGTGCGTGGAGGCCGGGGGTGCTGCTAAACGTCCTACGGTGCACAGGACAGCCGACGACAAAGAAGGACCCAGCCCACGAGGTCCCCAGTGCTGAAGCCGAGAAGCCCGACACACGCACGTAGACGCACATGCACACTCGTACCCATTTGAATGCACTTTGAAACAAATACGTAGCCCTCCCCGCTAAAGAGGATCATCCAAGTGTCATCTCAATCACTCTGCACAGCTTCAGGGACTGAGTACCAAGGGTGGGGAGTGCCCTAATGAGCTGATTTTAATGGACCCTTCTTTTCTACAACTCGGTGAAGTCAAATGGGAGACGGCAAGTTGTTTCTCTTAATACTTAGGGTGGAGGAAGGAATTTCTTCAGAAACCGAACATCATCTCTGGGACGAAAACCATCCTCATGCCTAAACAGTGATGCATTCCTATAGCTCAGCGCTGTGGCTGTATTGAGCTGTAGAAATGGTCCGAAGTTCCAGAAACCATAAAGCAAAGAAGCCAGAAATACAACTATCTCTTGGAGCAACGTGACCCCCGTAGACTCATCGTTGGAAGTGCAGGCTAATCATGGGACCCCCGTGTTTCCTGGTGGAACCGTGGATGGCCCCATTTCCCCACCCTGACCTGTGACGTGTGTTGTTCACACGCAGGGCGCTCCCACAGCAGAGCCAGGGATAGGATGACAATTTCCCTTCTGTCGCTCACATTTAGAAAAGTGCACCGTGATGCTGGTGAGCTCACAGACCACCCTCAGCCTTCCACAGTGATTGGGAATAAATTATCCGCAATTGATTGCAGCTGATGCAGAGTCCCAAGGCCACGTTGGAAAACTCTTTGTTCAGGGAGTTCCCTGACCAGGAGTTGCCGAAATTGGACCCACTTACGCATCAGGGGAAGGAAGACTGCAGTCAGGGCCAGAGAGATGATGGGATTCGTGCCATGCTTTCTACGCTGAGCTACAGCAATACCCGTGGTGTCCGTCTGGCGCGCAGTTCGGACTCCGCCTTCAGCATAACTGTGAGAGGCGGTGAGACTAGAGAGCCAATGGGAAGAAGGGGTTTCGGTGAAGCACGACGGGCAAAGAGCTCTAACTCCATTTCCTCAATTCCCGACTTGCTGACTCTCCCCGTGGCGCGGGGCCAGCCTCACAGACACACCTCAATCGTATGATGCAGCCCAGACCCTTGCCCTCCCAGAAATGGGTGCTGGAAATGATCGAGACTGACTCACTTCAAAGTACAGACATGGGTTAGTACAGCTTCCACAAGGCCATTCTCAGCAGAGTTTAATCCTTTGACGATTTGGATAAATGAACGGGTTTCTGGAAGGCCCACGTCTTCTCAGATCCACAAACCTTCTTATGTGCATTGTCGCCAATGACTGTCCCTTCCTTGCTGATGTTCTTGGTATAACCGATTTTTGTTCAATTGGACACCGATGTCCAGCCAGGTCTCCAGACCTCCCAGCCCTCTCCCTCATCACGTGGCTAGAATTCTCGGGAGTCCTGATGGAGCTAGGGTTCACCGGAGAAGACCACGGGAGGTAGGAACAGGGTGGAGGAGGACTGTATGAAGGACATCCCTAGAAGGTGCCCCTCCACCCCAGCTGGGAGAGCTATTCAACACAGACGCTCCGAAGAAACAACTCCCCTTCAACTTAGCTACGTGCAGTCTCTATTTTTGGATCCAGAAACCTGTATCGTTGGGAACCCCTTCGGGTCGCGTCCACCCACTGTTGGCTTGCTGCTTTCTCGCAAGTCGTAGAGAGGAAAGGTAGATGGAATTCCTCCTCCTGCTTGCCCGAGCTAGAGAGGAACCTGCAGGCTTTCTTCTACGCATTCTGGTGTGCGAGTAGGCAGCGGGGTGCGGTGGGGGCAGGGATCTGGCACGCAACCCAGAAGGGTAGGGGAAGCTGAAATCACACCTCGCATCTCTCCACAAAGGTTTGATTCTCTTTATGAGTATGATCCGCCAATCCGTAATCAAGGGTTAATTTCACAGCTCACTGCTTCATCTAGCATAATATCCATTCAGACTAATTAAATCTGTCTAATAACGTGAGTGTCTTTGTCTTTGTTCTTCCCCTTCTTTGTTTTACGCCCTTCACATCTCATCTCCAGAACCACACGCCACCACACTCTACTTGACAAGCAGAATCCATCCCTAAAATTAAAACATTCCTGACCTATCTGCAATGACAAGGCAGGCGAGCTTCACAGCGCTCCGGCCCATGAAGGGAGCTGACACATTTGTTTTTAATTTCAAAAGAGTAGAAAGTGAAGATCTGACCCCGTCAATCAAGCCCTGTGACAAGTTTAATCATTGGTGCCCCACAAAAATCACGGCTAAATAGGAATGCAAATACTGTATCACAGGGCTCTTATAAATGCTAATCAAGGAGAAGTAATCAACTGACAATTTCACTGATCTCTTTTCTGAAGAAGTCGCTCAATGCTGGGTCCCTGGGCCACAAAGAGGAGAGAGAGAGACAAAAGGGACAGATGATGTTTCCCCCCAACCTTCCTATTATTTTCACTTCCTAGGACATTTCTTTTTAAAGAGAGAATGCACTCTTTTGATCCACCGTTGAACTTTAAAGCCAAGAACTTACGCGGTTACATGTCAAGTGTACTTTATTATCAGTACCTGGGCTGGAAGGCAACGCACCGAAACTTCTGCTAAAATAAAAATCATCATTTGTCTTTGTCATTAATCTGTTCTCAAATTCTCTTATATCTTAAAAGTGACTGACCTTCTCTGTGAGAGGGGGAGGGAAAAAGAAGTTTTATAAGTGGTCGAAAATTTGAAACTTGTGACCACAGTCAAAAGAAAAAAGAAGAAGAAGAAGAAGAAAAAATCCCTTTTAAAAACTTAATCCCGGGTTGATGAAGAATTTATGACCCCCAAGAAGTTCTCAGCCAAGCAGCTCTCCACTGAGCGTGGACACTCGAAGGGAATTGGACACATAGTTTTCACATGGGACCCGAGAGCTTTGTGTTTTACACACCTTAGAACTTAAGGGTTTATTTTTCTTTCTTTTCCACCTTGTTTTTTAACCAGGAAGTCCTAAAGAACTCTAGTTCATTAATTAATATCTATTTGAAATACCTATTTCATGGAATGACAGCAGGAAAAGAAATAAGCCAACATCAAGTTACTCCAAGTTTTTCCTTCACTGTTTGTTCTGCACTAACAACAGAACATTCCAGAAGTTCAGGTGTTGGCAGATGTTTCCTGTAGAGCTAACCAAACCAAGTTCCAAATAACCAGGGCGGTCTCCTTCATCGTGGGGACAGGAAAGTAGGAATCTGGGAGTTTTGTGTGAAGACGGCGGAGTTTCCCATCTTTTGCCACATTCCCCGTAAGGAATTCCCCAGCGGCAGGACCGAGTCCAGCTTGCTGCCTGTTCACGTGCTAAGAACAGTTTTTACATTTTTAAATGGCTGAGAAAAGAATGAATAGTGGAGAATGTTTTGTGACGTGACCATTCCCTGAGACTTTCGAATTTCCAAATTCTAATTTCGGCGACCGTAGAAGAGGTCATGTTGGACCCAGCCACGCCTGTTCACTTCCACGTGTCCTTGGCCGTGTTCACACGGCAGTGGCAGAACTCAGCTGGGGCACAGAGGCTGCGTGACGGGAACATCGAACGTGTTTACTCTCTGGCTCTTTACAGAGACAGTTTGCGGACCCTGTTTTATATTGTCATGGGAAGTTTGCTGGGCTCGGCTGTGCCTCAGTTTCCCGGGCCATGGGGATGTCGTTTCTCCACCAGCTTTCACTGAGGTATAACTGATAAATACAACTGTGAACGTGTCGAGTGTACTACTCATCTGATGATGTGACCTGCGCTGAGAAGTGATGACCACAATCGGGTTAGTTAGCACATCCACCACCCCGCTTACTTTCTCTTTTGCGGTGAGAAAGCTTAAGGCCTATGGTTTTCTTTTATTTTTTTAATCCTTACCCAAGGATATATGCATTGATTTTAGAGGGAGAGGGAGGGGAATGGAGGGTGGAGAGAGAGAGAGAGAGAGAGAGAGAGAGAGAGAGAGAGACATCAGTGTGAGAGAGAAACACGGATCAATTGCTTCCTGTATGCTTTCCAACCACGGATCAAACTTGCAACCTAGGTACGTGCCCTGACCAGGGACCGAACCCATGACATCTGTTGTGTGGGACGACGCTCCAACCACCTGGCCAGGGCAAGATCTTTTCTTTCAGCCACTTTCAAGTATACAGTGTGCGTAACTGTAGTTACGAAGCTGTACATCAGACCCCAACTTACTCATCTTCTAACTAAATGTTTGTACCCTTTGACCAGCATCGACCCCTCTCCCTCCCCACCCCCCGGCCCCTGGTGGTCACCATTCTACTCTGTATCTATGAATTTGACTTAAAAAAAAACAAAACAAAAACTGTGCGTGTAAGTGAGATCCTGCAGCATTTGCCTTTTTCTGCCCGGTGTATTTCACTTAGCACAGTGTCCTCACGGTCCATGCGTGTTGTCACAAACAGCAGACTTTCCTTCTATCTCACGGCTGAATAATGTTCTGTTGCATGGAAATTTTAAATGAATGAACAACAGTAAAGATGCTTTGGGTTTTCCAGATGAAAATTTTTAGTTTACCGGAGAAGGACAGGCTTCCTTCCAGGGAAATGGGCGCTCTCCCTTCGTGAGTCTGAGGACCAGCAGCTTCTCTGAGGGACCTGCAGGCCCCCTTGCGGGGGTGCCAACCGCAGAGCCGCCGGTGTGCTGGCCGCTGCGAATCCTGCAACACCGCTTTGCATTGACATCCAATTTATTTTGGAATAGTAACGGGACTCCAAAAATGGACCATTGACAACAACAGAAAAGAGAAACACTTCTACACTTCTATTCTCCTGTGGGGTCCTTGAAACCCAGGGTGAGCAAAGTGATAATTCATACACCGGGAAACAGAGCAGCCCGTCAATCTGTTGCCCCAACAATACTATGGCAGGGAATCACAAGAGATAATATTTTTTTTCTGCCAGACATGCCCAGGTATTTAATAACTATACACCTGTACACATACCTACTTTTTACAAATCACATATTTAAATAATGATTTTCCATAGAGAAACTGATTCACCTTCGGTTAGGACAGTGATTCTCCGCTGGGGTGACCTGCCTCCACCCAAGGGAATGAGGAGAGGGAATCTGGGGTACAAGGAGGGTATTGGGGACCTTTAGCAGTGTCTGGAGACATTTTTGATGTCAGGACAGAAGAAAAGTGCAGAGCCACTGGTATCTAGGGAGTAGAGGCCAGGGATGCTGCTAAGCATTCTATCCATATCCTGCAGGGACCCCCACAGCAGAGAAGCATTTGGCCCCAAAGGTTTATACTGCGGAGGTTTAGAACCCTTCAGTCAGGGAAGCGAAATAGTGCAAGGAGATCACCTTTGCTACTAGATGACCCCGGATTTTGGTCAAGGTGTCTCAGCCTTGTCACTGCTGACGTTTGGGTTGGATACTTATTCGTGAGACGTTCCTCCTGTGCATCGTGGTACACATGGCGCCATCCCTGGCCTCTACACACTAGATGCTGGCAGTACCAGCTTCCCCCCACCCCCAAGCAGTGGCAATCAAAAACGTCTCTAGATAACGCAAGTATCCCCTGGGCAGAGTCGCCCTGGTTGAGAAGCTCTGGTTTAAATCACGAATTGCTGGCCTGGTCATTTTGAACCCCTTACGGACGGGCTGAGAGGGAGGGTGAGCCCATGCATGGAAAGAGGTGACGCGTGGAAGTTCTCAGAGCAGTTTCCAGAGCACAGTGCTACTGGGAGTTTTTCTTACAGGGGCTGTCAGAGTCTATGGAAAACTATGAAAGACGGAGAGAGTGTGGAGCTCAGTGGGACCCTACTCTGGGCTAAGCGGGCACTCTTGCCGGGGCTGTAGAGAAGCCTATGTTCATTTTCACGGGTCAGGAAGCCGAGACTCAGGCAACAGCATCTCATCCATGCAGGGTGCATGAAGTTTCTGAAGCAGGAACTCCAGCGTCGACCTACTAAGTGCAGGGATCAGTTCTTGCCTCCCGGGCTCTTAACAGTGTGCCATGTTGCTCCTGACGCCCTGACTATAAACTGAAGGGACGTCATCTTGTTGTGCTGAAGGAATGAGCGAGTCTATTTGACAGCGAATAAAGAAGGCTTTGTTCTCTGGCTCCCCCCAGCACTGCCTCCTGTCCTTTGGACTCTGGATCGTGACGAGGAAAGCCCAGCCTTTGAACACTCGCCCTACGCAGGTGGTAGGTGGGAGGCCTAACCGGGGAGTGTGCCCGTGGCGGTGGACGCCGGTTCACTGTGGCTCAGAGGCTGCTGAAGGCTGTGTGTGGTGGGTTTGAAACTGGGTCTGCCGGGGCTGGGTCATGGGTCGGAAGAGTTTTCAGTTCCTCCTTCTTGAAAAGGCATTGAGAAGGTACGCATCTCTGACTGGTTTTCATTTTCGTCTTATTCCTAAGCAACCAGCGCTCTCTTCCTTTAGAACTGCATGGACTGCTGCTCAGCCATGAGAAAAGATGAAATGCTCTCATTTGCGACAACAGGCATGGGTCCTGAGAATGTCACGCTAAGTGAAATAAATCAGAAAAAGTCAAAAGCCATATGATTTCAGCCATATAAAAACAAACAAACGAAATTCATAGACCCAGACGACAGTATGGCGGTTACCAGATGGAGTGGGGCAGGGGGGGTGGGGTGGGTAGGAGATAGCTAAGGGTAAAAGGGGTGAAGTATCAGTGCACGGTGATGGAAGAAGGTTTGATTTGGGGTGGTGGGCACACAGTGCGTTACACAGAAGATGTGTCGTGGAATCGCCTACTCGAAACCCATGTAATCTTATTAACCCATGCCGCCCCCATAAATTTACTTTAAAAAAAGGGGAAGAAGTAGAACGACACAGATCTGGTACGATCCCTACGACGGGGCTGAAATATCCCCAGAGACAAGACTCGGGGTCCCGAAGAGGGCTGTTGCATTCGTTCTCCGAAACCGTCCGCTGGGAAGGTTGGGTCGCTGAATTCCGAGGGAGGCGTCAGCGTCCACAGCCTCTGATGTTTCGAGGCTCGCCCCCGCTCACTTTGCGGACGTGACTTTTTTCGGGTGGAGGTGGTGGGCCTTGTCACTGCTCCGACTCCAGCTCGTTCCAGCTCAGCGTCCGACACTTAGCACGGAGGCGCTCACGAGTGTCTGTGGCGTGCCCCACGTGAGGCAGGGAAAGAGAAATTGTGCGCCGGTGTAGAGAAAAGGGCCCTTAGCTTAAACCAAAGCTTCCCGGATTGGTTTCCATGGAAACGTAGCTTTGCGGGATGCGGACAGGTGCGATGTGGAGAGAGAGATGGCTGTGCAGTCAGCCTTGCTGGGGTGGGACTGGGCTGACCCCAGACTGTCCTGCAGAACTCCTTCTTCTTCTTTTTTTTAATGGGCTACAAACTCCCCAAATGGGATAGGCAGCGTACAGTATTTAGAAAACTTATTGGATCCCATCGGCTCTTTTTCACGTATTTTTTAAAAATGTGGGGACTACCCTCAGGGACCTTGACAAGTGGTTCCCAGTGCTTAGTTCTCGTCTGCGATCTCTCTCTCTCTAGAGCTATGGTTCTCAACCGGGAGGAGGCTTGTCTTCCAGGAGACATTTTTGATGGTCATGTAGTAGAGCAGAGGGATCGCTACTGCCACCTGGTGGGTGGAGGCCAGGACGATGCTCCAGATCCCTCACTGGGTAGGACAGGCCCCCACAAGAGAAGGATCCTGTCCAAGATCTCATAGTGTGCCAAGGTTGAAAATACATCTGCCCAAGATGCCTCAGTCTGCTATTTTCAAGGCCAGCCCCACCCCCCCGCCCCGAATTCAGCTCTGTTCAGGGATGCTTTGAAGGACCGACTCAATGGAGAGAAAGAGTGAGACTCCAAAAAACAATCTATATTTTGGGGTTAACTTCTAGAGCTAGCCAAAAGGGCATCAATGGGTTACCTCTGTATATGGTGGAAGGAAGTCCTATTATAATTATTCACATGTATACATCAAGTGACTAGTTGTGGTGCATCAACTTTGTTCTCTGCATGAGTCTGAATCAGGGGCGAGCAAACTTTTTGTTCAAGGGCCAGATAGTAAATATTTTAGAATTCGCAGGCCCTGGGGTCTCTGTTTCAAGACTGAACCTTGCCTTTGGTGGACTAAGGCGGCAGGGTAATTAATGAGGGAATGGGTGTGGCTGTGTTCCGTAAAGTTTTATTTACACAAACATGTTGGGCAGGATTTGGCCCATTGACGGGGATGTGAATCTCTGTTCTAGATGTTGGGGCCACAGAGCAAAGGCCCAGCTCTCAAGGAGCTCATGGTCCAGGGGAAACTTGGAAGTAAATGAAACCCAACTACGGTGCAAAGAAATGTGGCCAGATTAGCAGAGTTTCTCGGTGTCGTGATGATGTCCAGCGCTCCTGCACTGTCAATGGAGCATGTTTTTGCCGAATCGGGACCCTCCGTTTCCCACCCCCATCATCCTGCCGACTACAGAGACTTCCAACGAACATCCAAAGTGCCTGCTGGGCTCGGCGGTGGGGCCGCAGAGCGCCTTTCCTCTCTCCTCCCGCTGCGGAAGCCACCGGGGACTGCAGTGTCCTCCGATGGCCCCCTGTCTCCACCCTCGTCTCGGTCCCCCTGCCTTTTACCGGGCACTGGCGTAACACCCCTATGTTGCAAATCTGACTGTGTGAACCCCCTGCTTAAACCCTGCCCTGGCTCCCTTGCCCCGGTGGTAGTTGTTGGTGTCAGGAGAAGGTGAGCGTGTGCACGTGCGTGTGCACAGATGCACGCATGCGTGTATTATTTAGCTTTCATTTCAAAATGTAAATATAACTGGAAGGTGTACGTAATAGTTGGTTAAATGTTATCTTACTTTTTATAGATAATAAAACCTACTTTACTTAAATCCAGACTTTCCCTTTCTGTCAATACAGTGGTGCCTGAATGTGTGTGTTTGTGTCCAATGTGTGTAAATACACGCAAACACACACATGTGATACAGTGGGGAGATCAAGAAAAGGAACCAATGGAATGATCTTCTGGAGGGTGGGCCCCTTGGACCACAGGCTTCCTCCACTAGGTGAGTGTTCTAGGAACCCAGCTGTGTCAGCGTACCAGCTGGTGGTGTTGTGAGAGGCTGCGTTCGGCCTCAGTGAATTTTTTTTTTTTTGAAGTGATTGTGATTTCAACGTATTTGCCCGTTTCATGATGGGTGATTCACCAGCACACCTGCCCACACTGTGCTCAGCATTCAGCAGTTTTTGACCAAAAATGGCGTAACCCCGTGCCCCACCCTCCCTCTTCACACGATCTTGCCCTGAGCAGCTTTTCCCCCCCACCCGGATGAAAAAAATCCTTAAAGGGAAACGTTTTGCCAGATGTGGAAGAAGTGAAACAAACAATGGCAGAAGCGCTAAAAGGCATCAAAATCAATGAGTTCGAAAACTTTCGAGCAGTGGAAAAAATGTCTCAGTAGGCGGATTGCATCAGATGGAGAGTGCTTTGAAGGTGACTGAAGTTTCAAAGTGTAAGAATAAATACAAAATTTTAAATAAATACATTGCATGTTTTGGGTCCCCTCTCATATGTATATGCACATGTGTGTGTATGCACATGTGTGTATACACACATACAGACACATATAATGTATCATGTTTTACTATAATGTACTTTCTCTTTATTATTTCTATTATGGGATTAAGATATTATATGGGGTGGGTGGAGGTGGAATTAGGGGGATAAGTGATGATAGAAAAAAATAACATTAAAAATGGTTTAAGGCAAAGAAAAAGATATTACAGGGAGTTTGGGGGAAATTTTACAGGTAGGTACAGATAGGTAAATTACGGGGAGAACAGCTCTAGGATAACAAAAGTGGCGTTATTCAGGGGGCAGTGAAGGAGAAGGTTTGTGTGTAGGTGGGGGCGTGTGGGGGTGGGGCAGGGGATGCTGAGGAATAAACAGCGCATGTGGGAGGGGTTGGGGGGCCTGGAGCCACGGGTGAGGAGGGCACAGCAATATCAGTTGCTTTTCCAGAATCTACTACATTGATAATTTCATCATTGCATATTTTAATTTTCTTCCCCCACAGGCATTTTTTCAAGCTGTGCGTAGGACTAAAGAGATGAATCTTAGACAATAGCCAACCTGGCACCTTTTTTGCTGACTTTTAACGTGTTTATTGTGTGAGTTATCAACAGAAGCCTTAAGGGCTTTTGGTAATGGGGTGTGCTAAAGACGGAAGGAAGAGGGAGAAAGAGACAGGCAAGGTATTTTCTTCTCTAGGTGTTGTCTTCTTCATTTGCATAAGTGACAATCGTGAACATCTTGATTCCTGCCACCTTTGTGAAGCTTGTCGTTGGAAATCAGCCACCATATACAACAATAACCCCTATTTATATATGACAGGCCCTGTCCTCTGCACTTTACAAACATTACCTCAATCAATCCCCTAACCACCTTAAAGAAGCTGCTCTTGTTCATGGAAAAAAAAAAGGAAGGAAGAAAGAAAAGAGGCACAGAGAGGTGACATTTCTTGTCTCAGCTCCCCCAGCAGGGAAGTGGCAGAGTCGGCTTCCCACGTTTCTGCCCGCCTCGGCAGCCTGGGTGATCTCGCCAAGCGGCAGCTGCAGCAGCAAACTCGATGAGCGAGATGCACGTGGAAACACGAGCTCGCGAGCCCTGGTGTCGAGTCCACGGCTCTTAGCCACTGAGCTCAGTCCTGGGCAGGCCTGCCCTGGCTCCTTTGCCTCGGCGGTGTCAGGAGAAGGTGAGTGTTGCACACGCACGTGCACGGATACACACAGTCGCACACAGTATTTAGCTTTTATTTCAAAATGTAAATATAACCGAAAGTTGCAAATAATTGCTGGTTAAATATTGTCTTCTCCTAATTCCAGATTTCTCATGGGACAAAAAAAAAAATAGCACAAAAACTTGGTAAAAAAAATTCAACCACCAGAAAAATAAAAAGCCACGCCTGCAATCCTAGTGCTCATTTCTGATTGTTCCAGAAACATTTCTTCTGGATAAACAAGTGTGTACACACACACACACACACACAATTATTTTTAGAAGCAACTTCACTGGGCCTCATAGGTACACTCTTTTTAATACAAAGGTGAATACTGTAGACACGATATTTCTATTAAGTAAGAAGTTAAATAATTGTCCTATATCAACACATAGGGATTTATTTGTTTTTTCTTTTTAAAGGCTATATCGCACGTTCTGGTGCGGAGAACTAAACGATGTTTACGTAATTCCAACGGGTGGAAAAACATCCGTGTTGAAATGGTGCGCGATCCCTGCCAACTCACCGACTCTCCGACAGACCGCACGCAGCGGGCCCTTCGATCGTCCCGTTCTGCGGATCGTCCCTGAGGCGCAGGGCAGAGGACTGACTCCGCGCAGGGCGGCGGAGCTGAGACTTGGACCTAGCAGGTCGTCTTGCGGTAGGCACACCCAACATCGTCACGCACAGGTCTTTGCGCACGTGCCCGGAAACACGGAAAGGATAGACCTCCAGGGGTGACCTTGCCGGTTGAAGAGCATGAATACTTAAAGCTTGGTCAGCTTTTGCCACATGCCTCCCTGAAGGGGTGAAACTACGTACACTCCCGTCGACAGCGCACGGCCCCACCTTTGACAGCGTTACGTCCTTCATTAATACGCGGGGTGAGGGAGTGGACTCCTGTCTCAGCAGTGGGTATGTCTCCCCTGTGGACAGAACCCAAACCACCCGAGTTCATCTCGGGTGACTTCACTGTCTTGATGTCATCGTCCTCTGGCAGAACAAGCCATCCCCTGTCTCTCTCTGGTGTTGCCCCAGTGGGGAAGTCACATTTGCTAGTTGCCTAGCAACCCTACTAGTACACGTAAATACTAATACAGCACTGGGTCCTGGCAGGACACCTGAGCCTCTTACGATCGACCACCGAGTCCCACTCACTAGCGGATGTTGTGAGCAGAGCGGGTAAGACAGGAGGTGGTGAGGGCAAGGAAGGTGTCGGCAAAATAGTCACAAAGGGGCCCGTGGAAAATCGCGGATAAAAAGACCCTTTGAAATGTGGGAGAGCAGGTGAGGTTGTCTCATTCCTCCACCTGCCTTGAGGTCAGGGGTCCCCAGTCTCCGGGCCATAGACCGGCAGCACCGGTCTGGGCGTTAGGAACCAGGCCACGCAGCAGGAGGTGAGCTTGAATGTAATGTGCTAAATCATCCCCCAAACACCTCCCACCCTGGTCCATGGAAAAATCGTCTTCCATGAAACTGGTCCCTTGTGCCCGAAAGGTTGGGGACCGCTGCTGTAGGTGGCCGAGCCTATTCGTGCTGCTCACGTCGAGTGCTCTGGTTTTGTACCAACAGAGGTAAAGTAGAAGAAAATAAGAGAAAAGAAGCACCTTCGATCTCAAATGTTGCTTGATACCAGCAGCCTCCAAGTGTTGGCTGGGGAATGAGCTTTCTCCTGAAGATAGTTTTTCAAATTTTTTTTTTTTGTCTTGGAACAGCACAGAGTTTTTCAAAACTCTGGAACCAGGTACAAGATAACAGAAGATTTCGCATAATAGCTTCTTCTTAGGAGATCTGGCAACTGGCTACTCTGGGTCCAAATTTCTGCATGGGAGTGAGCGGCTGCTACCCTTTTTGGACTGGTGAGTGTTCTGCATAGTTCACCACACTCCCCACCACCCCCTGTTGCCTCCAACGCTGGCTCTCCCAATTTATTTCTGGCTCCTAGAAGTGTATGGCTTCAGAGTACCTGTTCTAGGTTCTTTACTTACATACGTATGCCTGCCTGAATGCGTAAGTGCACAGCTAAGTGCATTTTACTGATATTTACTACGCACGTGCTATCTGCCAGGCCGTGTGCTAAGTGCTGAGGAGGTAAGTGGAGATCAAAGCTAATGGGGTGCTCAGTTTTGGCCCTCAGGTGCCCGGGCCCCTCCCCTCGGCCTTCCCACGAGAGTCCATTGCAGGGGCTCCACGGCCAGAACCTGTCAGCTTTTGCCCAAGAGCTTCCTTCGGCTGCCAGCGCCCGCTGGGTACCCCGCATGGGGCGCATGATGTCACAGCAACACCCTGCTCCCGGGACATGCACGCCTGGTGGACTTCGGGCAGTGACAGACAGGAGCTGGTCTGCAAGCACCTCAGCATCTCCCCCTTGGGCTGTGTGGGGGGGGTGGGTAAGCCAGGCCTGAACGGCACGCAGCTGCCCAGATTTTCGCCCGCACGCTCAGTCTCCCGTGACGCCTGGGTGACACACTGTTGGCCGCCCTCGCTTCCCCGTCTTACCTCCTCACTCTCTCCCTAACGTCTCCTGGGTCGGGAATCCTTGTCTCAGGGGTGACTTCTGGGGGAACCCAAGCTCAGACAGACCCCATGTTTAGGGGAGGCACGGTGGAGTGGTTAGGGGGATGTCCTCACCAGCCTTGGGGGACAGAGAGCTCTGGTCCCCGACTCCCACTGGGATGCCAGGGCAGGGTGAGGCCGGGGTCTGAGCCCCACCCGGCGTGGAGGGTTGCTAATCATGCCATGGTATTGCAGGAGGAGGCTGCTGGCTTGGACCGGCCTGACCTCAGAGAATTCATGGGCGGGGGTGGGTGGGGGGGGCTTGGTGAGTGTTTGCTGGGGGCCACGCAGGAGAGAACATGGAAAACATTCAGGGGAGAGAGCCTGTTGGGGTGGCACTCAGACATGCCGGATGGGACTGTCCCTTGGCCGGGGAACCCTGACACTTGGGAGCAGAGCGGACTGTCACAGCTGACCATCAGGGAGGTGGAGGCGTCTGCCTGGATGGCAGGACTGTGGGGAGAGGGTCCAGAGGGAATTCCACACGGTCCATGGAAATGCAGGAGGCACGGACTGAATGCTTCCATCCTCCCTAAATTCATTGGTTGAGACCCTACCCCCCCGTGGGATGGTATTAGGAGGGGCCCTTTGGGAGGAGATTCGGTCATGAGGGTGGAGCCCTTGTGAATGGGATGAGTGCCCTTGTAAGAAGAGGTCCGGGGAGCTTCCTCGCCCTCTGCCGGGGAGGATACAATGGAGGGCTCTCATCAGAGCCGGACCTCCCACTTCCAGCCCCTGAACCATGAGACGTGAATGTTTGTTGTTATAAACCACCAGTCCACAGTCCTCTGTGATGGCGGCCCAAGGTGACTAAGACATTAGGAGACACCGTTAGCTATTTCTGGAGCTAGATGGTGGTAAACGTTGTAGAACAATACAAATGTACTCCATGCTGCTGAACTGCACGCACTTAAAAAGGGTTAAACTGGTACATTTGGTGTTATGTCTATTTCACTCCAATAAAAAAAAAATACAAAGAAAGGGTCAGTTTTAACCATTGGCCTGGAGCACAGATTGGAAGAGAGCCAGCCGGGAACACCCTTCTTGCCCCATCCCAGTTTCAAAGACCCACCTCATCCCCCCACACCCCCAGACGTTGGCCCCTGGAGGGGTTAGGGCTGCTGTCAGCAGGCTGGCAGAGCCAGAAAGAGAAGGGGTGAAGGATCCAGCCTCCCCCTGGCCTCGGGGGGCTATAGCCCAAAGCAGGAGCCGTGATCTCTGTAAAGTAGGAAACCCACGTTCTAATCTCGAGATCACGTTCCTGAGTTGAGTCTTACAGTGACCGTAATCTGTCTTCCCTAGGAATTGGCAGAAGAGTCGGGTCGGCTCCAGTTTTATCCAGGGAGGGGGGCATTCATGCCCTCTGAATAGATTCTAAATGGAGAGAGAAGTAAAATGATGCTTTGACCACTGCCTGGTGGCTATGCCCGCTCAGCAGAGCTTACGGTTTCTGACACTTACTCGGTGCTTATTGTGCGTGGGCTCTGGCCTGAGTCGGTTCATCTCATTCCAATTCTGAGGCAGGTACTGTAACTGGCCGCACTTTTAAGGTGAGGAAACAGGTTTAAGAAGTGATGTAAGTCTCCTGGGGACCCCACAGGAGCTGGGATCTGAGGTCAGACCTGTCAGATTCTAAAGCTCTGCTATTAACCACTCATCCTGACTGCCACCAAACCATCAAGAAACAAGGTTCTCTTGGGAACCAAAACTCCTGAGCCGCCTGTAGTTTCTAGGGAGATGCTGATGATGGCCTGAGTTTATATCTGTCGGTGCCAAGTCCGGGATGAGTTGGAGACCCTCTGGGACTGAACATCACATTAAGAAGGTTGGGAGAGGCTGAGTCCACGGTCCTGGCTGTGGAAAAACATTAGGTCGAATGAAGCCTCTACTTGCTCATCTGCAAAATGGGGACAGTACTTGCCGTCGTATAGGAGAAGATGCCTGAGAAGTGCTGAACACAGTTATGGCGCAACGAAAGGGCTACATTAATGATAATTACAATAGTATTTGACCCAGAGCAACAGGGCTTAGGGGGTGTTGAATTACAGTGCGTATTACCATGTTTTCAAAACTGTACCAGTGATCAACGTCACGCACATTTTCAGTTCTCACAAATATAGCAGAGATGACGCTGTGACTGTTACTACTACTATTAAAGTGATTACAGTAATGAAATATTATTATTATTTTCCTTAGACTAATAAGAGCTCAGTAGCTCAGGACTTCTTTGGGAATCACATCACCAAATCCGGGAAATGGTGCATTTTGTCAGGTGACTGCGTTTCAATGACACACCCCTTTTCCAATAATTTTGTTGTCCTATTGAGACCTTTTTCAAAACTCTAGATCTGACTTGGTGTCATTTAGAGATGGCTTAGTTTGCTTTGCTTTTTCCTGCATTGAACCCTTCTGAGTGGATTCCACTCAGGATGAGCCCGGAGCGTGGTGAGGACGCATATTAGTGGCTTCTAAACAGAGTGAAAGTGGGGACAGATCTGGGGCCGGATTGGAGTGGGTGGCGTCGGCCAGGTCAGGCTTAGCATCCTCTTAATCCTGTAATGCACCCTCTGACGCTCCAAGTGCACCTCAATGTTGCAAATGAAGGTATGAATTCTTAAGGCCCTTTTCCCATGGACCCATGCCTTTGCCTCCTCTTTGGTGAGGCCCAGGTTCTAATGCCCTTCACGTGATGAGCCATCAAAGGTTCTTTTTTCTCAATAAACAACAGGCTTGCATGCTCAATTCCAAGAGCATTAGGGTCTATCCCGTCTCTGTGATGGAGTTCCAAAGCAGCCTATATGAACAGGGTGTCCTAGACCAGTCCTCCTTTTATCAAATAACATCCCGAAACCCTGGCCTACATTGATAAGCTGATTAGAAAGTTCGTTCTGTATTTGATTAAGTTCTGCAGAAATTGGGCTTGTGATGAATCATTAAACAAAGACTTTTTTTTTTTTTTTTTGGTTCAGCAATAAAGTCTCAAATGATTAATTAAGGACACAATGCCAAAACAAGTGTCTTTGTTTAAAATGCAGTGGACAAGACAGCCTTGGAAAGTTGATGTCTTAAGTAGACGCTACAACGTGTTTTTAATTATGTTCAGGAAGACAAACAAGAATAGGAATCGCCAACTGTTTAGAAAGATAATTTTTTTTTTCGGAGAAAGATTAGAATTAAAAAAAGCAAACAGAGCATTATTGATTTAACACAACTGCCATTTGCCGGGCCTTTTGTAATTCCCTTATTAGTGTCATCATTCTAGAGTTCGCATCCCCCTTGTGTTAGAGCGTTTGGCATCTGTTCAGTTCTCAGCAACACGATACAGCAAACATGCAGCGGCCGCTCGTATTAAAATGTTTTATTTGTTGTAACTGTACAGATGATCAAGCGGTGCAAGCCCTAAATTATCCCAATCATTGCCCAGGCTAATCGGGAGAGAGGGAGCGGGCACCGTCTCCGCGACACGAGCAGGCGGGCCCCGGGAGCAGGGCGAAGCTGTCAGCTGGCAAAGACGCAGCAGCAGGGAAGCTCATGCCACATCAGCTCTCCCGGTTGCGCCATCCTGAGAACAGCCCACCTCCCCGCCGAAACAGGCATCCGCCGGCCTGGCTGATGTGCAGAGTGGAAGATGCGTTTGGAAGCAGCTTCACTTTGGGTTGCATCGGGCAGTCAGATTCCGTTTGGATCAACGTGTCCTATCTCAGTATTCAAGATAATGACAGGTTGAGCTTTAAACAGGGCCAGCTCTTAATTGTAAAAGGCTGAAGACAGCATAGGAGCCTCATGGTTTGGCCCTTGTCCCCCAAACTGTCAGGAAATGGCCTCAGCTCGTTTGGAGATCGATGGCAATAGTGCAGATTTTGCAGGGGCTGTGGGCTCTGCGTTTCCAGAAGTCATTTAGGCGTACCGCTCGTAGGAACTCACAGTTGCCAGTCTTCCTTGTTGTCCAAACCACGGGGTTTTGAAAAATGCTTAATTATTCATTTTGCTAGTAAGTAATGGCTTTATATTATCACAAGCATTAATGATATTAGGGACTGGCTTGAGCGCCGAACAAAAGACGCTCCGTCTCTCCTACATCCCCTGGCCTCTTCTCTCTGCTAATGAGGTCTGGGTGCCTGCTTGGCACTGGGCTCTGTGCCGGATGCTGGAGGCAGTGGGGTGGACCCGCAAGCCCTTCCCTCCAAGAGCCCAGACTCCAGGCTTGGAGAGCTGAAAGGGGTCGCCTTTCTGTGGGAGGACATGCATTCTGGGTGCTGGCAACCCGGAGGCAGGAGGAAGGTCCGGCCATAGCTGGACATGGCCTCCGCTCTCCCACCAGGAGGCTGCTGAGACCTAGCGGAGCTGATGCTCAGACGGATTCAAGGACCCAGAGAACCTGACGCTGGTCAACAGCCTCTTAAATCCTGTGGCAAACGGGGGCCCTGGCCCAATCCACCCCACTGCCTGTTTTTGTAAGGCCTGCAGCTGCAATTTTTTTTTACATGTTTAAATGGTTGAAAGAAATACTGAAAGAATCATCCCACTTTGGAACATGTGAGAATGACATGCAATTCAAATCTCAGTATCCAGCAATCAAGTTGGACTGGAACGCAGCCATGTGTTCTGGGTGCTGCGGACGGATGGGTGCGGCTGTCCTCCGACCCAAACTCTCCCCTAGCCATCGTTCGCCTCCCCCTGCCTCACGCGCTAGAGGCCCCAGGGGCCTGGCGAGCATTTAGCTACTTTCTCATCTCACAACAAACGAGTCTCTTTCCCACTCACTCCTCTTTCAGTGCCAAGTTCCTCAAATAATGTACGTTCACCCCTGGTAGTTCCGCCCCCAGGAATTCTTACGAATTGTCATGGAAGATCACATGCCTGTACATGATTCGCCTATTCTTAGATATTCTTTGAAGTTACGATGGTGTTCAAAAATGAAGTTTGATGTAAGTTTAAGTTTTAACTTTGGTGTGTGGGAGGCTCTGGAAGCTCACTGGTGGCCAGGTCATCACCTCGAGATCCATAGTCCTTGGAGACTTGTTGTAGGTAAGTCTTTTAAGCAAAGGTGAGTCCCCTTTTGGGTCCTGCCATGAATCACCCACTTCTCAACAGGAAATACAAGTCAATATCTCTTTTGCAGGTGGAATGATTGCAGACTCCAGCCTTGGGTTGAATTAACATGTAAGGGGAAGCCTCAGGTAGGTAATTATAGGATATTTCCTTAATAAACCTTATCTGATCCTTTTCCGCTAATAATTGTATGTAATTATATTTACACTTGAGAACATTGCCTATTAATAGAGACTAGGGCCCCAATGATGTATAAAACCTGTGAAGCATCTGACTGGATAGGACCAATTATAACATGTCATCCAAAGTGCAAGGGGAGAAGAAAGACATTTGTCGAAAAGAAACTGGGGTAGTAGGTGAAACTCAACACTGTCATTAATTGATAATATTTTTATTAGGTTGTTACTTTTAAGTGTCTTTTCATACTTGCACTTGAATTTAAATGTCTGCAAAGGAATGGGTATTCAGGAAAAGAAAAGTAATTACACCCTGTAATTCTGATTTAATTACAAGGAAATAGATGTAATATGATGTGATAAAAGTTATGATGGGCTCTTTAAATGATATATGTCATTAACATGTTAATTGGCATGAAATCTGAACTTGGAGCCAGAGAAATCTTAGGTGAATACGAGGTCAACTCTATTACAGGCAGCTTCGCAATGAAAATTCTATAAAAGCAGTTGAAGTTTTGTTCTGCGGTGTACTTTCCCCGTTTATGCTCAGTACAATGACATTCCAATCCTGCTCTTGAAAAAAGGAAGAAAGGAAGCCATTCCTCAGATGTTGGGGGGTTGTCTGGAGTAGACACAAAGTCAGGGCCAGGTGAAATGGGGGGGTGACATGTGTGTTTTGTGGGGGGTTTTTTGGAGCTCAAAGACCAGGCCATATTCTAAAAATCCAGTTTTCTCAACATCTTAGCATAATCACGTGATGAAAGGCATAAAGATTCTGATTATGAAGAGACTGCTTTTTCCTCCAAGACTCATCCCATGCCCTGTTTATTTTATTTAATTATAATTTTATTTGGCTTGTGGTTGTGGCTAGTAATCAAATGTGTCAGAAGGCATCTATTCAGCAGAAGGAAATAGCCACACTGGACTGAGAATACAGTTATGGGGGAGGGGAGGAAGCCACATGGGACCTCAGAGCCCCGGACCTGCAGCTAGAAATATTTAAGTCCCCTACTCACGCCTGAGTGGGAGACTAGCGTGGCGACTCTGCTGCTGAGATCCCTCAGCATTAAAAATGCCAGCGCATCGTCTAATGCTACAGCTCTCAGAGGTGGCAAAGCTTGTTGGATCTGCCACACCGATGCTCCCGTTATGTGATATTCGGGCCACTTGCACACGCAGGCTGGCATCCGTGACCTGAAACTACTGAGCACAGGCCTCTCTGCTGGTGGACACGGATCCTAGTTTAATTCGGATTATTTGAAAAGAGGGTGGATTCCAGAGCATGTACATTTGGTAACAATCCAAACCTAAGGAAAGAGAGGCTCAGGGAACTGGCCCCCTGCGGTAAAGCAGATGCTGGGACTGGAGCTGGTATTCTGCCCCCTTGACTCCACAGGGTGGAGGAGAGCAAGAATCGGGTTCGGTTTACTCCACCGAGCCCGGGAATGATCGCCCTTTCTTTCTCACTTGCTTCCTGAGACCTCTGACAGCTGGGCCACGTTGACCAGACACCAGACCTCTTTAGACTGTGACAGAAGCCAGGTCAGCTGTCGTTTGGTGATGTCAGTGGTCTGCCAGGTCTCCACCGGCACATGCTTGGGTTGGAGCCAAAGCCCTTAGTGCACCAGTAGAATGAGACACGGTGAAGGGCTATGCTAATATGCCAGCATCCCCCACTGGGGCCTGCCGGCCGACATTGATCTTGGAGGGTCTTGCCATGCTGAACACCTCCTGAGGCTGCAGGCCACCAAACCCTCATGCCGGTTTCCGATTTAGAAACCACCCTGGGCGAGAGCTGTGGTCCTCTCTCCATCTCCCCTGCGCCCCCGGCGTGTGCCCCCGCGCCTCACCTGCCACCACAAAGACAAGAAGGGCCGCTCCTAATTGAAGTCGGCCCTGTCCTTCCTACGTGCCACCAACAAGAGCCGGATGCTGGAGGAAAAACTGAACTCTTTCTCCCAGGATACACTGAAGATCAAGCAGAATCTCATTAAGGCTCACTTCAAAGATTCATCCTTTATTTCCATACAAACAAGTTGAAATTATCGTGTGTGAATCTGCTGTGAGCAGGGACTCTGTTCCATTATGCATGATTCCTTACTGCTCATGTGTCATGAATAATGGGCAGCGCTCCATTAGCGGTTTCCAGTAATATGCTAAAACTTTGGGAGTGGTCACGTTACCAGGTTAAAGTTCTATTGTTTGCATATTTATTTTATTACTTACTCAAGCTATAATGCTCTGGTTCATCTAAATCGGTACTGCAATCTTGTCATTAAACACAGTACAGCACATGTTGTAGCTATGGTTTCTTGACGATTAGTATTATTTAATATTTATTGAGCATTTACTATGTGCAAAGGAGAGTGCAAGGGATAGTATCCTTGCACGCATAATATTTTCGTCTTCACCAGGACCCCATGAGAAGCATGATTATTAGCATTTTACAGGTAAAAAAAAAAAAAAAACCCTTGATAATTAGTGAGGGATCCTAATTGCCCATGACTACAACTCATGATAATTGATAGTGCCGATTCAAATCAATGTGTCTGACCTCATCTACTCCCAATTATCGAACACTTCTTACCTTGCTGTTACTTTCTGCGGAGTTTCTCTAGGGAATCTATCATTTGGGAAGTCGATATTTTGGTTCCCATTGTTCAGGTGAGAAAATGAATGCCCAGGAGGTAGGGTGGGTCCTGGGAGCCAGAGACCCTTGTTCAAGCCCTGGTTTCGCCTCCACTTGACCTTGGGCAGCTCGTCTTCCTGGATGTGATGAGGTGGTGGCCCCACAGCTTCTGGAATACTCAGGGTTTGGGGACAGGGTGTCCGTGCTATTCTCTCTGCATCACTGTCTCTGGAGGCTCCTTAGAAAGGCACAGGTGGACGCTCTCATTTACTGGTCACGTGACTCGGGGCAAACTCCTTAACTTCCTCCATTCCAGTTTCCTTGTTGGTACAATAGGGACACGCACCTGCCTCTTTTCGGGTCATTGTCAGGAATAAACTCAGTAGAATAAACTAGGGAGTAGCTGGCACGTAGGGAGCACTGTACACATGGGAGCTAACATTTCTGCATCGATCCCTTCAAGATTCTTAATACCTTTCAGCTTGTGTCTCTCTCCGATTAAACCCAAGTCATCCAGCATGTTGTTGGAACATTTCCTTTTTTTTCAAAGCCCCCTTTTATTTTAACATCTCATCACTTGATGGATAAAGTCATAACTTGTTTCCTTGTTCCCTCTTCCTCCCACAAGGCAGGGCTTGATTAGCCAATGGCACGTCCACTTGGCCTCGCTCCTGACTCAACGAACGATGTGACGATCGTTTCGAGAAACTGGTTACAAGCACTGTCTCACGGTCCAGCCTCGGATTATTAAAAACCAGTTGGAAGGGAAGTTGGAGTTGGCCACAGCTTTTATTTGTAACCTCTTGAATTAGCTGATGTCAAATCCAACCCCATCGTTGAGACAGGAAATGCTGGGGTCCTCTGGAAAATGTCTTAATAATTTCCACGTTATTTATTCAAGCTATTTGGCTAGTTCAACTGGGAATGATTTTTCCATTTGGAAATGTGTCGCAGAATGCCCCAGACAGGAAATACCCTTAAGGATCCTGAGTTTGGAGACAGATCCAGGCTCTCGCAGTGTCCCCGAGTCTTTGCGGCCCAGAGTATTTGTCCCTGCCGTCCCTGCCACCGGCCCCTGCCCTCCTGTGCTCACTCGTCACCTCTAACTCCATGGGCCCGGATTCCTTCAAGGCTTCCAGATCCATCTAAAAGTCACATTTTCTTCTTCCGGAAATTGCTTCTCCAATATATTATATTATGCTTCACACTTGCGGAAGCACTGTTGCAGATATTTCATTAACTCGCTTAATGTTGCCTGTCGGCATTTTTTTATATCATTTCACCTTCTACCTCGTACGCCTGAACTCCCTTGCCCTGCCCCGGGTGGCGTTTGGAGCTACCCTGCCCTCCCTGCATGCTGCAGAGATCTCTGCTCTGCCAGCTCAGCTCCAGACCTTGTTGTTTCCATCAGGGGAATGGGTGAGGGGAGTATTGAACGGAGCCAGTGCTGTCTGGATTCATTTACAATTAAAAAGCAGAGAAGTTACATGTAGAAAGGCAATGAGAAGGTGCTTGGGAAGGGTCAAAGAGGCGAGGGAGGCTGGGTTTGGAAGGGGTTCCGGAGCACCTTCACGGTGTGTTGTTAGGCAAAGCTGGTATTTCATCCATGGACCTCAAGTGGGTGGGTAAACAAAATTGAAAAGCGATTTTTAATGAATGGGCACCTTCGTTAAAGGTAGAGGGAGAGGCTGTGGTAAAAATTTATATTGTTTTATAAATATCTCTATAAGGTGGATGGGCATTTCTCCTGAGTATTATAATACCCATGCAGAAATGGGCTTGACCTTAATGAGCTGACGTTTGTACTATTTTTGTATGTATCTCTCCACACCCTCAGCACACACATACTCCAGGGAAGCTTTTGAAGGCTGGGTTTGGGTGTCATTCATTTTAGTCATGTTACCCGTGAGGCCTTGTTCCTGATTGGTTTCTTTGGAGAAAAATGCTGATGTGTCCATGTCTTAGAGACCAACGCTTCCTGATGAGTCCAAGCTCCTGAATGTCTTGTGGGTCATCTGTCTGATTGGCGTTTTCAGGCCATCATCTGTGACAGACCCAGAGTCCACGATGGACCAGGAACACTGGGCTCAGAAGCCGTGTATTTGCACTTCAGCCTGGACCTGAATAACTATGAAACCTGAGTAAGTCATTGAGCCTCTATGGGTCTCAGTTTCCTAATAAATTTTTTTTTTTGTTTTTCCCTAGATCATTAAAAGAAAGAGAGCAATAGAGTTCACTTTTCTTACATTTATGGAACATAGTATATAAGGATCAGAAAAGACCTGAAGAAATTAGCTGGTCCTTAGGTACAAGTAATTTTTGTTGGCTACAAACTCTAATCATTGCAAGTACAGTCATACCTCAGTGCTCATCAGTCTCAGACCTCGTCAAGCCCTGCACAAATGCAGAACTTGCTGCAGATTTGTTGCTCTCTACTCGCTCATTTTGAATGCAACGGCCACACAGTACACATGCTCCCTGAATGGTGTCTACAGCCCCACTGACTAGTACAGTGAAGTTGTCATTGTTCACACATGCGCATTCCATTCCACTCTCTTTGGCTGCCGGGTTACATGGATGTCATGTAAACCATTCTCATTATGTTAACAATGGCTGGACTTTTTCTGGACAGGCCTCATATAGTATATTATTTAACCCTCACAAAAATCTGGCAAGTCAGATGCTATAGGTGTTATAAAGAAGAAAGCGGAGGCTCGAAGTGCTTAAAAAACCTTGACAAGGTCACCTGTCCAGCCAGTGAATAGCAAAGCTAAATCTGTTGGATGCCAACACTTGCCTTCTTTAATAACTCTGTGCTGGGCTTAATGAAAAACAAATTATATCATAGTCTCGCTATTCGGTGATAACCACACTTAACAATTTGGTATATTCCCTTCTAGTCTTTTTCTATGATTATGCCGATTTAAACTTATTTGAGACCAAACCGTTTGCACAATTTCCCTCTCCCTTTTTCTTAACATCACATCTTATGCATCATTAAAACTCTTCAAAACGATCACTTTCAAAGGCTGCCCCGTATTTCATTGTTCCATGAAAGAACAAGGTTTCTGTCATATCCTGTCGTTGGCCAATAAAATTGCTTCCGAATTTTCATCATTATAAATATTACCACAGTGAACATCTTTGTGTGAAAACTTGTATGTAGAAATCCAAAGATAGTCTTAGGACTAGATTCCAAGACATGAAATCATTGAGGCAAAACATAAGAATAGTTTAATGATTCTTAAGAGTATGGCTTAAATGCTTGGGAGGCAATGTCCTTAAAATACGGTAGTAGTGCCCTCACAGGTGTGGCTCAGTTGGTTGGGAGTTGTTCTGCAAATAGTGCTTTCACTTTGTCAGTGGATACGGGGACCCCCATCCTCCCTTTCCCTGGCTTTGCGTGGCTTAGAATTTGTCTTGGATGGATAACTCTCTTTTCATACCACTGGTGTACATAGGAAAGCCGCTCTACTATTTAAGGTTGCTGGTTTGATTCCTAGTCAGGGCATACACCTGGGTTGCAGGTTCAGTCCCTGGTTGGGGTGCAACTGATTGATGTTTCTGCCTTGTATCAATGTTTCTATTACTCTCTTTCTCCTTCCCTCCCCCTCTCTCTAAAAATAAATAAATAAAAATTTAAAAAAAATACGTGATACTAGCAACTCTCAACCATGGGCTGGTGACTTATGGCCTCCAGGACCAATCTGGCCGTGCTGGCTGCTTTTTTTAAATAAAGTTTTATTGGAACACGGCATATTTACTGCAAACAAATATGCTCATTTGTTCCCATGCTGTCTACGACTGCTCTCACAGTATGTCAGAGCTGAGTAGTTACAAAAGAAACTGCATGCTGAAATGGCAAACCGAAATGTTTATTATTTGGCCCTTCACAGAGAAAGCTTGTTGGCCTCTGCTAATTTGGACAGAGCAGCAATAACAAGCAGGGCCCGAAGGTGTGGGCACCTGTCGGCGAAGGGGCTGTTACCATGTACGCTGGAGCCTGCAGATGCATGCTCTCAGATTCCTTTTGCCAGGAGAACTACACACAGTTGGTGTTTAATAAGTGCTTGTCGTTTGCTGTAGTCAGAGTAGCTGCTGCTGAGCATGGGGTTGTCAATGATCATGGGGAACCCATCCTCCCTTTTCCTGGCTTTGCGTGGCTCTTGGAATTTGTCTTGGATGGATAACTCCCTCTTCATACCACTGGTGTATATAGAAAAGCAGCTCTATTATTTAAATTCTCCAAGATCAAGGATGTGAAATGAAGGCTGCTCCTGGCCCCACAAGACACCCAAATAAATCTCACAGCTTCCAAATGTGACTCTGTCGCCCTGGGATTAATACCAAGTAATCCAGTGCCAAGCATCAAGACAGTGAAAATAAGCATTTACTCGCCCAGAAAATCATTTTATACTGATTACAAGTTGTAGTCTGTCACGAGGATGGGAATTGAAAATGTGCACATTTGCAAGGTTAATATTTTTCTCTAAAGTCATTCTCTTCCCTGCCTACCCCTGACACCCAGTTCGAAAGGAAATGGGAATTCCCAATAAATATTTGTCCTGAGACATCCTTATTTTGAGACACAAAGCTTAAACCAGCTTTCCTGTACCTGCAAGACACCGGAACAACGTGAGACAAGCAGCAGTGGTCTGGTAGCCAGAGGTCACAAGGCAGGCTCTGTGTCTCTCACTATGACGTTTCAGGCCACGTAATTCATGGTCACGGGGGCTGGTGCTGTGCATTGTAGGATATTTGGTACCATCCCTGGTCTCCACCCATTTGATGCATGGTGCACCTGTCTCTCAATTGTGACGACCAAATACCTCTAGACCTTTCCAAACATCCTCGAGGGTCGACTCACCCCCAGGTGAACACAGCAGGTCCAGAGACCTTGAAGCAAGCAGGTGGCCAGCCCACCAATGTCCGCACAGCAGAGCAAGGCTGTGCGTCCACCTTTCTAGCTTCATCTCTGCCCCGACTTTACCTCCACCCAAAGCAGCGACACTTTCAGCACCTCTTGGCGTCTGCTTGCTCTGGTCACTCTGCCTGGAATTCTCTCTCTTAATTTACCGATTACGGAAAGTCACCTCCTCAGTGAAGTCTTCTGTGGTTACCCCTCCTCCAGGCCTAATGTGGAACTAGGCACAGTTTTCTCTGGGCTCTCGTGGCCCTTTCGACAGGTCGTGGGCTTTAAGTCAGTGCTTAAAGCAAAACTGCATAGAACAAAATTACCCTTGGAAAATCCCTGAAATCCCCCATAAGTCCAGCATGAATGGTTTTGTAGAATGACTCAACGTGGTTGAGTCATTTTTGTGCCTGCTAATGTTTAAGAACTATTAAGTTACACCAAAGAAAGGAACATGGGGAAACTCTACACCTGGATGTCTGGGCCTTCAAGCACCGATATCATTAGAAAATCTTTGATGACAAATGGGGGGAAAGGTCAAGCATTCTAGTACGTATCCGCTTGTCTGCAAAGTTTCTTTTACTATCGAAGCTCTATAATCTTAATTTCAATAAATAATTTGCCAGTGGAAGAATTAAACTAGGTAACATATTCGAAAGTGTCTAAATATAGTACTTGGCACGTAGTAGGTGCACACGGGGGCTTTGCGAGTTTCAATCTAAACCTACACTGTTCTTTGAAAGTTACAGAGAAGAGATTGGCCACTCGGCTTCCTGTGTTTGAAAAGTGGCATTTTCCCTCGTGAGCACAATTGTTAGGCTCTTGACTGTGGGCCTCGCACCCCCTCAAAGTGCTGTGCTACCGCAGTCGATTTTTGTGGGTGGGTGGGTGGGAGGTTCCCTTTGCACTGAGAGTCACCTGTGGACAGGGGCCCTACCTCATTTATTTTTGGATTCTGAAAGCCTCTTAGGAGTGAACGCCCGATAATTTGCATGTCAAGTAAAGGCAATTAAAAAAATGGGAGTTTGAGTTAACATCTGCAGCAGATCCTACTTTTGAATTTAAGATCTTTCCCCTGCATTGTATGGAATCTGTGTATCATGTTATAAGCAGATAACACAACCTTCAACACATAAGAGGTGCTCAACAAATTTTTGCTGTGTTATTGTGACTGAGTCTCTACAATATTTTAGAAGCAAGAGCCAGATGTCAACTGTGGACTTGCTTCAGTGATTGGTAGGAAGGTGATTTTCTCAGTCCGTTTGGTGGAAATGGGTAAATCTGATCCGATTCGTCATCCTCTGTTAATGTACCCTCAGCTTTTGGCTATGGCTCTTGCCAAAGCCACCAGCGTGTGGGCAGGCTTCGACAATGACGTGTTCACCAAGACGGGAGCCCAGGAGTCAGGCCGGGTTCCTCCCACATGGCGAATTGAGGACAAATGAGGTCCAGACATCTCCCAATCCTGACTCGATTTGCCCCGGTGGCTTTTGCCGGCCATGCAGAATGACCCCGGCGTTCCCCAGGACCACTGCCCTGCCCTGTCTAACCTGAATCTGCACCTTAAGGATGTCCAAGGAAGGATGTCTAAAGGTAGAAACCATCTCTGAGGAATCAAGGGAAAAATGGAACAGATCTTAACATGGTCCTGCTGCCAGGACCCCCGTGGTCAACCGAGACCACAGGCAGGAGCCAACTTCCGGTAGTTTCTTCCAGGAAGACACTGTTCTTTCTTCCAGGAAGACACTGTTTGTTAGGCAACTGTTTTCCGCATTTCCTAGGGTGGCTGCATGGGGCCTTTGTAACAGAAAAGGGGACCCCGAGGAGCTGGATAAGCTCGGAATTTGCATCGGTGCCTTAATGAAAACGCAAGCTGAAGCGATCGCTCCCTACTGCTAAAGCCCCTCCGTGTGTGTGTGTGTGTGTGTGTGTGTGTGTGTGTGTGTGAAGTCAGGAGCCACCGGGAAGGAAGTGACAGGCATCCTTCCAGCCCTCTGGAACCCGATGACATCAGAAAGGTTATTTAATTCCAAGGTACACTACCGGGCTATTCACGCACAGGGAGGGGGGGGAAAAGAATTTAAATCCTTTTCATATATAAAGGGAAACAGATGTGGTTTTCTTTACAAAAGAGCATTTCATTAAAAAAAAAAAAAAGAGGTGAGGCGAGGCAGAGTTAACATAACCATTATTCTCCATCTCGGGAAAAGCAAATCCTGTTTGCCTGTCATTACAGAAGGTAGCAAAATCCTTTCATCCAGTGATTAGTTGTAAACATTCTGCCGCCTTCTGGGAGCAGGCCTCTGTTTCCCGTCTTCCACTGAAGCCATTTTCTTAGACTAATGTTTTCCACACGCAGCTCAGATACAATGCAAACTCTCGGTCCCCCCAAAGGCAACGGGGGCATTCGTTTCTTCTAAATCAGAAGTGTCACCCTTGGCAACCTGCAGCAGCGAAGCACTTACTCAGTCTTGCATTCCTGGCACTTAGAATTATTTCTTTCATGCCTGATAGCCAAATTACAATATGGCAGGTTTCCCCGGAGCCATAGGATCATTAGTGCCAGCTCACAACATACTTTCAACTGATATGGCATTTCATGTACAGCTGCCAATCAAAAACTGGGATATGCAAATGAGGATGGGAACCTTGGTGTACAATTCCTGTACCGTGAGCGCCTCACAGATTTCCTTAATGACTAGCAGTCATTCCGCCGAGTGGAAGAAGTGCAAAGAACACAGGGGAAAATTCCCCCAGGAAGCTGGTTGCAAGAGCCAGAAGTTTTTACATTTGATTTCCATATTTATTCTCTTTCTTCGCGCCCCCCGTGCCGTGTGTTTCAAAACAGTGGGCCTGAAAATACTTGAGCGAGGCTGGTTATAGAAATGCAGAGCGCCATCAATGCAGGTGAAATTCTCCGGCCACAGTAAGACGCGCGCCGAGGGTTTTTGTCTGAATGCGAGGCTGTGGGTCCGGCCTCCTCCAGGGGTGGAAAGACAGGCTCATCCAGGAGCCGGTGGGCACAAGGGAATGAAACACCTTCTGAAAGATGAAGACCAGGCCGAGTCAATGAGCCCGAGTCCTCGCCGAGGGCAGAGGTGACAAGTCAGGACTGTGTCCAGGGTGATCTGGCTTCTGTGTGTCTGACTCACCCTCCTCCCTTGCTCACTAGATTCCGGCTTCCAGAGCTTTCTTTTGGGGATCTCAAGAGTTCCAAGCTCCTTCCGGCCTTAGGCAGGGACTGGGCTTTGCTCTTCCTGGGAAATCCCTGGTACCCAGCCTGGGTTTCAAATTGTTTCCCCACGGACCAGGGGTTCCCTGTCTGAGTAGACCTCTGCTTGGGAACCCTGGGTGAAAACTCAGGGTCCACCAGTGACCTTAAAACCACCTCTGGGGAGACGGGGAATAAGAAAATATGAAGCCAATTTGCGAGAAAGGCTCACCATGGCCCCGGGATGGAGGACAGTGCCTCCATTCCCCCCCACTGCTGAGCGAGCGGCTAGTCCATCACTGTTACCGTGTGTGGCTGAAATCCGCTCAGGAATGCCCTCAGGAGGATGTCACTATTGTGCACCAGCTGTTTTCTTCTGCTGGGGGGGTGGGAACACCTACTTAGCTGGTGTGTGTGTGTGTGTGTGTGCGCGATACCAACTCCCGAGTTTTTCTTTTCTTTTTATTTTTGAGAAGCTGAAATATCAAATGGCAGTGATAGAACATTCCAAAGCGATAAATAAAACTCCTTTTATGAAAGGGTTTCTTCCTTCCTGCTTCCGGTTTCCGCATTATGGCTATCACACACGGGATATTTTCCTGGAGCTCTAGACCTGGACTAATTCCTATCTTTTTTGATATGAGAAAATATAATGTCAGGGTACAGGAAAGAAATATCGAGGGAACACTACAAAAGTATATGATTGTTTAACCACTAAGCTGTACACCTGAAACCATTCCAAAATAAAATTTAAAAAAAGAAAATATAATATTATTCAGCGGCAGTTTTAGATGTATTTTCTATTTACGTAAAAAAAAAAAAAGGGAGGGTCAAGTCAAGGAACATGTGTAAAGGACCCATGGGCAAAGACAAGGGAGGGGGTTGGGAGGCTTGGCCATGGGAGGTGGGGGCTGGGGGGGGCAGCACCGAGGGAGAGTAACAGGGGAAGCACGGGAACAACTGTAACTGAACAACAATAAAAACAATTGACTCGAGAAGGTGAAGTAATGCAGGCACCCCACGCCCCCAGGGCTGCATCTATCCTCTCGTTAGGGAGCATCTTCACTTACAACGGACACTGCAATCACTTTAACGCAGTTGAGCACAGGCCCAGAGAGGTCAGGCCCCTTGCCGGAGTCACACAGCTGGGCAGTGGGAAGTGGGGACCGGAGGTTGGAGTCCGGCTCACATTTCACAAACCCCGCCCCCGCAGGATGTTTGCAGGGTCGCAGAAGTGAAGCCATAAAGAAAGAAGATACGGGCGCACGGTGCCCTTCCCACCACAAAGTAACACTGTGAAAAATGCCGTGCCCTCATCCGAATTCGATTTAAACAAACATCTGCGTGCGGCTAGGAGTGCGTGGCTTCGTGCATGAAGCAATGCGGGGACCGCACTTCAGCCTGCCCCTTTTTGGAGTTTCCAGCCCGGGGAGAGCCTGTCTCCCCCTCTCTCTCTCCCGCAGTAATGAATGTCTTCCTCCCCCAGCCCCCTCGTCCCTTCCTGCTATTTGTCTGTAAGCAAGAGCCCGTTCCCAGCTCCTCGCTGTGTGATCTCCACATAAATTTCCCTGTATTTCCGGAAGAAATCCCTTCGTCTCACAGCTCCTGGGGCAAGCTGGTTGGCTCTCACAGCTCCCCTTGGCCAAGGTCATGGGGACCTTCCCAGGGGTACCATTCCGACTGGTTCGGGTTTCCCAAATAGCAGAAGGGTGAAATGTAGCGTCCGAGGAGCAATCTGCATGTCATTCTGAGCGGTGTTCTGGGAGTGCTGCAAATTCCAAACAGTCAGATCTGGCTTCTTCAGGAAGCCTAGGCTTTTTAGCTACCTCCTGAAGTTATATTAAAGGACTAGCTAATCATTTGTCATGGTAAACTTCTAGAATCGAAATAACTAGCAAGCATACATAAGTGAGGTATTTAGGAGGAACGGAAATCGTGCATGATTTTTTTGGGCAACAGTCAAATTGTTATAAAATAAAAGCCATAGATTTCTCCACTCTCACAGAACTGCTAGGGTCCGTCTCAAGATTTAGGGAACCAGGCAGGCTGATTGGAGGTTACAAAGGAAAACACTGTCTCGGATTTGTGTAGTCTTTTTTGGTACCCCAAGCCGTTTCACAACTGATAATTTTCTAATTTTTATTATCTGGTAAAAGAATAATCTGATGTTCACAACTAGGAAATCACAGGTTGAAAGTAGGGGTTAGGGTCCCATTTTAGAGATAAGAAAACTGAGACCAGGACAGGAGCAGTGACTTGTCCAAGGCCATAGAACTAGGAGGCAGAGGAGTCCTGTCTCGAACCCAAACTGTGGACTTCAGTCCTTCCGCCCATGTCCTGAGAGTTTTGGGTTTGGGGGTCACATATGCAGTTACTGTTAATCCTGTGTGACTATATGATCCCCATCTTTGCAGGACCAAGTGATGTCATCCAGATGGGAAATTGTGGGCTCAAGGGAGCCACGGAGGGCCTGGCAAAGGCCACCAGGACTCAAGAAGAACGCTTTGAATTTCATTAGGAACCTTCTCTTCCTCGTCCCCTCTGTTACAGCTGATGGCTGCTCCCTCAGCCCCGCACCCGCCCACACCTTAGCATCCTGGGTTGCGTTGGTTTATACGGTGGGGTAATGTTGTAATGATTCGTGGACCCCTCTGCCCCTTCTCCAGTTCCTTTAACCCCTACATCTGGTCCCCAGGAAGAACCCACGGTACCAAGACTTAATAAAACACCTTTTGGGCCAGACTTGACCCTCACTCATCCCCAATTCCTGCACCAGAGGTTGTAAGAAATATTGGGACTCAGTGAGGAAAGGTAGTCTCAGGAAACAGGAGAGAAAGATGCTGCAGTTCGACGACCCGAACCCCACTCCGCGGAGTTAGGTCTGGGGGGGAACGAAGGAATTCCCCTGGGGTGAACCGGAGGGTCAAAAGGAGGCCCACCCCCGCAGCCCAGCGGGGCTCCTCCCTGGTGTGAGCCAGCCCTGTCTGGAATTTCGGGGTCTTCTAAGAGCTGTTTTTGGAAGCAGGCGACATTTTCCTTGTCCCCAAGGAAGGTACAGAATTCGGACGAGAAGAAGGCCGTCATACGTAACTCTTAAGGTACTAAAGCCATGGTCCTTTGTGAAAATGGCTGTCCAGTGGAAACCAGGCGCTAAAGAGACCAACGGTGGTTAAAAAAAAAAAGTGGAAAAGTCTAGAAAATGATGGTTCTAAGCCAGGAAAGCAGGACTGATGGAGAAGATTTTGGGTGGTACCTGTAGCCTTAAAGATTTCTCAGCCAACCTTTTGGATAAGCAAGGGTTTATTACGTACTAATTCTCTCTGAAGAAGAATGAGGAGGAATGAGCATGTCCTGTAGACCCAGTCCATGCTTGGTATTTTATACGCGTCATCTGCACCTTCTGATCTAACCATCAACTGGAGGTGGGACGCATTGTCCCGTTTTACATATGATACCACAAGGCTTAGTGGATACAGCAGTCACATGAAATCACTTAGCTACCAAATGCTGGATCCTGGGTTAGACACCCTAACACAAGGTTTTGCATCCGAGGAGCTGAAAATATCTTCATTCATGAGCTCGTGGACATCGCTATAGTAGCTCTTTTCTTACTGATCTTTCCTAGTTCTTCAGGATAGAGAGCATTTCCTAACAGCACTAATTACGTAGTAGTAATACTAACAGTTTCTATTACTAAAAATAGAGATGCACACGATCTTCACTCTTCAATCACTGCATAAGCAATCCCTCAAAAACATGCAGAAGAGAGTTTCCCTGCTTGCTCCGTTAAACACTGACAATGAAGGTTATTTTTCAAGAGTCTCATAATCAACCTGATCAGCTGAATAATCGACCTGGATATTCTAAGCTCTAAAAGTGCCTTCTGCACACCCCCTCTTCCCATTACCGGGTTTTATGAAATGAAGGGCATGGACTTCCCTTCCCCATCGTACAATATACTAGAAACAGTCCCGGCTCCACGGTGCTCCATGACCCTCACTCATGTGGAAGGCGGCCTCCATGAATTCGGCCGAGTCTGAGAGCTTTCCCTGTGCTCAGCTATTTCCTCGATGTGCCTTTCAGAAAAATTAATATGCTTTTTAAAAACTTCATTTCATTCTAAGCAACCATTCGTCAGGCATGCAATAGGTATGCTTTTGTTTAATTATACAAAATAATACGTAATTATTAAAGGAAGTCTTTTTTTCCTCTCACTATTTCCTCAAATCACCTCTGCTGCAGACAGTAGGTGTCCAGCCTTTTTGGAAACACTGGTTTGGAAGACTTCATCATTGTTTTAGATAAACTTTTGACCACACACACACACACACACACACACACAGTTTATCAGTCTTCAGGCATGATTTCCCTCAGAGCTGGTGACATCAATGTTGAGATGACCTGACTTGCTTTCACTGGGTAAAGAGACACAAATTCTACCATCTGTTTGGGGGAACCATGTCCCGAACCCAGTGTTCGGCAGGCCGAAACTTCTAGCCAACACATTCCCTTTCGTCGTGGTGTGCCCCATTTCCGACACCTCTGCGACTTCTCCGTGTCGGCTCGTGATCTGACACGAGGCGAACCTATGGCAAGGTCATAAAGCCTCTGGAAGGAAGAGGACTTTAATCATGGCCATCTTTGATGACTATTATTAACCAGCAAGCCTCCTGGGAGAGCGCCCTTTCTTCCCAATGACTCCCGGGCCTGTCTTGACTCCCCGCACCCTGTGTCAGGGGTGTGTGTCCCTTACACACTTTCCCGTTTGATCTCATTGCCGTGTAATTCCTAAACCGTGGCTTCAATTAGACTTCCTGATTTGTGGCACCACTGGGCTTCTCCTGGCGAGGACATCCCGAGAGACGGTCCACTCTTAATGGGCTGATTTGAAACCCGCCCACCTCTCCCGCCCCTCGGGCCTCTGCCTGCGCCTGCGCCGGAAGCACTGGCTCCTTGAGTTCGCACCGACCGCTCCCCACGACTCAGAAGTAACCTAATCATTTGAATGGCAACTTAATTAATTTACTTGCTCATTCTCTGTTTATTGAGGGCCTTTTATGTAGCGAGCACTGTGCCAGGTGAGAGAGATTAAAAAACCCAAGGCGAATGAGTAAACAAACAGAAAAATCACTCGGCACGTGTCTTCACCAACTGGTTGGTCCAGGGTTTGACAAGCCAGAGCGAGGCAGGAAACATCGAACCCGGCGTTTCCCAAGGAGGGATCATTTTTTTACTGTCTTCTCAGTTTTTTTCCCCCATATTCTCGATCCTCTCTAATATTACTTTTCTTCAGTGATTTCATTTACATCAACTCGAATGAACAAATGTAAATACATTCTGTAGCTTGTCCGGAGCAGCATGTGTGAAGTATGTGGCGGTAATATTTTAAAAATACATATTAAAACACATTTTTATAATAAACGGACAACTCAAATAAAAAGGATTCGTTAATCACACTCCGTTAAATCTTCTTACTTGTCACCTGAGCTGCCTGTTTCGCATTTTGGGACACGCTGATTTAATTTTCCAGCGCCTGAGTGAGAAGAGGACTCTCCGGGGCTTTAACTTTGTTAAAGACGTTCCGAGTGTCTACTTAGACAGGGAGAAAGGCTGTTGGGACTCAAAAGTGCAAATTCGGTTCGAATGGGAAGAAGAGTTTGCTTCTGGCGTCCAGCTTAAGGTGTGAGAGATTTTGAGTAAAACTTTCCTTGGCCATTACTTCATTTTTGTTCTCTGCATTAGGTTCTATTATTTTTATCGTTGAAACAGAACCATCCAGTGAAAGCTGGAATTTCTCTCGTGTGAGGACATTTTTGTCTTCGAGTTAGTCCAAATGGAAAATATCTATCATCGAGATGGCCATCTCATCAGCAGCAGGCAAGCTATGGCCCAAGGGGCTTGGTCAGTAGCCTGTTTTTGTAAATAAAGTTTTATTAGAACACAGCTACGGCCACTCATTTATGAAGTGTCTGTGGCTCCAACAGTGGAGTTGAATTGTCGCAATAAAGACTGAGGCCCGCAAAGACGACAGTATTAACTAGCCAGCCCTTTACAAGTTCGGCGACCTCTGATAATCAATAGATCCTGGACACTGGAGAAACAGCCAAGGTGTGGTTTTGCCTCCAAGCTTCCGAGAGCGCTCTGTCGGCTTGGGAAGTGTTAGCCCACACGTGGGACTTCCCAGCCTGCAGAGCGTAGAGTGCAGGACTCCCCAGCATGCTAAGAGTCTGCAAGAAGAAGGAAAGATTACTCCACGAGGCACCCAAGGCAAATACGTGTCTTCACACTGGGTCCCGGTCACCGGCCTGCTCCTTCGCTCTCCGGTCAGGTGAGATGTCGTGTTGATGCGAACAGCGACAGTGAGTGAGAGCCTTGAAAGGGACGGTGAAACGTACTAGGAGAAGGCGATCTTGACTTAGCCAAGGCGTGGCCAGAATATCTACTTTCGAGCTAGACTTGTGGTGACCCCTCCCTCACCTGTTTCCACGAGGCCAAGCGGAGCCTCTTGTCCATGCGTAAGGTCCACCGTGAGCCTGTGAGGCACACCGACCCCCAGCATCTCTGGGTAAAGACGGTCCCAAATTCTTTGCTCTTTCTCCCACTGAGAGGGGGTGACTACCATTCCTTCGCAGTGTGGCCTAGGCCTGTGGCTCACTGTGACCCGTAGAATGCAACAGACTTCCGTGGCATTCTTATGGCCTTACCAACTAGGTCATAAGAAACTTTGAAATGTCTGCGTGTCTCTCAGGAGGCCTGCTGACTCCTGAGAGCGAGTCGGTGCAATGCAAGAAGTCTGACCATCCTGGACCTCCGTGTGGTGAGAAAGCTGAAGGAGTTGTGTGGGAGGCTACACGGATATGGTGGGGGAGGGGAGAGGCAGAGAGACACAGAGAGAGAGACAGAGAGGGAGCGTCCAGAGAGCTCCAAGCTGCTCCCGCCGCCCTGGCCGAGACGCCACACGTGAGTGGAGCAGTCCATCTTGGACATTCACCCCAGCGAAGCCTCCAGGTGACTCTCACCCCAGCTGTTGTCTGACTGCAACCGGCCCCAAGTGAGAACCACGAGCTGAGTCGCATCCACTTTTGGAACCGTGAGAGATGCTGATAAATAATTCTGAAAGCTGCTCAGCTGTGTGCCGGTTTGCTCTGCAGCAGAAGAGCGTATCCTTGCTCTCCTGTGGTCCTGAGGGGCTGGGGAGGGGGGCTCTGCTGGCAGGAACCTGCAGTAATACCGACACAGTCCCTGCTCATCCTCCCAGCTCAGCTCAACACCACTCCAGGGCTCGCTGTCAGGGCGACCCAGTCACCCATCTTGGTTTGCCAGGATGTTCCCAGTTTTAACACGGAGAGCCTCATGTCCTGTAAGAAACACCCCCCAGCCCTGAGCGCACCAGGACGGTTGCTCACCCTCCCTACTACTGCACTTGAGCCACAGTGACATTCTTTTTGTTCTTCGGACACACCACACTGCCTCAGGCCAGAGCCTCGGCCCCTGTTCTCACCCCTGTCTGGAATGTTCTTCCTCTCCATCCCCACTTGGCTAACGTCTCCCCAGACTTTCTTCTCTCAGGGCATGCCTCGTCTAACTCTCAGAACCAGGTAACGTAGACTCTTACACCACTTCGCTCCTCTTAGTGAGACCCACTCCCTTACTCATTAGGCAATTAATTACTCATGCATTTATCGGATGGTGTCTTGCCTCGGCCTAGCCAGTGAGATGCGAGTCAGGGAGGACTGTGTCTGTTCCCGTGACCATTATCATGCCAGCACTGGGCATAGGAGGCCCTCAGTGAACGAAGGAATAACTGGACAAATGAAGGCAAATGGCAAAGCGGGTTAGTACCCAGAACGGCCCCAGCGGAGGGAAAGGTGCAAAGGCTCAGAGCTTTCCAGCTGCTTCTGGCCACGAGGAGATGACCCGACTTGGCCCAGGTCCCACCGTTATGGCAGGGAAAACATGATTTCAGGGCACGAAGCGCTTCCCAATGGGCCCGGTAAGGGCAAACGGCGACCCACCGTCGGCGGATGTAACAGCCGATGCTCCCGATGCCAGCCCCACAGGCCTGCCGGGGTGACAGAACCCGTGTGCCGCTGAGTCCTCGCAGGGCTCCCAGCCGTGTGTCGCCCGAGTGCCACGTCTGACTTCTCTTCCTTGGTAGGTGGAAGAGAGGCGGCACCGCTGTGATGACTAATGGGAGGTCATGGAAAGATTTATTGGACAATTATCAATGTTTTTCCTCACTCAACTTTCCTTTCGCGAGTCATTATTTCATTTGGGGAATAAGTACCGCTCACGTCACCCCGCAGAGTCTGTCATTTCATCTCCGTGCTTTACGCTGGTTCGTCGCCTTGATTTGTAGCAGTATCTAGACCGTGGATTGGACGAATTTCTTACTAGCTGATTTTGAGTTTTATTCTCCTGTCACTTTCATATGCTTGCCGATAAGGCTTGATATGATTCTATTTTTCAAACCGCAATCGTTTGCGGGCCACCTTCACAATTTTTGTCAAATCCTAGAACCCAGTTTATTGTTGTTCTCTTAATACTCTTGAAAATGGACTAACTTTTCAGTTAGTCTTGTCCCTAAGCCGTGGTCCATGTCATCATAGGTTTGATGGACTGGGGGGAGGGGAGTGTGTGTACACACGCATGTGTACATTGAACTCTCAATGAAAGAAATGCCTGAAAATTATAATTAAAAATACAGCCATCGAAGTCATCATTTCATGAATTAGCCCCTGCTAATTCATGGAATTCATAGGGATAAGGCTATGTTAAACATAGTTTTTTTTTCTCCAACTTAAAATAATTGTATTAGTACATGCAGTACACATATCACTTCAGGAGACGGGAGTTGCTATTCCATCAGTGACCTTTGGCCCAGGAAGAATTTACCCACCTCCGCCTGAACCCCACCCAGCTCCTGGTGTTGTCATCGACTTGTTGCTCTGACGGCATAAACCTCACTCACGGGCTCTCATGGACATCCTCGACTCTGGTTTCTCCGATTCTACCATCAGCCGGCCCATCAGCCAATCCGGTTGGCTCAGACTTTAAAACACGCCCCGAGTCCCACTACTTCTCACGACTCCCCCACACTTCAAGTCTTCGTCATCTCTCTGCGGGCTGACTCCACTGGCCCCCTAACAGGCTTCCTCATTTCCACTGGGTTGAAAACGCAGGAAGAAGCCAGCCATTTCTCGTCAGTTATTATGTACTGGATGCAAATACACGCTCATTAGGGAAATAAGAAGAAAGGCAATTTAAACATTTAAAACACTTGGAACACAAATGATGGAATAAAAAAAAAAAAACAACCCAAATTGGATGGCTTCATAATAACACCTCAGGTCGAAATCAGATAGCCCCTTTTAAAATTTCACCAAACATATTTTCTTCCTAATCTGGCATCCCTCTTGGACATAGCATTCAAGGTGATTTTAAGTTGATGTGATATAAGCATAAATACCAAACCAGTCAAAGAAGTCAGCAAATGTTCAGAATTATAGAAAACCATAGAAATGGGCTCTAATTGCATCATTATCTAATCTCCTTCCTTTTGAACACCACCGCCGAGAACGGACTCACTCATCACATGTCATTTTCCTTTCCTGTGAACTTTTCCATTTTCTCCCAAGAACAAGACAGCCACGTTTTAGGGTTTGCTGTATTTTGTCGTGCAAAGCAGTAAAAGGACTCATCAGAAACGTGACGGGAAGGAAACGTGTGAAGAACTGCAGTTAGAAAGGGCCATCAAGGAAGACGACTGCAAGGGACACGGGGCGCTTTCCTTAACACTTGTGCTCGCTGGGACAAAGAAGGCAACGGGGCGCTCTGGTTTACCGCCCCCGAATCCTCGGCATCACCGTTCCCAAAGGGGATTTTCCAGAGGGGTCCGCTGGGGTTGGAAGTCTGGAAGCGAGGAAATATCGCATTTAAAAATTTCAGAGGGAATTAAGACCTTTTTTCCCTGTCCTAAAATATTTTACCAGGAATGACATTTTCACGTTCAAGCTGGACTTTAAATCAGGGTGGATGTTTAAATGTGGACTCAAGCTCTCCTTAAGGAAGTGGCTGGGGTGAAAGATCAGCTCTGATGGTCAAGGGAAGTTGGAGAAGTGAGGGTCACAGAGTCAGGCTGGTGGAGGGGACCTTGTTGGGAATAGAATCTATACTGAGTTGAAAAGAGGGGCCGCCAAGTTCATGACCATTGGATTGGCGTGAACTCCTATCTAATGACTGGTGTTCTGATAAGAAGAGGGGAGGACATAGAGACCCACAGAGCAGAAGGCAGCAGAGTCTGGGCGAGGCAGTGATAAACCAAGGGACACCAGGGGTTACTGGCAGGAAGTTAGGAAGAGGCAAGGGGACGGTTCTTTCCTGCATCTTTCTCAGGTTGCATGTCTCTGCTGACACCTTGGTATCAGGCTTCCAGCCTCCAGATTGGTGAGAGAATAAACTCCTGTGGTTTCAGGCCACCCGCGTTGTGGCACCTTGAACGTCAGCCCTGGCAACCTGTCCAGCGCTGGTTCGAGGGCTCCTGACACGGCCCAAGTCTCAGGGCGAGGAGCAGCTGCTTTGGAAACCTGTACCACCTCTTACATTTATCACTCTGTTCCTGGAGAGATGGCCGCCCTACGCTGAACAGAGTGGCTTTTAATCATTTGATGGTTCCTAGATTTCAAGGGCAGAATCTCCATCCTGAAGAATTCATAACAGAGGCCATACCCATCCACAGTGGGTCGAACTGAATCCTCTCCTCCCCCAAAGATCAAATCCAGTGCTAAGTGGTGGTACCTATGAATGTGACCTTGTTGGGAAACAGGGTCTTTGCAGATGTAATCAAGTTAAGATGAGGTCATGCGAGATGAGGGTGGGTCCTAAATCCAACAATTGGTGTCCGTATAAGAAGAGAGGGCCCAGAGACACACAGAAATGAAGGCCCCAGAGACTCCGTGGTGCAGCTGGAAGTCAGGGAACACCTAGGAACGCCGGCAGCTGGAGGCAGCGGGCGGGGCCCTCCCTGGAGCCCTCAGAGTGAGCGCAGCCCTGCCCACACCCTGACTTCAAACTCCTGGCCTCCGGAACCGGGAGAGAATTCATTTCCGCTGTTTTCAGCTCCCCAGTTTGTGGTAATCTGTTATGGCAGCTCTGGGAAACTAATCCGCCGTCCTACAGCCAAACTCGGCCCACAGATGTATTTTGTGGGCTCGTAGTGTTTTTCTTTTTAAAATTGAAATAGTTGCTGGTATTTATGAACAGAGATTTCACATATAGAACACGCTTTCTGTTTTTTTCTTGAAAAAAATCCAAGGAGGTGACAATAACCCTGGGATTTCCTTCAGCTTGGGGACTTCGCTTCCCCTTCACAAAGAGCCTGCTGGGTCCAGGTCCCAGGGTCCTGCCACTCCTCTGGGCCAGATCTGCGTGACTTGTTGCCTCTACCCACCGACTTCCTTTGCCCTTTGTGCTTTCGTTGATGCAGGATTCCTTTAAACCGCTCTCCTGATTTGAGAGACCAGAAGAGTAAGACCCAGAAATAGAAATCCCTTGCCTCCTGTCACCCAGCATGCCTGTGACAGAGGAGGGGACAGGCACTTCCTACCGCAGCGTGCCACCTCCACCTACAGAATGCCACAAGATGTTTCCTTGAGCAGACGCCGCAGACTCCTAGATCTCACGGACCAGCTTCCAATGATTTCAAGGAATTGACAAAGCGTTCCCAACGCTTTCTTTTGCCAAGGAAGAATGTTAAGGGAAAATAAAGAACCCTGCCATTACCATCTTTTCATAAAAAAAAAAAAAAAAGGTGATTTCATCACCACCAAAGCAGGAGACACACAAGCTCAGAGTAAAAATAAAAATTGTGTTGGCTCAAACAGACTTTCCACGACACCCTCTCTCCCCTCGTTTCCTTCCTTCCGCTCTCCTTCACACTTGCTCTGCCCTGCACGCCGCTTTCTTGCCAGTCACTAAATGCACGAAGTCCTTATTCCTGCCCCCGGGACTTTTCATCTGCTGTTCCCTTTCTCCAAAACACCTTTCCCAGTATCTTCAAGGCTCGCTTCCTCAAACCACTCACATCTCTATGCAAATGCCATCTACTCAGCATGGTCCTTCTTCGCTGCCTTTGCCACTACACCCTTCTGCGTGCATTTCTTCGGACCCATCACTAACTGCACTGTCCATATTTATTTTATTGCTGTTTGTCCATGCTTTAATAACTGCATGGGAACAAGAATTCTGTTTTCATCCATGCCTAGAATAATGTCTGGCACGTAGAAGATGCTTAGTAAATCTTATTGAACCGAGTCAGTGTAGCCCATATTTCTATACTGAGTGAGTTTCCCTTATTGAAAATGCCCAACACCACCTTTATTTCCCCTCATTGTGCTCATGAGAGCTGAAAACGTTATCTTCCATCATTATCAGTTCGTGGCTTGACTCTTGGATAACACCATGGTGGTAAAAATGAAGAGAGTCGAAAACCCTGTAAGAATTTCTGCTTGGTTTAACAGTAATAGTTTGTGCAAAGGTCTTGTAGCCTTTGACAACTCAACTTTCTCTAGAAGAACCCCCACCTGCAACTAAAAACACATAAAAGAAAGGAACGATCGCCAAACAAATCACTGGACGGCAATCCATGTGGGACCCTCGACAAGCTGCCGCGATGACCTTTGTCCCGGGACGGATGCCTCATAAGAGCACACGTCCAGATGGTACAGATTGCGTGTCAACCAGTGTGCCGGAATTCCTTCGTTGCATCGGTGTTCATCATTTTTTCATATATGGAGTCCATGAAGCAATGAAAATAAACAGGTTTGTCTTTGGTTTTCATTTCCAGTCATCGGCTTGTCAAGAAAAGAAGGAAGAAAAACTCTCACTGTCGTCTCAGCGGTGCCTCCCATCCTGTGACTATCACGTAAGCTCAGTGTTCAGAAAGCCGATCGGATCTGGGTTAAGTGGAAGAAAATTCTTGCAGAATTGGCCAAGTTGTGAATAGGCTGACATTTGAATAATGAGGTGCCATAAAGCACTAGTGGAAGGGTATGGGCTCTGAAGTCGGACACGGGCGTGGATTCTGGTGTCGGCCCCTCGAGCTGTTAGTCCACGATTGAGTTGCGTGGCCCGGGGCCTTCATCGGCAAAGTGGGGCTGACAACAGGGATGCCTCGTGGAATCGCTGCCGGGATTGCAGGAGATAACGCAGGGGTGGACCAAAGCAGGGTTACCGTTGTAATACAAATACATGATGCAATAATTCATAAGGAATAATACAAGAGTAAACTCTGTGTTTTGCGTACTCACAGCTGTGAACTTGCTTTGGCCCACCCCTCTTCATGCAAACGGCCTGGTGTAGAGTAACTAGAGTGTGGAGACCGATGGGTCTTATCCGTTGAAAAGACATGTGGTTCTGTTACTTTCAAGAATGTGTAATAACGTCAGCTAGTGACCTAAGAAGGAAAACCACAGAATGGGGGGTATGGTTTGTCGGCCTCGCCTTAAAAATAACAATAGCCACGCCTCAGGGTCTTTCCTAGTTGTCATGCCCTTGGTGTAGCCTGTGTCCTTTAACGTTTACAATAGCTCTCTGAGGAGAGCCTGTTGCCACCTGCATTTGAAGGGACAAAACAGAATAGCCCAGGCTGAATCCTTTCCTGCCAAGGTAGGGAGAGGCAGAGCTGGCCTTAGGTCCCTGGCAGTTGGAATTCAGCACTGAAAGGTTTATTTATTATCATTTGGTATCAGTCATGTGCTTGCATGTCAAAACTACTTTTAGAAGATTTACTTCCTTAACCAGGCGAAACATCCTTCCCCGCTACCTGGTTCTCAGGACAGGCGCACGGGCACACGGGCAGGCGGAAGGACAGTAACGTATCAGCTCTGCAGAACAAATTCTCGGTGAAACTGGACGGTGGGACCGGCCAGCTCGCCTCCTGGCACCGATAAAGGAATCCAAGAAAATTGGCCAGAGAGACCTTCACACTCAGGGACGTCCTCTGAACCAGCTTTCCGGAGGAAGACACCAAGGAGCCGTCCTCTCCAGGTGAGGTGGGATACAGGTGCTTGGAGTCTGTATGTGCAGAGACTCGGCGGGTTTCATCCCCCTCCCCTTTCTTTGCCATGTCAGATTTGAAGGCTAAGCCCTCCCTGCCTTCGAGAAAAGGGGAACGAATTTCAGCTCAGTCTGGCGTTGGGTCTGCAGAGTCTTCGAGATTTAGAATGTGAAAGAACAAAGAGGAAGAAGCCTTCCGTGGTGGAAGGGTCCTGGTATCACCAGACTCAAACGGGGTTTGAGCTGATGGAGGAGAAAGTGGGTTCCCAGGGAGGGGGTCCTTGAAAACCGAGCTGTGAGTCTTTTCCAGAAGAGACCAGTCAGTGCTTGGGAGGAGTTAGGTGGGGGGCTTTGGCTGAGACCGGCAATCAGGCACGTCAGTGGAAAGCCCAGAGGCCAAGTGGCCATGGAGTGGCTGTGGAGACATTGCCAGCAGGACGCCATGTGGTCACACCACTGGAGGGACGACACTGTTACTATGTTGGAATCTGGCATCTAGCTGTTCACCTCCGGGTCAAAGTGGCATTCATTCCCATACAACATCGCTCTGTTTCCATTGGACCTGCTCTATGCAGCGAACCCCATTCGCAAAGCTCCAGACTATGAGCCCCCAAGGGGGTGCAGTGGCCATCCAGGGGGTGACCTGTGCCAGTGTGGGAACCCTGGCGTGTGTGTCTTAGGAGCACGTACTCAGTGAACCAGCTAGCGTCCCCCCAAGCCTGGGACGGCTGTCAACGATCCCTCTGCTGCACGTGCGGGTGACCCGCCAGGAGCCTGTGGTGAAGAGCCAATTGGCCGCTTGGCAGAACGTTTTAGAACCAGACAACGGGCCAGTCATTGTTGCCCAACCATCACTCTTCATGACAAAAGCTCCCTTCATTCTCAGATCTGGCTTCTGCGAAGCCAGAGAAATCCATTAGAGGACAAAGCTTTTCTCCATTCCTGGCGAGCTGGGCCAACCCCTCGCTCCCCCATCTCAGGGGCATCCCTGCGCACTTGCGTGGCTGTTCTTGGCTGCTCTGCCGCTGGGCGCATGGGGCCAGCATCCTGGAGAGCGGCCGTCAGCACCTCCCTGCTTTATAAGGAGCATCTTTTCCCTAAAACCCGAGCTGTTCCAGGCCACGGCGGAATGACAGAGGACTTGGCCACCGCAGCGGAAACGGAGTCATTAGAAGTAATCAGGCTTCGGCCCAAATAGCGGCTTGGATGAGAGAGGGTCGTAAAACTCCCTCTGGAAGTTCTGCTGGAGCGGGCGGCGGCCAAGGCGGTGCCCCCGTGCCAAGGCCCGGAGCTCCGTGGGCCAGTGCTGCTTTCTTATTTGGGGCTTTCCCGTTGGGATCTCTAGCAACACGCCATTCCAACGCCGTTGGAGAAAGAACAAGCCGCATCCTTCCCTGTCAACTACCGACTGTGCGCGGCGATGCTTCCAACACTAGGAGGATGTCGAGAAGAAGAGAAAACAAGTGGGGCCAGAAAAGACTGATTTACGATTTGCTTTTTTCTCTGCGTTCCCCTCCTGTCCTCCCTCTCGCAGATGGGGAAGCATGGCTCAGGGGAGGGATGGGGCCGGATGTTAAAGACAGGGCACCAGCGTGACTTCCTGGCTTTTGTTTCAAAAAAAAACACAACAAAGAAAGGAAAGTTTGAACACCCGAAAGACGCCAAGAACTTTGCCCTGCTTGCTGGCAGTCCTCTAGGGAGGTGACACATTCCTAGGTTTCCCATGAAAAATTCAAAGATCTGGCAGCTCTGGGCTTTGTCTTTGGCACACGGCGAAGTTTGCTGTAGCTGAGCGGAAGCATCTTTCTACAGGATGGACCCTCTCCAGGCGCGCCCGCCACTTGTTCAGCAAGGAGCCGCACCCTGGACCGTCAGGCAGAGTGGATTTTCGTGTATCACTCTTGCCCCAGGGCTTCTCTGCCCTGCCTTTTAAAAAATCTGCAGCCTGGCTCTGGCCGGGTGGCTCGGTTGGTTGGTGTGTCCTCCCATATACTCAAAAAAGGTTGCGAGTTCAATTCCCAGTCAGGGAACGTACCCAGGTTGTGGGTTTGCTCCCCAGTTGGGACCCGTGTGGGAGGCAACTGATCGATGTTTCTTTCTCGCATTGATATTTCTCTCTCACTCTCTCTCTCTCAAAACAATTTTAAAAAACGTATCTTTGGGTAAGGATTAAAAAATATCAACAGTCTCATTGCTAGCCCTCCTTTTTCCCTTTCTTTGCTTTATTCTATTCTGCATTGCCATTTAATGTAATCCATATGTTATGAATGTGTTTATTATCATCCTCTCTCAGTTTGATAAAGGAAATGATTTTGTCTGTTTTGTTCTAGCACCTGGTGTATAGTAGATGCTCAAGAAATACTTGTTGAGTGAAAGGATGAATGTTCTATGGATTCACGTTTCTTTAAAAATGGGAACCACAAGCTGTCTCTATCTGCATGACTTTTGTGCACCAGACAGCTTTGCTCATCTGTGTTATTGGCTGGATTTCTGAGGGTCTGACGCAGCAACCCCTGGAGGCCAGAGACTGCGTTCTTCAAGGTTGGAGAACTGACCACAGATTGGAACCAAATTGGGAGGGAATCTCAGTCCTGAACGAGGAGGGGTAATCAGTATCCCCATGACGTGTCCCCTGGCATGGCACAGCGCTCCGCACCTCCGTGGCGCCCGGAACAGTGGCTCTCAGCACTGCCACGCTTGCCCTCTTCTTCAAACCGATGCTTCGGAACAGCTTATCTGAGGTCGGGTTCCCCAGAAGCTGTCCCGGAGACAAAGACAGGAGTTTACGTAGCGTACCTGAGAGAAGATCCCTGGGCAAAGGTGGAGTCAGACGGGGAAGGGCAGGCAAGAGGCCAGGCTGGGCTGTGGGATCAAGAGGGTCACCGCCATGGGCCACTGAGGCTCATTCCTGCTGCCCACCTCCGGGAGACCTGGAGCACACGCGCCAGGGCGATCTTACCCAAGGGTGAGTCACTCGCCAACTCCTTGTGAGCTACTGGTCAAAGGCTGCTTCAAGGTCACGAGAAACGCTCAGAGGCTGAGGGTAGCAGGTGATGAGGGTGCAGGGAATGGGTGGGACCTTGGCAACATCGGCTCAACACTCCCTACAATCATACTTTTTTAAAGAACAAATAGGAGGACCATATTTCTAATAAAATATGTTATGTCACCATTTAAATACTTGGCTCGACATGCTAGAACACATCCTAAAGCAACCAGACATTCGTCCTTAGGCGCAGAGCCACTGAGCCCAACAGCCACAAGGAGAGGTCAGGCTTGTGAGTTACATGGAAGACTTGAATGCCATTCACGGTATAGCCTTTGCCACACGGTCTTCTGATATGCAGAACAAGTCTTGGTGTGGTTAGAACGAAGTGCAGCCTCTCCACAATTTATCCAGCAGTCACGCTCTTGTGAAATTCAGTGCATATTAAAACTGAGTGAAGAGACTTCCGGCCAAGATGGAGGCATAGGCGGACACACTGTGCCTCCTCTCACGACCAAAATTAAGGACAAAAAAAATTTAGAACTAAAAAAACACCCAGAACAGATAGAAAATTGAATTGTATGGAAGTCTGACAACGATTCACCCAGACCAGTAAGAGGGGTGGAGTTGGTGGCCAGTGGAGAGGGATTGAGGCAGGGAGAAGCAGTGGCTAGCGGTCCTGGATGCACAAGCGGAGGTTGGCACAAGCGGAGGTTGGCACACAGGCGGCGGTTACTGGGCACAGGGAGGCAATGAGCAGACCCAGCAAGGTACACAAGGCTGCTGACCACAGTCACACATTCGTGTGCAGATAAACCAGGCAAAAACAGGCAGTGAGACAGATTGCGCAACCCAGGGCCCCAGTGCCAGGAAATAAAGCCTAAAAGCAATGATTGAAAACACTTGTGGGGGTTGAGGTGCTGGGAGAGACTCCCAGTCTCACAGAGGGGACTGAAATCCGAGAGAGTGGAGCAAGTGCCATTGTTCCCTCTCTGACTCTGACCCTGCCCCCACATACAGCGTCACAACTCTGCGACTGGGTTGCCCCGCCTGGTGAACACCTAAGGCTCCACCCCTCATATGTAACAGGTGTGACCAGACCCAAAAAAAAAAAAAAAAAAAAAGCAAGCAAGAAAGAAAGAAAGAAAGAAAGGGCTCAAACAAAGAACAAATCAAACCACCAGAGCCAATACTTTTAAGCGACAAGAGATAGCCAACCTATCAGATGCATAGTTCAAAGCACTGGTGATCAGGATGCTCACAGAATTGGTTATTTTGGTTGCAAATTAGATGAACAAATGAAGGCTATGCTAAGTGAAATGAAGGAAAATGAACAGGGAACCAATAGTGATGGGAAGAAAACTGGGACTCAAATTAACGGTGTGTACCAGAAGGAAGAAACAAACAACCAAACAGAAAAGAATGAAGAAACAAGAATTCAAAAAAATGAGAAGAGGCTTAGGAACCTCTAGGACATCTTTAAACATTCCAACATCCGAATTATAGGGGTACCAGAAGGGGAAGAGAAAGAGCAACAAGTGGAAAAGTTATTTGAACAAATAATAAAGGAGAACTTCCCCAATCTGGCAAAGGAAATAGACTTCCAGGAAGTCCAGGAAGCTCAGAGAGTCCTAAAGAAGTTGGACCCAAGAAGGAACACACCAAGACACATCATAATTACAGTACCCAAGATTAAAATGAAGGAGAGAATTCTAGAAGCAGCTAGAGATAAGGGGCCAGTCACTTACAAAAGAGTTCCCATCAGACTGTCAGCTGATTTCTCAAAAGAGACCTTATAGGCGAGAAGGGGCTGGAAAGAAGTATTCCAAGTCATGAAAGGCAAGGACCTCCATCCAAGATTGCTCTATCCAGCAAAGCTGTCATTTAGGATGGAAGGGCAGATAAAGTGCTTCTCAGATAAGGTCAAGTTCAAGGAGTTCATCATCACCAAGCCCTTATTATATGAGATGTTAAAGGGACTTATCTAAGAAAAAGAAGATAAAAAATAGCAACAGTAAAATGATAGCAAACTCACAGTTATTAACAACCACACCTAAAACAAAAGCAAAGTAAGGAAACAGCTAGAACAGGAACAGAATCATAGAAATGGAGATCACATGGAGAGTTAGCAACAGGGGAGTGGGAGGAGGAGAGGGGGGGAAAGATACAGAGAATAAGTAGCATAGACGGTGGGTAGAAAATAGGGGGAGGGCAAGAATAGTGTGGGAAATGTAGAAGCTAAAGAACTTATGACCCGTGGACATGAACTAAAGGTGGGGATGGGGGTGGGAGGGGGTGTGCAGGGTGGAGGGGAATGAAGGGGGGAAATGGGACAACAGTAATAGCATAATCAATAAAATATATTCAAAAATTAATAAAATACTAAAGTTGAGAAACAAACAAACAAAAAGCTGAGTGAAGAATACTCTGCGTGCCTGTGTCAAATGACTGGGCTCAGAACTACAAACTGGAGCTTCACCCATAAGGATGTCCGGTGGACATCCGGAAGTTGGATCCCAGGCAGTTAATTCTTCACGGGGTGGGGCTGTCTCATGCATTGCAGGCCATTTGACATCTCCAGCTTCTAACCATCAAGTGCCAATGTCGCCTGTCAGTCTTTGTGGCTACTTGACTCCCCCAAAGAATTTCTGGAAAGCCCACTAGGGGCAGCGTCTCTCCCGTTCACAAATCTCTGGTCTAAAGAAAGGGTGGATGGAAGCTCCGAGAATGACCATGACATAATTTCCTGTTCACTGAGAAGACTGGGGATTTGAAACGGAAAGCGGAGTTACAGGAAGGAGAGCTGGTCTTGCAGGCCCCTCCAATTATGGGGGCCGATGCATACTCCCTCCACAAGCAGAGAGGAAAGCTGCAGAAGCCTCAGCATGCGACCCACCGCGTGGTAATTGTTTTCTGGAGGAACTGTCATTTATCACCAGGACAATACCTGCCTATTATGTTGCAGGCCCGGGGAAGATGCTAAGAAATATCATTTCTCTGAAAGAACAGCTTCTTACAAGAGTGTCATTCATTCTTGACCCAGCATCTGAATTCAAAGATCCTGGGCAAATGATAGAGTTTGCTCATCATCGGGGTGTGCGCACCGGAGCAGAAGAAACTGACAGGCTTTGGGGCGTGTTTCCTACTTACCGGCCCTTCAGCAGCGGCGGTGCACACAGGGCCAGTGAACACGGCCAAACCGAGCCGGTCCTGGGGGCTGGGCGGGCGGGCTGCTGCAGAGCCAACGGGGAGAATTCACTGCACGTGAATTCTCTATGCTCCGCTGGTGCAAAAGCGAAGCCTGAACTAACCCTCTGGGGTGAGACAAAGGAGAGGCTTGAAGCAGCCTCACTGTACAGAAGACCATCTTAGCTGGAGTGGGAGGGAGATCGGCTACCGGCATTGGACGAGACACGCAAGCTTCCAACACACACTTTACCATGGCACACCGGTTAAGGGGGCTGGCTTCAGAGTCAGACTTGCCGAGGTCCATCGTTCACCAGCTCTGGGTCCTGAATAAAATAATCTCCAGCACCTCAGTTTTCCCATCTCAAAAATGGGGATCGCGCTAAACTTTGGGCTTTGGGAGGATTCGCACGGTGCCTAGAATGTTGTAGGAGTGTACTGAATGTTGGCATTATTATTAAAACTGGGACCCAAATCACAACTATTGGGGACAACGAAATATCACTTGTTTGATATGCTACGAATAAAACCAGTGGTAGTTACCACAAGCTTCATAAATTCAGGACAGTGATTTATCTACGTGTAGGACTCTCATGGCCCATACTGTGCTTGATGCAGAGTAGAAACTCAGGAAATGTTTATGGACCTCGGGTGACAGAGTTGGAAAGTTCGCGTCAGAGTAGGTTCACCAGATAAGCCCGTCGCACCCATGCCGGCCCTGTGTAAATCACGTCTTCGGACCTGAAAGGAGGCGATGTGTGTAACACGCAGAGTGAGTGCAAGATGAGGGAGGAAGTGAGGCGCAGTCTTATACCAAGTTATTTCATCATTATTTTATGGGGTTTTTAATATGTTATGAATATTTACACTGTATTTACAAAACGTATCATTCCTCTCCTCACCCTGAAGTCTCAGCTTTGCACTAAGACGCGCTCCCATTGCAGAGAGACCCAGCGAGGGCTTGGACACGGACATGGACGGCACCACCCTGAAATAAAATCGGCTGGACTGTAGGAGTCCGTGGCGGCCGTGTCTTTAACTTTTTTAGTAGTCCCGGAGTCTGAAGACAGCTTTAAAACCATGTGTTGAAGGTCACGTCTCCCACGGTGTGAGCTGAGAGACCGGTCAATATATTGATAGAGCTGACCCGGGACTGCATCCTGGCTTCGCTGCTTACCCGATGTGTGACCGTGGGCACGCCCCCACCTTCGTTAGTGCGGTGCCGGTAGCCTGTGATCGGCTCCTGCCGCCTCGCTGACTTTGCCTCCTGCCTGCTTCCCCTTTTCCTCGGTCTTTCTGTTGCATCCAGAGCGGATTCCTCTCTCTCTCTCAAACGCACCAAGCCCGTGACTCCCAGCCATTGTGTTTGCCACCCCCAGCCCACGCCTTCACCCAGAGGGGCAAATCCAGATCCTGTTAACCTCGTGACAGCACAGTTCAGTCTTTGTGCCAAGTTCGTGCTGGTGCAAAGCTAATGCCGCTAAACTTGGCAAATGGAAATACAGGACACTCAGTTCAATGTTGAGTTTCAGATAAATAACGGATACTAGATTTTTATAAGCACGCCCCCTGCAGTCCTATTTATGAAAGCACTTTAATTTTTAGGGGGTTTTGGATTTTAAAATTGTGGCTAAGTGATTGTGGCCCCCCCTTTTTTTATCTCCCTCACTTTACAGATAGGAGACCGAGGCCCAGAGAGGTTAAACAACTTGGCTAACATCACACAGCGCAAAAGGGGCTGACTTCAGCTGCTCTTGGGTACCTCTTGAGGAATGAAGGTTTCTAGTGCTGAGCGGCTGCGTCTACAAAGCAGGGTTGTAGCTCTTTCTTCGTGGAATTGCTGGCAGGGTCCAAAGAAACAATATACACAAAGCACCTGGTTCACCTGGCCTCCAGTAAATGGTACCTGTCTATACAGACTGAAAGAGCAACCAGGGGTGAGAGTATTAGAGGAATATTTTTAACCAGGAAAAGAGTGCCATCTTGGAAAGATTCGTTAGTGTTGCTCTTTCTTAGACCATATGTCCACAATAGATATCGGTTTTTGGTTTTTAAGACAAATACAAACTCAAGGTATTTTTAGGGTTTTCAAAAATGAAAACAACGTTCAAAGCCGTTATCCGATACGGAAAGGAAGACAGGTTTCCTTGCCACCTGAGGGACGTGTTATTTTTGCTTCATCAAATGGCAAAGGACCATAAAAAATTTTCTCACGGATGAATGGTTTCTACAATTTGTTTCTTCAAATAAGTCCAATTTACCATTTTATTTTATGTAAAAAATTGTGGATTTTCCTATAATAGTGTTGAAGATGAAAAAAAAGAATAGAACTTTTTTCTGCCTGGTTTTAGTTGCTATGGTTTTGTGCCAGTTTCCCCAGGTTTGATGACTGTGGGGAAACAACCCCGAGGCTAGTTTTGTCTTTTTTTTTTTGCATAAAAAGAAGGAGAAGAAAACGGAGTTGCAGATTAAAAGGATACTGGGTGGCAAAGGAGCCAACGCGGCTTCCGTCTCACAACCGTCTTTGTGTCTTGGGCTCATCAAGGCTCTTAGAAGAGACGCAAATGTGTGGCAGTAAAGGTGAAAATGAAACTAAACCCATGATCTCTGGTTCTGTCCAGGAATAGTTTTTTTTGTTGTTGTTGTTTGTTTTTTGGTTTTTGTTCTTAACCTCGGAAAACCCAGACTGAGTTTAGTTTAGAATTAGTATTTTGTTTTCACAGAAATATCTTCTCCTTGTCTCTGTATTCTGTTCTGGTGGCTGATGTCATAATATCTGCCGTTTGTATGCAATCAAGTTCACTCTAAGAATAAACAGAGCCGGGAGGTCCCCACGTGGGGACCCTGGGAGGGCCCCGGGAGACACAGATACTCCTTCTCTGGTAGCTCGGAGGTCTGGGGGCCTCCTGGGCTGCGGGACCAGGCATACAGAGAAACCAGCACCTCGGCGGGAAGAGCAAGAAATCATCTCACTGTAAACTCAGAGGCCTATCTTCATTCCTATTATGCTTAAAATGGATAACTCCATTTGAATGGGCATATAATTGTTTCCTGAATACAGACAGATTTCAGAAGATTTTGAACCAGGAGATAAAATTTTGTTTCATTTGCTTTCAGCAGCTTAGAAATTAATTGGGGGTTCTTTTAAGTGGAACTGAAAACTTGCCTTTAAAATTTGTTTTTCTTCTAGTTCCAAAAATGCCTGAGTTCTAAGATAATAATAACATTATTGAATAAAATTAATTTTAACGTTAAAATGGCAATTTACGTAATTTATTATGAAATACATATATTCATACTTATTATAATGAATGTATTCTGGGTACACAATATTTTCCTATGTAATAATGATTATTGAAAAGTACTCATATAATCCAAGTTAGTCTCTGAAACAAAGAGAAATTGAATTCATGCAAACTGGTGAAAAATGTTAGACCACACTCAATAGTATAAATTCAGAAGAACTACTTTTGTTTGTTTTCTAAGGGTTGAAAAAACTCAGTTGGCAGAGACAAAGACACAATTTTTGGTGCCCTTGAGGAACAAACAGACCAAAGAGAATATTTTGCGTATAATTTTTCTCTTTTTTTTCATTCTTTCACTCTTCTTATTACTATTTCTTCTGTTTCCTAGGAAGAGTGTTACTGATGCTAAGACTCTCTATTGAGGAACACGGGGCAACAGGAAGCTGAATGACCAGAGGAAAGGGGTTCCCTCTGTCACCTGGCTCTTCCCAGAGGAGCATGGGCGGTCACGGGCAAATGACCGAGTCACAGCCCGTTTGGATTTATGGGTCCCTTTCGGTATCTGATAGGAGCTGGGAGTTCCGTCTCCCTGAATGGACACGCGGAAGAAATTTCCTGTTGGAGGGTTTGTTCTTCCCTGGCTAGCCTACCCACGACCTTGCGTGGGTTAATACCCCCCCCTGTACTGAAAACTCTAGAAGCCCGTTCAAGCAATGCTGGCTATGGAATTTGCAGAGTCCTGTGTAACATGGAAACAAGAGGCCTCCTAATGATCTCGAAAATCACGAAGCACTTCAAGATGGCGACAGCGGAGAATTACACCAGGTGTGGGACTCTCCTAAGCAGGGGCCCCTGTGTGACGATACAGGGTGTACGTCCACGAAGTCAGCCGTACTTTCAAGCACAGCGTAGGGGCTACGATTCCAAGCTCGGACGCTGGACTTGCTGAGTTTGAATCACAGCGCTCCTTGAGATTTCTTGAGCAAGGCACTTTTTTCCCACCCTCACTTTCCTTTCTTGTCATGTTGGTACCTCCCACGTAGGGCTATTGCCAGGAATAAATAAATGAGCATGTATCCCTAGAGTAGTCAACACACAATACTGGCGGTTATTATTCTTAAAAAGATGTTGCTGATCTACAGTCACAGCACGTCACTCCCTCAGTTAAACTCTGTCAACGGCCCCACAGTACGTGGGGCATCCTCCACGCCAGGCCTGCAAGTCTTGCCTTGGCTCACTGCTGCCCGCCGCCCAGTTCCTGCTCTCCCCAGGTCTGCTCTGCACGCAGCACTCAGCCGTCCTTGCCTTCTGCTAATTCATTACACGCTCCAGCCAAGCTCTGTTCGACCTCAGGGTCTTTGCCCAGACTCTGCCCGGAATCTTTCCCCCAGTGCCAGCCAGCGCTCCTCTCGGTGTGAGCCCACGCCAGACTCCGTGTCCCTTCCTCGGGACGGCCTTGCCTTTTTGTGTCCATCTTTCCTCCTTTTCGTTTTGTTAACCTGCCATGGAAATACCATTTACATACCATAAAACTCACTTCGAAAAAACGTCAGGTTCTGGGGTTCTCAGTATACTTTCAGACGCGTGCAACCTTCACGGAAAGCTAACTTCAGAACATTTTGTCTGCCCCCCCCAAGCAGGCCCTTTGCAGTTCCTCCCGATTCCTATCCCCGACCCGAGGGGGCCAGTGGTCAGTGTCCTGTCTCGACAGATTGGCCATTACTGAACATTTTACATAAGTGGAATCACACCGTACATGGCCTTTTGAGTCTGGGTTCTGTCACTTAATGTATGTTTTGGAGGTTCATCCATGTCGCAGCATGTATCAGTCACTGCATCTTTTGTTAATTGTTCATTAGCATTCTGTTGGTGGATAAAGCACACGTATAGATGATGCTCAGTGTTTTATAAACATGTACGGAGGGAAGGGTTTGCTTACTCATGAACTGTGCACTCACGGTGTCCATTTTCTCCTCTAACGCTGCCTATTTTGCCCCCCAGTTAATTAAATCCTTCCAGAACTGTAATCTCTGAACCCCTGTGTGATATGAGAGGGCAGGCAAGACATATAGAACAGAGACATGTGCAAACAAAACTCAAGTTTAGAAACCACCGCGATGCTTGGGGCATGGTGCTTGCCTCCCAGCGGGCCATTCGACTCATTTCACGTGCGCGCGCTTCCACTGGTGCGCTCTCAGGTTAAGAAGGGGTGGAGTTCCATCGTGTTACTGTACGAACCAAAATGGCAGGGTTCATCTAGTTCATTCAGAATTTCTGCAATTATCAAGACAATCTCCTAAAAACAAGGCGATGAAAAGAAAAAGTGTTCACACCGACATGGCTCCTCACCTACAGGCCACGCCAGGCTCCAACGGAGGTTGCCAAGGGGAGAACACCGCGTTGCCTTAGCGTTACCCGATGTGGCCACAGGACAGCCGGGTGCTCTCACTCCATCCAGCCCGCGTTTCCCACTCCAGACTTCTGACCACATTCTTACACTTCCGCATCCTTGAACGGGGGCCACCGACCTAATACACAACTTCTACCGTTTTGGCTCTGATGATGCAGCTGAACTTGTCACCTTGTTCTGACCACGGCCCTCGTCCAAGGCAGATGCCCAGGCTGGTTCACCGCCTCTCAGTGTGTACTAACGTGATGAAATCTTGGTGCTGTGACCAGCCTCAGGTCTTCCCAGGCATGGTGACCCGTGGTCCCGACTTGCCTGACTGCCCTGGCGTCAGCACCGAAAGACCCAAGTAGCTTAGGAAACCCCTCAGACCGGGCAAACGGGGATGGTTGGCCACCCTATTCCCAGGTTTCTACGAAAAGTTTACACCAAGGACTAGTGGTGCCCATTCATTGGCCTAATCTTCTAGATTGGTCTAAATAGATTTCTATACCCTTGTTTGCATTGCCCAGTGAAGAATCTGAGATGAAGTGCAAGGTGAAGTTAGAAAAGTCTTAGTATATGTAACTGATTGAGCCAGAAATTTCACTTATTTGTGAAAGTATGTGAAGACTGAGTTACATGGATGCTTCATTCTGTGAATTAGAATCAAACTAAAACAGCCTGAATATTCGACCACAGGTCAATGAGGAAATAAAGCATGCATCCCTTCCATGAAATATTTTTGTGTTCCCTTTAAAAAATAAATGTAGAAGAATATTTAACAGGATAGGGAGGAAGCTCACACTATTAGGCTAGGAAAAAATCAACTTACACAGTCATGTGCTGGTAGGACTCTAGTTTTTGCAAGAAAAGAGATTCTGTGACACATATGTGTCCACACGTGACAGGTATTTACAAACCAAAATATTGCCGTGGGCGGTTGTCGTACCAAGAGACGGTCTTGGGTAGCTGGGAGACAGGGCTTCGCCCCCGCGTAATCTCCATCAGCAACTCATTTGTACCTCCAGGTACCACGGGGCGTTGCTGCGGGACATGGCTTCAGGGCAAACATTCCAGGTAGGCTCTCCTCCCACCGGATTTTCCAACCCTAAAGCTCCTCGTTTACTGACAATCCCAGACCATCCTTTTCTATGGATGGTGGGATTATAGAGGATTTTTAGCTTCTTTCCAGTTTGATTTTTCCTTGTTTCCTATTCTTTTACGATAAACATATGTTTTTTTTTAAAGTAATATAAATTATTCCTCGTTGGTCACGATCAACTTGGCACAAATTAACTTACAAGAGTCTTTCTGGTGACCCTGCGAGGCCCTGTAAGAACAGGGCGCAGGCTCGCTCGTTTGTGCTGAGAACGGTGCGGTGACACGGGTCTGGGCTCTGGAAATACACGTGGCGTCGCTCAGCTACACCGGAAATCCAGGGAAAAAAGGTTGAGCTTAAGCTGAGGGGTCCCAGATGGAACGTAGAGCCCTGGCTGGTGTGGCTCAGTGGATTGAGTGCCAGCCAGGGAGCCAAAGGGTCGCCGGTTCGATTCCCAGTCAGGGCACATGTCGAGGTTGCAGGCTGGGTTCCTGGTGGGGGGCGCACGAGAAGCAACCACACATGGATGTTTCTCTCCCTCTCTTTCTCCCTCCCTCCACCTCTCTCTAGAAATAAATAAATAAAATAAAGTAAAGGAACACAGAAGGGTGAAGAAGAATGGCTCCAAACCAATCCCTAAAGCTAATACGATGCTCCATACTTGGATTTCGGTGTCATTTTCTGTGGAATTACATGGTTTTAGAAGCAAAACCCAGACCGCAAAGGAGTCCGTGAATGATAATCTTACAAAGGGGATGTTCAGTATTACTTTTCATTGTGCACGTAGTATGTGTCAGGCATTGTACTGGTGTCTAGTGTACTTTCTCTCTCTCTCAATGCCTCACAATAAATTTATGAAGTTGCTGATAGAATAGATTAGGAAATGGAAGCACAGGGTGTTAGGAAAGTTGGCAAAAGCTCACAAAACCAGTAAGTGGAGAATTTGAACTCATGTTGGTCTGACCCCAATTATTTTCCTGTTTTCTTCCTTGAGGTCAGTAGGGCTACATCTCCGACTTCTTCTCTACTGGCCAGAGAAAGCAGCTACTCTTAAAGGGGTCACCTGATTGGGTTAGGGCCACCCGAGCGATAATCTTTATATGTTAAGGTCACCTGAGTTGAGATGCGACCGGTAATTATATGTGCAAAATCCCTTCACTCAGGACCTAGATTAGTGTTTGACTGAATGAACATGAGAAGGGAATCTCAAGAGGCTAACTTTAGAATTTTGCCCACCACACAGAGCTTTCAAAATACTGGATTGATGATAATTGGGTTAATTTTTTATGTGACCTGGAATGATACTTCTTTTGACAGAGAATCAATTAATACTTGTAGATACTAAAACTAACACACTAAAGTTAAGTATTAGAATTCTATTTGCAAAACGCCCCCCATTCATTTTTTTTCTGCATTGTAGACTCTTTGAGCTATAATACTATGATGTTTTGTCAAACATTTTTTGAGGTTTGCCATTTGTTTGGAGTTCAAAGGAAATGTCACTTTCCAACTCTCCAATTTTTAATAATGCAAAATATTCTATAACTTGATTCTGGATAAAAACACACTTGACAGAGAAATCTTTTCACTAAATAAGGGAAAACAGTGAATTAATGAGTATTTATTTTAATTTTTTAAAGAAACTGAGTATTGGCAGATCAGAAGTTGACAAAAATTATTCTGGTCCAATTGAATGCAAATAGCCCCTTCTTTGCATTAATGGACTGAAATTGAAATGTTATATTTTCATTTGAGACTGACAAAGAAAAACACCCAGCAATATTCCGAGGCCAAAAATGATGGCTGGGACCACTAAGTCAGTCATTTCATAACAGCTTTGTTCCCTGGAGGCTGGCTCATTAAAAACTCTCACGATCCTATTGAAGTGAACTATTTTCTAAAGGGAAAGAAGATTCAATGAGCAAGCATTGCTCCAAGCCGCCTTGCTCCCCCGATCTGTCTTCTGGTTTCTCATGGGAAAACCCTGAAGTTTCAGGGTGACCACGGATTGGGATAACGCCCGGAGAGAGCCAGGATTTTGCAGCTGACGCATGGGCAGAATACACAAGATAGGTTTCATGGTCTGTGGAGAAGAGTTAGAGTTTCCAAACACTGCAAAGACCCTCAAAATCAATCACTCGTTCGTTTGTGCGAGTGCTGACTTATTGCTCGCCTCGAAGGTGACGGGCTCTGCTCTAGACACCGCAGGAACACCAGGTGCAGAGCCACCAGCAAATTGGCGACTTGCTGAAAGCCGGGGCAGGAAGGCTGAGGCGGGGCGCGCCAGCAGACTTGGCTGTATACCAGGTGGGATGCAACGTCATGATGGAACTTGCAGCCTAATTGATATTCCCCAACGTGACAGGTGATTGGCCCGGGCGGCTGACCACACATAACTCCCCCTCACAAAGGCCCTGGAGCAGAGAACAGCCAAAAACTGTACAGTCCTCAAAGTCACTTCCAATCTCAGATTCCAGTCGCTTCCTCCAAATTGGGTTCTTTCCTTGAAATGCACCGCAGAGAGGCCCCGAGAAGGGGCAGGGAATTGATACCCTCCCCTCTGAACTATTCCCCACCTAAAATGAAATTACCTGTGGTAGACTGGATAGTGGCCTCTAAAATGCCCACGTCCTAATCCCCAGACCCCAGGAACATGGTCCCCTATGGAAAAAGGGACTTTGCAGGTGGGAGGAGACTAAGGATCTTGAGGTTGGGGAGATCAGTTTGGATTATCTAGGCGGGTTCCGTGGACTCATAAGGATCCTTACAAGAGGGAGGCACAGGGTCAGAGCCATTGCTAGGACATTAGCGGACAGAAGAGGGTGGAATAACTTGAGGAAGGGGCCGCGAGCCAAGGCATACAAGCAGCCTCGAGAAGCTGAAGATCCCAGCAGATTCCCCCCCGAGTGTCTAGAAGGAGCCAGCCTGCTGACGAGCTGGTGTAAACTGAGTGAGACCCACTCAGTTAGACTTGTGACCTCCAGCGCCGTGAGGTGAATTTGTGTTGTGTCAACCCACTAAGTTAGTGGCAATTGGTTACAACAGCAGTAGAAATGGACACATCGTTGAAGATGTGCCTTGAAACTGTCCGATTCCCTTTTTAAAAATTTTTATTTATTGAGGTTTCAGAGAGAGAGAGAGAGAGAGAAACATCAACTTTTTGTTCCACTTATTGATGCATTCATTGGTCGGTCTTGTATGTGCCTTGACCAGGTCTTGAACTTACAACATTGGTGTATTGGGACGGCGCTTTAACCAACTGGGCTACCCAGCCAGGGCTCTAACAATTACTTCAGAAGAGAGTAAGCATAGCCCATTTCGCCTGGGAAAGCCACATGATTATTGAAGATGTTCAGATGCATTTCTTAGAGCAGCTTGTGCCTCAAAGCCTTTACTGTGTGTCGGGCACCATTGTTGGTGCTCGTTGGGTATGTTAATAACTAATTTAATCCTCAGGAGAACTTCGTGAGGTAGGACTATGATCGTGCAACTTTAGCAATGAGGAAACTGAGGCACAGTATCCCAGTTACCGGCAGAGCGGGCACTTAAACCCCTCGGACCACGCTCCACTGTCCCTGTCACCATGGCAACACCCCTGGACACCCTGGCCAGTTGGAATCACAGAGAGATTTTCATCTTTGAGCAAAGCCAGAAGTCACTTCGAATAAAGCATAGTGAAAGAGGCCAGGTCATTTTGCTGAGTTAAACTGCTTTTGATCTATGATGCATTGTAATTACAATGATTATAATCTCGTTAGCTTGCTGTCCTTGTGGGCTCATCAGGCGGCTCCTAAAAAATTTTGCGAAAATGTCTTTGCAGGCGCAGCCACCATGTTGGGATAAATGCTTCATCTTTGCAGGGTCCTGCTTTGAAGGAAAACCTCTATTTCACTATGGACCCCCAAAGTACATCCTCTTAGAAGTGTTTGGGAAGATGAAGAAGGGTTTTTACACCGAAAAGAAAGAAGGAAGAAGCACAGAGGTTTTAGGGTTCTACCTTGACTTCCCTAACAGGCTGCTTGCCACTTGTAACTATGTGGAGTTCTTGACTCTCTCTACTTCATTTAGTTTTCTATGCCTTTCGTTTAGTCACTCTGTATTTACTGAGCACCTACTATGTGCTAGGCACTTTTGATCCACGTGAGGGCTCATATCAGTACTTCTTTGCCTTTTGGGGTCAGTCATTTCTTTGTATGGATAGACCGTATTTTGTTTACCCCTCCCTTAGCTGTTGGGTGCTAGGGTAGTTTCTACCTTTCAGCACTGTGACTAGTGCTCTTGTGAATATTCACACGGAAGGCTTTTTTTGGAACACCTGTGTCAGTTCTTTTGGGTGCATACCTGGGAGTGGAATTGCTGGGTCGTACATGAACTCAGGAACTGCCAGACACAAAATGCAGCTATGGGCCCTGGCTGGTGTAGCTCAGTGGATTGAGCGCGGGCCTGCGAACCGAAGGATCGCGGTTCGATTCCCAGTCAGGGCACATGCCTGGGTTGTCAGGCCAGTTCCCGGCAGGGGACATACAAGAGGCAACCGCACATTGATGTTTCTCTCCCTCTCTCCTTCCCTTCCTCTCTGAAGATAAATAAATAAAATCTAAAAGCAAAATGCAGCTATGGTATGATTCCGTTTTTGTGAAGCGCCCGGAACCGGTGGGCAGATTAGCGGCTGCTCGGGGGGGGGGCTGGGGGAGGGGAGATGGGGCGTCAGCGCTTCGTGACTTTCATGACTGCAGGGTTTCTTTTGATGACGATGTTCTGAAAGCAGATAGCGGCGAGGGCTGCACGTTGCCAGTGTACGCAAAGCCTCCGACGTGTACAGTTAACGATGGTTAGAACGGGGAGAATTTTATGTGCTGAGTACCTTACCACAGCTTAAAAAAAAAGGAAAAGAAAGAAAGAAAAAGAGCAGCTAGGTCCCAGCCACAGTGAGTGGAGATGCACAGTGTATAAGTCGGTTCTTAATAAAATGCACCCGTGGGTGCTGAAAAAACACAAGAAGAAGTTGAGTAAGAGGGTGGCAGCGGGTGGAGAGGGTTTGCTCCTACACGGGTGCCAGGCAGGGTCCGGCTGGAGAGGCGACACGAGGCGGGCAGCGGAGGGGCAGGGGGCAGGCAGCGCAGGCCTGTGGCGTGACAAGCCGCAGGCGTTGCACACTCCTCTGTCTCCATGGTTGTCAGCGGGGGGTGAGTTCACTCCCCGGGGACGTGTGGCCGAATCTAGAGACATATTTAGTTGTCACGGCTTGGGATGGGGGTGCTATGGGATTCCAGTGGCTAGAGGCCAAGGGTGCTGCTAAACATCCTACAGCGAACGGGACACGCCCCTGCGTGACTCGGCCCTACGTGGCAGCCGAAGCTGAGACACCCTGGTCTGACCTCTTCGCATCTGAGCCTTAACGGCTGTTGGAAAGCAGCCACTTGTGTGCAAGGGAGGCTGAAGGACGGCTCTTCCACGTCCCTGTCTGGCTGCTCTTCTGGTTTGGACCCCCTGGGTCCACAGCATGAGCGAGACGAACTGCCCCCCACCCCCCAAGACACTCGACTACGTGAGGATCGGTTAAGCTCCAGGGCCGTCCGCGTGTACCCTGAACACACACTTCCACGGAAGCCTGGCACTGGACAAAGAGGTGCTCACAGTAGCAGACTGCAGACGCTGTGCATTGTGGGGGTGGGGGATGGGGGGAAATTCCGCAGACGCTTCCACAAGATCAGGGTTGAGCTGGCTACGATACGGCCGAAAACGTGAACTCTGCGCCCCATGACCAGCGCAGATTTTAACTCAAGGCGGACCTTTCCGGCCTCCCCATGGCTTCTGGTGGAAGCCGACCAACCAATCCCTCTTCCTGAGAATCCGGGCAGGAAGCGGCCACCAGCCAGCGGACTGGCCTCTCCCTGCTTGGCTTTTTGTCAGCCAGGGGGTGCCTGAGCTCCCCTCGCCGAGCCCTGGAGGAGTTTTCCATGCCAAGCTCCACGACCACAACAAGTTATTTACTGTCTTTACTGGGGAGATCAAACCCACACCCAGATGTCACGTCTCTCAAATTCCATCAGTAGATCAGACAGGCCGTCTCTGCAAAGGGGACACTCCAGCCAGCAAGTTCAGAGCACGCTGGCTTCGAGGGCCGTTCCCTCCCTATTTTCTGAGCCTTTGTTGTCTCTGCAATGCTGATAAATCAATCCATCAAAAAATTTCCTCAGTGAAACTCAATCAGGAAAGGTCATGTCAGCGGGAGAGGAACAGATTAAATTAGCATCAAATTAGACATGGAAAGTGAGTTCTGTCAAAATCATCGCAGCGCTCAGCACAATTAGAATATGTTAATTATGCATTTCATTAAGGTGGATGTGAGATGAAATGTCACTGGGGTAGGCATCCGAAAAAGGGAAGATTGCCAGGCACAACTTTCTGTAGACAATGTGTGACACCTTCATTAACATCAAGAATCACAAGTCTGCCTTGACTTTTTCTGTAGAGGATTAAACCATTAACTGTTTGCTGGCTCCTCTCATTGGTGCGGGGGTCCCTGTCCTCAGAGTGGGCTGGCCCCTCCTGACTGACTGGCTTCCTCTGCTGCCGCCATGGCCCCAGGGGCTGCTGGGAGTGCCCGGTGGGCAATGGAGAGGGTGGCGGGTTTTAATGAACTCCCTGGAAGCTTGGCGGGGATCACGCCACCGCCTTAGGGGTGGCAGGATGCTGAGAAGGAGAGAGGAGAGAAATGAGGGGTGAGGATTACAGAGGGAGGGCGGAGGCGCGGAGGGGAGGCTCTTGGCCTCATTCTTGGGGATGAAAGATATAATCAGCGTGATGGGGGGCTGGCGGCAGGGGGATCAGATTTATACACTTACACCCGGCAAACTCTACTTTGGTGAATTATTTTGCAGATCGCTGTCTGAGTCACGGGAACCAGGAGGCTTTTTCCTAAAGTCGCTCCCTGTGAGGCAGCTTCGTGAGAAAGGAGTTCTAATGTGTGCCGTTTCCTTCTTCTGCGACTTCTTACAGCATGCCCTTCCCGTGGCGTTCTCCACCAGGGAGGGACAGGACGTGGCCTCTGGGTGGCTTCTCCTCCTGGGGTTCACTGGTTTCCCACTCGGTACCCTTCCCTCTCCCTGACCGTGGACAATTCCCAGGTACCCCGAGGCCAGGAGACCCCTCTGCAGAGGATTCCCCATCACCCCCTGGCGACACGTTCTCTGCACCTCGCGCCTGCTGCTCCTCTGCCGGGACCCCTCACCTTCCACCTGTCTGCCCTGCTCCTGACCTCACACCCGCGAAAGCAGCCACCCACACTTGGCTACCCCACCCCTCTGCTCCTTCCTCGCGTGTGTTCCCCCGGCCTCCGCCATTGGACCTGCGTTTGATGCCCTTTTTGTTCTCATGGGACCCCGAACTTCCATAAATTTACCAGAGTCAGTTTCTGTTACTTCCTCCCAAATGGCTCTGACTTACACTCAAACTGTTGTGCTTCCCACAATGCATTGCAGTCACTAGTTGAGTTGTCTATCTACCCTCCAAGTTCTATATTGCCTTGTTTTTTTTTTTTTTTTTTTTTTAAATCTCTATTTCTTATCCTGGATGATGTGGCTCAGTGGGTTGAGCACCAGCCTGCGAACCAAAGGGTCACAGGTTCGATTCCCATTCAGGGCACATGTCTGGGTGGTGGGCCAGGTCTTTAGTAGGGGTCACTCAAGAGACAACCACACATTGATGTTTCTCTCCCTCCCTTCCCCTCTCTAAAAATAAATAAATAAATAAAATCTTTAAGAAGTTTCTATTTCCTGGTACATGCAAGGTGTTTGACAAATATATCTTAAATATATGAATAACGAGGTTATGGAATTTTACCATGGCATAAGTTCTGCTTTTTAGGGGCAGGAGAGAAAGCAAAGGTCATAAACTTATTTCTAGCCTTTCTCAACAGGGTTACTTTTCTCATAATAAAGTAACACATACACATGAAACACACGTATTTCTCACATTGCCAGTTAGAATTCATTCGCCCCAATGCTCAATGTAAACACATCATTTGCTGCCATTTTTTCCTTGCTTGTACACCACTAGAGAATTATTTTGTGAATTTACCTGATTTTTTTTCCCTTTATGTTTCTTCTCTCCTCCCCTCTTTCTTTTCTTCTCTCTTTCTCATTTTTTTTTCTCAACAATCAGATCTTGGTTAATGACCAAACCTAGGAAGCTATCACTTTGTATCCAAATTATATCTGGCATTCTCACGGTGGAAAATAACCTCACTTTGAACTACAGTGGCCGAGTGGGCAGGGTGACCCGCTGAGTGGGGAAGCCTGTTTTCTGCTCAGTAACGTGAGCATAAACTCTCTCATTTCATGCCCTCATCGAGAGAGTGCAGGCAAAATGCAAAGCCTGGGGCCTAGCCCATCATAAATCCCTAATAAATGACAGTGATAATGATGGGTGAGGGGGACGATGATGATAAGAACCCGGGGCTGGCTTTGGTGCAGCACCCAGAACCTTGGGACACAGTCTCGAGTCCTATTCAGAAAGTATTGCATCAGCAAAAATATCTCTATTTACAGGGAGCAAAGACAGCACTGGCTACCGCTGCCCATTTTAAATTTTGCATGAGAACAAGGACACATGCAGGGGACAGGACCCTCTGGCAGAAACCCCCCAGAGCTCTGAGGTGCTGCAGTGAAACTTTGCCGTGTGCCGAAGGCCCGAAGGAATTCCAGGGAAACTGACAGGCGGGGTCCAGAGTTCTGCGGGAGCCCCCGTCCGGCTGTGAATGCCTGGCTCCCCAAACTGCCTCGCCTTCTGAGGCCCAGGCCTTTCCTGTTGGAAAGGCGAGGGCAGTGGAAACCACTGAGCTAGCCCGGATTTGACAAAGCCAACCGCCTCACCTTGGGAGCTACGGGAGGAGAGGAGAGACAGGGCCATCCAGGTACAAAGCGTCCTCCCAGCCCGCCTGCCCTCTAGCTTCCTGTCATCGCTGCCATTGATATTAAAATCAAGGGGTTGGCGTCAAGCTCCTGGTAGCGGCAGCACTGGCAGAAATCCAGGCGGGCTCTAATGAGCCTCACCTGGGCTAATTACATCTTTTACAAACCCTGCTGGGGAGGCTGGAGTTGCCGGTTGGTCGTCCAGGACGACAGCGTCTGGGATTTCTTGGCTCTGAGAGTTCGTTCTTGCTGCTGGGATGCAGAGCTCCAGAGGGCTAGACAGTGACCTGAGGAACGCGGGCGGTTTTCCTGTGCGGCACAAGGCCGTTCCCCTTCTCTCCCCCGAATGAAAACGAAGCTGGGAGGCAGGACATCATCCCCAGCCTGGCTGCTCCCGATGGGCTCCCCTGCCCTCTGGTTATCAATACGGGCTCTCAGGCCTCCCCCCGGATTTATGGGATCCAAGTCTGCATTTTGGCCCTGGCCAGCTAGCTCGGTTGGTTAGAGCATCGTCCCAGTGTGCCAAGGCTGCAGGCTCGATCCCAGGTCAGGGCATGTACAAGAGGCAGCCAATGAATGCATCAATGAGTGGAACAACAAATCAATGTTTCTCCCCCTTCCTTCCTCTCTAAAATCAATAAATAAAAATTAAAAAACAGAAAGAATCCGCATTTTAAACAATATCCTCAGGTGATGCAGCCAAGTGTGAGAGACCCTGGGGCCACACTTCCACATGGGGAGACACTGTCCCTCAAAACTGTGCGCTCTCCTGGGAAGCATGTCCTGGAGGTACAGAGCATGCGGGACTTCCAAGGGCCTGGCTGGGGTCACCTCTCTCCCGTTCGTGACTTGGGCCAGGGACTGGAACTCCTTGGGCCTCAGTTTCCTTATCCGTACAAAGGGCACACTATTAGTCTCCACAACACAGGGCGATTGCGAGGCTCAGGTGGAACAATCAGAGCAGGTTCCCGGCAGGTCCCTGGGACGCAGCAGCTCTGAAGGGCTCATTGTGGCTGATGCTATTCAGGAACCGCTGGCCTTCAGCGCAAACGCAAATGCTCATTCAGTCCTCGACTGGTTACCGCCTCGGACATCAGCAGCCCCATCTGTAAAATGGAGCAATAGTATCTGTCCCTTCAGATTTGGGTGGGGCTGAGAAGAGACACTACAGGGTGACTCTCCAGGGCCCCGTAACACCTGAAGGTCACGGAAGAAAAGGGAAGTCTGGGAAGCTGATGCGGACGCGAGAGCTAAGTGTGGCGTGTTCTGCGTGGGTTGTGGAGCAGGAAAAAGGCATCGGGGAGAATTAAGTGAACTGGAATAAAGTATGGATTTGAGTTAATAACGTATCAATGCTGGTCTATTCGTTGTGACAAATACACATACTAACGTAAGATGTGGAGAAAACTGGATGTGGGGCTTATAAAAATTCTACAGGGGCTTCTCCGTAAATCTAAAACTGTTCTAGAAAGTACAGTGTCTTTAAAGATAACTGAGAGAATACGTGAAGAACCTCAGCTAAGGTGGCCCCATAAATCCAGCTTCAGGACCAAAACGGCCATGTGCCAGGAAACCCCTCGGACGACTCAGGCAAACCGAGACAGCTGGTCACCCCACACTTAGCCCAGAGTCTGGGGCAGCTCAGGAGCCTCAGAAATGTGAGTCGTCACATTGGCTACCTGGGGGGCAGCTCAGCGAATGCTCTGGAAGGTTGGAGGTTGGAGGTGAATGAGGGAACCCGAGAAGCTCTGACTTCTAGATGCTCCGTGTTACCACGACTCCTGAATCCACCCACACTGACAGGACTTCTATTACCCACTTTCCCGGGGACTCCTGGCAGGATCGGATGCCCTCGCTCACCGCCAGCTCTCACCCGCGCTCCAGTCCACGTGGTTATACAGTTGGGGCTGGCAGGGAAGGCTTGCTCTTTAATCAGACCTTTTCCCCGAGTCATCTCAGGAATCATGTGTTTCCAAAACCTGCCTTCCCTACACTTAAACTCATTTCCTTTTGTTTTTGGTGTAATCATCTCTTCCCCAAGGTGACTGGCGCTGACACCTGGGAGGGGAAGAATAGCTGATGCAGGAATACCAGGAAAAATCGGGGTGTGTTGTTGAAAGTATTATCCTACCACAAGCAATATGAGCTAGGCATCGCTGTCCCAAAATATCCTTGCACACATTAGTTATGGAGATGAAAAAGCTCACAGGGGATTATGTTGGTGGGCCACTGGGAAGGATCCCCACAGAGCCTTGAAGTCCTCACTTAGATTCCATCTCTTTCAGGAAGTCCTCTCTGATTGCGCCCAGCCTGAGGTAACAACTCCCGAAGCTCCTATTACACAGAAGCTGTGTCTCTCACCTTCTTCTTCGTTCTGTGGACCTATGGGAGGTAGCTGTGGGGCAATGGGAACCCTCAGGGTTTGGGCGGTGGACAGGTGTGCGGTGGGTCCTGAATCTGTTTCAGTTTAGACAAGCATCGGACCTCTCCAAACCTTAATTTCCTGATCAGAAAAAGGGAGCATAACTACACCCACTCTGCTGGCTGGTTTGTTTCGGTGCTTGCGGTTGTTGCTTTAATTTCTGTTGTCGTACAAGTTTGAGGTCCATTAGAATGTAGGCACGGTCAGGCCAAGGCCTTATCTGTCTGTCTGTCCTCAGCCCACTCGAGCCCCAGCACAGACCACAGTCTCTGCTGCGGAGCAGAGGCTCAGTGATACTTGTTGGGTCGAAGAGGGGGGTCCGGTCCCCGCCCTGGCTGCTTCTCTCCACACACATATGAAGGCATCCCGAACCTGCGGTGATGCTCGGCACTTCCATCCGTGCGGAAATGAGCTGCGACACAATTCATAACCGGCCGGGCGGACGCCTTTCTCTGTCTCGCACAGTTTTCCAGCAACTGACATCTTCTCTTCTCAGTTGTTGCGACTTGAGGACTTCGTCCCTTGCAACTCGGTTTACGCTGAGTTCAGGCACGTTGTGGGCAAGGACTGGGAAGGAGCCCCCCCTCCTGCAGACGAATTCCAGGCAGATGTCAGATAAACACATGTGAATAAACCGAATGTCATTTTTCTCTTTAATCGCTGGCTTCAGAGGGCCTGAGCCTCTCTGGACCTTATCCAGGTGCTGTGGCCTTTGATTCCCCCGTCATATGTCATGCAGTTCTTTTTCTTTTAGTGTCAAGATGATGAGGGCGCAGGAGGGAGAAAGTAGGGAGGATTATAAGTTTAGGTGAAACTAAAATACATAACCTCCGATGGAGTCTTGGTTGGTAGGGTTGGGGGTGACCATGGCAGCTGAGGACATAGCGCTGGTTTTCTGAAGGCTGTTGGATCAGAGCGCACCCAGAGGGGGGTTCCTTCCCTTCGCACTGTCGGTTGAGAACTTTTCATTATTCTCACCCTTGACTTAAAATGATACTTCGGAGGACTTTTCGACTTAAGAACGGTGGGCCTCGCCACAAATAACTGCATGCAGACCGGCGAACCGGAGTGCGCTTTGCTTTTGCTCTCGTGCTATGACCCCGCAGGGCACACAGCGCTTCTCCTCACATCTCCTTGCGACTCCTGGGGGTTTCTAACGCTTTCACCCCAAAAAGAAAAACAGTTGTGTGCGAGACTTAGAAGGTACGCATAGAAGTGTGTGGGGGCAGAAAGCGGTGATCAGGGGCTGGCAAGCTTATTCCGTAAAGATCCAGATAATAGAGAAGAAACATTTCAGGGTTTGCGGGCTATATCGTCTCTGTTCCTACTACTCGACTCTGCCATTGAATCCTGAAATTAGCTAAGGGTGATATGTAAGCAAATGGCCATGGCAGTGCCCAATAAAACTTTATTAATACAAACAGGGTTGGCGTGGCTCAGCGGAGTGAGTGCTGGTCTGTGAACCAAAGGGTCGCTGGTTCGATTCCCAGTCAGGGCACATGCCTGGGTTGTGGGCCTGGTCCCTAGTAGGGGGCGCGGGAGAGGCAACCACACATTGATGTTTCTCTTCCTCTCTCTCTCCCTCACTTCCCTTCTGTCTAAAACAAACAAACAAACAAACAAATAAATAAAATCTTAAAAAAAACCCCAAAACAGGCAGTGGTGGGATTTGGCTGGGGGCCTCAGTTTATCAACCCTGATCTAGAATTTGTGTACCCAACATTAATATCTCGTAAAATGTTTCCAATACACATTAACACCTTTCTCTCTCCCCCACCCCTCCACCCCGTGTGTCTACCTGCGTGCTTTAATTTCTTTTCAGTGGACATTTAGTACCCATATTATTTATTTAAAAAATAATGTTCTTGCAGGTCTTGATGACTTGTTGGTTTGTTTTTAGAAAAGATAGGGGAGACTATCCAGACTATCGTATGGAACGTGGGACCGTTTCCTCCTTTCTCCTTCCAGCCACGATCCACGTAATTAGTCCCGGTGCAGGAGCGTGCCGATCCAAACCCCCGTGGGCTGACCTGGTTAAGGACTCCAGTGGGCTATGGTCAGCTGTGAGTCACGCCAGGGCCGAGAGACCCAAACTGACGGGGCTGACCAGAGCCGCACCAAAGCAGGGCTTTCCCGGGCTCAGTCAGTGGTGAGCGCTTCTCAGCGCTGGGTCGGCAAGCAAGAGGGGCCTGGGGCCGCCGGCCTGCCCCTTCTGATTGTAGGATGCAAAGGAGAAGAGAGGCTCTCTCTCATGCTTTCTGTTTTTATTTTAAGTTAATTTTGCCGTTAACAAGGCGCAACCAGGGCGTTTCCTGAAGCTTTGGTGGGGAGACCAAGAGTTAAAACGATCCCTCTGGGGGGCTGCTGAAGCCCGGCTCTAGACGAAACAGTCTCGACAAACAGTTGCCTCTCCGGTTGTTAAAGTTCAGCAGGAAAGGAGACAGAAGCTGAAGTTCTTCGGCACATGCTTGCCAGGGATGAGAAACGTTCCTGTTTTATATTAAGCTTAAAAACTTTCTGATGGCAGTAGTCAGACTTTGAATTTATGGTAGAACCTGATTTTCTAGAAGAAAAAAATGATGTTTGCCTGGGTGTTAATTCTTGGCCCAAGGCCCGAAGCCTAACATTTTATAGAAATTATCAATAATAGTATATTTAATTGCTAATTCAGCTAACTATTCACCACCTGCCACTGGTGGACATAAAATTTCTAAAGTATATGCCAAGTAGACTATGGGGTTATGACCTTGAAATGTGTAATTTTCTTTATTGATATTCCGCCCCTGGCCACAGAAAGATTTAAGGTGACATATAAAAGAAATAAATTGTAAAACTAAGAAAAGAAGGAGGAAGCAAAGATCTTCAGGATAAGAATTAAAATCATTCTGTGATTAACCATTCGATTTGGATATGAGCTTCCTGGAAACCAGTGCGAAAAGGGGAACAATACAATGTTCAATTTTCTTATGGTCAGAGTAGAAAGATGCCAAATCCTTACTAAATTAAAAGGTGAAGAGCCTTACCACAGATTCCAAGCGGAGAACAATCAATTGTCAATGGATTATCAATAATACGTTGTTTGTCAGCTGGGGCAGAGGTGTTCAGTGCATTGGACACACTCCATGGACCCAGTTCTAGCTCATCAACGTCACAGAAAATTCAAGTCGCTGAGTCTCTATCATGGTGAGCTGCTCAGGAACGCGTCTGTAAAGCTCCGCTCCAAAGCTCTTACAAACAGAGCGGTTTCACGTGGATTTCTGATAAGATGCAGCACAGAGCATGCCGCAAGGCGCACGCGGTTCCCGGAATCAACGACATCACACGCGTTTTCTCCCACGGTCCTGAGAAAACGGTAGGTGTGCGCTCTCGGGCACGGCGGCACTGTCTTGTCTATCTCCTCCTCCCGTTTCGCTCGCTCTCACTCCACCCCTCGTCTTTGAAACCCTCCCATGATCCTCTTCGCCTGCTCTTGGGGATGGCCTTCAGGTCCCGGAATGATCTAGCCAATTCTTGTCCCTTTGAACCCACCTCCTCCCACTCGTTTTCAAGTTCACCAGGCTGCAGCTTTAAGGCCTTTCTCCTCCTCCAGCGCTCAGTTCTCCCTCGTCTTGGCCACTGTTCTTTGTGTGGCCGAGCCTCCCCCCACCCCGACCCTCGAAAACGGTTGCACGCTGGCCCGCCACTCCCTGATCGTTTCGTTTACACTACTTCACCGTTGTCCCAGGTCACACACGCCGCAGCCTGTGTTGATACCTTCAAAGCGCTCATCACGCCCAGAAATAGTCCTGTTTATTTTCTCTCTTTGAACCGGGTTATAAGCTTGTCCCGCAGTAGTCAGGCCCTTTCTCTGACTGTTCACTGCCTTGCGCGGTGCTTGGCACCTGGCAAGCCCTCAGTCAATATTTATTTGCGTCAAAGGGTGAACCAACAGGCCACCGCAGAGCTAATGCCGCGTCCCTGGAAGACAGCCCTTGATCCTCCGCTGGCATCGTGGGGGCTCCGGCTTTTGGGGCCAATGCATTTGTTGTTCGCGATAGACAGCAGCCTAAGTGACTGGGCAAGAGTAATTGCTCAGGAACCTGAGAACGCTGTGGGATGTCACAGCCTGTGTCCAGATGACGGGGCCCTCCCTGGACTGAAGGAGCCACCTGCGACCTGCGTTTTCTGGTCGGATGGGTTCTATCCAGCAGACGCAACGGATGCCTGTGGTCTGGAGTGGTCCCAGCTCCCGGGGGCTGTGTCCCAAGTGTGGGTTGAGAGCAGGGCTCACGTGCACCTTCACCCGAGTCCTCGTCATCCTTTGTACATAGCCCTGGGGCATGGGTGGTGCATGTGGCTTGGGGTCGCCTTGACCTTGCTTTCAAATGTTTTCCGGGACATGCTCAATTTCAAAAATATTCTCACCCTTGATTCCTCCGGGTGCGGCTCAACTCATCTACCACAGGAGCTCGTTTTCATATTGAACATCTGATCATAGCGACTGTGGCCCTGTTGGCTCTTGCCTTGTTTGCAGGGCATGCGGCACAACACCCCCCCAACCCCCCCCCCCACCCCGTGGGTCCGAGGTCTGTGACACTGGGTCCCTGACATGGGGTCCTGGGGGTCTCCCAGGGCTTATTTGCCTCAAGTCCTGTCTTTCCTGTCCATCCCTTTATACAACAAGATATTTCAGCTCCTACTAATAACAGTGGCTTTTCCAACGCGATGGCACTTCTCCCCAACAAAACCCAGTTCTGTTGTCACATCTTTAGCCCTGTGGCACGCACAACGATAAGCCAAGGACAGCGAGGCCGGACTGAGAGGTGGGTGTTGAGTGGTCGAGTCGGGGCCCTGCCTGGGCAGTGGCCTTGCTCTTTCTCGTTAACATTGGGACACAGATCAAACTGATGCCACAGCAAAGAGATGAGTCCCTACAGCTTTGTCCCATGGGTGGCGGCGGGGACTAAGTGGCCGCAATTGCAAGCAAGTTCCCAACTGCCGAGATCCTGACACCTACGAACTGAGCTGGGAGATCTGTTAACAGGGCTGTTCACCCCACTGAACTGTGAGCTCGTCCGGGAGAGGGGTCTGTGTCTCCTCTGTCTTTCTTTCCATAGTGACCGACACAGAGAAGGCAAGCGCGCACATGCGTTGACTGAAACGATAGCATCCTGCACACAGTTGACCCCCCACCGACACTGGAAATTCCGCCGTTAGCAACGCACTTGCTTGCATCAAGGGCCCAGATCCAAGCCACCAAAGCTGCCATTTCTAGGACGGCCAGGCCCCTCATTTTTCTTTATTCTATTTCCACGAATCCCAAAACACAAACAAACACACAAACAAAGCAGCCCTCTCTCCCTAGATGCGTCTGCATCCCTGGGCCGGGAGATGCGCAGCCCTTTGGGACGGCTTCCTGCAGCTGAACTCCCGGCGGGGATGCAGGTGTGATGCTCCGGACCGGGCCTCCTGAGAGGACTGGACGTTCCCTCCACCGGGGGGCAGTGGTGTCCGCACGCTTGGCCCCTTGCTCTCCCTGGACCGGCTTCCCCGCCAAACACAGCTGCCTCGCCCTGGTCCCCAACCCGGTGCTGCACCCCCACCTTCCTCTTTACTAATAACAATCATCCCTTCTTAGTCATGAACAAGCCCTCGGCTCAGAGAGGAAATCCGGCAGGTGAAGCTGCGCAGGCAGGGAATGAACCACCTGAGTGAGACCCCAGCTTGAGTGAGTGAGCGCGAGCGTGCGCATGAACGCCCCAGTCAAGATGTGAAAAAGTAAAACGCTCCAGGCGCAGACGCATGCTCCACTTGCTCAGTGCCCCTTTCCGGGGGCAGTTTATCCGAGACCGAACACGGCTTCTGGACCGTTCTGTCCCCTCGGCAAGGCTCACCCCCAGAAGAGGGGATCAGGCGATCAGGCCCCAGAAACCCTGCCAGGCGCATGCGTTTCGCCGTGGCTGGACCCGCCCTGACTGTTGCAGCTCCGTTTATTAATTTGGCTATTTGTTGATTCACGATGCAAGCGGCCAGCGCCTGCTGAGCACACAGCTGGCTGCCCGACACAAAGCTGAGCCCTGGCCACACGTGTTCCTGCACCTGGTGGAGGAGGATGTAAATGAAGTGCATTTGCTGATGCACTGAAATCGCTGCTGTAGCAGAGGGACCCTCCTGGTGTTGTGAGGTCATGGGGGAGGGGCTACTAGCTCTGCTCCAGAAGGTCAGGAAGGCTTCTCGGAGGAGGTGGCATCTGACTGACTGGAGGCTTAGAGGGTGAAGAGGGGAGTCTGCTTCTTTCTCTTTCTCTCCCACCGAACCTTCTGCGCTGGACCTGTCTCTGTTGCCCCCCGAGTGCCTTGGGCAGAGGGGGCGGCTTTGTGCTTGCTGATGTGAGAAGCTCCCTCCAACTTCTACACCTGCGTCTCGGAACCTGGACTTCCAACCTCCGGAGCCATCTGCATGGGCGAAAGCATTCTCCCGAGAAGGAGGATGGGAAACGGCTTCACGAGGGAGGAGGGACACGCATGAGTTTAGAGGGACGGTCATAGAATGTTGGGCAGGGGACGCAGGAGGAGTCTCCTTGGAACTCCTGTGTGTGGATGAATAAAGGAAGGTCAGGAGGGGTCAGGAGGGGCTGAGAGTCAGAGCCCCGGCCTCAACCCCAGCCTTGTGCCCCTGCAGCCAGGATGCTCCCCTTGCCGGCTGGTCTGACAGGATCTGATCAACAGGATGTGATAAAGCATCCCGGAGAGGCAAAGATGGAAGGAATCCTTACACTGTGATTGTTGTTCTTCTATTTATTTACCCATTTAAGCCTTGAACCTTTAACTATGCCATTCATTCATTCACTTTTCATTCATTCAGTTAGTTATTTACTCGTCAAACAAATATTTCCAGAATATTTGAACTTTCTACAGCTCTCACGTTGTGCAATATTAGGGACTCAGGCCAAGACGGCACATCAGTGTGGATTTGTGAACCAAGGAAGGTCATTTGGTAAGAGTCGCCTGGAACCCTGTGATGAGAGACATTCAGAGGCTCAGGTGAGTGTCACAATCCCAACGACACACCTGCAGTCACAGTGCTGACATTGTAGAACCAGAAAGAATCTTCCCTCAGTCCAGTGTCTTCTGTCCTGATCAAGGTCTGGGGTAAGACGACCACCCTGTCTCAGTTTGCCTAGGACTTCCCTGGTTTCAACCCAAAAGTCTGGCATCTTGTCTAACCCCCTTCGTCTTGGGCAACCTGGCAAGGTCGGCCATCCGTCCTCTGGGCAAAGGTGCTGAGGGTTGGGTCTAAACACTCACAGCCCCGAAGGCCCTCGTTTCCACCGACGCCAAACACCGATTCTGGGCGGGGTGATGTTTCAATTCCATGGGTAACTCATGGTTTCTTAGGTTAGAATTTAAGTGGGAGGTAGCCTTCTTACTAGAAAACTGCTTTATGCTGGATAATGGGCCCCTGGCTCAGTGTGCCTTTGCTCCAGAGCTGTCCCCAGTGACCTGGGGGGGGGGGGGGACGGAAGAGCCCAGCCTCGGGTGGTAAGGGGGCGGAGACCTCTGATGCCTCTTTCACAGGCCCCAGGGGAGGCAGGAGAGGCCAGCCAGCAGCACCCAGAGGTGCAGCTACGGGATGAGACCAGAAGAGCTGGATTCAAGTCTTTTACTTACAAAATGAAATTTTGTAAGTATTATTTCTAACCTCCCAGAAACTTGCCAAGAGAGGACACAAATCTCAGGCCCAGCGGGGAATCTGTCTTCCTGCTCAAGGTTACTCAGCTAAGAATAGCAAGAGCTCAGATTCCCTGAGCCCAGAGTCCAAGCTCTTCCCACAATGCCCCGTACCATCCTGTCACCACCTGTACCATGGCAGTCAGAGCGCAGAGCCATCCACAGCCACAGCGACGCAGCAGGACGGCTGCCACACTGGTGTCCCCAGAAAACTCTCTGTCTGTTGGGGTGGACTACTTGGTGCTGGAGGGAATGAGCATTGCTTGTGGGTCTGGGATGAGCTGGTGGGGAGGGGAGTTCTTAGCCACAGAGGTTTAGGCTGACGGCCCAGGGAGGGTGGCCGACCTTTCTCTAGAAGAAGGGAAAGCGAATGCAAGGAGCCGCCCGCATCCAGGATGGGAAGGATTCTGGGCAGTGAGAAGAAGCATGGTGTGTTGCTGACCCCACTGTCCTGTGATTATCCGTACGTCACTCCATTGTGACATTCTTGCCCTACGAACGGGAATAACGGCCACGTCCGGGGAGTGCTGGCTCCGCTCCAGGCTCTGGGTGAGCATGTCACAGCCATTCCCCTTGAAAATGTTGTCCCTGCGCTCCAGGCGGGGAAACTGAGGCTCAGAGATGTTAAACAGCAAGTGACAGCCCCGAGGAGGCCCGGCCAGCCCTCCTCTCCGGTTTGCTGTCATGCCGGTCTGCCTGGCTCGCTGAATTCCAGCCACTGCCCGTGATTCGGAGGGGACCGACCTGGGCTCCTCCCCGGGGCCTTGAACCCTTGCGCTCTTTCTCCCTGGAACACATCTCCTGGACCTGGGCGTGGCTGGCTCCTCCTCCTTTAGGTCAGAGTCCAATGTCACTGCTCAGAGGGGCCTTCCTGGGTCACGTTTGTGGCTGTCCCTTTCCCAAAGTGGCAGTCAGAGCAGACTCTGGCACCAGATGCGTGCACTCTGGATTCTGGTCCTAACCCTTGTTTAAACTCTCCAGGACTCGGTTTCCTCGTCTGTCAAATGGGAGTGTAATAGTAATGTACCAGTTTCTCGTGAGTTTTAACTGTTGCATTTAATGTACGTATAAACTATTTAAAACAATGCCTGGCACTTGGCACTCAACAATCATAGGTATTTATTTACTGTCTTTCTTTATTGGGCCATAAATTCTACAAGGGCAGCAATTTATTTGGTCTTTCACCACTGTCTTCAGTGCTTAGAACATAGTAACATAGTAGGTGCTCAATAAATATTATCTGAATGAACGATGAATGAATAAATAAATGTTTCACCCCAGAGCCTACATTCTCAGCAGCTGTGCCAAGCTGCCCCTATGGCTAATGCCGTTGTTTTACCCCCTGTGCCGAGCATGGCGCCCAGCCCTGGTGGGGCTCAGGGAAGGACGAGCAGATTTCCTGCCTGGGATACCAACCTCTCCACCCTCCCTTTCACCTGGCAAATCCTGTGTGATGCTGTGGAGGCTCCCTGAGCCCGCCCTGGGGTTTCGGGACTCATTCGTCATGACTCACTGGGTCCTCGTCGGTTCATCACACAGGACGAAACCGCTGTCCCAGTGTCCAGGCCCTGAGCAATGCCACAAAGGTGGCAGCACAAAGCTTTGGTGCATCTGAATATCTGTGCAGGGTGTTTACAGGTCGAATTCTAGAAGGTTTGAGTGCCTTTATGGAGGGCTTAGCTATACTGATTTATTCCGTGCCTAGTTCTAGACGGGTCTTGGGGAAAAAAAAAAGACCCATCCTCTGTCCCCTTTGCCCAAAGAATCATTCGAAGGGGGCCTTTCCTCTCTCTCTACCTCCTAAACTCTTCTGCAAGCTCCAAGGCCAAGATCAAGTTCACCTCTTGTCTGGAGGGAGCCTGGCTGAATGTATTCTTTTCTGAGACCCTGGCTCATTTTCCACGCCTCGTGTTAGAGTCAGCTTGGATTTAACAAACACTGGCTGAGGCCACACTACGTGCCAGGCCCCATGTTCTTAGAAAGACAAACAAGATGCGAATCTCTGCCACCAAGAAGCCTCAGAATTGATGTCTGTGTCTCGCCACAGACTTCTCAAGGGCCAAGGCTGTTCCCAACACTCAGCAGCGGGTCTCGCCCTGAGTAGGCGTTTGACCTCGATGACTAGAAGGTTGGTGAACCAAACAGGGGAACGATGGGTACATAGTTTGCTCCGGAATGCAGACTGCAGGGTGTGCAAAAGGAGGGCCCTGGACCAGAGGCATCTTCTCCCCCTTGTGGGATGACGGTGCCGCTCTCTGTAAGATAACCAGCCCCGCTCATCAGGCCTTGCCATACGGCTCACTCGGACACTCTCCTTGCAGAATCTACGTGTGCTGCAGAAATGTGTGTTCTCGCTGTCCTGGACCGTGGCACTGGGCGTGAGGCTGCATGTGGGGGTCCTCATGAGGCTGCAGAGGGACTTTCTCCTTTTGCTGACCGGCATTCATGCATTGTGGGCTGGGCCTTGCTTTCAGGTGGGGAAGGAGGAAGAGGAGGAAGAGGAGTTGGCAGCGGTAAGGAGTTGCATCTTCCATTGGAAAACTTCTCCTTTTAAGTATTTTGCAGCCTTTCCCCGGCAGCCCACATGGGCTGCTTCTGTGGTTGGCAGAGATCGAAGCCGTCAATATTTCTGACTGCAGAGATTTCTATGACTTAGACATATTTAAAAGGATAAAACACAGTCAACAATTTTCTCTGTGAACTTGACCATTCTAATCCTTAGCTTTGATTCTCTGAGACCCAGCAAACAGGCTAAGTCTCCGATTGATCTTGCCCGAGACCAGGGAATTCCAGCCTGGCCGGACACTGTGGGTGCCACAGCCCGGGCTGCGTGCGTCTGCCTCACTGGGGGAGGACGGACTGAAAAGAGACACCTCAGCATTTGGGGACACAGGTGGCCTTTCCTTGGACCATTGCCCTTTGCAAAACACACTGCTTTCTGTCACTGTTATTAGCCAAATAATGAGTTACCCCTCTCAGGGGTTCTTGCCCCCTGAAAGTCACTGCTTGAAACCGCCTTAACCTAAAACACCGACTCTTTAATGGTGGGACTGCAGGCAGCTCATGGCAACAGGGTGTTATTCTAAAAAATAGAGAGACAATGAATTGGGATGACTTTCACCTGCGGCCGTTTCGCCTGCACTGTAACGTTATGGAATGGAGAATATGAACCGAGAAAGCAGGGCTCAGCAAACCTCTGTAACGGCAGACAGTAAATAGTTTCGCAGACACCACGTCAGCGAGTACTACGTAAGCAAGTGGGCGTGGCTAGGTGACTCTATCCCAAGAAAACTTTACTGAGGGATGTGGATGTTTGAATTTCGATTTTCATGTCGTGAAATGCTATTCTTCTCATTGGATCCTTTTTCAGTTTTGTTCAACCATTTAAAAATGTAAGAGTATTCTTAACTCATGGGCTGTACAAAAAAAAAAGGTGGCAAGCAGGATTTAGCCTGCAGGATGTCATTTGCTTACCTCTGCAAGACACAGGCCTTGAGGTCAAACAGAATTGGGGTCAAGTCCTGCCTTGGCCATGGCCTGGGGGCTGGGGGGCCGTGGGGAACAGCACCTCCCATCAGGAGGAATGTGTGATCCCTGGGATGTTAGAACCACAGGGCGTGGTGGTAATAAAAACCAGTGGGCTTTCCATGGGGTGGGGTGGGGGGGTTTGTCATTCTTAGACAACACATGAGTTTACTGCCTGCCCCCAGGGTGGGGTCACTCCCACCACCGCCTGGGGGTGCCACTCTGTCTGCACTGACTTCTCTGCGTTTCTGTGATCCTCTTCTATAAAGTGGACATTGTGAGACCTCGCAGAGGATTTTCCTAAGCGCTGGTCTTTGGCTGCCCATCCTGGCTTTGCCCACCTGCCATCTGCTGTGGCAGCTGTAGCTTGCTCTCCAATATCCATTCTTCCCTTCTTTTAGTCATGGAACTCCTTGGGCTTTAGCAGGCTACATGGCCACTCAGCTGAAGACTACAATACCCAGCCTTCCTTGCACTAGGTATAACCATGTGACCAGATCTGGCCAATGAGATATGAGCAAAAGTGATGGCATCCTTAGAAGGAAGGAGCATGCCTTCCCTTTATCTCCTTTCCTCCTTCTGCAGATGAGATGTAGATACAACAGTGGGAGCTAAGCAGTCATTCGAGACCGCGGACTGGAAGCCGTGTGCTGAGCGGTAACATTGGAGGGGCCAGGCGCCAGGACACTGGGGACCCACCGCATTTGTCCTGGGATTGCTCCTGCCTTGTTTGTGCGGTTAAGGTGAGAGAGAAGTAAACTGTTATCTAGGCCTCTGTTAAGAATAGCAGCCAGAATCTGTTTCCTAAGTGATACATCACTTTTTAAGACGAGGCGTAACGGGCCCCTCCTACCCTGTTCTCCCACCCCGTCCCAGCCACCCTGTGGACCGAACCTGTCTCCTCTGTCACCTCCCGCACTGCAGTCACCGCAAAACCACCCAAAAGGCAGGGCAGACGTGTGCTTAGGTGACTGGCAAGGAGAGGATGCCTGAAGGGACTCATAATAAAACCAATAACTCAATGAGTCAGGTTCAGCATCGACGATCTTAACCAGAATCACAGAATCAAAAAACCTAGAAAGATTTTTTTTTTTTTTTTTTTTTTTACTTTCAGCGCCTGGGCTTGTCACTTTAAAACATAAAACACTGTTTGGAAATGCCTTTGGTTGGCAGGGAGGGCGCAGTGACATACTGAGTCCTCGGGGCTGCTCGAGATCGTAACCCAGCCCGACGGTGTCCCCGAGAAATTTCCCTATGACCCCGACTGTGTTTCAGGGCGACCCTTCCTCCTCCTGCCCCCATTCCCTGCCAGAGAGGCTGGGGGTCCTAGAGCGCACTGTCTTTTTTTCCCAACCAATTCCCCTTTACTGTGCAGCTTTTGTTATTTATGTTTTTCCTCCCGGCACCGAACAGGCTGCCTGGCACCTAGAACAACAATGGTTGGCAAGATGGCGGATGAGATTCCCCGATGTGCCTCTTTGTGCTTCCAGGTGGCTGGGAAGCAAGTCACCCTCAGGCTCAAAGAGTTCGACTCTTACGTTCAAGACTTCACAGCCCTTAGGTGGCTCGTGTAGTTTCCACATCACACACGTCTTCTCCCTGGCCCTTGCCGGTCCAGCCACTTTGGAGTTTTCCAGTCCCTTGAACATGCCCTATCCCATCCTCTTCCAAAGCATCTCTGTACGTGTTATTCTGTCTGCCTGGACTGTCTTCCTCCTCCGCTCTTTCTTCCGTGCTTCTTTCACCCAGCAGATACCCTCTCCCCTCCAGGGTTCAGCTTAACCGTCACTTCCTCTAGGCCTAATTTCTCATGCTAACTTAGGTCCCTGTGATAGAACACCCAGTCTTTGTACTTTTCCTTTGTAGCATGCATCGCAATTATAATTGATGAGCTATTCCTTTCTTATCTATTTTCTGCGCTAGAACGTCAACTCCAGGAGAGCAGAGTGATGTCTGCCTTACGCACTGACTGTTTCAGCCTTGCAGACCAGGCTGAGCACGGGCTGAGCAAATCTGCATAAATAAATGAACGAATGAGCATCAGGGCCGATGAAAGGAAGGCCACAAAATCCGAGAGGAGAAAGGAACCATTTTCCCTTGATAAGAAAGCAAATAGAATATTGCAGTTGGGTAATTTGATTTGTTGGGCAAACACTTTCGTAGAATTCCGATAGCAACCAGAACCGAGTGCGGCTGTAAAGAAAGTTCAGAAAGAGGTAACGTTTCTTTTCACACGATTTGACTTTGAGTCATCAAACACTGAATCAAAACTTGGAGACTTTGCTGTGCATTTACAAGAGAAAGGTATCGACTTGGACTCCAATTCAGAGGAGTGCCCAATTAAAGTGTGGATTTGCTTGTTATTCCTGTCCCAGAGGAAAACCACAGTTTCCCAGACCCACGCTACTTCGAAGAGTGATTAGTTACATCAAAACTAATGAATACTTTCGACATCGAAAGAAAACCGTTAGGCTGCTGCAATATAATGTGAAGATGTATTCAAGTGGGTAGCGGCAGGTTCCAAACACGCGGCCACCCACTCCCTCCCTGCACACGCACGCAATTCCACCCACCAAGGGGTGGGGCCTCCTTCCCCTTTCCTTGATTCTCCTCGAGTCGTGACTTGCTTTCGACCAATAAAATGTGGTAGACGGCCCTGGCTGGTGTAGCTCAGTGGATTGAGCGCGGGCCTGCGAACCACAAGATCGCGGTTCGATTCCCAGTCAGGGCACATGCCTGCAACAGTTCCCGGCAGGGGACACACGAGAGGCAACCGTACATTGATATTTCTCTCCCTCTTCCTCTCTCCTACCCTTCCCCTCTAAAGATAAATAAATAAAAAAAAAATTAAAAAAAAATGTGGTAGACAGGATGCGCCAGTTCTTGGCCTACCCTTGGAAAGGCGTTTGCTTTCCCTTGGGAAAGGAAAAGCCAGGCACCACACTGTAAAAAAAGCCAGGACTAGATTATGGGGTGACAAGGGGAGAAACTAGGGGGAGGGACATTGGGGTGTCAGACATGTGCGTGAGGACTTCACCAGACTCCCAGCCCAGCCCACCCCCCCCCCCCCGATTGCAAGTGAATGCAGTAAGGTGGTGGTGGGGTTCCCTTGGTTTATACACGGAGCACAGCTGCCTGGCGGAAACATGCTTGAATTCCTGAGCCACAGAATCATGAGCAATAAGAAACCACTGTTCCTTTAAGCGGCTACATTCTGGGTTGCCTCGAGACACAGCCATGGACACTGAAACAGCAATGACGTTCCGGTGACGGAGCGGCCACTTCTCTGACAGCAGCAGCCACCTAGGCTTTCACTGAGGACTGACAGACAGACAAGCCAATTAACATACAGCCCACGCGCTGTGCTTCCGGCGAGGAGCTGAAGCCCTCACTCAGGACCTGCAATCTCCGTGTTCACGCACAGTTGGAACGTGTTTGCTCATCTCATACCAGAGTCAAAAACCACTATAAGGTCACGTGACTTGGAATGGACTTAGTGGGTTTTAGAGAATAGGATGTTTCATCTTCTCACTTTTCGACGATGGGACAGAGGTCCAGAGGGTCGAGTAACTTGTTCCGGTCAACACACCCAAGAATGTATTAAAAACAGAAAAAATAACCCAGGATTTCCCTATACTTTACCTTCCTATAGCACAGAAGAGGCAACATTTTTTATGTGGGGCACAGAGAATCTTTAGGCATAGTGAGGATGCTAACGGATGAGACGGAGAGCTGCGAAGTACCATCTCTACAACGTGACGAACACCAGTTCCCGCGAGCGCGTTCCGACAGCCCCTCTTACGATGTGGGGACCCAGAGGCAACCCTTTCTTTGAGCCCCGAGCAGCCCAATGTTTGGTATTCATGACTATGACCCTGAGTCAGGAAGCGAAGATTAAATTATGTTTCTCATATTCCATTTAAGGAGGTAGGGAAGTGTGTAATACACTCTCAGAAATATTGCTATGCAAAATGGTTAAAATAAATATATGATTTGATGTGCAAAGGGAGAAGCTTCAGTTATGTGAAAACGCATTTCCGTGGAAGAGGCCATGTCAGACAAATGAGGCATCTCTGTGTTTGCAAAATGTTCGGCATGGATTCCAAGTCTTGGCTGGTCTGAAGGTTTCCACTAAATGAAAAATGAGCTTCGCTCGTGTCTAAATCTCAGCCTAAGTGCACTCTCTAAAACCTTCCTGGGAATTTTTTGGACAGGTGTCTTCTTTCAAATAGCATAATATTTGGACATTACATTTTAAATACGTGCAGATAAAAATGATATTGCAAATCTTGCATTTCACTTATCACCAGATGGAATAACAGTAGGGAGGGCGACTGAGCCTCGGTCCTTGAAGGAAAAATAATGGAAATAAACCCTAACCTCCTCATAACCCTGCTTGGAAGTGTGTGGTTCCAAGTTGCAGAGTGAACCTTGTATTATCCAAAATCTGAAATGAATCACTGTGCTCAGACCAACACCAAATCTGCTATCTTGTTTCCATACAGGGTAACATGATGTATCCCTTTTCCAAAAACCCAGGGGGGTCGGGGGATGGTGTCAACAGACTTTGCCACCTGCAGGCGCTTCAGGCTGCGGACGTGCTGATTGGTGGGATCCAGCTGCAGGCCTGTTAAGTTTCCTCCACGCGGCGCCTGGAGAAGGTCCCGGATCCGAATTCCTTTAGAGACCCAGCTACGATGATGACCGAGGATGGCTGGCCACCTCCCTCTCTTCCTTTCTGCCTGCTTTTTAACCTTTGGGCTGGCCTCCTGTGGCTTTTGAATTTTTGACACCAGACGTAGAAACCTAACTCTTTTCAGGGCAGGAAGAATTAGGGAACGCTCACTGCAGTCTAGGGTTTTGCAGTGTCTTGGGTGTGAGGCTTAGCATCACAAGCCAGCTCTGTCGATGGTGGACTTAACCCGAGCAGAGCAAGTGAGTACCAGCTAGGCACTGTTAGTGCAAACCTACATTTCCCTGAGTTTGTAAAACGTGTTCCTGGGCCCTGGCTGGGTAGCTCAGTTGGTTGTGGTGGCATGCCGATACACCAAGGTGGGAGGTTCGATCCCAGGTCAGGGCACATACAGGAAGCAACCAATGGATGCATCAATAGGTCGGACAGCAAATTGATGTTTCTCTCTCTAAAATCAATCAATAAGAAAAGGTGTTGCTGGTCATTGTGCTACATGCTAGGGTGCCTTTCAGCGATCTCCTGCTCTGAATAGCATGTCTACGCCTGACCTCACTCTCTTCTGTACTCACGGGATGAGGTTGTTGCGCCCCCCTCCCCGACACACCGTGTTTCGACACCACACGTTCAGCGGGGCCGCATCATTCTCGGGAGATGTTGATACGAGACTCAGGCAGGTGGAACCGTGACTGTAAACTTTCACTCCACAAAGATGAGCCCAGTGCCCATGATGGTGGGGGTCCCTGGGGACCTACAGGAGGACGTGCCCACCTGGACAAGCAGGACACATGTGGCCAAATTGTCTACAACTCTTTGAAAGTCTGTGTATATTTATCTGAGTATCTGATCAAAGCACCTAGTCAGAGTTTGCAAACATCCGCTGAACGCCTCCTCTGTGCCACACCAGGGATGATTTGTTTCACGTATACTATCTCATTTAACCATCAACAACAAAGCGAATCCATTAGCGCATTACAAAGTTTCTGAGTCTTACTTTTAAAACAGTGTGGAATAATTTCTGGAGGCCAGAAGGAATGCTTTAATAGCCTTCATCCATATTCTCTGTACTGTTAGGAAATCGTATTAAGGCAGATGGTTTGAATGCCCAGATTCTGAGTATAGACTCTCCTTCAATCTGGCTGCATGATTTTTAAACGTCAGCCTGCATAAGAATTACAGTTCAGGGTAATGCACAATATAGTAACACACCAAACAAGTCTACTGTACTTTATGGATGGCTTAAGGGATTTTTAATGGTAATTTTGACTACGGGCAATTTTCCTGTTACGAGCTGCTTTTAGAAGTTTACGCCTTGTGAGACGCAGCGCCGCTCTGCGCTATAACTCTCGCTTTTAGCTCGTTGCAGGGGGTAGCTCGCCTTACGGCTTCCAGATGATCATCTCAGTCCAACAGTCCACCTGACCATGTATCTCGTAACGGTGTGCTCACCGACAGCAAAAACCCATTTTGCGCCTTGTGGCAGACAGACCCTTAAGAGGGTCCCCATGTGCTCCGCCTCCTGTGCTCCACGCCCTAGAGGGACAGTCTTCCCTAAAGTGTGGGCAGACCTGTGACTCGATTTGAACCAGTGAACTGTGGCGATGGGATGTCACTTTCATGGCAATGGTACGTAGGGTTGGGACTTCCCATCTTGCAAGAGACTTCCCATCTCTCTTTGATGAGCTAAGTTGTCAGGTTGGGGAGCCCCCCCCCCATGACGAGGACCTGCGTGGCTGGTCCCTGGGAGCGGAGGGCGGCCACCAGTCAACAGCCAGTAAGAAACTAAAGCCGTAGAGCTGCAGGGAGATGCGTTCTGCCAACAACACGAGGAGGCTTGGAAGTGACTCTTTCCCCGGTCGAGCCTCTGCTGAGCCCGCCCTCTCAGCCCGTACCTGGATTGCAGCCTCGTCACCAGCTTGCCGGTGCCTGGACTCCTGGTGCACAGAAGCTGTGAAATCACACACCCGTGTGGGTTTGAATCAGTGAATACACACATTAATCAGAATTTGGTGACATGGCGTCACTGTGCCAAGGCCTTCCAGCGGAGAACCTCTGGTCTCATCGTGACAGGGAAACTGAGGCCCCCAGAGGCAAATGCACTGGTCACGTGGTACTATTTCTGCCTCTGTGACCATCCACAGACGATGTGACTTGGGTCACTCCCTTTCCCCATCTATGAAAGGACGAGCTGGGCTAGCTGAATTGCAAGGGCTCAGGTCTAATGTCCCCTGAGCCCTTGGTGTGTTACAGGGAATGTTCTTGAAAACACTCGTTTTAAAGGATTCTAGATGGAGGAAAAAACCCTGTGGTCAAACACAGTTGGGGGATCCTGAGTTAAACGCCATTTCTTAACAGATTTCTTCACCTCGGGACCTCCCAGAGCTATTAATTTGCTCACGTCCACTGGGAACGTCCAATAATGAGATGCAGTCAACAGCGCTTTCCAAATGCATTTGATCACGAACTCTCCCCACTTCTGTCCCCTGAGTTCTGGGACTACACTGAACACATTAAAGAGAGGTCCATGGCTTCCCTGACATGGATCAAAACTCTCCTCCGGATGAAAAGAAAGAGGGTCCAGATTCTTTGCATGTTCAGGTGACTCTGGATGACAGGAAGGTCCGGCTGTGCTCAGATCAGCATAGAAACAGGGCTGAGGGTGCCTTGCAAAGGCCAGAGAGAGGCACGGTTGAGGAGGTAACGTCACCACCCTATTGGTGGCACTCTGACGCGAGAGACGCATGTGGAAGATAGGAGACATACATGCCAGGCTAGTCGCCCCGGAGAATAAAATGCTTTCTTTTTTCCCTAAACCATCTTCTCGTGAACCAAAAGCCGCCTCCTTAACAATTTGTCTAATAGGCAATAGTTTCCTCTCTTCCCCTCCCCCTCAATTATTCCTTCCTCCGTCCCTATCTTTTTCTTTCTCCTTTAGCTTTCCTTCGTTTTCTCTCCTTTCCCTTCTCCTTCCTCTCTGACACATGCTTTCCTCTATTTGTTTTCGGCAAAGAGCTTTGCAGGCCTCGTTCTGGGATGGGAGCGGGGTGGGGAGGCGGGAGGAGGAGCTAATGCCTTCAGATTCCCACATCTGGAGTCCAACGCGCAGTAGAAACACTTCTCAAAATACCCCAGCAACAACAGAACGATCATTCTTTGAATAAATATTAGGTTTTAAGGCCTGAAGTCAGAGCGGGCTTTCCCCAAGACCTCCTGAGCTGCCCAGAGAATTCACAGAAAGCAGCTCACTCGTACTTGGCTCTCTGAGACGGTTTGCAGATGGAGGTGTGAACGTTTTGCTCTGTCTCGCTCATGGGTGGGCAAGCCTGGGTCCGCGCCCTTCGCACAAAGGGCTACAACGGCCTTTGCTCTTTGGCTCCCCGAGTTCTCTGGCCTAGTTAACAGCACACCCTCTCCTGCCCACCCCTGTCCAGCGCAAGGCTTCGGGGCCGATGCAATAACAAATCTCAAGCCCAAACCCCGACACTCTCCTGGCTGTTTAAACACCGGCCTCATTTTTAAACGTGCCCACAGTGCCCTTGAATTGGCCCCAGTCCCGTGGCCCTGCCCCAGTAATGGGTGGTTTTCTAAGAGGAAAGGGGTAACGTCGAACACCGGCTTGACAAAATAAAGGAGTGTAAAATAGACATTATGAATAAAATATGCGGGCAGAAAAATATATAAATGATCTGCGGTTGCTGACACAATAAAGCCTCTCTAACCGGCCTCCAGGCAAAACACATATTTTTCAAACTCGTACATTCTATACATTTTTTTTTTAAAGGCCTCCCCTGGTGACCCAGGGCAGCCAGACGGGCATTGGACATGGATCATTCCTAAGTGTCGCCGGCCTTCCGCCAGGACAACATCAATTTCCCCGGGGCCGCCGCTGAGTCCCTGCTGCACATGCGCGCGCGCGCAGCGCCGCCGAGACACCCCGCGTCTCCCCACTTAGCAGCTGACATCAGCTTTCAGCGCTGCAGGTTCCGGGTGTCACCCATGCACACAGACCGAGTGTGAACTCGGAGAAAGAAGGAGACCCCAAATCAACATGTTCTCGACCTCGCCCTTTCCGGGTCAAAGGAAGAAGGCAGCGACTGAAAAAAAGAGCCGAACGCTGCGTTCTGCCTGTCTTCCCCGAGAACCTCGAGCGGCCTTCTAAACGACGCCAAACGCGACTCCTCGACACCCCAGGCCGATCGATATTTACGGCGCTCCAGGCGCTTTGCTAGGCTCTTGGCGAGGTGCAGCTTCTGCCTCTACGGCGCTGCTGCGTCGGGAGAGAAGCCTCCATGTGAGACACACGGGAGGCTGTCTTCGGGGTCACTGCCTTTTCCCCACCGCGGCAGAGACTCTGCAGCCACTGCTCTCTTTGGAAACGTGGCTCCTCGGTGGCCTGGGAGGGTCCGAACGCTGAACCAGTAGCACCCAAACCTGACAGCACAGGAGACTCCTCTGTGGGTGTTTGGAAACTAGACCTATTCCCATAAGGGAGCTACCTCCGGTGGGGGGTAGGGTGGGAGATGATTTCTACTTTGATCTTGGGGGTGGTTACAGGGGCGTGAATGTATCTACAATCCATTGGCCCTTACTCTTCCTGTTTTTGCACTCGGCTGTGGATAAGATAAGCTCCGTTTTTAAAAAGGGGAGAAGCTCCCCCCTCTAGGCCTGCTTGTTGCGAGATTCTGCTTTAAACTGCGCTGGCTTTGGCGTGCGGGTAAGAGCTCCCCAGGTGGCGCTAATGTGCAGCCAGGGCTGAGAACCGGTCTGTAGGCAATTAAGTGCTAATGGCCCGGAGAAGGGGTTGAGGGGAGCACGCAGCCCTTTGTGGGAAGGGTCAAAGCGGGGCTGCCGAGCTCACTGGTGTTGGCCCCTTTAAGACCACCCAAGTTCACCTACCGCGTGTGGGGTTTCTTCTGGAGAGCTCTATTGCTCACAAAGGCAGAGGGTCAGCTGTTCAGTGTTTGGGGCGGAAGGGAGAAACATGAGGAAGGAGGGAGGAGGCAGGGAAGGGCAGGCTGTGAGAGTTCTGGGTTCAAGAAGAGATTTAGGGATCCGGCTGCAGCCTGGGAGAGAAAGGGGCCTGGCAACTGGGAGCACTGGGCTGGGTTCTAGGAACTCCGGGCCCATTGGGTTACCTCGGGTAGGTCTTTAACCAAACTCAGCCTCGCTCTCCTTATGCTTAGTTGGTGTGCCTGGGGCTTCTCTGGTTTAGCACGAAAAGTCCTGGGCCCTGGGCCCTGGCCGCTGTGGCTCAGTTGGTTGGAGCCCTGTCGCATGGACCGAAGCATTATGGGTTTGATCCCCAGTTGGGGCACATATGAGAAATGCAGCCAATGGATGTTTCTCTCCCCCTCTCTCCCTTCCCCTCTCTCTAAAAGCGATGAAAAAAACCTTCTGTGTCCTGGAAAGCACCTTAGTCCCAGACGAACTGAGATGGTTGGCTTTCTCCATGTATGAGTCGAGGGCAATAAATCCTACCTGTTGTTATGAGGGTAAACCATTGCTATGTAAAATGCTTAGCCTGTAGCATTGCGATCCAATAAATGGTAGCTATTATTACCGGTAGGTGTGGCATAAAGGGTCACATGGGGTCCGCCCGGGGTCGGCTCACGCAGTGCCTGGCACATAGTAGGCACACCATAAATATCCGTAAAACAAACACTCACCGGACCCACAGACGTCATTACCGAAACTGGAGACCTTCCCCTCCCTTAATTACGAGGGCACGCTTTCAGAGCGTTTAACGACATCTTGTTTTGCAGGCTGCTTCATCAATCTTGCTGCCAAAGGCAAGTTCTCCACGTTGGCCCATCATCTAAATATTTAACTGATTTTTTTCTCCCCCCAAAGCTTCATGCAGACTCTTGGCATCGTGTAACTGATAAGCAGAAAGGAGACTCAACAATAAGATATGGGGCACTTCAACTCTATGAGTCTTAGCTCTTCCTTTCTGTGGTGTGGCTCACCCTGCTGCCTGGCTAATTTCAGAGTCATCACAGCCCTTCCACCCCGCCCCCCCCCCCCGCCACACCCCAGCACCATTCCCGCGGTACTTTGCTTTTGCTTCCTCTATGATAGGGGCTGGCAGAGCGACACACTCTTTTTCTCAGCCTCACTGTCACCTACATGTGGCCCAGGACACATTCTGGCAAAGAAGATGCTAATGGAACCCTCCCCAGCGTGAGGCGCCGGCTGAGAACGGGTCTGCTTTTCCGGCGAGCCGAGCCGGTGAGCTCAGCTGGGCTCCTACCTGGACTCCTTGGCTTGCCCGCAGCGGTGATGCTCACAGAGCAGAAGTGATCCTAGGACTGTGCGGAGGGGCGCGCGGGGAAGGCCACAAGAACCAGAGACCCGAAAACGGTGAGCGTCAGAACCCCCGCAGCAGCTGCCGGGCACTCGGTAGAGAAAGCAGCGCCTGCTGTTTAAGACCCATGAGGGCCGGGTCCTGTGTCCTCTGCTGCCAGACCCAACTTTACGTTGCACACGTGTGATGCCTCGAGAGGAGCCTCATCCTGAGACTGAAGCCTGTTCGAGGGGACCTCTTCCGGGCATCCCCTCGCAGCCAACTCAAACCCAGATGGGCGCTCCGGGAGAGGGGAGCCTGAGAAGCCACCGCTGGCCTGACATTTGGGAAGGGGCGTCTCCCACACGTCCAGTCATGGTCTGCTGCCTGGGACAGCTCGGAGAGCCCCAGGGCCAGCCCCGCTCTGCCCAGCAAGTGACGTGACCGCCGTCCCAGGAAAAATAGTGGCCACGTGAATCTCGAGCAGACGGCCGCCCCCTGTGAGGGCAGCATAATCGGCCGGCTCCGTCCACTCCCTTCTTCTTACTGAGGTTGAAGGGAAGCAGAACGGACGAAGATGCTGCAGGCGCCATCAGCATTTCAGACAAAACAGTTCATTCACGGGCCTTTGCTGTGTGACTGCGGGGAGGGCTGCGTTTGGGTTGGGGCAGAGGGTTGCAGAGGTCCAAATAATTAAGAGGGAAGTTTTCTGTTTTGTTTTGCTTTTTCGTGGGCCAAGGAGATAGGGAGGAAGAGAAATAAGCAACATGAGAGGCTAGAGGAAATTTTCAGTAATAATATTACTACGTGTAGTATAATATTATAAATACGTGCATTTATTATAATGTATACAAAATACGTATTGTAACTACAGGGAGCTCTGAAATCATTAACTAATTTGCTCTAATCATTGCCACCTTGTAGCAAACCTTACGACGAGAGACCTTACTTGGGCTGTAATATGTGGGGGCTGGGGGGTAGTTAATAATGAAAGGAAAAGGGCTGTCCCCACCTTGGATCACTTCCCGGGAAGTGAGGAATGAATCGCCACAGAGAGAAAGGTGGGGACAGGGAATTCTGCAGAAGCACAAAAAAAAAAAAAAAAAAAAAAAAATTACAAGTATTTATTGAGCACTTACTACATAGCGAGCCCTGTGCTGAGTGGTTAGAAGTTGAACTTCCTTAATCTCCACAACAATCCTAGAAAGTAGGACTTATTATTTCCCCCTATTTCACGGACAGGGAAACTGAGTAACAGGGAGTTACTTTTCTTGTCCAAGGTCACACAATAGGTACTTGGAGGCGATTTGATTCTAGTGACTGCATTCTCGACCCTGACCTCTGACTGCCCACTTCTAAGAACAATCAAGTTTCTGGGAAACTCGGAGAAATTGTATGGGGGCTCTGGATTTCACGACGGTATGGGAGTTTGAACACAGCCCGGACGACTGCAGAAATTTCCAGCCGTTGCACACGTTTTGTAACAGCTGCCCGAGATACGACTTAATCTTCAGAGCAAAAGCGTTCTGTATTCGCTGTCTTCTCAGTATTGTTGAGACCATTTTCCTGTCGCCCTGTTGAGGAGGAACACAGGACAGCTTCCAACGCTGCCTACAATCACACGAAGCCTTTTGAAAATTAAAAAAAAATTTTTTTAAAGGAAATATTTGTCTACGGGGGGAAAAGGACTTCTCTAATGAAGCCATTAAGTCTCAACAAGACAGAGCTCATTGCGGCTTCAAGTTCATTTAAAAATGCAGAGAGAATGCAGAACTCAGCTGGGGCAGTAAATCAGTCTCTCTCTGTGGGCGTCTAAAGTTTAGAATTTCCTTAAACTGCACATGCAGTTTTCAAGCATTTAAGTGTTTGGGCTGTTGTCTCTGGGTGCGGAAAGAGCGAGGACAGCTTTGCTCTGTCTTTTTGGCTAATCAAAATGCAGGCCCAGTAATGCCTTTTCATGGAATCGTGCCTCCTTTATGCCTGTGTTATGAATCCTGTGGGTGAAAAAAAAAAAAGCACAGCTTTTTGGGGGGTTCATCTGGGGGTTCGAAGGGGCTGGAATAGTTTAAACTTTTCTGTTGCGGTTTTCGTGCGTGGCCTTCATGCTAGCTCCAAGGCAGAGAGAGTGGGCTTGGGGGTTCGGGGGAAGTTTTGGGAATGTAAATTTAGGACTTTTTAATTAAAAAAAGGCATGCGCAGCTTCTGAGACGTGTATAACTAGACTTAACGTGACTGTGCCTTGTCCCGGTTCTCGTTTCTCTGAGCCCGTTTCTTAGTCTGCTGTCCCTTGCCCTTCCCTTCCCCGTGAGTGTCCCTCTGTTTCTGCAATTCGACAGGCGTACGGCCTTGAACACCCTCCCGCGCTCCTCTGAGAACTGGGAAGTCCCTGTCACCCTAGTGTGACCAAAAACCAAGTCACCCCACGTGTCCAAAAAACTGTTGCTTTTCCTCCTCTGCAACTTCGGACTCTGACAGTTTCCGGAGACAATAGCTTTGTTTTCCTCCGTTCCTGTGACGGAAAATGTTTTAAAGGAGAATTTTACAGCAGACTTCTGGTTCTGCGAGAAGTCAGCTCCAGTAGTGATATTCTTTTTCTCGATTGGTCGTTGAAATGTTTAAAAAAAAAAACAGTTTTCAAGCTGTGGTCTTTTCATACACATCTTCTACACATAAGTCACATATTTCAAGAAAGCATTTTCAAGACAAAAAAAAAACAAAACAAAGAAAACCTGCAGGCCTGGGTTTGAAAATGATTATTTCATAAGGTACCTGTGGTTGGATGGGGACATCGCCGGGAGCAGAAAGCACTTGAAAGTGTCCAGCTACTCGTTGTCACTGGCACAGTGGCCGTGCGCTAGGAATGAGCTCCGCGCACACCCCAGCCACCTTCTCGAGGAGGGTGTGGTTTCTAGTAATTACACTGCTGCTATTTTGAGTAATGAGCTAGTAGGGTTCTTGCACAGCAAGAGGTAGATTTTACTGGGTTCATTTAAATTTTATGGAAATGAGTATTTATTAGTTCACATCCACTGAAGCCCATCTCTAAGACTTGCCTTTCTTAGTCCACGGCTCACTGAGATTAAAGGATGGCACCTATAAAGTATTCATCTCCTTACTGCTTGCTTGAGAGTACGGAACTATCTCCATTTAGTGGCCAGAGGGACGGGCATTTTCCTGTGGCCTGATCCCAGGGGAGTGCGAAGGCAGTTCCAGAAGCACCCTTGTTCCCACCCAGCACCCATGCACGGTGGGAAAGACAATCACCAGCAGTTCAGGCAACAAAGAATTTATTTTCAAGGATCCTGTTTCCCACAGGGTGATAGAATGAGACAGAAAAGAATTCCATCTCATTATGCTTTTGCATTTTGCAAAGAATAATAATGAGTCATTCAAAAGGTTCTAGGAAGCGAGAATTTATAAAAACAAAATGGATCTCCGAACTCTTCCTGGGATGCTCGCAGCGTATTTTGCAAGCCCGCCTCCTGGCAATTCCTACACAATTTCCCCCAAAGCTTTGCGGAAGGAAAACCAAGTGCAGGGGTTCTCCGGGGGTGGGGGCGGGGTCCCTGCTGTCCTCCTGACCCTCGGTGATGTTCACAAGTCAAAGAAATGGCTGAAACCCGGCTCCGTCACCTGCACCCTGCAGGATGGCAGGTAAACAGAAAAATCTAGGCTGCCTTGGAGAGTGAGCCAACACGCCTCAATTACGAACGTAAAAAAAAAAAAAAATAACCGACACCAACCAATCTGCTCCCCAACACCATTCGCCAGCACGGAATCGCTATGGTAACTGAACTCTCTGTGGCCTCCCTGGGTATTCAACTAGTGAATTTCCCCCCCTCTTCCTTTTCAAGGAAAGTTCTCAAAACTGATTTAAATATTATGATATTCTCATCTCCGAGAGCTAAATGGGAGATGTATTCGTGTTGGCTGGGGTGCCTTTTAAAACATATACTTTTCTTCCCTCAATGGCATTGCCACAAAGGTGAATTTTCTCCTAATAGAAGGTTCCTTTTTAAAAAAAATCTGAAAGTTGGGGGTTGAAAGTGGTGGTGTGCTTTTAGGGATGATGATATTAAAGTTGCCTAGCAACTAAGTAACGATAAAAAGGGAAGGGGCACCCATCGAAGAGAGCATCGCTTATTTGCAGACGCTTATCTGTTGTTGCTCAGGTGGCACAGCTTTTTCTTTCACAGTCTGGTTTCCGTGGCATCTGGTTAAGGTGGTCTGTGTGTATCACTAGTCAAGGTTTAGTTCCATTTGGAGGGTAGGCAGAGAGACTAACATTTATGGAGATGTACCGCATCCTGAGAATATCATTACCAGATTTGCAGTTTTCCTGGTAAACAAGTAGGGGAGGTATTTCTCAATCCTCATTTTACAGTTGAAGACAATAAGACTCAGAGAGGGTAAGTGACCTGCCCAAGGTCACACAGTCATTGAGAAAGACAAAATGGGAACTTCGCTCTCGTTGATTTTGAATTGCGTATTCTTTCTACTACATCACATTGTTTTCAATACATGTGTCTTTTTCATTTTCAGAAACCACTGTCTACAGTTCCTCCACACACACACAAAATGAACAAAAGGGAGAAAAATGGCCAATCCTGACCCCTTCTCTCCTCCCTCCCTTCCTCAAAATTTCCAGAGGCCTAGCTGAAGCTCTGCGGTTTCAGCATTGAGACTCCGAGAAGCGATCATGAAATTAGCATATTTGACCAACTGATCATGTTGATTGATGTGTTGAGCTGATCGGACCAATTATCTTCACTCCCTCGCTCACCAAAAGTATACAAACACAGGCAGGTGCCAATCATTTTAAAAGAAAGAGAAGATGGGGGGAAAGAATGTGTACCCTACGTATTCAAGATCGCAACTGTTCCGTTTCAGATTAAGAGAGAGAGAAGAAAAGAAAAACGCAAACACTTCCAATCTTTTGTCAAGAAAATGTCTTCCAGGTGAACATCAAAAGCTGCCTCTCCCCAGAAGTTGGAGCCACGGCCATTAGGAGGGGGAAATGGAAAGGAATGGGAACGGAACAAGGGGTCCTGAGCAGTTTTACGAGACTTCTGACCTTGAAAGGCAGGCGTGGGAATGCACGTGCTCTGCTGATTTCACACATCCCGGATTGGTACTGACTTGAAGGCCTCTTGAATACATCCCGAGATTTGACATCCGCTATGTTCTCCCACCCCAAACCCCGCCCCTAAAGACACCCGCAGAATCAGCCCAAGGGCGAGACAGTCTGTGGCTGAAATGGGCAGTGGGGGCTCACTGGGGGCTGCACGCCACGGGAATCTGAAAATTGCCACCTCTGTTGCTGGGAGGGATAAACACTTCATTCGCAAGTGGTTTTGGCTTGTCTCTGTGGAATGGCTCGGTGACAGCGAATCCTTCCTTGGCAGAGAATTAGCTGAACAGCACGGGGGGGAAATAAAGAAGATAAACCCTGGAGAGGAAAGTGTGCGTGAGCTTTATTTGTTTAAATTGTACTTTATTTTCCTTGGTGAGATGCAGTTTTCAAGAGCAAAAATACGCGCTCGAGACAGGAGACGTGCTGTCCTCCGATGGACTCTGTGTGATGTTTAGGAGTCGCTGTCTTCGGGAATCTGGGGGCTTTGGTGCAAAACGAATCGTCTGAGTACGAACTCCCCAATTGTAGTCACCTGATTCAATTCTTGCATGTTTTACCAGCAAACGAGGACGGGCGACCAAAATTCCAAGCTGCAGGATTGAGAGGTTGCTTGCTGAGCTGTGCCAGAGGCGCATGACCACTTCTTCGTGGGGCTCCATGTGTCTAGTGCAACCGTATTGACCGATTACTTGGCAATCGGGAGGATTACGAAAGCGAGATTGGGTTGGGCCGAGGGGGAGAATAAGTTGGTTAGACTTAGAATTAAAAACAAACCACAGACAGATGATGGCATGAGCAACACAATGACCCCACAATTTAAAGCACTGATGCATTAAAGTAATACACATTTTTAAGTGAGCGCAATAAGGGGAGAAGCATTTACCTATTGTATAATAAAACATGTTTTTAAAGGATTCGGACTGATAGTATTTGTGTGAAATGTATTTTTATGTGAGATTCATTTATTATAATTATGTGGGACTCATATCTTGTGGTGAGCCGATGATGAGTCATTATAATTTTAGGGGAAAACAGCATTTCAAACTATTTTATGTCAAATCTTGGGGGAGGAGCGATTTATCTGATTAACGACCTGATTAGCTGCCTCGATTTTTACTTGACCTTGTGTTAGTGTGTTACTATTCCAAACTGCATTCAAACACTCAGCTCTGTCATCAGGCACGGTGTGGCTATTCTCCTTTGTGGAGCAGATGGGGTACAGTAAGCTATCCATCATCTCTAAGTTGGGGGTTTGCCCAGAAATAAGATAGTTCCCAGGCTCCAAGCTTCCCCGCCTATCTTGGGACGGAGTCGCCATTGACTTGCTGGACTGTGCCACGCACAGGTGCTAGGAGACTCTCAGAGTCTATGTATGAGCCAGAAAATGACTCCCACAAACCCTTTTGGGACAGACAGGCTCACATCCTGACAGAGGTACTTTATGCTTTATGGGAGCAATTCTCAAGAATGAGACAAAAGTAAGTTTTGGATAGGCATCAGGTGTATTGCAAGTAATTTGTGACCTACCCTTCTTGCGGACTTATTTGGCTTCAGAAAGAGAGACTAGATTCTAAGCTGCCCTTTGCTATGGTCTCCCCCCTCAGTAGCATCCTTCCAAGGGGTCGACCGGATGCCTTCACGCCTGGGCTCACGCCTCTCCAGTGACCTCGCTGTGCCTTCTCTGCAGCTACAACATCCTCTGCCCTCTGCCCCGCTCCCCACTTTCACAGACAAGCCAAGCCCTTCCATGTATCAGAGCCTTGCTTTTGCCTTTTCCCGAAACGTTCTTGCCCCAGACCTCCCTGGCCAGTCCTTTCTAATTATTTACGTCTCGGAAAAAGGCCACCTCTTCGGAGTGGGCTTCCCCCATGACCCTGCAGAAGTAGCCCGCCCACCTGGCTCACACCCCAACTCGCCCCGCCGCCCCTCCCAGCAGCACTGCGGAAGTGCCTTTGCACGTGCTTGTTTTTTCGCTGGTGGTCTGCGCTTGCCTCCGGCAGGGAAGGGCTACACCAGCTTAGCTCGTTCACCGCTGATGCCCTCACGCACAGCCGGGTACCCGGTCTGGGGTGGGCTCCCGGTGAGGGTGTGTGTCTGAGAGTGTGAGCACTCCTCTGCTCAGAAGATGAAGGGCGAGCTTACAGATTCGGGGCTGTGAAGAGGATGGAGGAACGGAGCCCCAGGCGTTGAAGGGGCCCCTTTCCGGCTACCTTCTCTCTCGCGCTGCCTGACAGGGAAGGAGAAGACAGCACTTAGCTGGAAGATTTTGTATAATTTCATCGCCAGTGATACGGGTGAGAGGCTGTTACAGTCCCCAGCAGACGATCCAGGGTTGAGGGCTGTTCCAGCGGTCCCCTGACAGTTACGGGCAATGCGGATCTGGTGTCTTCAGCATGTCAGGCGTGGATCTAATCACAACGTTTCATCCTCACAAACAGCCTTAGGAAGTAGATACCCTCACTGTCTCCATTCAACAGGAGAGTCAACAGGGGCTTGGATACCTTTAAGTCTTTTTCAAGGTCACACAGTTAACAAGCGGCGGCAACTGGATTCAGACTGAGCTATTCCAAATGCTACCTCCCGATGACGACCTGCCCAGGATTACAGGGGTCGATCATATCTGGGCGATATGGTATCTCTCTGGATTAACGGTTCTGAATTTGAGATTTTATTATACAGTGAATTTATTTCCTAACGTCATTCCTCTTGTTATTCCCTAAAGGATACACAAGTCTATTGTCACGGAAAGAGATGGCAAGAAAGTGGTAAATTTTAACATGAACTGCCACTGTGGCCAGATTGCGAGGGGCTGCGGGACAGGCTGCTCCGGCGGGCGGGGGTGGGGGCTGCAAATGCCCTGAACTTCCCTCTGTCTTGGGGTGAATGGCTTGGGAATCAAAGACCCTGGATTTGCTTTGAGCCAATTGTCTCCCTCTTTGTGCTTCGTTCTTCTCGTCTAACAAGCCGACTCTGAAGTTGGGATCCCTGGACCTGCCAAAATCCCCAAACTTGGTTTCACCTCAGCGCCTTGTCTTGGGGAAAATATTCAAAGCTGGCATGAAAACTTGAGTAACTATGCAATACTTCCAGTGGCCTTCGACAGGGAAAAGATAAGAACTGAATTGCTGGGCTTGTAGCACTCTAACCTTAACCTTGGACTAAGAATATAAAGGAGTTCCTAGGAAGATGGCTTTGACCTCGCACGGAGGAAGAACAGAGCAAACTCAAGTCATGATAAGGGGCGAAGATTCCAGAGCTGGTGTTTTCAAGACAGAGGGCGCGGGAGGGAAAGGATGGAGACGAGAAACCCTGGGACGTGGCGGCCAGCTGGCCGGGCTGTTTCAAACAGCACTTTCGCCATCCTGGTGTGCTGATTGATGTGGGAAATGCCGAAGTGCTTAATTAGAAGGAGTTTAATTCTTGAATATTGGAAACTGCAGGCATATCGCATGCTATAGGGCAGAGAGCAGTCTTTTAATAACAGAACTTTACAGCAACTAAACTACATGATCACACTCTTCTGCTAATAACCACTGACGTCTGCTCTTCTCCTTGAGTCGGGAGGTGGGCTGCTCAGCCTGGCGGCGCCTAGAGCGAATGTCAGGTTCCTCTATGGGACAGCAGTCTCTAGACGTCAGAGGAGACACGAACCCAGACCCAGATCTGAAACACTTATAATGAAAGCATACCATTAAAAAAAAAACACACTGGAGAAGGAACATCTGGAGAACGAGAGCTAGCTGCAGAGAAGAAATAGTCCTGAAGAGGAAGAGCTGTCAAGCACTCAGAGTTTTCTCTGCTCCTCACAGAGCGGGGCGGTAACGGATCCGTCAGCCTTGTCTTAGCGGGAGTGCGCCGGGCACTCGAGAGAAGCCTCCGGGAGGTCCCGGGGCCGGGCAATAAAAAAGAACTCCAGAGTAAGGATGGCTCTGCTCACCCCCATGAAGAAAGTCTCAGTTCAAGTCTCAAGTTCAAGGATTGAACCTCACTACCACTTCCTAACCTCTGTCACAACAGAGAGCGAGCAGATCACAGATTCAAGACTCAGGCAGGTGTCACCAGATGGAAGACCACCGTCTAGCTGTCACTGTCTGTCTGTCTGTCTCTATCTATCTATCTATCTATCTATCTATCTATCTATCATCTCTCTCTCTCTCTCTCTCTCTCTCTCTCTCTCTCTCTCTATCTTTTATTTATTTATCTATCTAATCTATCTTTTGCTCTTTTTTCGGTCATACTGATTTTCCATACAAGATGGTGATGAATTAAATTTCCTAAAAGTGTTTATGATAACTAAATAATAGCACAGGGGCATGCAGATGTGGCAAAAAGTATGAATTTCACTTGGGTGAAATTTGAGAAACACGGCTTTATGATGAGAATAGCTAACATTTTAAAATTTTTTAGTATCAGCCAGGATGTATTCTAAACCCTTTATATACAAAGTGGGGGGGGGGAGTAGGTTTCTGGTTGTGCGTATGTGAAACACAGAATTTATTCTTGAATTATTGTTTATAAATTATTGTATTACGTTCCACAGGAAAATATAGCTGTAAACCTGCTTTTGCCCAATCCTAGAGGTATTAACTCATTCACCTTTCTTAACTACCCCTTGTGGTAGGTCTTGTTAGTTTCCCTGTTTTCAAAGGAAAGACTGAGATACAGAGAGTGTAAGTAGTTTGCCCAGCATTCACACCTAGCAGGCTGCAGGGTTGAGATTCGAACCGGAGGGTTGGGGCCTGCAGAGCACACACCCGTAACTACTGTGCTATCCTGCAGGCCAGAGGCCTGGCTGTGCCTGTGACTGGAAATGACCTGTGACCATTAGGGTCAGCCTACGGATTTGGGTTAGTGATGCGTTAGTCAAGCATGTCTATTTGCAAATGGAGGGCGTGAAGATGAAACCAAAACCTAATGACTCAACAGAAATATGCTGCCTGGAAAAGAGCATGACGCTCCCTCACTACCGTATTCTCTCAGGTCCCGGGAAGGGCTGAGCGAGGAATCTAGCGCATCTAAGAGAATGCCCTTTTGGAGCCTCAAGCCGTGGAGAAGGCTGGTATCTTTTTTTTTTTTTTTTAAGATTTATTTATTTATTTTTAGAGAGAGGGGAAGGGCGGGAGAAGGAGATGGAGAGAAACATCGATTGGTTGCCTCTTGTGCGCCCCCTACTGGGGACCTGGCCTGCAACCCAGGCATGTGCCCTGACTGGGACTCAGACTGGTGACCTTTCGGTCTGCAGGCCGGTGCTCAACCCACTGAGCCACACCAGCCAGGGCATGACGGTGTCTTTGTGCTACAGAAGTAGCATTGGTGCAGGAAGGCTCCTTCCCCTGCAAGACGTGGTGGAAAGCCTGCTTTTCAAAGGGAAAATTGAGAAATAAGAGCTAAAACCAGGGCTACTAGAAGATTCCTCACAAGAAGGATTACAGGGTTGAGGGGACATAAGATGAAAAAGACTCACACTGAAATGACTCTCAGAGCCTCTCGATGGACTGAATTTTGCTCTGAGCTGCGGAGTTCCCGATCCCTCTCAATGAAGCGGCTTCTAAATGAGAATCGGAATCAGGAACTGAGGGGGACAATGGTGGCACAGGAACCGAAAAGTAGGACTCAGTCGCATCAAGTTCATTGTCTGGGTTTTGACTTGACTTTAATAAATGGCTCTTTTTCTTAACGAATTGGTACCTTTGCAAAGCAGCTGATGTAGATTATTTCATTTGATTTTTACGATAATCCTGTGAAAGAGGCAGGGACGTATTTTATTACTACGTTTAAGGTAATGAAATCAAGGCTCGAGGCAGTAGGGTTCCGCCTAACAGAAGCCCAGCTGGGATCAACGGCGTTTAGCGAGTGCTTGCCCCACTGCGTGCTACCCTCGGTGCTAAGGGCTTGGCCACGTTTTACCGTGAATCCTTCTAGGAGCCGTGGAGGGAGGTGCCTGCCTTTGCCCAGCCTCTGTGGTTGGAGAGAGTAAGCGACTCGCTTGCACACGAGTGTGCAAGAGCCAGCTCGTCCCTGTGTTGGGAGCTCACGAGAGTCCACTGGGCACCTGCCTTCTTACCCGTACGTGGGATGACTTACACTGCAGAAATCACCGAATGCTACAAAGCGGGGCTTGGTTTTCCTCGGAGAGCCAGCTGCTAAACATCTACCAGACATCCCCGGGCACATACCTGGTAACTGGCAGAGCAGACTCAGAACCAGGCGGTCCAGTTCCAGACTCTTCCCTCCCACCTGTCGATCATTCTGAGCAACACCTGCAAGGTGCAGGCATCCGAAATCTACCCTGGAGTTCTCATTTATTAACTTATATGGAAAAGTATAGAAATGCCACAGAGACGCAAAACATTCACGTAACTGGTGCTAAAGAGCATGAGCTTCGTGCCGGGTGGGTGGGGATTTCAGGCCCTTGGCCCTGTTTTCAACGGGGATTCTTAGCTCATCAGAACCACCTACCTGCTCCATTAAAGGACCGACTGTGGAGGGACCAGGGATGAGACTGAGTCCTGAACCAGAGCTTTCCCTGGTCCCACGTCCCTGAGGGGACAACAGGAAGGGTGTAGTGACAGGGGCCTGCGGCTTTGATTCCAGCTCTGACCCTCACCAGCAACGTGACCCTGGCCAAGTTACCGGAAGACTCGGTCTGAAAGTGGGTGGAGACGAAGACCAGGGGGTTGTTGAGGACATTCAACGAGCTACTGCTGCAGAAGCGTAAGCCCCGAAACCCCTGAGAAGCTACCGTTCTGGGCAGTGTAGTTACCACCCTTACTACACGTGCAGGGGGGAAGGAGAAGCCCGGTGGGAGGTGGGCGGATGTGTAGTTAGAGGTCGGGGGCGGGATTCGGACAGACATCGGCAGGAGCTCTGGAGAGACCAGAGAGAGTCCACTATGATTGCTGGGCTGCTGGGCTCAGAAACGCTCCAGATTAATGGACAGAAACCCTCTCGTTGCCAGAGTGGAAGCTGAAGGGGCAAACGGCTCCAGGTGGGGTCCTCCTGTGTCACCTACGAGCCTCGGCTCATCGTCCTCTGTGCTTCCGTTTTCTCGTCACGCTCGCCTCCCAGACCCAGGCTCCAAAGCCTCAGTGATTGGCCCTGATCACTGCTCATGTTATTACGTATGAGACTTTTGCTATTAGGGGTCAGGCACTCAACGTCCGGTGGCCAAAGCTGTCCTTTCCTGCGGAAAATCTGAAAGTGCAGCCTGACAAAATTCCAAATCTGCTTTTTTTTTTATTTAAAAAAAAAAAAGCCATACAGACCACCTTTCTGGGATATATGTGTTTTCTCTTCAAAAATAAATAACAGGTGTGTGTTATAGTGTCAGCCTTTCAGCAGCCTGAGCGGAAGGAACCACGTTCCTCAAGCGGGGAGTGAGAAGCTGCCCACCCAGCTTCTCGTGAAGCTCACGCACAGGTGTGGGCCCCGGGGCCACCCAGCGGGCGGCCGCCCAGTGACCCTGTGCAGGAGGAGCGGGTGCGGGGCAGCCTCCATCCTGACAAGGGACACCTGTGGGCTCTTCGGAGGCAGCAGTTCCTGAGCTTTTGGAGGGAGAGCCCGCTGTCCTGCCCGGGGCCAGGGGACACGGCCTGTGTGCCATGCTGGTGTGGACAGGCCCCCCTGGGACGGGCCCCTGCTGCCCGGCCTTGGGGTCCCACCATCTGGACCTCTGGGGGACCCCATGAGGCACATAATAAATAACATTCATCTGCGTGCTGGTGTCGACTCTGGGACTATGACTGAGAATCTGGGTTGAACCCCCAATTTTGCTCTTCACAGCTCTGACTGGGGTGTTTAGGGCCAGCCAGCTTCCCGCACCATGGACCAAAATTTCCTTCCACTTTCAAGTTCTCGGGGGGACGCGGCCATGCAGCGTTCTCCCACTACCCCTCCCCCCACCCAGCATCGCCCACACAGGGCCAGGGGCGTCAGACTTTTCCTGTAAAGGGCCGGACGGAGACCAGTTTAGCTTTCGTGGGCCACGCGGTCTCCGTCACGATCACCCAACCCTGCCCTCTGAGCAGGAAAGCCGCCACAGGCCACGTGTAAACAGACGCCACGGCTGTGCTCCAGTCAAACTTCATTTACAAAAACAGGCAGCGGGCTGGGCTTCTCGAGCCCTGACCAGAGGCTGCCCTCTGCAGACAGGACGGGGACCACCGCACTGGCCTTGGCTTTGACGCAGCCGCCTGTGTTTTCCCGCTCCCTCAGACCGGGGGCGGGGGGGGGGGGGACACACCCGCTGAGGCGACGGGTCTCAGAGCGCTCTGAACACCTGACAAGCGTGGAATACAGTGTTACAATGATATTTTTGTTCCCCAACGAACAGCGAACCGGACCAGAAGAGGGTCTGGGTGACCCTTACCTCCGGCCCTCGGTGTCGTAGCACACTGCAGTTCCCCAGCAGACGCCGTGTCAACGATTGTCACGTGAACGAGTCGTTTCTCTCCGGACGTAGAGGACTTTTAGCTGAGCGATAGATGCGCGCTAGCGTCTGAGTAATCACAAGTAAACCGAATGAGCAGCTAAGTGTGCACAGCATCAGCCTGGAGTATCGGGGCCGCAAACTTAAATGCTGAAGAGGGTGAAGCGAGGAATCTAAGTGAACGGCGGGGTTCGGGGTCAGGCAGTAGGGGGAGGCGGGGCCTGTGGCAAAATAAAGGGGGCGTATCCTGTCTGGAGGGCGTGTTTCTTTGCTCCAACTGATTCCGTGTGGGAAAGTGGGGCTATGATGGACCGTTTTTCCGATTTGTAAAGAGAAATCGAAAATCTGAATTTTTTAAATGAATTTCTCTGATTTTCAAACTTTGGCAGCAATTCCTCGGAACTTAAAAAAAAATGCTGCACCTCACTCCCAGGCCATCTGTAACTCCTCGGGTAGTTTCTAGAAGAGACAATTGAAAATTATAATTGAAAAACAGCAATGCAGAAAATGCTTAGATTTCATCGTCTTTTGATTCCCTGGTTATAATGAATGGTCTTTGTCACCCGCCGCAACATTTTCAGTCATTTCGATTTTCGGTGATCCTTTGATCGTGACGGCGTTGCTCTTACGACTGATCCGTGCTCTGTTCCAGCTCCCCAGATATCTGCATAGTGTCCCCCTTTAATTTATTCAAGTCTCAGCTAAGATGCCTCTCCCCCAGACAAGCCTCCCCTCAGCAACCTGTCTAAACTAGCTCTCCCTTTCCCTGTCTTCTAATTCACCAGCACCCGACAGCCAGCAGTCCCCCCTTAGCCGCGATGTGTTCCGGGATCCCCACCGCATACCAGAAACCGTGGACAGTACTGGACCCTGTATACGTATAGTTTTTTCTACACATACATTCCTATGATCAGGTTTAATTTAGAAAGGAGATTAGCAGTCACAATTAATAATACATGGAACGAGTATAATAATATACTGTAATGGGAGTTATGTGAATGTGGTCTCCCTTTCTCAAAATATCTACTGTCCTCAGCATCTGTCTGCCTCCTCAGTCGACGTGACATGAGGCCATGCCTACGTGAAGGGACGGACAGAGCGGAATGGCCAGGCACGGTGACGCAGCGCCAGGCTGCCGCTGACCTTGACGGGGCGTCGGAAGCGGGGTCGCCTGCTCCAGGCGGCCCTGGGTCACTGAGCCATGGTCACGCCACTGTCTGGACGGCAGGAGCAGACGGCGTCGGGGGCACTTCCTATTTTCGGGCTGCAGCGGACTGTGGGTAGCTGAAACCGCAGAGCGCAGAGCCGTGATCGGGGGGGGGGGGGGTCTCCTGTGTCGTGTTTTTAGCTGTTTGTGGTCTGTTCCCTGCTCACCAGAACGTCAGCTCCTTGGGAGTCGGGACGTTGTCTCTGCTTTATTCGATGCTGAGTTCCGGGGACCTGCTCCAGTGGCCGGCAACGGCAGGCACATGATAGATAGGCTGAATGACCGAGGGAGGATTATGTTCCTGTCTGTTGATGAGGGAGCAATAGGACTCCCTAAGCACGTGGAGAGAAGCGTGACTATGAGAAACACAGGTTTCTATGAACAGAAACCTTGACATCCATGTAAGTCCAAACCATATTGACCAGGAACTTGCTTTCGACATTGGGGGAAATCACGGATCTGTCTGGATTTTTTTTTTAAATCATGTTTAAGGCTCAACAGTTTTCTGTGGGCAGCCTCCTGGTAACGGCTGAGAAGTTCATGGTGACAACAGAGAGTGGGCTTGAAGGGGAAAGATTAAAAGCGGCTCTAACTCGAGGGGAGAGGAGCTGAAGGATCTTTTCACAGAATCTAAAGATTTCCCATTTTGAGATCCTCTCGGAGAAAGAAAGGGCTGGAAGTCATTAAAAGTTTTCATGGTGCAAGTTGACCCATTCAGGTAAAATAAGAAAAACGCTGCCTGAATCCACGATTTCCACTTCCATCTAGCACGGGTGGTGTCTGCTGTCAAGGCGGCGTGAGCCCGTAGAAATAGTTTCAGAAGGGAAAGAGATTCAAGACGCCGCCACCCTGGCACACTTACTGCGTAGTGTCGCCTAAGCTTCTCGCCAGCCTTCGTCTCGAAGCGAGCGTCCTCACCTTGCAGACAAGCGGACAGCACTCTGCCCCGGGATGTTCGACACAGAGCAGCCGAGGCTCACCGTGTGAGCGGCCCGAGGGGCCACTTCATTTTTCTGCATCCGTGACGGCTCTTAGGGTGCACACGCGACATACGTTCCACGCGCATTGCTCCTGCCCTTTAATCCCCCGCATCTCAACTATCATTCTTGCAACGTAAGCCAGCACAGACACATCCATGCCCACCGACCGTGGGCCAGACCCCGAGCTGCGTTCTGATAAACACAGTGTCTGTGCTGGCTGAGATCAAGGTCGAGTGGTAACGACTAGGAAGAGAACAGATAATTCCAGAACAGGCTAGTTGAGAGTAGACCTTTATAATCGACAAGTAGAAAAGCGCCATGTAATTTTTCAGTATGTATAAGCTCGTAACATTATTTTCCCAATTTTGGTCTAATTGAGTGTGCTAAATAAATGCTTGTTAATGATGTGAACAAAGAGCTGTTTCTCACTAATCCAAAAGAACCTGTGCACCCCAATGTTCACAGCAGCACAATTTACAGTAGCCAAGTGCTGGAAGCAACCTAGGTGCCCATCAGTAAATGAATGGATCAAAAAACTATGGCACATTTACACAATGGAATACTATGCAGCAGAGAGGAAGAAGGAGCTCCTACCCTTTGCAACAGCAGGGATGGAACTGGAGAGCGTAATGCTAAGTGAAATAAGCCAGGCAGTGAGGGACAAATACCATATGATCTCACCTTTAACTGGAATCTAATCAACAAGAGAAAAAAGCAAACAATCTATAACCAGAGACATTGGAATTAAGAACAACCTCACAATAGCCAGAGGGGAGGGGGGAGGGAATAACGGGGGGGATGGGGGGAGGGTTTTCAGGAACAACTATAAAGGACACCTGGACAAAACCAAGTGGGGTGGAAGCAAGGGAGGGAGGTGGGTTTGGCTGGGGTGAGGGGAGTGGTGGGGGGTAACCGTAGACAACTGTAGTTGAACAACAATAAAATAATTTAAAAAAGAAAGAAAGAAAGAGTTGTTTCTTACAGGCAAAGCTGAGTGCCTCCTGCTAGTGCCTGGGCTCACGCCATGACATTCATGCCCAGGCACTGAAATTGTGCATTTGCTTTTTGTCCTTGTCCCCTAGGTCATGACCCCCTCGAGGGAGGGAGGGATGGAGTGTGGTCTCATTAGCACCCTCGGTGGGCAGCCTGGGGCCTGGCACCCAATCATCAATTCAGAGGTGTTCATTTGTGAATGAACTCCTGGAGGACAGGAAGCCCTCCCAGCACAAATCTGAGAGAAGCTAACCACGCCCACCCTTTGACAAAGAAAATACAAAGGTGAAAAAAAAAAAAGAAGAAAACACAAAAGTGATGCCTCTGTTCAAAATATGAATGACTTTTCATGCCCCAAGTGGGGAAATCGCCCCAGGAAACACCCTCAGAGAGGAGCCTCGAGAGCCCTCCTCCGGAACTCTGTCTTTTGCATCATCTCACACATTCCTCTTCGCACTTCCTGTGTCCCCCCCACGCCCCCACGCCCCCCCCTCAGTCCCCTACTTGCCTCACGAAGCCGAGGGACAGAATTTTCTCTTAATTAGTGCGTTCATAAGAGCAACAGTAATTCTAATCATTAAATAAGCCTCTCACCCCACTTAGGAACACACACAAATGGCAAGAAGTCAATGTTAATTTTGAAACACGTGTAAACAAGAACCCAGGAAGGCCGGACCCAGTAACCACCGGGGGTTATTAACGGCAAAGAATGTGTTCTGCCGAGCTTGGGAAGTGACTGCCACCACAAACCGCCCCTGCACCGCCACTTAAACCTTTCCCAGTGGAAATCAGTGAATTATTGTGTCGTGATGTAAACCTAGTATGTTTCCCCCAAATACTGTATACGCCTCGAGGGAAGGGATCATGTCCCTGGGGCTCCCTGCGTCTGTGGGGGTCTTTGCACGCAGTAGGTGTCCAACACATCTGTGCTGGATGCGGGGATGAATCAAAACTCCGAGGATGCTGGCAGGTCTCCTCTGCTTCAGAACACCGCTTCCTGGCGAAAGCTGGGCCCCAAGCACCACCTCTCAAATGTTGAACCGGCCCCGTCTGAGACCGTGAGGGTCTGAGTGTTCGTTTAAGAATTTCTAGATCTCAGTTTCATTTTGAGAAAAAAGGAATCCAATGACATCCCGGATCGTAGGGAACGATAGTGATAGCATCCTGATAGCGAACGGGTCCCGCCCGGAACTCCGGTGCACGGAATCCTCGCGCACATCGGCGTCTATTCTTGCGGTTGATTGGGGGCCCCATCCTCGGGCGAAAGGGCAACCCTTGGCTTTTTGGCTTTTTCCTGTGGCGTTCCTCTCTTTGTGGGGGCCGTGCATTTTCTCGGTTCCCGAGTTTGGGGGGCGGCTGCGGCTACCCTTTCCCCGCTCAGCACGGTGACACCCGTAGGTCCGGGCAACGCCCGGGGCCACCATCTGTCTCCCTGGCCTGTGACTAAGCCGAGCAGCGTCAGGACCCAGAGCCCGGGCGGCCGTTCGGCGCTGGCCCTCGCGGCGGCCCGGGATGTCTCCGATCATTTCCTCTGCTGCCTTTCATATCACTGAACTGAGCCCATCAGTCCTGTCAAGAGCGAGGGCCCCAGATGAAAGGCCAGTGCATTAAGACGGAGCATAATTGCCAGCTTCTGAGTGTCTGACATTAATCGTTTTACTGAAGGAAGACAGTGCAGCTCCCGCTCTCTGTCTGTCTCTCTCTCTCTGTCTTTCTTTTTTTGCCAACGCACAGGAACGATGAGGGGTGGGGGGCGTTGGGGGGGAGGTCCCCCACCACCAACAAGGTTAGCTAATTAAAAGTAATATGTTTCCCCCTTTTTTTTTTTTTGGTGGCAATTTGATAATACAAAACACTTAACTTGGGGGCCACAGGGGGAAACAAACCGAGACAGATAAAAAATGTTTTGTGTTCATCGGAGCACAGCTATGTTAATGCGTATTATCCCATTAACGCGCATCAACATCGGGAATCGGCTCACCAATGCAAGCAAGAAGCATACACTTATCATCATTTGATAACATGTTTAATGACAGATTGACGGGAGATTTGCAAATGTGAACTGGCATCAGTGTTGCTAACTTCAGCTTCTGCCGCCGCCTCTGCTATGCCAGCATATTTATGTGCATAATTTGATTTCTCAGCCACACTGTTAGTACATTTTTAATATTAACTATGCACGAACAGACAGCCGAACTTAAGTCGCACTGATGGTTGGAGTTCATTAGATTGAGAAAGATGGGCAAGCCTGACTAAGATGGAGGTGGCGGTCCGGCCTCGGAGAGCGGCCCCGAGCAGACGCCCTGCATTCTCGACAAGCCCCAGCTACACGCCGCGTGCTGTCGGAGGCGGTGAGGCTCTCGCGAGTGAAGGAAGAAGCGGGAGAGGAGGAGGAGGGGGAGGAGGAGGAAGGAAGCAGGGAAGGCCTCGCCCTGGGCATTCGGTGAGGGGCCTGACACAGAGCCCAGGGGGTTTCCGGACACCTTAGTGTTCTTTCCGCTGCATCCTTCCACCCCCAGCTCATCTCAACACCCCCCCGCCCCCCAAGCCCCCTCGGCTTTGTCTGGAGCGGGCGGCCACGAACGCCTGTTCATTCTTCATGAACCCAAGTCAGGGCAGCTGCTCACGAACACCTTCCCCAGGTGGGAACAGGGCTGATTATGTCTCTCTCGGGGAAGCGCATTGATCTGTGACTGAACGTTGCCCCCATCGCACAGCATTGTGTGACCAAGAGTGATGTCCCCTTGCTACATCCCTTTTCTTCACCTTCGAAATGGGTGTAAGAATATCCCTCGGCTTTACAGTGGCCAAAGCTTACGTAAGCTGACAGAGAGACTTGCTAAGCCCAGCGTTTGGCACGTGGCAAGCCCTTGATATATATTCATTGTTACTGTGTTATCTCTGCCTCTTCCTTTTTGGTAATCAAAAAAATTTACGCGCCTGCGTCCCAGCCCTAGAATCAAGCCGATACGGCAGGGGTATCAGACTCATTTTCACCGGGGCCCCATCAGCTTGGTGGTTGCCCTCAAAGGGCTGAAATAATTTTAGGACGGTGTAAATGTAACTACTGCTTAACTGCTGAGGAGCTGAAATTACATTTGGCCCTTTGAAGGCAACCGCGAGGCTGATGTGGCCCCCGGTGACGGTGAGTTCGATACACCTGTGCTATGGGGTTAAATTAATGTCTGCGCACCTGGGGTACTTTTGTGAGATGGGGTTGTTCCCAGGGCTACATCTGGTGGGATGGCAGGAAGGATAAATGGCATGGCACGTGGAGATGGGTTAAAGGAAGCCTTGGACCCAGTCGGCCTTCGGTGAGCCCTAGCCGGTGCTCTCTCGACGATCAGGACAGCGTGGCTGTCCTGACAGCAGTGGTGGGTCTGGAAAATGCCCATCGGAATTCTGGCTTTGCTGCGTCTTCACGTGTGATAATGAGCCACTTCCTCAACTTTTCAAAGGCTCAGCTTTTTCTCTCTCTCCCCACAAAATGGGGCTCCAGGATGAGACCTATCACCAAGCCTTTGGAGACGATAGGAGGAGAGAACACGGGTAGCATGCTTACTTAATGCCGACTGTCACTGTCACTAACATTTATGTCTTCAGGGCTTCGGCGGTGCCTGGCACATGACAAGTGCTCAATAAATGTTTGTTGATCGAACAAGCGAGCGAGATCACTCTGGCTGTTGGGCAGGAATCCTGGGAGAGATTTGGCCAGGGAACAGGGCAAAAGGCCTCCAGGGGTCTGTCGCTGATCTGAGAGCAGGAGTGAGTCCCTGCAAAGCCTCATCATCCAGTAGGCAAATGGCGCAAACCGCGTGCCTGGGCACAGGAACGCCACCTGCAGGTACGCAGAGCAGTGCCCGCCGCAGCCGCTGGCCGCTTTGTATTTTTTTCCTTTTAATCTCCAGTCTGAAAGGGGCAACTGGAAAATGCACGCTCCAACCCCAGCTCTGTCCCTTATCGGCCGTGCTGTCCTCACTCAGCAGGTCACAGGCCTTTCTGAGGTGCAGCCCGTAAACGTGAATTGGGCGTCTTTTTTAATTTTGCAGCACCTGTTCTTCCCTCAAGGGGCTTCTAGTCCAACCTCAGTGTCCTCTACAAAATGGGGACAATGAAATCCCTACTAAAAGCCTGTGGTGAGGGTTAAATGAGAAAAAGACAAGGAAGCTCCTAGCGCAAGGCACACAGTAGGGCTCCATCAATGTCGGTTCCCTCTCCTTTGCTGGTTTGCATGAAGGCTCTTTGCCTGTATCTCCGATCACGTTCAAAAGCCCGGACCCACTATGCTCACACTGGTGGCGTTGCAACTTACATCATTTTATCAGTAACGATGCGGTGAGAGGCAACTCTTGTTGTGACCCTTTTCTGGACTACAGAATTTGATGTGTTTTAACGTCAGCTCCGAGAGGCAGTAGAGACTATACCTTCACTCACAAATTTACCTTTGGGGAGACAGGCTCCCCCCCACCCCATAAAGGAGGGAGGGAGGTAAGAACCTGGCCACAGGGAAATGCACCTGAAGGGGGCGCTGTAGACATACCCCTGGATTTTTAAATACTGTATCCTGGTGCCCTGTTCCTGGCTTCTGCCTGTTTCCCCTTCTGACAGATACCCATGTAACTCTTCCACGGATGGCTCACGGCTACTCCAGCTGCTTTGCCTGTGTGTGCCCAGTGCCTGCCAGCTGCACCCCCCGGGACGGCCCTTTGCCCAGGAGTGGCTGAAGTGGGCTCGCCACAGCCCAGTGTTTGCCTCCCGACGGGCAGAAGGAACACCCCAGAGCGCCCCGTGGGATCAGGCCGGGGCCGAGTTCACGCCCCTGTCTGGATTTTTCCCCTTTCCTGACCTGCTTCTTCACTCTTTTGCCGGTTTCTCCTGGAAGCACATTCCTACGAAGTCACTTGCCCAGGAATCCTGAGGTCTTGGGCTGCTTCTGGGATTCTCACCCCAGACACTATCTGACCAGGGCCGGGGCCGGCAAAATGCAGCCCATGGGCCAAATCTGGCCCTCCGACGCCTTGTGTAAATAAAGTTTTATTGGAACGGAGCCACACGTAGCCCTTCACGTATCGCCTATGGCTGCTTTTGTGGCACAATGGCAGGGCCAGGTACTTGCAACGGACACTGCGTGACCTGCAGAACGTCCAGGACTTCCTGCCCGGGTCTGCCAGCCCCTGGGCTAGAGAAGGCTTTGAGCACGCCAGGCGGTTTCTCGCCCCGGGGCCTTTGCCCGCACTGCTCCTGCCGGGAGCTCTCAGTCTCCGACTGAGTGGGTGGTTGGTTGCTTCGCATTTTTCAGACCTCGGCAAAAAGTCACGCCCTCAGAAAGGCCTTTTTGCCCACCATCTAGAGTAGCCTTCCTTTTCCTCCCCCGTATTGCCTCGTATTCTCAGCACTTACAGGGCTGGAACGATGGTCTTTCTTTATTGGCTGCTGCTCCCGCCACTGTCACCAACCAGCACGTGAGCTCCGCGAGGGGCAGAGACCGCTGGCTGGCTTGTTTCTGGATCCCCGTGCCCGACCTCGCGCCCATACGTAGCACGTGTTCAAAAATACCGTCGACTGAACGATGACAAGGAAAGCAAGAGGCTTCGGCGGGCTGCGTTTGCGCCCTCTGGACCTAGATAGACACCAGCAGCTTCATTTCAACAGGGGTAATCCGATCCTCACCTTGAACCCTCACTCCCAAAGCCACGGGAACGTATTTCATGCTCAGGCCGGCATCGGCACCTAGACGTTTACTGCCGCGGGTGCTGATTTGCTTGTTTTGCCACATTATGGAACGGGAGGTCACTTTACGTTATAAGCTATAATTTTTGAATTTTATGATGTAAACTGACCTGCTTCAGGAACCTAGCTGTAAAAAGCCTTCCTGTCAAGGGGTTCAGAAAAAGTGATGCTGTGTTAATGGTCCTAATTAATGCATTAATTTCACGAAGTTTTTGTTGAGGGCTCCACATGCGCAGGGTCCATGTCGGAGGTCTTCAGGGAACCTCCTGGGAAGGAAGGGCGGGCACACTCACACACACGCACGCACACACACGTACACGCACACACACCCGCGATCCCTTCCGCTCACAGCAGCCTGAGCCGTCTGTAGACACGGCCAGTGGGTCAAGCTACTCTTCCCCTTCAAACCCGGCAATGAACTCGGAATACTCTAGACTCGTCCCCATGGCCTGGACAAGTGGGTCTGTGTTAAATAGTCTGAATTATCTCACCCTGGGCTCACAGAGCTCCATTGCCCCCACCCCCAGTTCTTGCTAGCCGCAGGGCCTTTGCTCTTGCCACCGTCCCCGCCTGAAGTCCCCTTCTCATTTATCTCAGAGCTGGTTCCCTCAGTCCTTCATGTCTCAGATGTCACCTCTCAAAGGGGTGCACCCCTTTTGAGATGCTCATCTTTGGGAGCACCCCAAGGAGATGAGCACCACGGTTCCAGCCTCTTAGTACTTTAGCTGTTTCCTTCAAGGGCTCTAAAATGGTATTTTTATTGCCCTGGCTGGTGTGGCTCAGTGTATTGAGTGCTGGCCTGTGAACCAAGGGGTCACCAGTTCGATTCCCAGTCAGGGCACACGCCTGGGTTGTGAGCCAGGTCTCTCAGCAAGCGCGGGGCATGTGAAAGGCAAACACATGTTGATATTTCTTTCCCTCTCTTTCTCTTTCCCTTCTCCTCTTTCTAAAAATAAATAAAATCTTAAAAAAATAAAATGATATTTGTATTGTTTTCTTGTTTCCTGTCTTTCTCCTTCTATAAGATCTATGAAGGAAAGGAAAATGCCATTCTGTTTACTACTGTATCCTTGGAGCCTAACACAGCGCCAGGCATAAGAAAATGCACAAATAAGGACTATATCAGGTCCTTATCAATCTAACAAAGGAAGGAAAACAGGGGGATAAGAAAGAAACATCTGACAGCTGGATGGATGGCTTTCAATCAGGGCTTGGTGATCTGTGGCCCATGGGCTAGGTAGCCTACTACCTGATTATTTTTTAGGGCCCACAAATAAAGAATGATTTTATATTTTTAAATGGCTGAAAAAAGCTTTTAAGAAGAATATTCTGTGACACATAACTGATATGAAATTCAAATTTCAGTGTCCATCGATAAAGTTTTATTGGAACATAGCCACTCCCATTCATTTACATGTCACCTGTGACTGCTGTTATGCCTCGGCCACAGACTGAGTAGTTGTGACAGTGGCTGTGTGGACACAACCCTGAAAATATCCATCATTTGGCCATTTATAGAAAATGCTCCACAACTCCTGAGTTAGATTTTCAGGGAAGGGTCTTTGAAGCAGGAGATGTTTCAGCTGAGATTTAAATGATGAGAATGTTACTAGAAGGGTAAGAAAGACCGTATTTGAAGTCCCCGAGGTGAATAAACACGCATGAAATGACAGCTCTTCTCGTTAAGGAACTTTGGATGTTGACTCGGAATCCGGCAGTTCCGGGCTGGGCAAACTGGCGCAGGGCGGTGAGTGGGGACGGGAAGGTCTAACGGTGCCCACCGCACCAGTCCTGGCGGGAGATAGGGCGGGCTCCCACCCCCCTCACTGCTGCGGAAACACCCGTGGGAGGGCCGAGGTGGGAAGAGCGCTGTGGAGGTCCAGTCTAGAAAAGTGAACGGGGACGGGGCGAGCGGTGGGGACGTGGGGGAAAGAGGAGGGGTCGTAGACCCCAGGCTTGGCCGCCAGGGGAATAGCGGGGACACTCGCGGTCATTTCAGATTCAGAAAAGTAGGACGTGTCAGAAGAGTCAAAAGATGGTCTAGGTAAAGATGGAACCAGAGGAATTGGATTTGGGCTCATTCCCCCCCTCCCCAAATACAGAGAGATACCCCAACCCCTGTGGGCAGACCCGTGTCAGCCAGTAGCAAGGTGCTAACTCCATGCTCATTGCTCCCAGGAAGGTCTGTCTGACCCAGGTCCACCCGCCCAGCCACAGGCCGATTAGACTCAATCTCCGTATTTGATTGGCACCCCTGAGAAACAAGCGCTCCTCCCACTGAAACTCCCAGGCTGGTGGAGGGTCCGTCCCTGGAGCTGGTGCAGGAGAGCTCGCCACTGGCCTGGGAGTGAAGACGGGGCGGAGGGAATCGGAGCTGAAAGACAGGGAAAGACCGAGTTCCGATGACACATGTCCTTTGAAGCTACAGTTCGTCTGTGTATGAAACCGACTGGGTCCTTGGATGAACCGATGACTTCCCATTTTGCTAAATTCGGTTTGAGTTGGTTCGCAATCAGTGATAAGTAAGAGATCTCGGTAAGCGCAGTGTGGAGTTAACGTGCTGAACAGCTTCACCTATTGCTCCCGGATGAATTTTACGCCCGCCTTCTCCGAGTCTGGGAGGGTATCGCGCCGAGCCCAGAAGGGGGCCATCCTCCTGACGGCCACTCTCGGCTCTTCGTAGGAGACTCTGCCTGATACGGCGGAACAGCTGGGATGCTCTGGTCTACTCCTTCAAGACTATTCCTGATCTCAGCGGAGCTGTGCAGACTTCCAGGCCACCCCCCACTTTCCTACATTTTGGTCCTTCCCTCTTGTGTCCTCTGCACTTGAACTTCACACAGCACAGAGCATCAGGTCAAAGGCTGAATGAAAGCAAATAGAAGCAAACTTTCTAGAGTCCTTACAACACACCAGCTGCTGTGATGAGAGCAGCGGTCCCCAAAGTGCGATCCCTGGACCAACGCCGAGTTCTCACCTGGGCCCTCGTTAGAAATTCCGAATCTCTGGCCCCACGCGAGGTGGGCCGAATCTGACCCTCGGGGGTGGGGCTCAGCCCTCTGCATTGGTACAATCCAGACGATTTGATACGCACTCAAGTTTGAGAACCGTGCCCTTAAAGTGTCACCTGGATCATTTCTTATATCGACAGGTAGGACAGTTACCCCTATTCTGTAGATGAATAAACTGCATCTTAGAGATGTTAGGACAGTTGCTTTGCCACCAGTGAGTAGTGGGATCTGGATTCAAGGCCAGGCAGCCCGACCCTCACACCTCCCTGGAGGTCCCCAGCCAGGGTGGGCACAGCCACTCAGCCCCTGAATTCCCAAGCCCAGTCCCCGGCTCACACTCCAGGGGCCTGGCAGAGACGCTGCCTCAGAGTGACAGGTCCTGTGGCCTTTGTGCTGATGTCTGCTGAGCCTTAGGACACATGTGTCAACCTCCAAGGAACGTTCCACTTAAAAAATATTCGCAGGAAAAATAAAAGGCAGCCGCAGCAGAATCCCGGCTTCAGACAAACCTCAACTCAGGTCCCCTGGGGGCCTGGGGTTGCTCAGCCCGCCCAAGGATTTGCGGCCATCAGCTTGGACTGTCCTCTCTTCAAAGCCACCTGCCCCTTTCCGGGGCCCCCGTCTCGGGCTCTGCAGCTCTTCCCAGTTAACACCGTGTGGTTACAGATGCTGCTCGCTCGCAGTGATTCACAAGCGACCACAAACGTCCAGTGATAAGCCCCCGTTTCAGATGCGAAAATGGCTCATCAGACTCACCACAAGGGCCTCTCTACAACGATGTATAATTTAAAAATTAGCACGAGGACGGAGGAGAGTCTGCATTTTTGAACTAGAACTCCCAGACGCGGAGGTTACAACGGGATGAGGTGAGCTCATGCGACCAGATGAGCGGTTACGCAAACGTCTCCATCCCACGTTGCCGTGACTTCTGAGCTTCCCTGGCAACCCCCGGAGCCCTGGCACTTGTCAAAGAGCGAGCCCACGGATGTGCATGTACATCAGGGTCTTCCCCACTGTTAGGGACTTTCTCCAATTCCTGACACAGGCCTTTCTGACATAAACCATGCTGTCGGAAAGCAAGCAGAGCAGGAAAAAAAAAAAAATCAATGCTGGATTTCTAGGAGGGGCCAACGACACCTGAACAGAAAGCCCCAAAATAAAACAAACAAGCAAACAAACAAAACGTAGGGGGCTTGTCTAGGGTCCCCCTCCAGAGGAGGAAACGGTAATGATGGTGCGAGCGGGAAGGACCAGGCAGGGAGGGGGAAGGGGAGCTTGTGCAGGAAGGGGAGACGGGGCGATGTTTTTGCACGCGGGACCCTCGAGAAACTTTGGTGCTTGCGTGGGTTCAACCATTCCCGGCCTTGCGACCAGCGGTTTCCTGGTCTGCTCCAGCACCAAGGGGCGACCCTTACGCGCTGCAAATTTATTGACACTTGACCTATCCATCCGCCTTCCTCTGATCAACAGAACTCTCTGCCACCAAATGGAATAATTGCACGAGATTTCAGCAGTCACGGGCATGCCAAAAAGGTCATTAAATCATCTTGAAGAAGCAATGTGTTCCTCCATTGCCTCTTGCCAGTAAATCTTCTGCCGACGTCAGGACCACCTAGGGTTGATGTGTGGAGGAGGGGGTGCCGAATCACGGGCTGGAGGGAGGAATTGAATTAGGGTTGAAAAATAGGAAGGCGCGCGCAGCGGGGGCCTTTCGTTGTGGGCTTCATAATTCCCGGAGAAGCGTAAAAATTGTGGTCTACTTGTATCGGAATGACTTCTTCTCGGGAGACAGGCAGAAACGGCATGCCTGGGAGTTGGTGGCGGTCCAGGGGAGGTGCGGGAAGAGCCGCGTGTCTAGAGCCCATTGGAGAAGTTGGCGGAATTTGTCCCAATGCCCTACATGTTTGCCTGACCTCCCTTCTTCCTAGACAAGCATGGTTCCGAGTGACCTGGGATCCCCTTGGCGCCACCTGTCCGTCCCCAAGCTCAATGGCTCCACCGTAGTCCGGGCTACCCCAGCCTTCCCACAGCCCCCGCACTGGCACCTACGTCGGCTCTTGACTTGTCCGGTCCATTCCCCACCAGGGGGCCAGAGTGATCTTCTACAAGAGAAAGCCGCTCACGCTGCTCGCCTGCGTAAACCCCTCCGATGGCTCCTCACTCAGCTCAGGAAAACAAATCTACATTCTTGGGACGATCTCCAAAGCCCGGACTTGCCCATGTTTCAAACCCCCTCACCCGACGTGTCCAACCCCTCCAGCCCCGGCTGTCAACCCTCGGCCTTTCCTCAATCAAACACGTCAACGCTCCCCATTTGCCACACACCTGGCTCCTTCTTCACCTCATCTTCTTTCCCTGACCCCCTCCCCCCACTTAAAGTGGGTGGCCCTGTCATAGTCCCTTGCATTGCCATGTATTTGGCAGCCCCTCATTCTCAGAAATTATTTACTCTTATTCACACGCTCCATGAGTGTTAGCTGCTAGTGTAACAAATGACCCACCTGTCCCCTGGCTGCGATGTCAGGCCTGGGCTTCTCTCCGTCCCAGGTGGAGCCCAGCCCGTAGAGCAAAGCTGCCGGGAGCAGATTCTCCACGAGTGTGGATTAAAGGACAATTGAGCGGAGGTTCCCAGCGCACCTGCCGCTGAGCTGCTCTGCTCGTTCACCTGAAGGTGTTTATCGACTCTGCCCCGTGAGCCTGCGCACCTGGGAGGGGACATTTCAGAGCTGAGCTGCACGAGCCTCGCGGCAGCGCCAGCCCCTGGGACACATCCAGGGTGGGGGCGGGGGGCGTTTCTCACGTCCCTGCACTTCTCTGGGCTGTGCAGACTCTGAAGGGTCCTTCGCATGGGGCCTCTATCTTGCGCTGGGCGCTGGGCTGCGACTTTTACATGGTTTATTTACATGATTTGCCTCACTGCTGAGCGACACAGGCACTATTGCCATCTTGCACGTAGGGGATGTCAAAAGGAAGTTAGAGGTAGCCTTCCTTCCTCCTTTCCTTCCTTCCTTCCTTCCTTCCTCCCTTCCTTCCTCCCTTCCTTCCTCCCTTCCTTCCTCCCTCCCCCCAATATCTACAGAGTCTGTGTATGGACAGCTAAGGAGACGTAGCCCCTGTCCTCCTGGAGCTTAGAGGCGGGTGTCAACTTCACATCCAGGCAGTGAGAAGCCCCACCACTCCCTGGCCTTATCAAGTCAACCCAGGGAAACAATGGTCAAATGTTTCAATACGGAACCCATTACTGACATCTGTTTCTATGAGGCAAAGAGACAAGGGAGAAGCCATCCTGTGTACACTCACGGGCCGCCCTGTCTGCTCTGCCTCCTCCCTCCGGCGTTGTCTCCCCGAACAGGGCTCCGATCCTGCTGAACGATGTGCGTTTTCTGGAATGAACCATCCACCGCCTCCGCGTGCAAGGCTTTAGACTTGCCATTTCTTCTTTCCACTGTGCTCTTCGCCTACCCCCCACCTGGCTAGCTCTTCTGCCTCGTTCCAGACTCAGCTCAGGACTCTGCTTGTCTGGCCATACTTCCTCCAGCACTTTGGCCTGGCAGGTGTCCTGGGACAGCTCCCGGCACAGCGGAAGCTGGGGTGATGGGTGGCCAGCATTCTGTGGGCAGGCAGGCCTCAGGCTGCTTGCACCGTCGTAGCACCAGCCACAGCGTGACACATAACCCTGGCTGTTCAATGGCGGTTCTCTTGCCTGCCTTTGCCAACACAAGGTTCCCGAGGCAGGAAGTGTGCTTCCGGCACATTATAATCACCGTGGCTGCATTATCAGAACTGCGAAGACACGTTCGCCCCACCGTGAGTCTAGGACGCCTGCGTCTGCGCAACCGTGAGAGAAGTGCCCCTCCACTGAGGGTGTCCACGTGCCTGGTGCAGCGCTGGGAGGGCCCCTGGTGGGTTCTCTCTGTTTCCATCCTAACGACGCTGTGTGTGGCCAGCCTTCATGCAGCCACCTGGCAGGGAGGCCGCGCAGATTCAGAGAGGTGATGTGGTCTGCCGTAGGGCCCTTGGCTAGGGAGTGGGGGCCCGCCCTGAGGCTAGGCCTCTGCAGTTCCGAAGCCCACGTTCCGCCCGGCTGAGCTGAGCTGTCATGTGCTTCCTTCCCAGGATTTCTGGGCCTCCGAAGTCCCCACCCCCCCGACACTTTGTGACAGGACTTCCTCTTTCCCTCCACTTCCAAAGGCCTCCCACTTTGATCCTCTTACATTCCTGGGATGATGAGGTCCTGGTTGGTTCTTTGACTTCTAAGCCACAGCCAACGCTAACCAATAGGGACCCATCGCCATGGTTACCACACACCAGAGGATCCGCAGGAAGGCGGCGGATGGGGAAGTGGAGGCTCCCGCAAATATGGGGGGGGGGAGGGAGCCATAAACAGTTAAACACGACAACATCCTCTGGTGAACCAAAACAGAACTATTTGTCTGTGAAATCGAGTGATGTAGCATTAAAAATAATGTCATCCTAAAATATCGTTTTTTCTCCATAGATGAAGAAACACCAGTGAAAGCCACGTACACTAAAAGTGCCCATTTGCTGGAGGGCCCGAGTGGTTGAAGGCTGCCTCCGTCAAAGATTTGGGCTTTCAGAACATTTAAACTTTTTTCTTTTATTTGCTCATTCATCTTCTCTCCCATGCAATTCACTTGTGGACAGGGTTCACCTCTGTAGCACCCAACAGAATTGAACCCAAAGGACCCCAGAAAAGTACTGGGAGAATTTTGGGCCAAAATTCTGGCTGGTGGTAAGTCACTCCCTTGTCCACACTTGATTTGCGGCTCTGCCACTTACTAGTCCTGTGATCTTGCTGGTCACGCCACCTTTCTGAGGCCTGGCCTCTTCACCTGTACGCTGGTGTAATCACAGTCCTTTCTTCACAGAGTTTAAGGTCAAGGTGAATCGAGATACCACATGCAACGGCCCCACTCAATAGCTGCTCCGTAAATGTGAGTGCTCTGTAATGTCAACGCCAGCAAGGCCAACAGGGACGGCGGACGCTGTGCCAGGCACACGTAACCACCACCACGGCCACCACCACCACCGTCACCTGCATTGGAAGCGCCAAGGCAGACCCTCCTAAGCATGGTTCAGCACTGGGGGCCCTGGACTGTAGCAAGGGGACTTTTCTCAAGGCAGCTGGTGGCAGAGAGAGGAAGGGGGAGTCCAAGGGAAAGAAATGCAGGTGAAAGCCACATCCTGCCCTGTCTCGGGGGCACCCCAACCCCCCCGGGACTGTTGACGTGAAAGCTGTCCTCAAGTCCATCCTTACTTCTTCAAACGAAATGGCAGAACCCATCCCACACCTCGATTTAAGCCTTAAGCAGCCAAAAGTTTTCTGGAGCCCGTGACAAAGTGGGGAACAGAGAGGAGAGCGACCCTGGCCGAGCACCGCTTTGCGGGCAGGGGCGTGGTTTCCCCGAGTTCCCGCCGCGCACTGAGGAGGGAGCAAGGAGGCCGCGCTCATCTGCCAGCAGTCCGCGCCGTGGTGTTTCTCGCCGACCTGAACACGGACCATCTTTGTGAGTTTTCGAAGCGGCACTAGCAGACCAGCCCAGGAGGAACGCCCTCCGCGCCTAAATATACCCTGTCCCTCTTGCCAGTAAAACACAAAGAAATAAACAAAGAAACGAAGAGTGTTCGGGAAAAAGCATGGACGCCCGCCGCTCTCCGAACAGCCCCAGCCTTCCTGGGCCTAGGAGGTGAGCGCTGTCAACAATAGCACAGGTTCTCGGAGACCCCCACCCCCTTCCCGAAAGTGACAGGTGCCTTTGGCTCGTGGCATCCCCATTCCCTGACAGGTGAGCTTCCCATCACACTCACACCGGATGTCATAGGAGAACGGGACATGCACTGATTGTCAACCAGCTCCGGAGGAAGAGGCAGGAAAGACAGCTGCTGCGCCCCAGTCGCTGCCTGTCTCGGGGCCCTGAGCACCTTCGCCCTGTCATCTCCGCGGCCTACCCATCATTTAACAGACTGCCCTGTGATGCTTGCAGGGCGTGGCGTCGGGGCTGATTTAAAATCCCTGCATTGCTAAAACCGCATTGTTCTTCATCAAGTTGAGTCATTTTTATGTGAAGTGTCAAGCTCCCTAACAAATAACTCCTGCCAGACAAATCAAGTTCCTCGTCTGAGAGCCGCGGCTAAATAGTTTATAGCTTTAATCTGCTCACCGAGGTGTGCAGTCTATGACAGTAATTATAAATGCAAGGAGAAATTATAGCTGAATGCTTTAACTGCATTAGGAGCCGTCTGATGAACAATCACAAGTTCCTGCTCGCTTCCAACAATAGAGGGCAAGTTGGTGTCAATGCCGGAGAGACTTCAGTTCTGCGTGGTTTTTTCCCCCATTTACCACAGAATGTCACTTGTCTCCTATAACGCAGCGAAAAAGCACAGCGGAGAGCTTTGCGCTTGATAGTTGAAGAAAAAAGACAAAGAGAGGAATGCAGGAGAAAACTGTTTATCATTAGGACTCTCCCCCCTCCCCCCGTTTTGTTCAGTGGTAGGTTCAGTTTCAAATTAGTTCGTTGCAGGTAACTGCTTGTTTATTTACTAGGGGCCTTAAAAAAAAAATCCCCCCTGAAGCCATTTTTGAGAAACGGTTATAGAGAAAGACTTCCTTAAAGGAAGGGCAAGTTCAAAATCAGCTCGGACCAGGGTTCCAGGGACTGTGGGTGTCCGTCCCCCAGGTCTTGTCCTCCATCTGTATCTACCTGAGCTAATGACACCATTTAGCTCTTTATTTTCCCCTCCTCACTTTCACAGAAAGACGTTTTTAATTTAGCTGAAGAATTACACAAATGTATTTTAAAGACATAAATCCATATAAAAAATATGAGCTAATTAAAACATCGCACTCCCTGTCGCTCATGGATTTTCAATTTAGTGAAAGAAAAAAGAATTGCATCTGGTTAAATGAAAAGATGATACTGATGGCAGATTGGAGTAAATGAAAAATAATGTTACTCTATATTAAAGCACCAAATTATACACGTCAGGATTGAGCATTCAGAAGCCCCAACGAGGGGGGCAGCGCCACGGAGGCGGAGCGCGCTCATGCGCAGGGAGAGCGAAGCCTGTCGCGCGTGGGGTAAAATGAAAACGTTCAGAGGGACGGCGCATTTGTTTGTCGCTGCGTTGGAACGGCGGCCGTCTCGGAGCTGACCTTGTTTCCCAACACTCACGTGGCTCCCCAAAAATGAATTCCAGGAAGTCAGGACGAGGCTTTAAAAAATTCTTAAGATATACACGTTCGCCGCAACTTGGACCAGTTCTCGATTGGACTCCATATGGTGCATGTGTAACGGCCGGACCGAACGGGACGTTACCATGCAGAGAAGAGGCTGCCTGGCTCCCACCTGCAGGTCCATCCCAGGTCCCCCGAGTCGCAACATTTGGTTTGCAATCGCAGCCTCCGGGAGGCCAAGGCGAAGCCTTGCCTGAGTAGCACCCAGAAACCATCGGGTAAGCTGGAGGGGACACTGAGGGGCCAAGGAAAGTTGGTGAGTGTAGGGCGGCCCTGAGGTCGAATCCCACCTGTACGTTTACTGTGTGTTGTCAGACAAATCATACAACGCTTTGAGCTCTTTGCAAAACTGAGGACGAGAAGAGTGACCACGTCCGGCTCACAGGAAGAGCCCAGGGAGTGCTAGTTTTGCAGCCATTGCTGTCGTGGCAATCAAATGCCAGGTTCGGGGAGGCTCCTGCCTAGGCATTCATCAGCTGGGGAGGCTAGAGAACACGGCAGGGGTATCCCTGTAGAGAGAGTCTAGAATAAACTTTTCTGGCGAGCCTACTACGTGCCAGGCCTTACGGAAAAGAATTGCATATATTTACTTTCTCACAACTATCCTACGTCCTCAGTTTACAGACACAGAAGCGAGAACGTGAGAGTTGGGGTTTGAACTCAGGCTCGCGGGCCGGGCAGCCAGAGTTCTTCCCCTCACACCACGCTGCCTCTGCAGCACCATTCTCCCTGGGCTCCCCCCCGGGACTGGGCACAGGGCCTTCCCAGGGGCTCCACTCGCCGTTGACCCCCACCTGCCCATCTGTGTCTGTCACTAGCCTCAAAGCTGTACTCTTGTCCTGGTCGCTGGTTCGTCCCTGGGACTAGCTCAGTGCTTGGCGTGGAGTGATGGCTGTCTAGGTGGGGGGCGATGACTGAGTGAGGCTCAGAGAGTGCGGAAACGGGAAATGCACGCAGGAGCTCTCTGCCTCCATTTTCCCTCCTGCAACGTGGCTGAATCCACCTCTACTCATAGCGCTGCTTGTGAGAATGAAGTGAAATCACGTTTGCGAAGCGCCTGGTGCAGGCCTGGCACACTTGGCTATTATATAATCAGCACGTCTGCTGGTTCACTGTTCCATGTCCACTGTTGAATCAAGGCTGGCTGCGCACAGTGAAGCAGGACAGGTATGATGCGAAGGATGAACGGAACGCAGGGAGGGAAGTCAGGAAGTCGGGAAGGAAGGAAGGAAGAAAGGAAGGAAGGAAGGCAGGAAGGAAGGACTGAGAGATTTATTTAACGGATGAAGAAATGGTCAATGCCTCTTAGAGACATCAATTAGTCCAGCCCATGTCAACAACTAATCAACAAACAAGTGCTGGCAAGGACATGAAGGGAAGGGGACCCTTGTGCACTGTCGGTGGGAGTGTCAACTGGTGCAGCCACTGTGGGAAGCAGCACGGAGCTTCCTCAAAAAACTAAAAATAGAACGGCCTTATGACCCAGCAATTCCACTTCTGGGGATTCATCCGAAGAAATCCGAAACACTAATTGAGAAAGGTAGATGCTCCCCTATGTTCATTGCGGTGTTATTTGCAATAGCCAAGATATGCAAGCAGCCTAGGGGTCCATCAGTAGACAAGTGGATAAAAAACAGGTAGTACATGTATACAGTGGGATATTACTCAGCCATAAAAAGGATGCAATCATGCCATTTGCGACAGCCTGGATGGACGTAGGCGGCACTATGCTAAGTCAAATAAGCCAGACAAAAACAAATGCCATATGATTCCACTTATATGTGAGATCTAAAAAACAAAAGTAAACGAACAAACAAAACAGAAATACACTCGTAGAGATAGAGAACACATTGGTAGTTGTTGGACTGCGGTAGGGTTGGGGGCACGGGTGAAAAAGGTGAAGGGATTAATAATATAAATTTCCAGTTATAAAAAAGTCATGGGGATGTAAAGTACAGCGTAAGGAATGTAGTCAATAATATTGTAGTACCTTCGTGTGGTGTCAGGTGAGTGACAGACTTGTTGAGGTAATCACTGTAAATTATGTGTGTCTAATTACTATGGGGTACACCCGAAATGCACATCACATTATATCTGAACTGTAATTGAAAAAAATCAGTCCATTTTGCTCTTCCAGATTGCACGTAATCTATGTTGTTAGGATTGCCAGATTTAGCAAATAATACAGAATGCCCACTTACATTCGAATCTCACGTGAACAATGAATACACACACATATACATATTTAGTATAAATATGGCCACTAAAATATTTGGGACATACTTATACTAAAACCTTATTTGTCATTTATCTGAAATTCAAATTTAACTGGAAATACTGTATTTTATCTGGAAACCTTACATGCTGTTCACTGTGAACATGGATTTTTACAAAACCACCCATAACAAAGGTGGCAGCTTACTGGACTAGAATTCATTTGCACCACCAATTTCAAGGCTAAGTGTGCTGCTAAACTTACATGCTATATTACATGGTAATGACTATAATTTCAAGTCCTTATGCCTTTTAGACTCATTGATTTGCTCTTTGTTTAATTTCTATTATTCAAGAGCATGTGGTTTTAAAGGTATATACAGATACCTATTGAAATTGTTTCAGATTACTTCTCTCCTAAAATAGGAATGAACATTTAATATTTGATAATTATTGTTTAAGAAAGAGTTGTACTTAATATTTGACAAGGAATTTTGCAGGATTTAAGACATACCCAAGAAAGGAAAAAAAAATCAGGTCAAACTGGCATCTTACAGAGAATATAGATACGGTAAAGCCCCTGAATTTTCCGTAAAATCTTGATCATACTTTCTAAAACGTCATGTCATTTAGCACAATCTGTACCATCACGCACAGCAGCTAAAATTAGAGCCCCAGATAACCGTGATCTCATTTTGTGATCATTTAAAACCACGTCTGCAGAGTTCTAAGCAGTGGGCAAGGTATTGCATCAATATTGTTCTAAAAGAGGACCCAAGGGTGCAACGCCTCTTTTCCAGGCAACCAAAGCAACAGAAAGCCACCGTCGTGCCAACGTGGGCACCGTGCCAGCAGACCGCAGTCGCTTCAGGACCTCACAAGCACACCACACACCGCACCAGCTTCGTGTATGCACAGCGTACAGGCGCTCCCATCGCTTTAAACGGGCCCCAGGTACTCACACCTGTTTTCCTGCAACCCTCCCTCGGCATGGCGGAATCGCAGTGGTTACGCCAGGATGGAGCTCTGGTTTCACATAATAACTCTGTAAAAATGGAGCTTCAAAGGTCCAAATTGGAAATATTTATCCCTGAACAGGTGCAGAGAGAGGAGAGAAGGAGCTCTCCCGTCTATGTATGCAACCGATTTGTGAGTACCTTTTGTGTGGGTTGTCCCCAGATTACTGGTTTGCCTGTGCTTCTCGGGAACAGGTATGCACGCGTCGGATTTGGACTACAGCTTCCTTTCCCTCCCCTTTCTCTATTTACCCACTGCAACGTTTTGGCAGTGATATTAATTTTAAAAAAATGATTACAGACCTATCAGGTGGAAAATTGGTCTTTATTGTAGCACAAATAAACATTACCTATTTGTCCTCTTCAGCAGGGTTTGAACCTACTACTACAGGATGGGGAATATCTCTCTTCTCTTTGGATATTCTGTGTATAGTCACCATTTTTTTTTGAAGGACCAGGAAAGCATAATAGCAAGTTACATAAAATTTAAAATGTTATAGAGCAAATAAATAGATTTGCCGAGCCCCACGCTCACATGTAGTTTCAATAGATGCATTTCAGCTTTTCTTTCCACAGAGTGAGCTGAACAAACCATGCTTGGAAAGCAAGAGATGAACCTGCCAGTGACAGGTTTTACTTATCGTGATAAAAACATGCAAACAAAACAACAGTCTTCATTGGAGCCCAGAGAGCCATTCGAATTACTGGATGGTGTCCCCCTTTATCAGAAGCTCTTAGATCTTTTCACTGGAAGTCCCAGATCAGATGTGGTAACCCTTTCTTTCGTTTGGACCACCTCACACTCAGTCAGTGTCCCTCCCCGGGGGGAAGTGAGCCCAAAGCCGAGTGATATAAACACCCCTCTCCACCTGGACGCCTGCCAGCGCTCACACCTCTGTGGCTTGCTCTGCAAAGTCTGCTACGGAGGGACAGACACTGGGACCAGGGCAGAGGGCGAGGCCTTCAGATCTTGCTGTGAATTCATCAAAAGAGCTGATCTGTCACCTGGCCTGACATAAACGGGCCTGGCGAGTGCCAAAGCTTTCAGTCCACTTGGGTCCTCGTCTTGGGGTGTAGCCCATGGCAAAAGGCACCCTGAATATGGGTGAGGGTCCCTAGCACATGGGGGGACGTGTATCGTGCTGGGTGAGGGTGGTAAGAGAAAAGGCAGTAGGGAAAATACAAAATGAAAGTAAAGGGATTTGTTAAGACCCAGCCTTGAAAGCATTTGAAAGTGGCCAGTGTAGTCTGCCCAGGGACGTGACCCTGGCCTCTGTCCTCTTTCCTGGAGGTGACATCGACAGTCTGGGCACTGGTGACTCTGCGGGGCACAGAACTTCTATGACCCACAATGCAAATTATCTTGAAGCTGCGAGACCCCATGTGCATTGGCAATGGGTGTGCAGAAAGTCTTTTGTTTCTTTACGTCAAAGAAAATCTCAAGTCCATGCATTGGCCTATCTTCGTCAAGGTCGGACTCTGGCATTAGTCTAGGCTCAGGAAAGCCTCCGGATGAGAGAGGAAAACAAGCCTCCTCTCTTCTCATCTCAGTGTCTGTGGAGAACGTTTTCCTACCAGCTGAATACAGGGCGGAAGCGCTTTCATAGGGAACCTAACGGAGGAAACGAGCCAAGGACAGGGAGAGGTCACCGACAGTAAGCTGCGAAAAGCACCGGTTACAAGGAAGGATGGTGACGACAACTGTACACTATTCACAAACTCAGAAATCTCCGTGCCGTGGCTGCCCCCAGGAACTCTACGGTCTTGACTCTGTTGATGGCTTTTTCTTTATCGCTCTCTAAGTCATGAGCATTGCTATGGGAAGGCAAGGGATGGAGCGGGACTGAGAGAGGTTAGTACTTATTAATTAAAATGATGCATAGCCTTGGCTGGACCTTGCAAGCTGGGCCTCAGACAACTACGGGGGCCCCGTATCACGATCCAGTGATCTGTGAACTGCACCTCGCTAAAGCCACTTCATTCTATTGCCCAAGTCTGCACTGGAAACCTGGAGAGAATGGATAGGACTTATTTGTCATGCTCTAGTCTTCGTAAAAATAAGTCCTATTCCAGCAGGCTACTGGCCTCTTGGTACGGGGAGATGTTAGCTGCTGCTAAACAGACCCATCTCCCTTCAAGAGACTCCTCACAAGGCCACTGGCACAACCACCTGGGAGCAAACCCATACCTGCGGAGCTATTCTTCGTCCACGTCTGTTACAAACTGAGAATGGTGTTCGGGTGACTTGCTGTGCGTTTTGCTTAGGTGGAGTTTTACTGCATGTTTGCTCACAAATGTCCGAGAGCACAACTTACACTTGAATTTAGAGTCTGTGTCCTCTTCGCCAGCTATGGTTTCCGGAGACCTCTGAGCCGACGACACCCGGGAGACCTCTTGCTCCACCTTGCCTTGCTGTTCCACGGCCATGCGGGTCATGTCCTTCATTTGGAACCCTAGGTGGGATTCTAAGTGACTGATGTAGGTAGACGGGGTTCTGAACTGGGAGGCACAGTCACTACAGTAAAAGATAGGGTGTCCTTTGTCCATGTTTTTCAGGAATTTTGTCCCGCCCGTTTTCCTAAGCTGGTACTTGACGTTGGCCAGCCAGTGGCTGATAGTGGTCATCGAGAGTCCCGTGAACTTGGAGATTTGCATTCGCTCCTGCGGGCCCAGGTCGGACAGCAGGTATTTGCCCTCCGACGTCTGGAAGAGGCTCGAGGCAAACTGGGCCTGCAGGATCAGAAGGTGCTGAGGGTTCCAGTTGGACTGCCGGCCTTTTCGTTTATGCAAAGTGGAGACTTCGCTGGAGACGTCCTCGAACCGCCTGACGTCCATTTCCAGCTTCACGGGAGGGACCCTGGAGGAAGTGGCGGGCTTTGGGGTGGTGGCTTTGGGGAGGACCTTGACCATGTCGGCGATGTCAGACAGAGCGTGCTTCTGAGGCGGGGAAGTACAGGATTGTGCTTGCGAGGACTCGGCTTTCTTGCTTTTGGACTTGGTCAGGTCGATGGGTTGGTCGTTGTTCTCGAACAGGTAACGCCTGGACACGCTGGCCGGGCGCGTGGTGGCAGGACTCAACACCGGCTTGTCCAGGACACTGAGATTCGACTTGTGGAACATGGAGATTGTGCTTGAGCTCGGGCTGGAGCAAGACGGGGAGCGCAAGGGTTCCGTGGCCTTGCCCAGGTGATTGTTCAGGACGGACTGCAGGGCGCTGAGCGGGTTGATGCAGGGCAGGGCCGACGCGGGGCTGGCGAGGGCGCAGCCGTTGCTGAGGGAGCCTGCTGGCTCCAAGGGCTGGGGCCGCTCTTTCTCACCGCCCTCTTTCATCAGCTTGTCCTCCTCCTTCGGAGCGCAAGGCTCAGCCTTTTTGGATTCGGAAGGGGTCTCACTGTTGGGGAACGACTCCCCCTCCCCGTGGCTGAAAGAGGATGCCTCTTCGTGGGGACTTTCCTTCCCACAGTCCTTTGCCATTTCCTCTCTGTCTTCGGGCTCCTTCTTCACCTGCGTGTACGGGGCCAGGTTTGTGGGCACGGAAACCAGTGGCATTACTTTCCACTTGGGGGCAATGGGCCTTAACTTGTTGGCGAGATTGGGTCGAATCTGCAGTACCTGGGACCCCACCAGAGGCAAGGAAGGCTTGGTGCCCTCCGACAGCTGGTAGGCTGCGTGGATGCTGGGGTACGCACTCCAGCTGGGAGCGCCGTTCTGGGCCTTGTTGATGGCTGTGGTGACAGTGTTTTCCAATGACTTCAAAATGTCCCCTCCACCCTTTGAGCCATCTTCCAAGTCCTCCTCCCTCAGGTACTGATATTTTATGGTGGGGTCTAGAGGTTTCTGCAGAGGGTCTTCAAAGTCCTCACTTTTCACAACTTTCTCGTCCTTGTCGATCTCATCCGGTTTCTCTTTTTTACTCTCCTTCTTTATCTCCGTGGTGGAAGCTGCACAGTCGGAAGCTGAGTTACTCGATGGCTTGGGAGCCAGAGAATCACTGTTGGGGGCGTCCGACAGAGACTGCATCTTCTCCACGGCGAGCGGGTCTAACACCAGCTGCTTCCCCTTCTTGGAGGCGGAGCTGGTGACCTTGAGAAAGTGGCCTGTGACCATCATGTGGGTGGTGAGCTGCTGCAGGGTGTCGTGGGAGCTGCCGCACTCCATGCACTTCAGGATCTGGGACTTGCAGGCCTCGAACTGCCAGGTGTAGCTGGCGCCGTTCTGGTAGCCGTAGCGGTTGTTGGAGGACAGCGGCAAGCTGGCGCCCTTTGGAGAGGAGAAGGAATCCGCGAACGACCCCGTGGTGGAATCGGGGGAGCACGGCCGGTTCACATCGAAGACCCGTTTCTTCGCCGGAGTGACGATTTTTGACGGAATGGTCGGTACTGGCTCCTTCAAAGGCACTTTTTGGTAATGTTTTGTTTTTATCATGTGGACGCTCAAATCTTGGAGGGAGTCGAAGGAGTCGCCACAAAACATGCACTTCAGAACCTTCTGGGCATCCTCCTTGTCCATGTCTTGGAAGGCCCGTTTGCGGGGCTTTGAGTAGCTCATGGGTCGAAGCTTGTCCTTTTTGCGGTTGTCATCTTGATAGTGGCCCGTCTCATTCATGTGCACAGTCAACTCAACCAGGGTGTCGTAGGCGGCGCTGCACTGGCGGCACCGGAACCTGCTGGCCCCGGTGAAGACGGTCCCGCACATCTTGCTGCTCTGCCGGTACAGCTGGACGGAGCTGAACAGGCTGGGCTTCGACACGGATCTGGAAGGCAAGTTCTGCTGCAGGCTTTTGGACAGAGCGTCTTGGTGCCAGTCGAAGTCAGTCTTGTTGCTGCCATTGCGGGTGTCACAGTTCCGTCTGTCGCTGTTGGACAGCTTGAAGCCCAGACCCAGGCCCGACCAGTAGGAATCGGACAAGATGTTGGCGTAGACGGCTGTCATTCTGTCCATGCAATTGTGGGCTTCGCTTGGGAGCTTGGGCCGAGCGCTTGCTTTCTTGTCAAAGGCCTCTCGACCGCACATGCTCTTGATGTCTGACACGGGGTCGCTGGCATCGCTCAGCAGAGACTCGTTCTCAGCGTCCTGATTGGACAGGTGGCTCCCTGGGGAGTTCTGGTAGCTGAAGCAGCCTTTCTGCTCCGGCCCCATGTCTAGCTCCTCATCTGTCCCAGGGTCATTGCTGCTCTGAAGGTGAACAACGGAACCACTGTCTTCCTCCTCTTCCTCCTCCTCTTTTATCTCCTCCTCGTCCTTCAGCTGCTCCTCCTGGGCGTAGCCTGCAAGACAAGAAGAAGAGATGAAATGGCAATACCAGGCTACGTATTCCATTCCGATTTCTCCACTCGGACTAAACGCTTTCCGTATCCCACTGAAGAGCAGCAATTCAGTCCACACTTTTAGGAAATACAAGCGATGGATACAGGAAAAAGCCAAGTGGTGTTTTTTTGTGCTTCCTAATGCCCTCTGCTTTTTAATTGGCAGCAGTCGTAATTCTTTACACATGCTTAGAATGCCAAGTTAAAAATGCTCATGTGTAAGGATTATTAATCGAATACTCCGATAACGGGACAATCACTAAATTCATGCATGTGACTTTCAGAAAAGTTGGACTAAAATTCAAATCCTATTAGAGACATATCTCTAGAGAGAAGGACATGGGCTCATAAGAAAACTAAGACTTGACCCTTAGCATCTCCATGATGAGGTTTACTGAGACACCTGGCTACTCTGGCATATAATCATCTTAATAAGTTGCTTATGAGGGCTCCCAAGTAATTTGGATGCACAGCCTTTACAATTTTGATAGCCAGCGTCTTTGTGTTGCAACACTTTTATTTGTAGAGTGTTACTCAGCAGGAAGGGAGATGATGGAGTCTTGAATAAGATCTTCCATTGATAGCCTGAAATTTTGTAAACTCAGCAAACGTAATGATTTTAAAATAATAGCAAATGGTGCCGGAGTGGGAGATTTGGGGACTATCGTATTCTTCTCAAACAGGTTCATGAAGACCTTTACAGACAAGGCTGAAAATTCCCCCTCGATCTTCTGCCTGTCACTTCAAATGCACTGTGATTTGTGGGGACCCGTCACGAGGTGCCAATTACACGTTCGATTTGTAGATGCAAAATGCTATTGGGGATGCATGCTTCCCCCTCTCTGAATGGATTCAGGACCAGGAATTGCACAGGGAAAATGAAGGCAGGAGAGAGCGGTGCAAAGGGAATTAACGGGCAAATATCCATCCATGGAGATGAGGAATGGGACTATTTATGCCCATGTGCTCATTTTCTTCACCTGGCCTTTCGGAGTCACGTGGATGAAATGCAACCAAGGAAACACCGAAGCAAGGGTGATTCAGCCTTAGATTTGCAAGGCCTGCGTGATCTCGGTACAATGCTTTCGTTACGAGCTTCTCTCGCCCCCTCGGCATAGGTGGGCACTGGGGAGATGCCCTGGGGCAGTGGTGTTATTTCCATTCACCAGGGAATGGAAGAAGGGTGATCACACATTGGAGGTATGTCTCGTAGGTAGGCAGAGGGTGAGGAGGAAGGGGTTGGCTAGGGGAAAAGCAGCTGCTGCAGAGGAGTATTTAGTGGGTGGTCACCTCCCCTAAGAACTCTGCGAACTGCCCTGAGAATACATTCTCTCAACTCATCTGGTACCCACACGAAACAGGAACTATCACCGTTTTCATTTCACAGACAGGGGGACGGAGGCTTTCGGGTTAAGGAACGCGCGCCAGACCACAGACCCGGTATCGTGGAGTCACGACATGAACCCGGTCTAACTGATGAGAGGACCCGTGGTCTTAACCAGGAGGTGCCACTCTCTTTCTATTACCAACCAATGAATAAGGACACGTGGCAGAGATCCCAAGGTTAAAGGTTAAGCAGTGGCATGTCCCTGAAGTGTCACTAAATGGAAAACCACCTCGGAGGGGAGAATTGTGGGAAGGCTGGAGGCCAGAGCTCTCACTTTTGAGGGCAGAATCCCATCAAACAAGAAGAAATGTAAAATTCAGTCCGGCCACCAGACTCGCAGCTGTGTTCGGGACTTGGTTGCTACGGCGGTGTGTGCTTGCTTCCCTAGCAAGTCAACAAGGGTTTTTCCATGGAACAGGTGCGCTGGTTTCTAGTTCCATAAACTCATCTGAAGAAGCCAACGCTACTCAATCTAGTCAAACAGCCGCTGGCGAGTGGCCGCCACTTGCAAGAAAACCCCGGGTTAAAACAGCCGAGTGACTGCCTTGGACCGCCCCCCTCGTCCTCACTGCACTTTCTTTCTCTTGGGCTGATTTATATGTTTGCGAAAGGAGTCCTATCATCAAGTTCAAGGACAGCGCCTCTTATGAAATCGATAAACGAAACTGTTACAGAGCCAAGCAAAACGCTTCAAAGCATCAGGCACATTTTATCAACCAAGCCGGGTCACTTCGGAGACTCAGAAGGGCTTTATCGCTCCCACGCTGGGACGACACACGCTGGCCAGGGCTGCTGTTCCCGGCGCAGCCACAGCGTCACCACCCTCGGGGGACTGTAGTCACAGCAACAGGGGAAAACGTGTGTGCACTTGCACACACGCAGCCGTGAACAGACGTAGGGGAGAAACAGAGGGCTTTCTGTCATCACGTTGGGTTAAGGGCGCTGCTAAGTTTTACTCATCTCGGCATTCCCAGTGTCTAGCACAGGGCCTGATACGGAGTGAGAAGGCGAGAAGTAACTCGTGGCATTTTGTATGTGTGTCGATGACAGATGCAGGCACGTTTACACACACACACACACACACACACACACACACACAACACTGCCCAGCCAATATAGTCATTTTTTTTTTTTTTTTTTTTTTGCACAAGGAGAAGTGTTCTTTCTTTCTGCTGACGTTTGGAATCCAAGCTCTCCGGACTCGCTCAACTTCAAAATCTACTATGTCCTTCTAAATGGATTCCCCGGAAGAAAAGTCAGAGACAGCAAACGCCTCCCCGAAAATACAGACAAAATTTTCTGCTTAATTAGGCATTGGCATGTTTACTATAACCTTTACAGAAGAGTAACTTGTGCCGAGAGACCCTTTTTGTCCGTTTTCTTCTGCGGAACAGACTAAATCGCATGCACCCGATAAGGCAGCCCATTGAAAAGCCTTATTAAAAAAAAAAAGCGCCAAAGCATCCATCAAAAATCAGTGTATTTGAACAATGGCTGAGGGTTCCGAAGAGTTTTGAAAACCACATTTGAATATTATACGTTTAAAACTGCTCACGCGACTGAGGTGGTTTCCGTTTGCCACACGGGCAGCTGAGGGGAGAGAGGGAAGACAGCCAGGACGGGTTGGTCTGGGTGGGTGACGAGTACCTGTCTCTCTCTCTCTCTATCGATGGTCTGTTTAATAAGATCGCTTCGTGTGCGAGTCCTGGTGAAGCGGGTGAGTGGCAAGTTCATTCTGATGAACACTTATTTGGCAAAAGAAGATGCTTGCAAGTAGGCCAAGCCACAATGAGAAAGGCCTGCAGTCTGCACGGCCTCGGTGACTGCGGATGAAAGGCCGAACGTCTTCTCTCCCAACCGGAACTTCCAGTTTCATCCCTTCCTGCTCACTGCCCGGCTGGCCACAGGGAGCTGCTCCCCGCCAGGACAGCTGAGTCACGAGCAAACCCCGTCCATCCTGTAAGTGACCGACACAAGAGATCATTTCTGTCCCTCCCGCTGTTCATTAGGGGGACTACATGACTCCAGTCTGCTTTTCAAAGAGCTGCTGGAATATCCTTAGTGAAAGGTGTTAGGTGGCGTTCTTCTGCTGCCCTTGTAAGAAAACTCGAACCCTTAGCCCAGCGTGCAGGAGCGTGCACGAGGCGGCCGCGCCCCTCACCTGGCTGCCCTCGGCGAAGGCACCGAGCCTCCTTGGAAGGCACTGAGCCTCCTTGCTCCTGCTTCACCCGCCAACCCTTCACCTGACGGTGGTTCTTGGCGACTGCAGATTTCTCTGCCTGCAAACTGCTTCCTCTGGACCCTCCCTTAGCTCCTTCCTATTATTCTTCAGGTTGCAGCTCAAATGGCTCTAGATGGCATCAACTTACTTACGGAAATCCCTATAGCACTCCGTATGCTCTGAAATCTTGCTTGGTTTTGATTGTCTCCTCCCCTTACTTCGAAGAGAAAATGTCTGTGCCCAGGAAGACAGAGAACGTGCTTCTCCCGGTACGGAGGGCACACCCCGGTACGGAGGGCACACCAACTGTCTGAGCGAGTGCACGACTAGCGCATGAAAGGAAAGGGCACTCTTCCAGGGGCGAACTCAAACTCGGGCTCCGGTTCTTGGCCGGGGTGCGGCACCTGTGAGGAGTCCAGTCCCTCGCCCCCAACACAGATCAGGCTCGAACTGCGACCAGTCCGACCAACGTCATTCGATGGGGAATCCGGAATAAATCCGTTAAGTTGTCTTTTTGAAAAAACTCAGCCGCCAACTTTCTTGTTGCTAGATATCCCTGGGCTATGCATTGAGACTTTGAAGTGGGAAGACTGCAAATAAGCACCAAGGCGGCAAAGCATCAGAAAACGCACTCTTAATGTGAGCAGACTCTCATTCAAGAAAGATTCACACACGGGAACTTTGAAAGCATGGGCCAATCTGCCATGGATCGAGTGCACCAGCTGCTCCAAGATATGTGCTACACAGATATTGGGGGGCTGCCCCTCAATTCTTGGTTGAAAAAAAGAAATGCATTGGGGCAAGACACCTGCTATACGTTTTTTGAATTTCAGAAATAAACCCTTAAATTTTAGAACGTACCTCTTATATCAAAGGTTAAAACCAAACAAAGAACAATTGAAAATAAAGTTACCATCTCAATTGCTCCAAAAAATGTCTAGGCAGAATGATTTAAACAAAATTGTGCAAAATAATTCCGGGGTGGCCTGACATTAGAGATCAGATTTTTCGCTAGGCATACGTATTTGTGGTTGCCTTGAAAACCCACAGTCAAGTGTTTACAGAAAAAGCACTGACAGTTTTTAAAGTCGCAGCAGTTAGAACCCGTGAAGAATACAGAGCTCCACCAGGCCGATTTTCAAACTCGAGACCCAAATCCAACCAAGCCTCCATTTAAAAACACACCCGGTGGTGACAGGATCATTTTCGCCGATCCGCCCCACTGAATGACAGTTTAAAATCACGCGAAGATCCCACAGTGTGCAGGGCAGATGTAAATGAGGACATCGCAAGGGCTCCTTGCCATGTGCCCAGTAGGTACGCTAAGGGATGACACGGGGGAGGAAGGTCTCCCTGTCACGAGTCTCTCACGTTTTGGTGACTGTGGTCTAGAAATCTGTTAACACGTCTATTATTATTGGCACTAATTGGCACTCTGGTTGGCAGGCCGAGTAAAGAGACGGAGGATTTAGTCCGAGGAGGCTGAGCTGCGTGCGCAGCCGTGGTGGCTGGGCCCTGAGTGGGGCCCCTTTGGAGGGCCACGCGGAGAGGACTCGTCGGCTCTGTGTTTCAGGAGGTGATAGGGCTCGGGGGGCCGGGGGTATCCCCGACACCGCGCCTGAGCACAGACTTCCCTTCATGGAGAAGCCGGGTACGAGAGCCCAGGCTCAGCCCCCAGCCGTCTAAAGACACCATAGAGGTTCCCTCGCATTTCTAACCAGGAAAACGTTCAACCGGAAAAACAACGTTCACGGCACACGCAGTTTTACTCCCGCCACACCCCCTATGTATGACCCATGGACACCAGTGTGGCTGGTACACGAGTGACGGAGGGCGGCTTCTTCCCTGCTCTGCCCGAAGGCGGGAAGGGGATGAGGTCTTTGTCTAAGACGCGTGGGGTGCAATGGCAGGAGGCTCCTCCTGATCCCGTAAGTGCTCGGTGGAGATGGAGAACGTTCTGGAAGCCATCAAAGATAACAACATCTCTCTTATTACTTCCTGCAGACCATTCAGTTAATTGGAATGTGTGACAGGCACGAGGGATGCCTAACAGGTGGGGGGTCTGCGTGAAACCGGAAGTCCATTTACTTGATGCGCTCTTGGGGCCGGCACTTTCCCGGGCCACCGTCACTTTCCTGGGCCACTGGCACTTTCCCGGGCCACCGGCACAGCTCTTGGGACTATAAAGTTGTTTTCTGACCAAGCCTTCTGCCTTTTCCCCCGTCCTGGTCATCAGCAAAAAAGGACTAAGCTAGTTTACGTCCCAGGAAGGGGACTGCTCTGTCCTGCCTCAGAGGACCATCTATTCATTCATTTAATCAAGAAATATAGCGCAGCTAGCACGAGCCAAAGACCTTAGTTGCATTTCATTGGGACGCCCACCACAGCGGTTCTCCAAAGGCCAAGGAGGGGAGGGAGGGGAGTTATGGGAAGAACTGGGGTTAGAGAGGGAAGAAGGTCGTACGTTACTAGAGGGAGGCGGGTAACTTGAATGGGCAAAGCGAGTCAGATGGGAGAAAGACGATCCTCGATTGTGAGCTCAGGTAGGGCTGGCACTCCGCTAAAGAGGCACGGAGGGCCTGCGTGCAACTGGAAAGTTTATGCCGCCTTGAAAGAGTACAGCTGCTACTCAAGGAGCAGCCAGGGCGGTCTAGGGTTGTCAGCAACTCTGTCTGGACAAACCACGTGGACGTAACCAAATAGACTGGGGCCCGCCCATCGGCAAACCCCGCACCAAGGGGCCCGCGGGGGGGGGGGGCAAAGAGATCGAAGACTGGGCATGCTTCTCTGGTGGTCTCTCACACCAGCTCTTTGACTTTGATTGCCATCTGCCAATCCCAAAAAGCAGTGAGCCTCTCCAGCTGCCTACCTCACAGGGTCGTGGCAGGGCAAAGCAGGAAGAGGAAGAGCAAGTGCACTATGAACCCTCGCTGCTCAAAGGGTGGTCCTCGGACCAGCAGCTGCGGCGGCACCTGGGAGCTTGTTAGAAATGTAAACTCCCAGCCCCACCCAGGTCTCTGGCCTGGAAAGCATGACACAGAATCCAGGGGTGATTCCTATGCTCAAGAAAGGTTGAGCGGCCTGCTGTACATGGCACAACTGTAATTAGTAGAAGATATTCAGCTGACTGACTTCTTCCTATCTGGGTTCACGCGAGTGCGTGGGCACCAGCTTCGTGGGAAGGGAATCCGGCTCTGAGAGCTGCAATTCCTTTCCTTTCCAGGGATCAAAGGGCAAAACGCCTGCGGCTGAGACAGCTGCTTCCAGTTTGTAGTGGGCAACACTGAGCAAGAGAGAAATAAAAGTCACTGGCTCAAGGGCTGATCAGTTAATGAATTTATAGGGTGGCCTACTGGCCTTGGCTCGAATCTGCCAATTCCTGCTGAAATGGGATTTTCAGAAAGGTGCTGGAACTTGCAGAGGCTCAGCTTCCTCATCTATAAAGTGAACATGAAAACAGTATTCACTTTCCAGCATAGGTAGGAGTGCCACATACGACAAAGCACGTGGGGTGCCAAGGCTGTAGGGCCACCTCCTGACCTGCCAGCCTGTCGTAGGCTCTTCATAAACAGCTCACATCCTGATCACTGCCCGAAACCACAGATGGCTGGAATCAGTTGACCTGGGCCGTCTCTTATCATCCCTAACTCCTGTTCCAAGCCAACAGCTTTTCGATGATATTTGCACTGGAGATGAACCAGCTTTGCCTGTGTCATGCATAAGAAAAGAGTTTCCTCCAGTTTGGGGTTTGTTACTCGACATTAAATCATTCCTGCAAGGAGCTAGTGGTACACGTGCTGGGAACTTCTGCAGAAGTGATGCGCAAACATCGAAGAGCAAGTTATTAGGTCATTACCCGTAATGATAATGTCTGCAATCTTCAAGAAATAAAGTAACCCACCATCCGAGGGAAAAGAGCTTTGTTAGAGACCTTGGGGGCTGCACTGGGAGAGATGACTAACGGTCAGAGCAGAAGGTCTCCTGGAAAAGTGCTTCGTACTCAGCTCCGCAGAATTTCAGTGGGGCATGCGTTATTGCTGGGCAGTGTCCTGGTGACAATTTAAAGAAGCAGAGTGAGAAAATATTCATGAAGAAGGGTGAGAAGAGGGCCACGTCATAAGCTTTGTGGTCGTTCCAGCTTAGAAATCGTTGTCCTTATACTACCCTCACACGGACAGACACATGAATCAGAAGCAGGGGACAGAACGACGTGACGTCAAACAGGGAAGAGGAAACCACTCGGTAGGACTGAAACTTTCCAACCAAAGTTCGAGTTTTCAGGTTGCAGCAATTATTTTTTGCGAAATATGCATACTGATTTTCTATACATTGCCCCCTCCCCAAATAGGGGGGAACTGCATAGGTAGTCTTCTCCAAGACTGGAAAGTTTGGGGGGTTTCTTTTGCCAAGAAAAGGGACAGTGAATCATTGTCCAAAACAACCTTCAGAAAGTGTCTGAAGCCGGAGCACCATCTGTATTTTTTCAGACAGATATTCCCATTTTACTTGAAATAACATCATTAGCACAGCCATCCCACAGAGCTAGAAGGTGATCTTTCCTTCTTGCCTGGCTTGGAGTCAAACATCTTTTCTCTCTCCCTCTCTCTACTCTACCCTCCCCCTGCTTTTTTTTTTTTTTTTTTTTTGGCAAATGCTGCTTCTTTCTCTGAAATATTTCATGCAGATAATGGATAATGACCGCTTCTCATTGCCTTTTCTCGAAAACGTCTAACTGCATTAGCCAAGAATGGACACATTTTAACTTGCTTCTTTTGCTAAGTTCGTGGCTCTGACCACTTCCCATTAAGAAAGAAGGAAAGCAAGAAAAAGAGACCACTGTTCCTCAGAGAAGCTACACTGGCAGGGTCGGAGCGGGATTTGGCCTCCGCTTCTCCAGTAAAAGGTCCCTGCTGTCCCTACGATCACAGAAGTCGGAGGTGAAAAGACCCTTTGTGTTGTGCGGTGAAGTCCTCGGCTGGGGAAGGCTCTCCTTGCCCTGGCATTCTTCAGTTCTACGAGTAACAGCACAGAGGTTGGACTTCCTGACTCTTCTCCTTGGTGGTGGGTTCCCCAGCAGCATGGTCACTGGGCACAGCCTGGCTGAGAGGACCACAGTGTACAGAACATTCCTTCCCTCCCCCCCACCTGGGAGTGGAACAGCGTTGCCACCCTGGTACGGTCCGATCAGATCTAAGGACTGGGCAGAACTTCCAGTTCAAGCTTTCCAGACGCGCTTTCAGCCTTTCATCCACACTTACGGAGCAACTCAACACAGCCCTGGAATCCTCAGCGACCGGAACTCCCAGCTTGGAGGAAGCTCATTCTCTGCCTTAAAAAGTGCTAATGGCTATCAGCCATTAAGAGCAAGTATATGTGTAAGAGCTGGGGGGCTGATTTCTTTATGTGTGTTACATGACCTGATCCCCACAATAGCTCCGTGGGTCGTTCAGATCCCGTCTTTACATGAGATGATGAAACTGAATTGGCAGAGGATGTTAATTCCATCTCGGGAGACACACAGCTGAATTGGGACTTGGATTTGGGTCTGTCGGATACTAGGATCTACGTTGGATTCATCCCTTCTCCTCACTCTCCGTATCTAAGTCATCAGTTGGAGATGTCAATGCTATTTTAAAATAAATCTAAACGCTGCATGCTATCACCCATTTCCACGCCACCGCCTGCCCCCGCCCCCCCCACCGCCTCCCCAGTCCAGGCTGCCAGCATCTCTTCGGTGGCAGATGCTGCGGCCTCTTCGCCTGTGGCCAGCCTTGCTCTCCTCTGGTCTACTTTCCTGAAATGCCCTGTCTCTTCTCCCTCTCGGACCTACGTCCCAGCACTGTCCTCTTCGCTGTGGTCTCAAAGCCAAAATGCTAATGCCTGTTGCCTGAACTCACCACATTCTCTCCTTCTTCAAGGCCTTTGAAATTCTTTTTCTCCTACGTGGAAGCGTTTGCTGTTCTCTTAGGTCAGATTCTTCCTCACCCTTTGAGCCTCAGCTCAAACGCCCATCCTTGGGTGGGGGGCGTCCCCGATCGATGCAACTCGGGCTCGCTCCCCCGGTCCCTAAGGTTGTTTTCTATCTCAGTGCCACCCTTGACCCCATTTTCTCTTGATAGTCCTGACCTCAACTTGTTGTTTTTTTCCCTTTCACTTGATTATTTGTCTTCCCAGTAAGACGCTGAGCTCTTGGAAGCAAGCTCAATCTACCGGCTTCACCACTCCACCGCCAGCTGTCCAGGCACAGGTTGTTCAAACGTTCGTGGCACATGTAGGAAGAAATAAACGAATGAGCGAGTGCTCGCAGCAGTGAAGCAGGGTGTTCTCTAGCCGAGAAACTTAGGGTGTACTCATTGGTCTCTTAACCGGCTTTCAGGCCATAGGAAACAACAAAACCCTTCTCAACAGTGCATCGCCTTGGATGGTTGAGGTGCCCGTACAATTTGCCAGACAGGCAAAGGAGGCTGGGGTCAGACGGGGTGTGGGTTGAGAGTCCTCAAAAAGAAACTTCCTCCCTCCACCCCGACACCTCTTACACTCTGCTTCTCCTTGCCTGGCACCCTGCTATTTGACCTTTGATTATTTGGCATGAAGCAAACCAAGAACTCATCTCTACAAAAACATGTAGACTTATTTTCTTGGCTTTGCACCGCAGGACAGATGAGTTTACGTGATTGTTTCCTGGCAGCTAGATCCAATCAAATAGCACATGGTCCCCGAGCAAGATGGGTCACTGTCACACTGTAACCCAGTGTGGCTCTCAACCACGACGAATCTGTGTCCTGGGGGTCATCTAACAACATCTGGCGACATCTCTGGGTGTTGTGACTGGAGAAGAAGTGCTACTTGGCATCTAGTGGGCAGAGAGGCTACGGATGCTGTCCCACGCCCTGCCACACAGCAGACAATTGTTTTGGCCCCAATGTCAGCAGTTGAGAAATGCTGCAAAGTCAAGGTCAGCTGTAGCTGTGGGACCTGGCGCTAAGGAAGGTTGATGATACTCATCTTTTGTGCAGCTGTCAATGATGCAGGGGGCTGCACGGAGGAGAACACTCTCTCTTACTCAAGGAGAACTAGAAACGGAAGTGTGTGCATCACTTTTACAGGCGTTGTAACACACAATCGAAAAGCCCACAGTCTGGAGCAAACCGGCCTGAGTTTGCCATGTCTTGCCTTGTCATCTCGTATGTGCTAACGACCTCTGTGGGTCTCAGTCTTTTCCTCTCCAAATTGGAGATGAGAATACACCTGCCTCAGAGACGACTGTGCGAACTGAGAGGACTGGCAAGAACTCAGAATGCTGGTCGTAATAAGGCCCTCTTCTCGTGGGGACAAGCACGAAGCCCTGGACGTGGACAGCAGCATTACGGGCCTGGCTTTCTCAGGATGTTCAGAATTTACTCTTTCAAGTGCTCTCTGAAAACACAAAGTCCGTCAGGCTCTTAGCATTATTCTCAATCAATTCCTTCTGGATTCATTTAAATCCCCGTATCAGACTGACTGTTTTTATATGACAAGATGCAAACAAACACAAAAAGGTACCGATGGAAGGGATTAGCATTTCCAAATAACTCCAGTAACTCCGTCAAATAAATCCTGACCTAGTTCAGCTCTTAATTAACTAGGTTAGCTTTTAAAAGAGGCAACTTCTATAAAAGAGCAAGTCTGATCCGAGGCCAAACCCACACTGGACAGTTGGACGGATAGGTTCTTGGAAACGGCCCAAATTCTGGGAGCTACAGAGGTCTTCGATCTTTTGGAATCGCCAGTTTGAACAATGTCATGGAAAAGTCTCCAGGGTCTCGGACCCTTTGATTCTAGGTGAGGGCTACTTTAAGAATGTTCTTTTCAGAGCTTGTCATCTCTCCTCTGTCCCTACCTGTAAAATATCTGGGTAAATAGGGAAAGTCTTGAGGTCGCTGTACCAGCACACCCTGCCCCCCTCCCCCAGACAGTACCGACTGGCTGTTGTCTCGGGAGAGGACAGGGAGGGCGAGAACACTGGGGACCTGACACCCTCCGATGGTGAGCACTGGTAGACGGCTCCTAACACAGCCATGGTCTTGCCCTTCATAATTTTTCTGGCCTTTTTTGCTGTTTTATGTATTTTCCTTTCCTCTTAAATTTTTTTTTTGTTTGTTCTCAGGCAGCTCCCAAACTCCTCTTGTGAAAGCTGAATTCTCCTAAAAAATGATGATATATGTATGTATTTTTTCTTAACAACAATAACAAAAAAGGCAGTGTTCTGCTAATTGGTTAGTTCATTTGCTTTTGCCTGTAGGAGAGATTTTTCTTTTCCTAGTGGGATCACGAACAAAGAGCCAGAGCTTTCTGACCTGGAGGCCTAGGCGGTGTGATCAGAGAAGCATCTTCTTCTACTAGCTGGTAACACCTCTGAATGACTCTCACGTGATACAGAGGCAATTAGCAGTTATACCTAAAGATAAAGTTTCAACGAGGACATTGTGGCCTTCCCAGGGTCTTGTCAATTTTTTGTTACTTACAACATTTATAAATGAAATTTGCTAATTCCTGGGCAAAACTGAACAGATCAGCAGTATTCCAGGTTACATGATATTAGATAATGTTGGTCCCCAATCTATTAAACGTGTGTGGGATTGGCACCACCCAAGTGTGTGTGGGGGGCCCCAACTTCTCTAAGCCAATTGTCTGGCAATAGCAGCTTACACGGGTGATTCAGCTCTAACCTAAGTTGACAGGTGCCCTTCTTGTGCAGGAGTATATGATCTCATGAACTGCTGACAGCAATCATACTAGCATGGAGGAAGGCAGCCTAAAGACCAAGAGAACACACACAGGAACACAGAGCCCAGAAAACTGCAACAAACTGAAGCTAGAACCTTGATCCAACACTACCTGAAGCTTGACTGTCTTTGTACTTTGGAATTTCATGAGCAAATAATCCCCTTACTGCTTAAGATACTTTGGGATGGGTTATTTGCAACAGAGAGCTTCATGGTATCTACTGGTCTATGCATATTTCATAGTTTTGTATAGCTGTTACTTTATAAATTAGATATATTTTTATAAATTACTTGCACATTAGCCTTGCCATGTACGTTGCATAAGGCATTTGTTTTATTCCTTGGTGTGTACATTTGGTAGTCCCTAACAATTATGATGGCAAAATATTTATTTTTTGTGTGTGTGACCAAGTATAAGGTAATTCCATTATGATAAGAAAGTCAATACTGTAAAATCTGGGATTGGTGCTCCCAGGCAAGCAGCTAATTCCTTACTGTTTACACATGGGCTATTTCAAACTCTGAGCCCATTTTACAGGCCCTCTCCTCGCTAACGTCTTCTCCAAACTCCCAAAACAGAGTATCCCGTTCTCTGTGACCTGTAGGACTTGACCCATATCTGTTACTGCTTGAATCGAGTTGCGATTCTTGAGCCCACGCCCCAGATGGTAAGCTCTCTAGGAGCAGGCGGCTCTGGGTGTTGACGTCCATGTGCCCCGCCCCTAGAGACTGCAGCACAGATGTTCTCCTCTCTCCTTTCCCACTTACTTTCCACAGGGACTTGCACAGAGCACTTCAGACTCCTGCCCAAACGGAATGGCAGAAATAGTGTTTACCCGAAGAGGGGCCCAGTGCAGGCTGAATCAGTTCCCATGTGCTCACCGAATCAGACAGGCCTGGGGCCCCACCTCTCCTCCCGGCTGGTACCACACGCATTCTTGATGGCTCAGCTGGGGCGATTTTGTCCCCTGGGGACATTTGGCAACGTCTGGAGACATCTTGATCCTTGTGAGTGGGGAGGTGGGGTGGGGATGGTACTGACATTGAGTAGGCAGAGGTCAGGGATGTTGCACGGCCCCTGCGACAAAGAACGATCTGACCCAGATGTCACCCTTGCTGAGGCTGAGAGACTCCACACCGGAACTCTCTCTCTCCGGTGTGACCCTGAGCCCCAGGAGTCCAGGGGCTCCTCTGTCTCATGTGCCGCTTCATCCCTGGTGCCAAGCACAGCTCTTGAGGGGACTGCTGGCTGCTTTGGTCAGAACATCATCCGTTCTCCACCGCGGGCTCTCCTGGGGGCGGGGGGTGCTCTCCTTGCCCACGGTCCCCTTGGCTTTTGCGAGGTGGGTGAGTTAATAATTGAAATCATCTTCCCTCTTCATGCTAAAGTAGGTTGTTTGGCAGATTTTGATTTCTAAGGCACAAGGTCAGTTTGGGGCTGATGTACGAACAGCGCTGTGAGAGGCAGACTGCACGCATGTTCTCCCTTCCAGGCACCCTGGGGCGGCGCCAGCCGGGGTTGGATTCGGGTCTCTGGGAGACCGGTGTCATGAGGCCACAGCGCATCTGGACTGTCTTCTAACCAGAACCAGAACGACTCAGACAACGTGTGTGTGTTTAAATATCTAATATTCTGTTTAAAGAGCAAAGAGGTAAAACAAAAACAGGAGAACTTTCTCGTTTCTTTCCAGTTTTGGTGTTTTCGTTTGTTTTGAGTCTGGACTTATGAACTCATCTTGTCCAATCAGACTCTTGCTTTATGGAATCTGAATTCTGACCCCATGACCCAAGGACGGGAAATGGCCGAGGCAGACCCATCCTGACGGCAGGTCAGAAAGAGATGGTCCTTTGCCTCCGCCCCTGGCCCCTCAGAGGCTTACGGGCTCCTTCTCTTTTCGTAAGCTACTCCACACTCCCTCCAACAGATTCCCTCCTTTGATGCAGGTTCACCAGAGACAATATTTGTTGCTTGCAAACAAAGACCTCATTGTCAAATAGATGATGCTCGAGCCATCCTTTAAATCACCGAATGCAGTTGTACTAGCTCTAACAGAATGGCTCCTTTGCGTGTTAGACTAGAACAAGCTTAAGCTCTTGGTGGCGTTGCGTGGCATCCAGGAGAGGGTGGTTAAATAATTCCAGGGATAAATAGAGAGACCATAAAGCATGGCTAATAAGAGCATCCTATTTCTAGAAACCAAACATTTCCCTCCAAAGCCAGAGTCCTCTCCAGCCAGATGGATGTTTTTCCCAGAGCGCTGGCTATGCGTATGGGTCTGCCTGAGAATCGCTTTTCAGAAACATATCATCCCCGATGACTCGGATGTACCCGGCTAGAGCTTGTTTCCAGAGCTCATTGTCTATTGTGTCACTAATCTGCATATTTAAGAGTCCCCACATGCTCATTGAGACAATAGATGGGGCTGGTACAGTCTACTGGGTCAAAAATCTGCTTTAAATAGTCGATATACAGTCGGTTGAGTAAATAACAGCATTTTCAAAAAGCCCCTAAATATATAATAACATGATGAATCGCATCAGCCCCTGGATGCAGCCTCGCTACCGCTGATCAGGAAAATGATGTGTGTGCCTTAACAAGCCACTTACAAATGATCTCATCTCTCCCAGCTATGGGAGCATTATCTTCTCCTCGGCTGTATTTCTCACGTGCAGAGAAAAGGAGCCCCCACACACACACGTATGCTCAGTATCATCTTGCACGCACAACGTGGGCTTGGGCCAGACGTCCGGCTGTAGGGGGTTGAGCCCGTGGGCGGAGGTCCTTCTCGCTTGGGTGCGGAGGGTTCTCCCGTGGCTCGGCTGCGTGTGACTCAGAGGTAAGCTGGGCTCCAAACGCACAGAAACGGTTCTGCTGAAGTCAGTTCGAAGCATCGATTTGGAGACTTCCATCTGACCTCCTTTTGCTGTGAGGATGACTTAGTCTGAACCACTTCGTCAGAACCCTGGTTGTTTATAAGCAGTTCCCACGCGTGTGACATTCTAACAGCCACCACCCTATAAGTGCTTTCCATGTGCCCCGCCACACTCCAGTAGTGGGGGTGGTATTATTGGTTCCATTATTAAAGACGGGGGGATCTCAGGCATCAAGAGGTTCCACAATTTTCCTAAGGTCGCCTACTCAGGTATTGGTAGCATCTGGCTTTGAAGTGAGCCCATGAGGCTCCAGAGCCAGAGAGTCCTCTCGTGGCTGCGCACTCTCGTCCACACTCACGGCCACGCTCATCTTCAACCGTGCTTCGCTCCGGTGTGTGTGATGGGGGTGTGTTTCTGCTATAATGTAATGTATGTTCTTCGACCAATCTTGCACTTTGCCAAAGCTTGCATGAAAATTATGGTGCTTCTAGGAAAGATTAGGTCAGGGGAGACCACTTCAAAACTAAGCAACTAGGTACCCAGGGCATAACAGACATAATGGAAGAACAAATGCAATACAAATACTGGTCCCGTTAAAACCGCTTGTTAAATTCATAATTAATAACGTGGTGCTACAGCAGATAAAGGACTTTGCCCTGTAGAAAAAGAAGAGATGGTAGTTGGGTAGAAAGGAGTTTAAGGTTGTGGTGTAACTGGGGGGTTACAGACAGGTCGCAATTTAAAGGGATCAGGGAGAAGTGACAAGGGACTTCACTTCCAAGGCCGACCACCTGAGCCGAGAGGAAGCTAAGAAGTCGATGGGCCTTCTAGGAACTGACTGCCTTCTCTGTGGCTTCAGGCACGCACCTGTGCTGGTGGACTGTGTATTTAGGCTGCGGTTACTGGTGATGATAAACTGCACTGTGTTAGGAAAAAATCACACATGAATCGATGGGACGTCCTCATTGTATTCACATTGCTGACCGATGCGCCAATCAGGAACGAGTTACTCTGCTTTACGGAAGTAGGGTTGTAGCCAAGCGGACTTTATTTTATCTTTCATCCCGGAAGACCTTTCATGTTCGGCTAACTCGGTTACTAAAATCCTGGACGCCTCCCCAACAAACTCTTCACGTTGAACTCACTACTCAAGCAAAACAACTTACAGTAAAGACAGTAAATCTACACATCTTCCAGGCTATGGAATTAGCATCTTATGAAACCTCTTATTCTTGAAGAAGATAGGAAGGAAGAGCCTCCCTTTAACTTCTTGAAGCACCTACTGTGTGCCTGAGAGAGTGCAAATATTGGGCATGCATTCACTTTGGAAATAATTCCGTGAGCTGGCATGCTGACCTCCGTCTCAGGGGTGAGGAATGTGAGGCTAACAGAAGAACTGTAAGGGGTTCTCTGGTGGGACCTGGCAGAGGCAGGGTTGGAAACCCCGCCCCCAGGCCCCAGGCCCCGCCCACTTCCACCTTCTGCAATGGGACAGTCAGTGAGGAAGAGCGATCCTGGGACCCCGAAAGTGACAGAGTGTCAGTCTCCTCCCCTCTGGTGCCACCCTGATTCCTCCACAAATCGATCCCATCGGTGCCACCTGCAGTCAATTCTTGACATTCTTAGCTGTCGGGATGAGAGACAGGTCAGACGCATCACCTCCATGCTCAAGGCCCCGGCCAGGGAAATCCGGAACACTCGACAGAGAAGGCCAGCCTGTTCCCCGTGGCCTTGACACCCTTCCAGGCACACTGGCTCTAAGCCCCCGCCCCACTCCCCGTTCTCCTTCTTGCATTCGTTTCCCGCTCCCTCCTTGGTTTTTCAGTTTTAGCATAAAGACCTCGGAGGGTCTTTTCTGGCCCCGGAAGAAGTGAGGCTTCCCTCCTCTCTTAGCCCGTCTCCTGAGATTGTCCCCTCGCGGGTTCCGTCAAGCCCTCGCTCCAACAGGCCTGAGCGAGGGTGTTCGTGGAAGTCCGCTCCCGCCCCTGCGGCCCCACCAGGTCGGGCACTCGGCGTCCTGTGCGGTGCGTGTCTTTGGCACTTTCTCAGGAGGCCTGGGGCCTAACTTAGACACTTTGCAAAGAGCATTTCGCTGACTCCGAGGCCTTCCTTTTACGTTTTAGGAAATTAGGGCTCATCGTACAACCAAGGAACGTCCGAAAATGGCTGCCCTGGGGGCAGGCGGGAGTCATTGCAGGGACACCTTGCTTAACCCATTTGTTTTGCTCACCCTTTCCTCCTTATACCAACATCAGGGTGTTATATTGCATAAAGGTCTTTTTCAAAGCAAGTCTAAAAGAGTCAGTATTAACTAGAAATTCTGTGATAAGAAGAGAGCAATGTGTCATGGCTTAATTATAAGCATTTTTTCCCCTTTTCTTTCTTGGTACAAAGTATAAGTAGTTTCGTGCACTGAATGGCCTCTTAGATTAAATGCAGGGATCGCTGAATGGTTAGAAAAGGTAGAAGTGCTTTGCAGAGTGCCTGGCACGTAGAAAATCACTCCCCACGAAACGGTGCTGTTATGATCGCTGGGATTACACAGAGTACCTGGCCTGCTCAGGATCTAAAGCAACACTAATGTTCCTACTTACTAATTGGGAATTCCCGGCCACATACCTAACTGTTCGAAGAGATGCTCAGTAGTGGCGCCTTTGGGGCAGGTACGGTCAACCTCAGCTGGAAACGCGAGTCCTGTGGCCATTACTGTTCGCCTCTCTCCCCTGATTGTAAGCTGCTTGGAACTCCGTCCTAGCCGTCAGGGCACCCCAGTTTCCCCGATGCCTGGGAGATGGTAGGCTCAAGGAATGTTGACGACTCAGTAAAATGCATGGCCGAGTGGAGGTGAGGGTCCTGAGGAAGTCTACAGGGTGAGAGCTCCAAGACTGTCTTCACTTTCCAGGAAGGAAGTCAAAGGCTCGGATCAGTATCAGCACGGGCTCAATAGTTATTCTTTTGTTTGGCCTCTCAGGCATTCACCACCCATGATCGCACATCTCAGGAGCACCCTATGGAACTTTCAGAGTGTAAGGCTTTCCCTGCCTTAGCTGAGAAGTGATCGGCACATAGTGAGTGAGTGTGTTTTCCCACATTTTCTTGTCAAGACTGATGATCCAATAGTGAGGAAGGCTGCTATCTGCTGAGGAGTCTTTCCCTTATGGGCTAGGAAGTTTCTTAGAGACCAGGAAAAGGGACCTATGCCAGACTAAGCGCTCAATAAATGTGTGTGGAATGACGAAGCATAAGGGTCAAGATCATTGTCAAGATCACGACTCCCCCATCGATGACCGCTTCTACCACGCGTTCTGCCTCTGCTTTGCTTCTTGTCCCTCCACAGACTCTACTGAGCACCCACCCCGCCCCAACCCTCAGAGCTTAAAAACTCTACAAGGCCTGGGTTTGGTGGCTTCCAGGTGATCTCTTGGTGTGTCCAGCTCGACATACTAACATCGACTTTGTACACAACGCAAGAAGAAGAGCTCTTCAATCATCCAATTCATCCACTGCCAGCTGAAGTCAAGTCACTTTGCTGCAGATTCTTTCTGAAGAGGTGCAGGGATTGATTTACAGGTGCAGCTAGTTAGGAAGACATTCAATGATTTGTATATGCAGGATGTCAGGAATGCCCTATATTCTCCCTCCCGTCACCATATGAATGATGCCCGCTCCGCTGTTCATTCCGTTTGTTTTAGCCAAACATAAATAGACTGCCGACACGTCTGGGGCGGAAGGCACTTGCAGAGAATAAGCTTCTTCAACTCCAGATACACTGACAATGGAGACAGAGTGACGGAGCCGCGGCCTTGACGAATGCCCCTCCTTCTCTCCAGAAAGCAGGGCAGACAGGCCGGCCAGCTTCCCCGTGGGGAGGGACCTGTACGCCCGCTTTCTACCTCGAATCTCTGCGGCTAATTTAATTTTAATCTCCATGACTCTTTGTAGGAGCTTGAAAATATTTGTTCTTTTCTTTTATTGATTTTGTTCTTTTTCATTTAGCCAACATCGATTTTCTCCTCCTTCGGCCTGTTTACAGAAGGCAGGGCCCTGAGTCTCTGTCTCGCTGGGGGCCCCGCGCAGGTGGGCGCACGCTCACGCCCTCTGTGCCACCCCTCAGAGGGGGCCGGTGTTCGATTCCAGCTGTGACGTAGGACCCTCTCAGTCTACGCCTCCCACAGACATGGCCACTACTAGGCAGCAGCTTCACGGATGCCCACGGCGGGGGTGGGGGGGTGCCACGGAATGACAAGGAAAGGGAAAAGGAAAGATAAAGCTGCTGTTCCTCAAATAATAAGTTAAGTAACCTGCTTCAGGGGAAGTGACCCAATCACAATTCTGAATTTCATATACTATTAATTTCCTTCTGCTACAGTGGTGATAGTAAGTATGGCATTTGCTTGGGCCCCCTTTAGCATAGTATGGGAAGTAATACCAAGAATTAGATATATGAAAAATGGGAGAGTATGAAATGCTGGGTGAAAAGTGAATGAGTACGGGACGGGGGGCTGGGTGAAAAAGGTGATGGGATTAAGAAGCGCAGGTTGGCAGTTTCAAACCACCCACAGGGACGGCAGTCAAGCACAGCACAGGGAATGCGGTCAATAACATCGTAGTAAGTGTGGGCGGTGCCAGGCGGGTTCTAGACTTACTGGGAAGATCACTCTGTAAAGTATATAAATGTCGGACCACTGTGCTGAACCCCTGAGATGAATATAAAATACGAGTGAATGTCAACTGTAATTGCCAAATAAAAAAAGCAAATGAGCAAATGACATTAATTCTTGGAGGGCTGATGATGGGACAGGTGCACGGACAAAACGAGAGAGACTGAGGGTTTTTTTCCGCCTCTATCCTGTCACTCTCACTTCCTTCACTTTCCCCAGATGGCTAGGTTCAAAGGTGGGGAGACAGCGCTGCTCCCCCAGAGGGCGGGAGGGTGACGGGTGACGGGAGGGTGACAGGTGGGGGGTGGTGGGGGTGACGGTGCTTCTAGCCCCATAGTTAAATAACTATTTCATGGGAAAAGCTGGGCACCTACTGTGTGCACTGGGCAGTGGAGAAGATCTATGTGTTCTAGCCACACGGAGATTAGATTATTCAGGAGCGATGACATTAATTAAATATTATCTCGCAATTGATTAGTTAGGGGTCTGATGCGACGTCCAGCTGTGAACGGGTTACCACGAAGCGTCAGCTGTGGGTATGGAAACCAACCGCCGTTTCTGCCGCGCGTCAGCCCGAGGTCGCCAGCGAGGTGGTGTCCCCGGAGTCTCTGTCTGCGAAGCTGTGCTGAGTGATCCAGGGCAAAGCTGACGTCCCAGGTCCGCTGTGCCTCCGTGGGGTGCGGCCTGGCGGGAAACGCTGGTTGAAGTCACCTTGGGGATCACTCTTAGGGTCTCCTGAGCTTGCACAGATAAAGGATGCTTCTCAAACCCGTGCCGCCCAGCCCGAGGTAGAGCCTGCCAGTTGGTTTCTGAAGGTTTTTGTTTTCAAGGCGGGAAGCTGAGGCCCTGCTTCCTGTTTCCAGAGGGAACTCAAAAAGCAAAGGTCCAGATACGTCCTGGGCCCCTGAGCATGAGTCCAAACTGTTCTAGAAAATCAGTCTGAGGAATGGTCCATTGTTACACTATCTGTTGAATGCGAATGGGGGGGTGGGGCAATTCTGTCCTCCTGTGCGGCATGTGGCAGTACCTGGACGCATTTTAGTTGTTGCAGCTGTGGGGGGGGGGGCGCGGGGGGAGGTGGCTACTGGCAGCTGGTAGAGGCCTGAGATGTTGCGAAACATCCTACGATGTACCAGATGGCCCTCAGACAAAGAAATCCCAGGCTTCCAATGTCCACAGTTGAGAAAATCCTGCTTGAGAGACCATTTTACCGCTCAGAGATCCTGAAAGATTATTATATCATTTCAGAAAATAATAAACCTCGGCAGGTATAACTCACACCCTGACCAGGAAACGTGGGGATAAAGATGAGCTCTAGTCCCGAATTTTGTGAAGTTCAATGCAAACAGCTTCAGCTGGAAAAAGTCAATTACAGATGATCGTTTTTCCCTCTCCTGGTGCTCCTTCACCGAGGTGGGGAGGAATTCCTCCGAGGCAGGCGTCCAGAGGCACGGAATTCTGAGTTAGACTTTACAAGACCAGGTTCACTGTTTTACATCCTCCTTCCCTTCTGTGTGTGTGTGAGAGCGTGAGCGGGTGTGAGTGTGTGTGAGTGTGCGTGTGTGTACTGTTGGGGGGTGTCCCCTCTATATCAAAATATCTAAAGTGACTCAAGCAACTGATTAGATGCAGAAATAAAAACACACAACCGTTTAGAACTATAAAGATCAGCAATCTGCCAGGTCCTTGGAACCATTTGACGTAAACTTTGTTTTTATAAAGTATACCAGGGTAAAGCTTTGAAACTTCAGTTTGTTAAAAGACAAAAAAAGAAGAGGAAAAAAATGGAAGAAGGGAAGAAGGAAAAATGAGGAAAAAATACTGTAACAGCCTTACTCCCTTTGAAGTCACTACCGATATAGCTCTGAACAGATCCATTCAAGTTCAACTAACATCAGACAAATGTTTAGTGTATCAGAGGAAGCCACAAAAGCAAGGATTTCATCAATATTTCACAACAGCCTCAGGGAAACTGTAGATTGCAATGCTGTAGGGCAGCTAATGGAATCACACACAAGGGTTTTGTACATTTAAAATAAGCAGCTACGAAAAAAAAATTACCCTTCAGTTTGATAGAAACTGTATGAAAACTGCAGATAGAAAACAATTAAATTGCTCCCAATATTTACCCATGTCGCTCTGATAGGTCATTTAATAACAGGTGTTACGGTGCGTGCGCGCTTCCCCCCGCCCCTCCGTAGGGCAATAATAAAGATGAACGTTTATGAAAAGCCACACAAAACACCGCACAGCCAAATGAATAATTAAAGACAGTTTTGAAGAACGCTTGCCATTGTGCGCCCGTGAAGTCTCTTCCACGGTCACAAAATATGTTCACACAAATATAATCACCAACAGACAGAGGCTGCCGGGGAGACCCGCTGACCCCTGTTTGTTTTGATGTTAAAAAGCAACTTTGAAGGGTTTCCCAGGAATGCGTGGGTTACCCCGGAACCTCATCCGTATATTACTACCTGGTGGGACTCCGAACGCCGAGTGACTGACTGGCCTTCTCTTTTGGAAGATTTACAGAGGCAGGCCTGGAGCTTGCAAAATTCTATTCAATAAGCCAGTGTGAGATCAGCATTTTCTCCCTGAAAGTCCTTTGTTGGAGGAAAGAATTCTGCATATGAGAGCAAATTGCGTTTCGGAAACTGACATTTCTGTGACTGCAAAACCTCACCTGGCTTTTCTGCCCCTTGGAGCGTTGGCCCCTTAAACAACCACCCAGCTGCCTATTTACATTTCAGAGGAGTTGTTTCCAGGTCCCTCTGGGTGTGGGGTTTGGAACAGGCAATTTGGCCTCCTTGGGGAGGTTGCTCAGTTATACCTTGAGGCCCTTTCTTCCCCCTGGGTGGGGTGGGAGTGTTGCGGGGGGCGACTGGCCTCTGGTGGATGGGGGCCAGGGGTGCTGCTCAGCACCCTCCCATGCGCAGACAGCCCGCAGCGAAGGGTCCTCTGCCCACCCCCCCCGCCCCCCGCCGGCAGCACCGCTGAGGACGAAAGACCTTGCTCTCAACAAGCCGTCCGAACACTTGGGCTTTATTAAAATAACAGCAGCCTTATTAATATGATGTCCTAACTTCTCAACCGTCCCCTGGTTGCACACGCATGTATTAAAGAGCTTCTAAGTGAAGCTTACCAGGCTAAGTCCTTTGGAAAAAGCAGTGAGGATTTGACATGGTTGCTGACCACAGACTGTTCTAATTAAAAGGAGAGACTTTCTATGTATAATATACATTGTATTTGCACATTACATAATATGTATTTGGAAACAGCAGCTGCTAGTTGCCATAGCCTGTGAGAGGCGCTTTGCACACTGTATCTCACTTTACCTTTACAACAGCTGCGGCAGGAAACACCTCCTTGTGCTCTTTTTTACAGACAAGGGGCTATTGCTCAAGGTCATGGTTAGTCTGTGGCTCTGGCAAATCTGAGACCCTAGCCCGGGCCTGTCTTCGAAGCTCCCAGGGCCACCAGGCTTCTTCACAGCTAAGCTGGGAGTGTGCATGCGTTTGCCCGTGGGCCAGCACACAAACCGCTTGCCTCTCATCTGCAAGGAAGTCCAAGATGACTTGGGGGGGAGGCAGAAAGGAGGAGACACCTCACTTTAGGGAGCTTTGGAGATGAAAGGTCAGGGAAAGGCAGCTGGAGCAGGCAGCGGCGGGGGGGAGGCTCGGGCAGGGCCAGTTGTTTATTCGTTGCTTTAATTTGTTTGGCTTTCGGAGGGAGGAGATGGGTAAGCCCGTGTGCAGAGAGAGAGTCACTACGGGTCACGTACACGAAGGGGAGAGTGAGAACAAGAGAGAGAGGGAGAGACAGAGAGAGAGGTGAGCTTGCCAAAGCAGATGGGGTGTCAGCTGGTTAGAAGGAATTTATTTTTTCTTCTGAGCCAGCAAGTTAAGAGGACGAGTCAGAGAGACGGAGCTGCAGAGACAATCTGGGAAGTGTCAGGCTAAGCAGGGAGCCAGGTCGTCTGCCTCGGACAGAAGAGGCAGGACGGGGTGGGAGGGGTGGCCTGGTGGTGGGGCCTTCCCCGGCCAGGCTCCAGGTCTGGGGCAGAGAGGAGGGGGGTGACACCTGCCCCCTCCCTAATGCACCTCCAGGAGAAAGTCATTCCAGGTTTAAGGAAACACCCACGGTTGTTCAGATCTTAGACGGGCGGTACTGGGAAACCATTGAGGAGTAACGGGGACCGAAGTAAATAGAGGACCACTCGCCTTGTCTGAAGCCACCCACGCACGTTTGTGAACACTTGGCAGGCCAACCCAAGGAAGTCGGGATGTTGAATCGAGCCCGAGAGCCGTCCCTTCCAAACTCCCAGTTTGCATCCTTTTCAAGATCTGATGTGTGTATGTGCACACATGTACTTCGTCACATCTGTGTATTTATTCTCTGTGTGACACATATCCTTCATTATATAGTATAAGCTCATGGCCTTCCACACGCCTTGATACAAAAAGGATTCTATCATAACCACCGCTGCCAGGGACTGTTTCACTGAGGTTGCGAACGACTTAAAGTTCAGCGTATTTAAACCCGCGCCCTCCCCTTTTCTCGCCATTTAGAGTCTGCGTTGCAGCGTCGCTGGAGTGGCAACCAGGCCCCCTCCGTTCGCTAACGTTTCTGTAGCAGCTGTTGAGACATCACGGGAAGGGACTGACAGTCGGGAGCTGGGACCACTGGGGAGAGTCGCAGTTCTACGGACCAGTAAACCATCCAGCTTTAGGAAAACGACTTGGTTTCTCCGAGTTTCGGCTTCCTCAGCTGCAACACAAAGCTGCAGAGATGTGCCATAGAAGCGCTGGGAAGATCCGAATGATCAAGTGACGCCATCTCTAAGAAAATGGCCTGCTGTCTCCATCGAGTTAAATCGGCGTGAGGGCTGCGGGACTGTTAGCGTCCCCCGGCGCCAGGGCCAAGTCACCTGGGGAGCAGTGGCCTTCCAATCCCCGTTAACCTTTGTCAGGACTCAGCTCCCTTCGTTAATGGGTCAATCAATCGCTCAATATTTATTGAGAGCCTACTATGTACAAGACCCAGGGGGCCGGTGATGGGCTCCCGTCGATAGAAGTGCTCGTGGCAGGGCAATTAGCAAGCGCATTTTGACTTGACCTCTGGTTGGCTTGGTAATGGAATGGCCCCTACGCATGGCGGAAGGTGAGGAGGAAGAGAAAGGGAGGGGAGGGGAGGGAAAAGTGGGGCTGCCCTCCAAGTTCAATGCGAGATGATTTCGCCAGGGACTGGCAATCTGCGGCCCGAAGGCCAGACCCGACCTGCCACCTGTTTTCGTAAATAAAATTACATTGGAACGCGGCCATACGTGTTTATTTACTTACGGTCGCTTGTGCGTTACAAGAGCAGAGCTGAGTAGCTGCGACAGAAAACATGGCTTGCAGAGCCAAAAACATTACCCTCTGGCCCTTTTCAGAGAAAGTTTGCCAACCCTGACTTCAGCAATCACACGAATAACGAATCATCCCCGACTCTTTCGGAACACGTTGCGTGAAATCCAATGACAGCAGCCGGGCAGGAGGATTTCCGCGTGGTCTGGACGGAGGGCTGGTATTCCACAAAGAGTCTCCCATCCCAGCTTCGAAAACAACGTCGTGAGCACAGGGCTGCTCCCATCCCCATTTTGTAGACGAGAAAACTGAGGTGCAGAGACGTGAAGTAACCTGCCCAGGGCTACGCAGCCCGTCCGTGTGACCGGATCCCGCCTGTCTCCCATTCCAGAGTCTGTTTTCTCAACCACAAGGGCAGAGGTTTCCCAACCCCAGCCACTCATGTGCCACCCTCGTGCCACCCTCATCCTTGATTTTCACAGTCGCATCCCCTTTCCTGTTCTTTGCTACTTATTTTTCCTTTCCTCAGATAAGGAATTGCCATCGCATTTGTTTCTTTGGCTTCTTGGAAATCATGTTCCAATAAATTGGATTTGATGTACTACAGTCACGTGTATTTGTAAACTTTTTCTTTGCAGGTAATTGTAGATTCAAACACACGGTAATTGTAAGAACTAACTGTAAGTAAGAACCAAGACGGAGGGAGCCCCCGTACTCCTAACCTGGTGTCCGCAGCGCTGACCCCACGCGTAACTGGAGGGCAGTGCCGCGGCCAGGAAACGGACCTCCGCCCAGCCCACCGCCCTGCTCGGGTGTCCCCAGTGTGCTGACGCCTGCGTGCGTGTACGCGCAATGTCACCACCTTTGCGGGGCCTCCACGACGATTGCAATACCGCAGAGTTTCATCCCGAGCACCCCCATGCACCCTTTTCGGCCACAGCCACCTCCCTCTCTGCTGCCCGGCTCCCTGCAACGGCTAATCTGCTTCCCCTCACTGTAATTTAGCCAGTGTAAGAACGCTGCGTCAACGGAGCAGGTAAGCTTTTGAATAGGTAAGCTTTGGAGGCTGTTTTTTTTTTGTTTGTTTTGTTTTTGTTTTTTTTTTTTTGCTCAGCATAATTTTTGTCATCTATTTTGAAAGTCACCCTAAAGTTAACTATAGAATGTTTAGAACTTAAAGAAAAAAGCTATACACGTTAAAATTACCTTGCGTGCTACCAGGGACACCCGTACCGACTTGGGAAACCCTCCCAGCACCTGAGTGACGCCTGCTGGCCCGAGGGAGACCCAGATAACGCAGCCCCGGGTGCGGTGGGTGAATGGGACTCTCAGGGTCCGCGCCGCTCAGCAGAGCTCCCTGCGGTGATTTGCACAGGCTCCGTGTCTGAACTGCTGAGCTCTTAACCTGTGGCTCGGGCCAACGAGGAAAGGAAAATTTCATTTCATTTCATTTTAACTGATTCGAATTTGCATTTACATAGCCACAGGTGGCTGGTGGCTTCACTGTGGGAAAGTGCAACTCTCCTATATTGAGGGGAAGACATGAAAGAGGAGCAGATACCGTTCTGCTTCTCCCACACTTCACTCTGTCAACGCAGTGACAACCTGAGAAAGTCGGAGAGCTTCTGAAGCAGCCTTCTCATGGGCTTTCTCGTTGGGCTCGCTCCGTGTTTGGTACGTGTGCTGTGGCTAAGTCTTGTACTCGCTCTGCGTACACCCTTGCTGATCCTGGCCGTTTGGCCACCCTCATTCCATAACAGCGAGCATTCTGAGTGAGCCCGGGAGACACTGCTCCCATAGTTCCCGCCTTAAGTGGCACGGTGTCCCTCAGAACACAGGGTGCAGCGGCAAAGCCTTGGGACTTGCTGTCTTAAATGAAGCCATACCCGTGTAGCACGTGGACTGAGCAAAGGGCATGAGAAGGTCCCGTTGATTACGGGGGACTCAGTGGGGTGTGCCTTCTGCAGGAAGGCGCACATGTCTAGCAACTGCTGGTGGTGATGCTCATAAACTCTCGCTGATTAACGGGACCCGCTCTTGGCGAATTTAGCTTGCACCGCTGGTCTGGAACAAGGTGCATCCCTGAAAGCTGAGGGTCCGGGGAGGGGCAAGAATGCTGAGTTTTCAGAGGTTGCTGGCCTCAGGTCACAGAGAAGGGAAAAAAATAGCAATGGCAACTTTGGGGGCTTGGGGGCTGATTTATAAAAAAGTCACTTGGCAGAAGTGGTTACACCATGGGGAGGTGGGGTGGGATGGACTGCTGGGCATTTTTGCAGAGAGTCAGGTATATTTCTGGAAACAGGAAAAAGAGTGGTCTGCATCACCTTTTTATTTATTTATTTTTTGAGCCTAAATATCATGCATGGGCGGCCAAAGCTAGCTTCTGGCCATTAGCCAACTACGCTCTTGAAGACATGCACCCCTTAAAACACAACATTGGCATGAAGGTCGTTACCCTGGCCAGTCCCTTAATTCCCCTAACTTCACAGATCTGTAAGGCGTTAGCAGTTGCAAGAGATTGATATGATAGTTTGTGAGTAATTTGGATGAACTATAACACTAACCCAGTAAAGTATTATAATTTTAAATGTGTCCAGAAAATAATTGAAATTCTGGCTTAGCTTCATCATAATGCAAACTGCTGGGTATATTTAACAGCTGACTAGCTTAGCATGAATATTGCTTTAGAAATGGGGTCATATTGTTTTTACGAAACAGTATTGCTCTCAAACACGGTTAGGAGGGGAGAAAAAGCAGGGGATTATGAGTATACTTTTAACCTTCCTGTCTCTTTCTATCTGTGTTTACTGCGGTGATTTAGGTGTTGGGTGTTGTTTGAAGGCCAACACAGAAGGTGCTGGCATTTAAAACAGACCCGGTAATGAGCCTGCGGCCATCGGAGTCGCCGTATTGCTGGTGTGCCACAGAGTCTCAGTTCCCCATCAGTCCACTCTCCTGCCACGCTGTCAGAAACGGGAAAGATCACATCATCTTTCCTGCTGCCCACGATAGATGCTACTAGTCGGAGGCCCCCGCTGCTTACCTCGGAATATTTATTTACTTTTCAAGGTAGTTACCAACGTTTAAACAATGGAGATTTCACATGAAAATCCAGATTCATGGATGTTCGTTCCTAAAAAGGGTGAAGTTTGGCCAGTACTGGACCTCCCTTCCCGCCGGCTGACGCTCCCCAGGCCTGGGTACATGCCGTCACCGTGAGATGCAGTAAAAGCATTTCGGTTTACGAGGGTTTTCCCCTGGCCTGTATTGGTTTTCCCCTCCACAGTCGCTCCTGGATCCCAGAGACGTTTCCCTCCTCCCTCACACACAAACACTGGTTGTGCCTCGCAGTGTGGCGGGGGGTGGGGGGGGGGTGCGTTAACTGACCCACAATGTCTGGCAGCGCTCAGCGAAGATTTTCCGTCAAGGACCAGTTAGTACACATTTTAGACTTTGGGGGCCATACCGTTTTTATTGCAGCTGCTCAGCTATCAATGATACGTTACTGAATGGGCATGTCTGTGTTCCTATAAATTTTTATTTATGCAAACAGCCTGGGTCATGAGCTATAGTTTGCCAACCCCTTAAACAGTAACCCTATAGAGAAGGTTCCCCCGCTTCCCCCGGTCAACAGAGAACTTTCAATATATGTGGAACCAACCCCTCCCACGGCGGGTTCAGATGCTGAAACCAACATCTTCAAGCATGTGTGGGTGTATCTATACAAGTGTGGACGGCATGTACGTAACTCATTCCCTGCTTTCTTCATTCGAAAAATACTTTCCGACCCTTAGTGGTTATTTGCTCTTGGTGTCATTGTTGCAAAAGACTTCCCTCCAAGAAAATGGAAAGGGTTCAGAATCTGTTCCTTCCTAGAAAACTAGCTAAGAGGGGGTATTCTGACTGTGAGAATAAGAGAGGCTTCCACTGACAATGAATTGTTGCAACGAGACAGAAGCCGAGAGAACTCACTGTTCTTCATTAGAGGGCAACAGTTTTCTTGTCATATCTCACAGGCAGGCTGCAGCCCAGCCTTCTAACTGCCCTGGGCATGAAAGGGAGCACTCTTTCCCTGACTGTCTTCTGAGCCTCACTTAGCAGATCCTCAGTTTTTTTTTTTTTTCCAAAAATGAAGAGAGTTAAAATCAGAGCAGAGGAGTCTACCTGGTAATTTTTGGCCACCTCTGGTCTGCGCACATATTTAATTGGCCCAGAGCATTTAAAAACAAATTATGACTTAGTTTTGAGCTTGGGAAATCAAAAGATTTCCCACGAAAAGCCCGATTTTGGCTCCTTTGGGGGGACAACGTGAAGATCTAGTGTTACTGGACATGTCCTCCTCCGTGTATATGATCGGCTGGGCTGAGGGGAGGTACTGTCTTCGATCGTTACGAGCTCTTCACGAGGCTTGCTTCACCCACGTTGGTTACCTGTCCTGATAAGCCTTTGAGCCTGTAACCCAAAGACCAGATAGTTTATAAGGCCTCCTTTAGAATTCAGCCTACGGGATTCCGGTCCCTCCGAGTAGAGGCAGCAATCACAACCGGCCGACCCGTAACGTCTCCCGAACTCGGTCAGTTCAAGGACGAGTAACAACGATGACCTGGTCGGTACGGCGGGGTGTCACGTTGCTGACGGTGGTTCAGTTACAAATCCGATACAGAATGAAGCAGGAGTGGGGGTGAACTTTCCATTTTCGGCGCTTCATAACCACAGGGAAAAAAAAAAAAAAAAGCACCAGCCACACTTGCTTTCTGTTTGGGGATGTGAAGCTTCACAGGTTTTATTTCTTGTTGCTGGATAACCTGCCCGAGATTGTTCTCATGTTTAAAAGCCAGAGGGAGGGATAGAGAAATGGATGGATGGCACACCAGCTTTTGCGGGGTCGGGTGGGGGGCACGTCACAGCCTTTCAAATAGACTTTTTGTTCACCTGCACGTCTTGGGCCAGCGGAGAAATGAGCCATTGGTGCTCTGTGGAAATCCTCAGAGGGAGGGACACAGAGCTGCCTTTCCCGTAACTGCTTCCTGATGAACACGCCACCTGCCACGGAGCTGGAGGCTCAGCAGGCTGCAGCCCTCCCCGCGGCCAGTCCTGTTCTCAACCAGCTGATGCGCTGAGCGAGACTGCTGAGCCCACCTTGCTGGGCTCACCTGTGTCAGGCTGTGTCGGGTGGCCTCTAAAACGCGGCGGCAAACTCGCGTGCTGCACAGGGACCGGGAAAGCAAGACCACTTCACTTCACAGAATATTCTCCACCTCCACAGAGGAAGACGCTCTCTCGTTTTTCTTGCAAACGCTCTCGGTCTGTTTTCTCACGTTTAAGAGACACTGTTACAGAAGATGCCTCATTTTCTTTATGAAAAGAATGACACCAACACAATGATAAACAGCTACTGGTATTTGGCCTCTGGGGGACGACAGAAATAGGTGGGGACTGGGGAGCACTGCTGAGTGCCTGCCCGAGGGCAAGAGGACACCCCCCCCCCCCTTGCACAACCCACCCAGCCCCAGCTCATCTTGCCAGGCACCAATAAACAGCCAAATTGACAGAATCTTGTTTTTGGCAAAAGAACTTAGGAATTTGGATTTTTAGGGTAAGTCTCCTACTTGTTAAATATTAGCAATAGTGTATTATTATTATTATTATTATTATTATTATTACCACTACTATCATTATTCATGTTTAGTGTTTTGTGTGGCCCAAATGAAATGAGTCTGCAGATCAAATTCAGTTGCCCTTTGGCCGGTGGTTCTGAAGTTTGATCTTGCTTCATTCCTCTCAATGCTTCCCGTCTCTCGATTTGAATCACAATAGGTGCCAGCTGAGACCGCATGTGTGGCTGAGCACACGCAAGGCTGTTACTTGAAAGCTACTCAAAGCAAATGTTCTAAACACAGGTCAGAGGCCCTGGGCCTAATGACATAGTCTTTAGAAAACAAACTTAGTGCCCAATAAAAGACAACACCACGCCTCGAGGGACCCCGACCTGAGACAGCTGACCTGGTGCACCCGCCCAGCGCGCATCCCTGGTCCGAGCTGCCGCTTCCTTCTCCTTAAAAAGGAGAGGCTTCCCCAAAAAACAATTCAGGGCCGTGCCGTTCGGTGGACAGAACCCGGATTTGGGGCATGAGTCTGGGTTTCTGTCCAACATTAATCAGATTTGGTCTGCAATGCCTCTCTTAACCTCCTTTTTTTTTTTTTTTTTTTTTTGGTCTGCAAAAATGAGGCTATAGCTAGCAGCAACATCTCAGGAGTCTTGGACCCTTTAGGGAAATAACACACAGGGCAGCTCCTAGAAATGGGGGTCACCAGCTGGTGGTGGGGGCCCCACGGAGGCAGTCCTTCCACACGCTGGTCTGGCCCACACATTGTTCTAAAATTAGAACAATTTCACACTTCATCGTAGGTCCCTCTCCTGAAGATGAAGAGGTTCTGACCCTACTGTCCTCGTCTGGCTGCCCAGCACAGCCGTTCCACTGCTGACCTCTTTAGACTGTGGTCCCTGGAGGGGTCAGCTGTGGTCCCCACACAGCCCCAGCCATCACCGGCCTGCCAGTCCAATCTGCGGTCCCTGGCATTGAGAAACCTAAAGAGCTAGCCAGTATCCGTTTGGGTTTTCATTCTGATCATTGGTATTCTTTTCCACCCACGATCTCTTACTGATTATGAGTCACCCACTCACTTCTAGGGGCTCAGTTGTCTGGTCTTTAAAATGGGATGGAAAATGCTGCCAGGTGAGGGGAGGCCCCTTTTACTCCCCAAGCTCCCGGTCTGTGGGCATCCGGCCAGCAGAGGGCGCTGGTACAAAAGGCTGCAGGTGCAGGGATCCGGTAGGGAGCAGAGACAGGTAAGACAGCCCGACAGGTAGGAGCTCTCACATCCTGCCTTTCACGGCTGGGGAGGACACAGCTTCCCAGAGTGGACGTGACAGTGAGCAATTACTCATCTGTCGATATGGCTGCACGTCACCAGCAATGTGACTTTCTGGAATATGTAATGTGACCACAAACTTTCTAACGCACGGCCTGACAATCAGACACTAAAAATACCAGCCAGTCTGCTGTGGAACAGAAAGAAACGAGTGCCCCTCCACCGCCCGCCCTTTGAAAACGGGAGATGGGCCGATTTCAGCTCGGCTCACCCCTGGCGCCCTGCGTGAAATCTCTGGGCGGCGGGGAGAGCCTGCGGGGCCAGCTCCTTGCATCTGAACAGCGTGTTCACTGTTAGACAACTCGGTCCCGGCAAGATGTAGACAAATTGGAGCAAGTTCAGAGAGGAGCAAGCCAAATGATTAAGAGGAGAGAGGATTGATTTATAGGGAAAGATTAAAGCAGCCCAGCACGTCGGAGCTGTCTCCCGCGGGTGATGAATCTGGGAGTGACACCCTGGAACGCCACACACCTTTCAGAGGTGCGAGCCCCAGGGAGGCAGAATTAGCACAGGTGAGCCTCTTGAACAGCATTTTCTGGGCTGAACTTGACACCAGAAAAATGTTGGTGGCCAGGAAGAGCTGGTTGGGTCACACGTATCCTTGAGAACCACTGATTGTCCCGATAGTGCCAGGCAGAAAATGACATTCTGGAGCTAGGCGTGCGTGGCCCTGGGTAACCTGGCCCTGGCCTACCTGTCCTTCTGAGTCCTCTGCTCCTTGCCAGGGACCTCCTGCCGCCCCCACCCCGGTTACACTACTGGCCGTGGCCTCCGCTGATTCCTGGCCTTCTTTCCCCCATCAGGAATCGAGAAGCTCAGGAGCCAGCAATGGCCAGGCTGGTAAAAGGGTGAGTGAACGGGGCTGGGGGAAGATGACAGAACCGTGACCGCCACACCAGAACCAAGGACAGCAGCATCACTGTGATGCTGATTTTGCATCGCCCGGGACGCCAGTGATCCGGGGCCCCCACTGTCTCCTAGTCTCCGTTCTCAGATGCTGCTCCAGGAACGGCAAGGCCCGGAGCCCAGAGCTAACAGTCTGCTGTCCCTCAGGCTGGAGTCCCTGGGAGGTGACTGGAGCGTCCTGGAGAGGAGCAGTCGGACCCCAGGGGCTGGCATCTGGTCCCGGGGAGGAAGTCTATGACATCGTTTTCCTGTATTTTTAATAAAGTCTCTTCCCCACTTCCCCCTTCTTGAAGAGAAAATGGCTTTGTTATGGAAACCTGGTCGTAGGCTGAAGCCAAAGTAGCTCTGGGAAAAAAGACAAATGACCAACAAAAGCTGTCCAACCTCTCTGCACACCAGGAAATGAGAACTACAGCAGCAACGAGATACGGCTTAACCAGTGCAGGGGTGAGGTGGCAACGCCTTTCCTAGGGCATCTAACCACCAAAAGCGCTGTTACTTTGGTCTGTGAACCAGCACACAACGCACTGAAACGCTCAAAGCCGGTGTCACAATCCCGGGTTGGGGCTGGCGGGCTGCGGCCGAACAGGCCGGAGCAGCCTCACTTTGCTCAGGAGGGCCCCGAACTCAGGTTTCGGGGAGCTGTCCCCCACAAGGCCCCTCCACCGAGCGGATCGCGGTTGCAACGCCCTCTCACACTCAGGGCTCCTCGGTTCTGCGACCGTGATGACAACAGCAGTGCTCACTGAGCGTTTGCTAAGCACCAGGGTGCGCAGAGCGCTCTGGGAACCCTCCTCTCCGTGGGGGCCGTCCTCTCTCTCTCCCACGCCGGCTTGGAAAGACAGCTCCCCGAGTATTCTTACTGACAGTGCACGCCCCTCCCCCCCAACCACGGCCCGGCTCTGCGTATTTTTGCGCAATAGCATCGAACGATCGGGCAGAGTTTACAACTTATTTGTTTAATTGTCCTTCGCCTGCTCCCCCTACTAGGACGCAAACTCCGTGAGAGCAGGGGTCCTGTACGAGTTTTATTCATTGTTTCTTCTCAGGTCTTTGAAGCAAACCTGTTACATAGTCTAAACACTGATACAGCTGTCCCCCGTTATCCCCAGGGGATACGTCCCAAGCCCCCCAGTGGATGCCTGAAACCGCTGAACCCTGTCTATACTATGTTATTCCTATAGGTACATATTTACAATACATTTAATTTATAAATAAAGCACGCTGAGAGACTAACAACAAGAACCAATAATAAAATAGAACGATATAATGTAATAACTGTTACTCGAGTGTGGCCTCAGTTATCAAGCTGAACGCTTTCACCTTGTCACTTGAAGGCAACACGTGACAGCCCCCCCCCCCGCCCCCGGCACGTCCGAATTGCCAGCACCGCTAACCGCTCTTGGGCTCTGGGGCCGAGAGTGCGTGAAACCAGGGCGGCGTGCACACGCGCGGTGCCACGCCACGACGGTCGCCAGTCGACCTCCTGACTGAGCTGGCGACCGAGTGCCCACCTGACGGGTGGGCACTGTGGACAGTGTGGACACGCTGGACAAAGGGACAGTTCGCGTCACGGGCACGACGGAGCTGGAAGGGGCAAGATTTTCATCACGCTGCTCAGAACGGCTCACAACCGAACACTTAGGAATCGTTTAATTCCTCGAATTTCCATTCATTATGATCGGGCCTCTGCTGACCTAGGGTCCCTGCACCCAGGCAGAGAGAAACTGTGGATAAGGAGGACCACGGTGCTTCAGTAAATGTTCGGTGATATGAATTTGAATGACTCCATTTGGTCCGGGCTACTTCCCACATCCTACTTCGTACTGTCCCGTGCTGTGGGGGCTTGGGGTCTCCGCGCTAGATTTGAAACAACGGGGGCCGAGACCTGTGGCTCACCCACCTGCGCATGGCACACCCGCCAGCGCCCAGCACTGCGTCCGGCTGAGCACAGTGTCCCACCTTGAACAGGCACGTGGCGGGCGCTGGCCGAGGTCGGCCATCCTTCCAGACGACGGAGCCAGGGGCTGCCACAGGGGCCGCACTCTTCAGAGGGGGTGGCGTTGCCTTTCAGAAGCCAAAGTGACGGAGCGGCTTATTTTGGCTTTTTCTCAGGTACTATTCGAATCCCACATGCGAAGCGCAACCACTGAGGCTGGTTTATCAGTGTTCATGGGCATGAAATTGCAAAAAAGCCCAATTACTTTGTTGATTAAATTCTTAATGGTATCCCAAATAATGGTGTTATAAAAAAAAAATTGAAGGCTTATCTCTACGGGAAATCTTTCTCCACGGAATGTGAAGGTGAGCAGCCCAGCGCGCTGTTTCGCTCATGGTGGAGAACCCTGCTTTTCCGACGGACTGACCCACGGACACGTAAACACCGTTGCTGTGGGGAAACCCTGCAGGGAGCCACGCAGGCCGCTCAGCTCAGGCACCGAGAGCGGGGTGGCCGTGCTTGCCGAGTTGTCACTGCGTGGCCAGGCGCAGCCGCAGAAGGAACTTGGGGACCAGCTTTCTTCAAGGACTAATCCAGACTCCCAATGGCCCTGTTTCTTTATGGAGAGCCAAAAGGTACAATTTTGCATGGACTTTAAAGGCATGAGCAAGGAAATGCTAACAAACTTTCAACCAGGATTCTCCCATGGCTTACCTTCCAGCCATTTAAAAATGTATTTTTAAGTTTTTGTTTTTGCTTTTTTTTTTTTTTTTTTTTTTTTTTTTGGCTGTTTGCAATGCATTGCAAAGTCCTAATCTCAATGGAAGCTGAAGTTTTATCTTCCAAACCATCAACTACTTGCACTAGGCATCTTTTAAAATGTTTTCCAGCATCCACTGCTTTTTGGACTGACACCTTGGTGTGGATTTCCCTTTGGAGAATGCACCCCACCCCAACTCCCGGTCCACGTGATTCAGGGGACACTAACCCACCCCTAGCCAGCCTGAGGGGCAGGTGACCACAGCTCAGCTCATCAGGGCACTGGCTCCATCCTCCCAGCTACAGTGAGTGGGGCAGAGATGGGCTTCTGACCCAGTCTGGAAAAACAACAGTTGCAGAATTTCACTGGAATCACTGCGGGGGAGCCAGCGGTCTTTCCTTTCCTGTGGGCTTGGAGTTTGCTCGACCACCTCCAAGTAAACTAGAGAACCTTTTGAGAAGGAAGCTGGTATCAAAGAAAGCATTCCGATTCCCAAACCCAGTTCTACCCACAGGCTACGGGGTTAAAAGACCCAAGAAAGTCTCCATGGATGCCAAGTTGAGTTGGGCTTTCTGTCTTTCGAAATGGAAACAGTCCCGATTATTATGTAAATTACGTCCCCTGAAATGTGTCCTGCTAATTCAGAGTTCTACTCGGCGGATCGAAAATGCAAGGACTAATGCCTACCATACTTTTATCTGAAAATTTACCCTGTGTTCTGGTGAAGAGTTCTACAAGAAAGAATTTTCCCGTGAGGATTCAGTAGCCTTTGCTACCTATTTGCTTCAATAGGAAACTACCCTAAAGTAGTCTCATCATTAAAGAAAGTGTGAAACAAGAAGAAGGTTTCTCCAAACTCTTTTTTCCCCTAAAGCAGCAGCTCCAGTGTCTGCCAGTAGCTTGTCATGGCTTATGTAACCTGTCAAATGACTGCAGAGTCATTGCCGCTTCGTTTCTGTGTTCCGCGTGCCTCGTCACTCAGGGACGTCATGCGGGGGACCCTGGGAGGATGACAGCTGAGCTAGACAGGGCAGCAGGCTGTGGGCGTCCTGTCCTTCGAACAGGCCTTAGGAATGACTTCCCACTCGCTCGCAGAGGTGACTGGGGTGGGACTGAGACCCAGGTGGGCGGTGCCGGGGGTGCAGGATGGCTGTAAGAACTTTGGGGGGCGCTCTGCCCTGTTGCCTTGGCGGGGGGGGGGACCCTTCCCACCAGGAGGATATCAATATTAACAATTAGTCTCAATATTACTTTAGATGTGTCAACATTGAAAGTTTTCTATTTCAAGTGAAATTTACGGGACCTAAATGTTTCATTTTTTTCTGATGTGAGAAAGGAAACATTTTCTTTGACCGTTAAAGGTTCATTTCCCCACCTCTGATTTTAAAAGAAATTAAGACACTTTTACAGGCCCCAGACCTACCAGGCCTAACAGAGCCCGGGGCCCTGGGCGGGGGTTGTGTATAGAGTTCCTGTTTTGCTTCCCCTTGTTCCATATAAAAAGAGCTTTTATCTTTCATCAGAGGTTTAATTTTAAATGGAGATCTTGGATAACTGTTTAGTGACCTCGGGCCACTTAAACGCTCAGGGCTTGTTCCCTCCGATGGAAATTGGGCATAATAAAAATCCGTCCCTCGGAGTTTACAGTGGGGATTAGATGATTCAATTGAAGGAGTGGGCTTAGAAGAGCCTGGTGCACACGGAAATCACTTATAAGTACCAGCTGCTCAGACCACCGCTACTGCGGCTGTGTTTACGACTTCCCCCCAAGTTCTTGGTAGGTGTAATTGCCCGTGGGTTTTCTCCTCCCTTTTTCTCTTTCTCTCTTTTTTCATTAGCAAAGACATGTTCCTTATAAAAAATCCAAACGCTGGAGAAATATTTAAAGCAGACACTCGATTTCACACCCCGTTTTGTCTTCCTGCTGTCCGGAGTAACCACTGTGAATAGTTTTGGTGCACAGGCGCGCTCGCGCGCGCACACGCGCACACACGCAGTTTGACTGCGGTCATAACTCTGTCTTATTAACTTGCTCCTGTTTCACTTAACTCGACATTGCGGTGCTGTTTCCGAGTCAGGGCATGTTTGTGGAAGGGATCAGCTTGCTTCCTGCAGGGGGTGGCCCCTGGCGCTCTTTGGGAAGCAGGAGAAAGCTGAGCTGTGCTCTCCGCCCCTCCCTGCTGAGAGCTTTCCGTTCCACAGGTGCACGTGGGCAAGGCCGTTGCTCCGCGGTCTCATCTCACGTTCTTCTGTATGTGTGTGTTTTCTTTAAGTGTAACCCCGATGAACAGGGGAAAGGATGAAGAAGCCGTTTTCGCTCAGCTTCAAGAGAGCTTTGCCCGGCAAAGCTGCTCCTGCGATGCTATTCGGCATCACTTCTTGACTCTCTGGAGCCCCTGAACCCTGACAATCGAGCGCCAGCTGTCCGTATTTTACTAGCGGCTGGGTCGTATGGACGTATCTCAACTTATTTAACTAGTTCTCCCATGATGGGTGTTAAAATGGTTTCCGAGATTTCATGGCCCCAGTAAAGCCCTGATGAGGTGGGCCACTTTAAACGTGTGTACGCACTACTGTCACGATGTCTTTGCTGTTTTTAAATGCCTTTTTCACAGCTTGTAGGAGTTGGTTTCAAGCCAAGCCAAACGGGGTGGGTGGAACGAGTGACAGGCGTGTCCTCATGGGGGTGACACTCTTGGGGACAGGAAAGGCAGGGCACCGTCGGAGATCCGGAGGCTCTCCTGGGTCAGCTACAAAGCAGCCAAGCAGTCCCCAAGATGTGAGAGCCCTTCAGCGTCACCTACTGTGTTTGCTGAGATAAAGACAGTAACCAGATGAACAACTGAGGTAGCACAGATAGTGCTTGGGGGAGGGGGGCAGGGGGCTCTAGAATCTGCCACCTTTTAGCTGTGTGACTGTTGGGGAGCTGGTTGACTGCGCCGAGCTCATTTCCTTGTCTGCAAAACGGGGATAACAGTGGCACCAACCCTGTAGGGTTGTTGAGATGCACAGTCACCCCCCGGGGCTGGCGCTGCGTGCCTTGCTCGGCACCCAGACTGCCTAGCACCGGGGCAACACGCAGCAAATGTCGAGCGTCATTATCAGGCGACATCGAGAGGACAACGTGTACTCGGAGACATTGAACCAAGTTCCAACACTTGGGGATTTGTCGCTTTACCAAATCTCAGCTCCCTTGTTGACCTATCACCATGCATCATTTCTACCCCAAAGACTGAGCAGGGGCTGAAGCGAGAGCATGGGCACAGGCCTGACCCAGAGAAGGTGCCACGTGATGTGAGCTCTCACCTTCCCCATTGCTGTGTCGGCCAAAGGGAGCGGAAGCCTGGAGCAAAGGTGGCAGCCGGGCTGGGGGAGCTCCCCTCACCAGCCCCACTGGTGAGTTTGTGCACAGACAGGCACGAGGGCAGTCTCCAGCTTAAACACTGGGCGGGGCTTCATCTTGGTTACACGCTGCCTTTCTAAAAACGGTAAGCATTTACATTTTCCAAAGGAAGTGGTCTTGGCGCTAATGCCTCACTGCTGGCCAATGGGCAAACAGGGGGGTAGAACGCTCCTACCAAAGGGCATCGTTCAAAGGTCAGGGCTATTTGCACCTGTGTTTCATTGACTTTTCAAAAAAAAAGATTTGATCCTCTAGCAAAGTGTCACAACATCACTTAGAAGCACTACAGCCAGAATCTGGGATCTGAAAAGATTTTAGGGTGCTCACATCCAGGTATGAGGCATTGGGGGGGGCAAAGCTGGGGGGGTGGTCAAAACTGGTGACCGGGGCAAGGCAGGCAGTGGAGGGTATCTCCCTTCTGCCCCACAGCCCCTTGCCACCAAACCACAGCAAAACAAGGTGCTGGTCCCCCAAAAGGACTGCTCTCTGTGCGTTCTCTGACCTTGTCGTTGAGGTGCGTGGACGTCTCCGCCAGTCCGGCTGCCTCCTGATTTCCCTTTCTTCCTTCTCACTGACTGGGCTCGGGCAGCAGCCAGGGGCTGCGCCACGCTGAATTTCAAACAGGGCAGGCGGAGAGAGGAACAACGGTATGTTTATTAGGGCATCATTATCCCTCCGAACGGCATCATCTGTATCCCCGGGAAGGGACCATGCCAGGTCAGGAGGAGCAACAGTTTGAGTTGATAATTTGTCAGGCTGGAGCAGGTGGCGAAGGGGCGGCGTAAGAAATCACCCGAAAGGCTCCACCAACTGAAATGGATGGAGGCGGAAGAGTAATAAGAAAGTGATCAGTGAGCCCGCAAACAAGTGCAGATCCATCACGCAGCAGCAGGTGGACGGGAGCAAAATGGGCGAGATTCAAATTAGCAAGACCCGGACGCTGTCAAGGCAAGGTTACGAATTCCCCCACGGTCACCGTTATCCGCCCGGCGCTGGAGAGGTGCCCGCAGGAAAATGAATCTTTCCAGTGCAGGGAGCTGGAATGGAAGAGAGTTCCTAGAGAGTATCAATTTGGATTATAAAAATCCCAAGGTCTTGTGCACCGACAGGGGGAAAGGTAGAAAAATGGACCGGGCTTCTCGCAACGGCCACTACCCGCCAAGTGCTGGATACTCTTCAAGCGTCTGCACGCTCGCACAAACTGTTCGGAACGGCCGGGAGACAAAAGACCCGGCTGCAAAGCCTCAAAGAGATAAGTGCTCCCTCCGAGTACCCATGACCTTGGCGGTTCACAGATAAAATATTTTCCCCTCCCTGTGCGTCTTAACTTTTTGATAAAGTTTAGTCCCGAGTTTCAGGGTCAAGGAAGCAGAGGTAAGAGCCGAGGAAGAAGTGGGGTGAGGATGAGGAGGAGGATGGTGGCGGTGGTGGCGCTGTAACAATGACGGCGACGGCATGTGAGGTCCTGCCAGCGTCGGCGAGGAGTGCTTTCAGGCCTCATCCCTGCTAATCCTCGCGACGATCGGACGTGGCGACTGTTACCGCCTTCATTTTTCACATGAGGACACTAAGCCTCTAAGAACTTAAATGCCTTGAGCAGGGTCACAGCTCGTAAATGATGCCATCAGGGTTTGTGCCCAGGACGCTCTGCCCCCAGAGCTCACATGGATCCACCCTGCCTGCTACCACGGGGACTTAATGTATTTGGAACAGAGCGGGATGGGTGTCCACTCACGGCCCTCCCCCACCCTGTCCTCCTGCCCATGAACCTACTGCGTAGGAAACGCAGACAAGTGTCAGGTCCACACGCGTGCACTTGGGTCTCCTGTCCAGGAAAATCCGGTGGGTCAAGGTCTAACCCTCGCACACTGACAGCGGGACCACAGATTCACAGAACGATGCGGATGCAGGCGCAGATCTTTTTACGTGAGAACTAAAAGGACCCGGGATGGTGTCTTCGCCGTTGGAACTCCTCTTGTGCATTTCAAATGGGGTTCAAGTCACATCGACCTGGTCTACACTCAACGTGCATTCTGCACAAAGTGAAGTTCAGCCGCGTGGACATGTTTTCTGTCTTCTGAGTCTACATGCAGACAGACCATTTCGTGGGCAAGCCTGCGTGCTATTTTAAGCTCAGGCACACGGTATATTTTTATGTTCTGGTTAGCACAGTGCTTAACTGCTCAGGTTTAACTATCTGCAAGACCTATAGGCAAATCCAGAATTTCATCTGTCATGGGCTAGCTTTGTGACTCTCAACAAGTTACTTAACCTTCTAGCGGGTCTTAATTTCTCTTCTGTCAAGTAGTGATAATGTGAGTAAACTCAAAGGTTTATTTGGAGGATTATAGAAAAGAAACCTCAAAAGGGCTTCATACAGGGATGCAGGGTAAATGCCCCGTAGCGCTGATCAGTATTCTGTGAGTCTGTTGTAGAGAGTGACGAAAGGCCTCCAGCAAAGCTCTCCAATAGACACAGAGTGTGACCTGGACGTGTGACTCTCAATTTCCAATAGCCACATTAAAAAATGACAAAGAAATGAGTGTGATTAATTTTAACAATACAGGCTCCAGCAGAAGTAACATCATTGAGTGTCGTCGGTAAGGGTATGTGAATGTCTCGCATGAGGTGGACAGCGATTTGAACATTTCACCTAAAATGTCACATGGTGTGCTTGAGTGGGATATTTCGATGTTACAGAATTACATGTTTACGATTTTGTAAAAAAAGATTTTTATGTAATAAAAAAGGGGCATTTTTTTTTGTGCTGGGCCCTGTATATTTTATTTAACCTAATATATCCAAAATATTATCATATCAGCATGGAATCAATATAAAAATTAATGAGATCTTTTACATTGTGTGTTTTTTTTTTTTTTTTTGGACCAAGCCTTTGACATCCGATGTGCGTTTTGCACTCACAGCACAATGCATTTTGGATCAGCCCTGTTTCAAGTGTTCAATGGCCATGTGGGGCCCGGAGCATCAGATTAAATCCCCAAGGCGAAGTTAATAAACTGGATTTAGCCTCTAGATGGGGTAGGTTTGGGCCATGCTGTTAAAACAAATAATTACCAAGATTTAAAGATCAGGAGATTTCACATAAAAATTCAGTTTTCTGGTTTCCCTTGGCAAAGCCTGAATCTGGCAGGCAGGGCCCCATTCTGCCCGGTACTGAGTCACAGCTGTCTCTGTGGGGTGGGGGGTCGGGGGTGCTGGGACATCCGTCCACGTCCACTTGGCTAATGTACCACACCTGCCTGGCCCCCCGTCATTCACTCTGAGTTTGAGAATCCCGTCCCAAAACTGCCCAGAGCAGAAACTGAGATTTGGTTCTGTCCGGGCCCGTTCTGTACGTTGGTCTGGGGAAGCTTTGCTCATCCTGTCTTAGTTCACCGCCAGGCGAGTTGTGCCCCTGGATTCACCCACGGGAGCAGCTGAAGTTACGTGAGGACAGTACATGACAATGATTCATATCGAGAAGGATGGAAAAGACCAAACAGCTCACATTGTGTCCCTTGATCTGCGTATGTGTGACTCATCCGTGATGACTTCTACATGGCCACAGCAGCCAGCAGAAAAAGGCAGAGCGAACAGACAGGCGGTGGCCGACTGCTCTCCTGAAACAGAAGAGCGCCTCTTCCTCCGGCCTTCCGGAGGCCGGACGTATTAGAAGCCATACTGCCCCATCAAAACTCAAAGCCTAAAGCCATCCGGAAACTAGTTAAGTCTTCGAATGCTGCAGGTGACTTCTTTCATTGAGACAGAGCACCCCAGGCCCCCTGGAGGGGAGGTGACAGGGTAGAGAATTTAAGAGCAAAGGTTTAGAATCCGGACCGTCCCAAAACGTGTCATCTGTCTACGCTGCGTGGATTTGGGTGGGCTCCTCAACCTCCCTCCATCTTTTGTTCCTTATCTGTAACACAGGGTTAATAGTAGCTTCTATTTCTTCAGGTTGCTATGAAGATGGAGATAGCACGTATATGCCAAGCCCAGCGCCTGATGCATAGCAAGTCCTCAGTAAATGTCAGCGATGATTAAGAAAGCACGTAAAATGATTATTACCGAGTAGCTACGTAGCTACACCACAGGGAGCCATATACCAACCTACCAGGTCTTCACGTTCAGATTTATTTCTTTTGTGCAAGGATTCCAGAGCACTTAGCTAGCACGGGGTCTTACATTTTGTTTAGCGGGGAAGCTGACAGGCCAGCTAAGTTCCTTTCCCGGGATGGTGGGGCAAAGGTGTAGCGAGGCTGTAATTATGAGATGAGTGGATAAAACAACTATGGGACATTTACACAATGGAATACTATTTATCCAGAAAAAAGAAGAAAACTTTACCCTTTGAGACAGTTTGGATGGACCTGGAGAACGTTACGCTAAGTGAAATAAGCCAGTCAGAGGAAGACAAACACCATACGATTTCACTCATACGTGGAATCTGATGCACAAACCGAACTAACAAGCAAAACAGAGACAGACTCATGGATGGAAGGCAGGAAGGCCACTAAGTGGGGAGCGGGGGGATTGAAGGGACTGAGCGGAAAAGGCCCCTGAAAGAGGTCCGCACCCTAATCCAGAACCTGTGACTGTGGCACCTTGTTACGAAAGGAACTTTGCTGACACGATGGAATTGAGGGTTTGAGATGTGGCGATTATCATGCAGGACTCTGGGTGCGCCCCAGGGTCCGGCCTCTAGGCGTCCTGGTAAGGGGAAGGCAGGAGGGTCAGCACCAGCGAGGAGATGTGACAATGGAAGTGGGGGTCGGAGCGATGCGCTGCTGACCCGGAGGAGGAGGGGGAGGAGGGGGAGCCCGCGTCCCGGAACGGGGCCTTAGAAGCCGGAAAATGACGAGGGAACGGGGTCTCTCCCCGCGCTCTGGGAAGGGATGCAGCCCTCCGCCCACCTCGGCGGCAGCCCGGCGGAATCGACGGCGGGCTCCTGGTGCCCAGAACTGTGCCGTGACACGTTTATGCTGAGCTAGCCCAGGGCATGTGCAGGCATTCGTCACAGCAGCCTGGGGCTCGAACCGAGCGTTCCCCCGTCCACTGGACGCAGTGGAGACGTGAGCCGTGGAAACCACTCAAAACCTCCGCTCAAACCCGTGGGCGGTTTGTCTACCGCTCTCGGGGGGGGAAAGAGTTGCCTGACCGCCTCCGCAGCCCTCTGTCATCCCACTCTTGCCATTTCTTTCCACTCTTTTCTTTTAAAACTCCTTTTTAAATGGATAATTTCGAACGCATCTGCAAGTAGACCCAACGGAACAAGATCTCGCTCCGTGCCACCGCCCAGTGTTAATATTTACAAGCTCACGGACAGTCTCGTTGCATCGGAACCTCCAACCACTGTCCCCGCCAGCATCGTTTCGAAGCAAACCCCAGATTGTACATCGTTTCGTCCAAAGGGAAGTTTTAGTGTATATGTCTAAAAGGAAGGAGCTCTCCTTATTTGAAACAGAATCCTCCTCACAGCCCCCAAATTATAGTAACAACTATCCCCTAATGTCGTCAGTTATTCAAAGTTCACATTTCCAACTGGCTCACGCACTTGACTCAGTTTCCCGCCCCTCCTCCTTGCTCCCTGCGCCAGACCACAGGGGCCTCTCCGGCGCTCCTCAGCCTTTCTGATGAACTTCCACCTCAGGGCCTTTGCACTGGCCGTTCACGCAGCCTGGCGAGCCCAGCCCCAGGCCGTCCCTGGCTCTCATTCTCACAGGCTCCAACGTCACAGCTACTGCAGGGAAGGGAGGTGGGAGAATCGGCTCTCCAGGAGACCAGGCGTGCGCCCCTCTCCTCTTCCCCCAGGACGCAGCTCTGCCTTTCCCTCAACCACGGCTCTGGCACTCGTCACCCAATCCCGAGCAAAGTATCTTGGTGTTCAGTAGAATGTTCTTGCTGATTGACTGATCAAGGCTAACTCCCTTAGTCTGGTAAATGCCTCCACGTCCAAGACTTATTTTCCCTTCCCGGAACCCAGAGCTGCAACTTATTGCACGGGTGTGTTATGTCGGGCACTGTAGTAAGTGACTTACAAACATGCGTGACACAGGTATTGGGGCCCATCCCTGTCTCAAGGATTAGGAAGATGAAGTGGCAGGCAGAACCCTAAGATGGTCCATGAGATTCCTGGCCCCTGGTGTATACTACACACACCTTCTCCCATCTGTGTTACAGCAAACACCAATCTAGGCACTGCTGGGAAAGGATTTCAGATGTAATTAAGAGCCAAATCAGATGACTGAAATAGGTAGATCATCGTCCTATTTCAGGGGCCCCTTAAACCTAAAGATGAGACAGGAAGTCAGACATTCGGTGTGTGGAGGATGCGATACAAGAGACTCTCCCAGAAGCTCCCCCGACTGACTTTGAAGATGGTGTCGGGGGAGCGCCGAAGATGTCTAAACTGAATATGCGATATTCACACACCTTGATTTTAGTTCTGTGTACACTCATAATGAGGATAATTCTACAAACTAACGTTTAATGAATAACAGCTTTGTGCCAGGCTCTGTGATGGTGCCTTTGCATAGAATCTTCCATTTACGTCACTCGTGTGGCAGAACTACAACATCAAACGGGTCTTGTCTAAAATCACACAGCTAGTCAGTGTCAGAGGTGGGATTCGAACGGAGAACTGAGGGAGTGTGCGCGCTGGCAGCTTATTATTTCCTGTGAGTTTCAGCAGTGGAGGCATGAGGGCTAAGACAGAGATGGCTTCTATAACCCTCACCCTCTAGTATCATTAACAGGCCCAAAGTGTAGGAAATACTTCAAAATCAGCCATGAACACGTTTAAGCTCGACCTTTGCGATCATTAAGAAAATGATGTGACACCAGGTACCAAAGCTGGATCTGGGGACAGGATAAGCCAGCCCAAGCTCAGCCCCTAACCATTTAATCTGTGACAAGTCTTGGAGCTCCTCTGGGCTTAGTTATCTCACATGTAAAAAGAGGGATTTGGACTGGAAAATGTCCAAAATGCTTTAGAGTTATAAAATAGTAAAAACAATAGTAAGTTTCTCCTTTTTCCTTTGCTTTAACTGAAATCCCCCATTTGACTTGGTTTGGGAATAAAACTGGATTTGACTAGCTCTTTACCCACAACTATGTGACCCTGGACAAGTCATTTACTCCTCTCAGCCTCGATTTCCCCATCTGAAAAGCGGGAATGATACCTGTTTCATACACTGCTCAGAAAGCCCAGGGTATCAGACACTAGAAGAGCTTCTGAAGCACGAGAGGTACTCAGTCCACGAGACCCCTGGTCCACCTTGTCTCCCATCCGGATCTTAGAACACAGGGGCAAACACTCAGTCTTCACACACAAAGACGACCAGGTAGGAACTGGACGACTGCTCAGTCCTAACTGGGTGACCGCCTGGAATGGCAGGCTTTCCAGGAAGCCAGAGCCCTGAAATGACAGGCCGCCCTTGGGTGCCAGTGCTCTGAGAAGGTGTGGCCTCACCACATTCCCCATGGGGCTCCATCCCTGCCATTCACTGCAATAGACTCCTTTTGCCTTTGTCTTACATGAACTGTGATGTCCTTTGGATACTGTTTTCAAGAGATGGGACTGGATTCTGGAAGACGGGACCTTTTTCTGCAGAATCACGGAACGGGTCTTGGCCAAAGAGAAACTCCCTTGCCTGCTGGGTCGCTGTCCAGCCGAAATGTGCTTTCCTACTTCCAAGCAGATGCGCTGAATTCGGTCGCAGCCCAGGTACACGAGCTGCTCCTCCTCTGAGCCTGACAATCGCCCCTCTTGTTGCTGGAGAAAACCATGGAAGTTCAAAGGAACGGCCAACTGAAGGTCGGAAATTTAAACGTCTGTCTGCTCGGGCAGGTATGACTGGGCGGCTGCCAGGTACAGCCAGCCATGCCTGCCACAGCGTTTTGCTGAAACGGGAGACTAGGTTCCTCCATTTGACCTTGGTAACATTTAAGTATCAAACATTTTGTTTTCTAACGAGGAATGTGTTGAAGGGGGAAGAGATAAATTATACGTACGCTTGATGGTGACTGAAGTTTGGGAAAATCAGGGCCATTTCTTGAGGTGTGAATATAGCGATTTCAGTTTGCAGGGGTAAGTTAAACCTTTGGGAGGATTTACCTTCCATTAAATTAGACATCTAAACAGACACAGAAGATGTTAACCTCACCACTACGAAGAAACCCCGAAGGTTACAAATAAAAAGAAAACCTTTAAAAGTCTTTTCTTATTGCGCCCAACTCCCTAAGAGACACAACACCCCAAATTGCATGTTGAGGATCAAAATTTCAAAAAAATTAAAAATCACAATTTCATCGCCACACCATATGTTATTAATGTCTGTCAACACTGTTTAGCCAGCAACTTCTGACAGTTCCATATTTGCTATCTAAATACGCCATAAATAAATCAGTAATGAACCACCGTGGTAAGCCCTGCTCGCTGATTGGAAATAGAGATGGAGTAAACAAACTCTGCTAGAAGTATATACAACTGCTTAATGTCAAAGACAAAGTCACACTGTTATTTGACACAACAGAAACGAAAAAGAGAATGGGGTGGAAGGGGAGGAAAAATAACTGAGACGGAGGGAGGGGGTGGCCAGCAGGGCGGCCACTTCTGCGCCGGAACACGCGTGGCTCAGAACGGAACGAGGGCCCGGGGCGGCTGGGCCTGCGGAGCCAGGGCTGAGCTTCCGAACGGCGGGCCGCGGTGTCGGCGTGCGGACAGTTCACTTAAATTTGCCACCACGGCACATCTGGCAAATCTGGGTCATCCGCTACACGGATCGTCTCAAAAATCGGTGCCATTCCGAGCTGAATAGATTAGAACTGCCTGGAATTTAACCAGAAAACACTGACCTACATGCTGTCTGAATAGCATTGCTTTTTTGTTCTTGAAAGGTTGGTAATTCACCATTCCGAGTGCTTCAAACCAGACATTCAGGTCTCATACCAATGGGCCACGAGGTTCAGACAGAGAAAGCTGGACTATTTTAAATTCAATTACACGTCCCTTTTCTTCCCAGAGTCTCGCATATAGCGCAGGGCACCTTCAAGCAAGAGGTCTCGTTGAGTTGGCCGTAATTGGCCCTCCTAGCTTTGCATCGAGGTGGCATGGTAATTAAGAGCTTCACTAGGTGGCGTATTCTAATTTGTTGAAAGCGCATTTGAGCAGCCAATTTTTGATGCCCCTGGGACGCTGCCTCTGGGTCTGAATACAATCTGCAGAAATTTATAATTATTACAGGGACAGGCCATATGGAGAAAGGAGAACCACCCCCCTCCCTTCCCCATTCATTGAGAGGGAACACGATTCCTAAGTTATCTATTAATCCCGTGAGCTGAACAACACTCTTCCTTATTGCCAGTGCCCTGAACAGCCTCTGGATCGAAGGCGTAACGAAATCCACGTAGCATAAACCGAAGATGTCTTATGGACAGAATTCAAAGACGGTGCTGACTTCACAGTGGTGCAAGTCCTTTCTGTAATAGGCAGCAATGGAGGACGAGATTGGCCTCCTCGAGGCCTTACCAGCAGGCCATCCGCGCTGCTCTCAGCACAAAAAGACGGAATACATCATCCCGAATGGGCGCATTAATCTGTGGCCTTCCCGTGTCTCAGTCACCTGTAGTTAGGTCTGCAGACACTGTGTATACCGTATAAATCTGATTTCTGAGCAGGGGGGTGGGCGGGAGGAGAGGCTTTCTCAGTGAAATACTAGTTCGGCAACAGTTTACCTGCCTTCCAAGGCTGTTAGGAGGATTAATAGCTTCTGGGTCATTTAAAGTTTGAAAAGATCCTTGTGCTCTTTCCAAGAAAGATAAAATAATAAGACTGGCCATTTCGTACTCAGGCCCGTGAGCCGAGCAGGTAACAGAAGGCTGTTGAGGGTCACTCTTCTAGGGAACTGAGGCGCATTAACCCTTCAGGTGAAATAAGCCCCAGTTTTTGCAAAAAGTGAAGAAGGTGGGCACATTTAGCACTTTGCATTTGAAACCCTCCAGGCCCTGGGCCCCTCTAACACCGCCGAAGGAAGGATTCATCTTCCAAGGGAGGAGGGTAGCACCGTTTGGGTAATGAACATTCATATTTTACAGCCTTTCAGTTTATTCACCTGTATATCTTTTGCCAACATATTTGTTGTCTCCATCGCTTACCCAGGTAAAACGGGGCTGGGCATAACTCAGGCATAAAACTGCTACCTACCGACTGGCTGCAGACGCTGAACAGATAGATTCCAAACATATACAGGGTCCGGCAGAAGTAAGGCCTGCCCGAGTGTGGTTGGTAGGGTAATAATAATATGGGTGTAATAATTTACAGTTTTAATTTGAACGTTTCACCCAAAATATCATAGGGTGTGCTTGAGTATGGTATTGTCATGTTACAGAATTGCATGCTTACGATTTTGTAATAAAAGAGCTTGTAATAAAAAGGGGGCATTATTTGTGCCAGACCCTGTTTTATTATTATTTTTGTTTGTTTTTTTGTTTTTCTTTTTCATGAATGACCCTTGGTTACTTCTGATAGGCGAGCACCCCCATTTGTTCAATGCCACTTGTCTGGACTTGGCCTTCGGAGAGTGTTCCATGTCTCAAAGGCTCGAGGCCAGGGGACTGAGTGTGGCCATTGCCAAGAGCCAGCCAGACAGGGTGGCCTGCCTCTACAGCCGGCCCCGCTCGTCCGCCTGCATGTTGAGGCTTCGGCCTCGCCCCTTGCCATCACTCCCCACGCCCGGGTGTGGGAGAGGGACGGAGAGCTTGAGAGTGGGGATGCAGATGTGGGAAAGAAGAGCAGCAGGAGGAGAGGACTGCTAACTCGCACAGTCTGAAATAGCAGCTGCTAATGGGGCTTTGCAAGGTCACAGTCGGAACTAGCCTGTGACGGATGCCGAAGGGAAACTCAGCACTTCGCATCCAGCGCGGACGGGTCCGACCCGGAGAGGGCTGGCTCAGGAGTCTGTCTGTCCGTCACCTGGTGCGACTTTCTCATCCTGTGTGGCCTGGGTGGAGCTGGGCCCAGGCTTTACTGAGGTGTTGATAATTATCACGTTAGGCCGGGCAGTTCACGCCACGGGCTCCACAAACCCCCACCAACTGCCCGGGTAGGCCCCCTCAGCTGCCCTCTTGAAGGTTCCCTTCCTGGCGAGCGACCCTGGGACACAACCCTAAAGGGTTAAGGGGAATGAGTGACAGCCCTTCGGCATGATTTACAACGTGGAGCCCTGTAGTGAAACCAGGACTTGATGGATGATGCTGGAAGTCGGAGACTAACCATAAATCATGTCTTTGAATCCCTGACAAAGATAAAGGAGAGAAAGAAAAAGCAGTGGCATTGACATTCACTCTCCCAATAATGTACATTGACTAGTTACAATGCGGAGCCTTAATTAAAAAAAGCCAACTCGAGGTATCCACCTCAGTGGGGAGAGCCCAGTGCTTGGGAGGCTGCTTTCTGAGATCACAAATCAGGGTCTGGGCCTCGTTCAAGATGGTCACTGCCCCTGGCAGAAGACATTCATCGCGAGCAACACCAAGCTCCCGACAAAGCAACCATGCCAAAAACCCACGCAGAACAGAAGAGCTTCAGGCACCTGGTCAACAGCCCACCACTGCGCTCCCAAAAGGCCATCGGAAATGGCAAATATCAAGAGGATAACATCAATCACGTAGACTCCAACAGACCGCGTTCTCATCAGGAAAACACCCGATCAGATAAATGAGTCCTCAGACACAAACAGGCCCAACTGTGTAACTTGTGTTCCAAAGTCAGAGCTCCGAGTGGGAGGGAAGGGAGACTCTCTGGCCGTTCGTCGGCCTGGTCATTCCCCGGGACACGAGGGAAACTGATGGCCCCTTCCCCAGGTTCCGGGAGGAAGACAGATGCTCTCTGACTCTTGACTGAAGACGGGCTTTCTCTGCACTTGAGAAGAGGGCAGCTTTCCTGCTGGAGATGGTGGAAGCCATCTGCTCTGCGCTTCCCGGATCCTTCAGCAAATATTTACCATGCATCTGCGGAGCTCTACCACGGGTGTCCAACCTTCCGGCATCTCTGGGCCACACGACAAGAAGAGTTGTCCTGGGCCACACACTGAATACACAAACACTAATGAAAATGGATGAGCAGAAAAAAGGTTTTACGTAAATTTACAATTTTGTGTTGAGCTGCGTTCATAGCCACCCTGGGCCTCATGTGACCCATGGGCCGTGGGTTGGACACCCCTGGCGGTGTTCCTAAGCCAGGAGCATTGGTAAACAAGGGTGGGTACCTACATTCATTCGTCCTGTACAAAAATATTCAACATCCACTATGTCTTCGGTACATTGTTGGTTAGTTTGGGGGAACATGGTAACGAATGAGGCAGACCTGCTCCCAGTCCTCAGTTAGATTCTTGTGTCATAAATAGGCAAATAAATGAAAGAGATAACACATATGACGACCGGTATGAAAGGGGCGGGCTGAGGTGCAAAGGAAGTAATGAAGTGTTAGTGCCACCGCCGGGGTGCGAGGGCCCTACGGACCCCTACTGCTGTCGCCACGGGCTGTGAGCAGACATGTCTCTGGCGCCGTTGCACGCCCAGCGGCAGCGGGCAAGGCGAAGAGGGTAGGAAGGAGGGGACCGGAAACATGTTCTTACTTTTCTCCAGATCTCAGGGAGCTGAGGTGCGATCCTTTTCTGAACTGCAAGGAGCCAGTTGCGGTACTTTCTGAACCTATCTCGAAAACCCCGTGCCCCAGGAGGAAAGCTCTTCACGGTTCTATACGGACAAGGCACGCAGGTCAGTGCCTGGTGGGGGGCCTCCGCACCAGCCCGCGGACAAGTGGGGTGCGTGAAAGGGCTCACCTGTCCTCACTGTCACATCCGCCGCCTGGCGCAGTGGGTCTGTCTGCAGGCTACGATTCTAGAAGGTTCCTGCTTTGGACTCAGTGACACCTTAGCCGCTGTGGCTTAGGCCCAGTCTCACCCAAAGAGTCTTTATTCTATCTCTGGGAACAAAAGAAACCTTCTCAGCAAGAGCCAGTGAGAATAACAGAAAGAATGGAAGAGCCACCCACGTATGAAGATCAGGAGGTGCGGGCGTAAGTCGGGAGAGGAGGACCCAGGCTTTCCTCAGATCTGAGCTCCGCCGAGGACAAGCCGGGGGCCTGGGGACGCATCCCTTCAATTCCTGCGCTTTCGTGTTCTTGTCTCCTGTCAGCGAGCCCGGGGATGACCGCTACGGCGTGTGCCCGTATGCGTGTGGACATGTGTGTGGTCGTGACTGTCCGCACGTCCGCTTCTCTGGATGGCCGAGTCACGGATCAGACTGTCTTATTTTTGTGTTGACCTCGTAATTGGAAAAACTTCATTTATGTCTCGGCTCCCACACGCCTCCTCAAACGCCCACTGGGCACTCACCTCCTGACCCCCCCGTCGTCCTCATTCTGCTCTGTGCCAGGTCTCGTGGCAGGGACAGGCAATGCCACACACACAGGGGCGGGTGCCCGTCCGGGAGCCCTACTGCTTGGCCTACGCAAACGACGTTTTCCAACGCAGGGAGGGCGAGAACAACACTGACCCCGAGATGGTCCGTCGTGTCATTCTGACACATGCATCTTGCTGATGTCTATCCAACAGAGACAGTGACAGCAACCTCTTACTACTTACTGGTTGTGTGACTTTGTGCAAACTGATTAACAACTGCACCGAGTCTCAGTTCACCCACTCGTCCCGAGGCTAATAATATGACCAACGCGTAGGCCTGTTTTGCATGCGGTCCTTTGAGCGCTGGCTCTTCTACAGAAAGTGCTCGCAAAAGTCACTGCCGTTGCGGCGATATTTTTTATTTCCTTTTTCTAACCTTGTCCATTTCGAGTTAACTAGACTGGAACCAAAGCAGAATGAAAACAGGAACCGAAGCCCCCTCCCCTAAAATGAGAGTGAAAGAAAGAGATGCAAGTAAGGAGGGAAGCCTCATCCCTGTGGACACAACTGCTTGGGTCCCGGGCCCAGTAGCACGTGCGTGTCATCGTCGTTAGCCGTGTCGTCTCTGTGTGTCGGTGTCAGGCTTCCTCAGAGTACTTCCTGTTCAGGACTTGACAGGCCCCAGTGTTCAGGCAGTGCTCAGCAACAAGTGGGAAGACCAGAGGGAAAAAGACTTCAGTGGTGAAGGCATGCAGTTCAACTCTCTGTAAGATCTCATTTGTGGGCATTCACAGGAGAAAGGTAGAAACAAATATTGCTTGATTGAGGCTGACTCTGAAAGTTCTTAAATCCCTGTATGCACTGTGTGTTGCCCAGTTAGAGATAGCATACGTAATTGATTAGCTGCATATATAATATACATTACATATATAACGCAATATGCAATATCTTACGTAACTGTGTGTGTGTGTGTGTGTGTGTGCGCGTGTGTGTGTGTAAAATCCAGAACAAACCCACACTGGCCAACAAGCTATGAAGCACAAAGCAAGGACATTTTAGGGTACTAATAGCAACAGAGCTACTCTTATGTGCTCTCCGAACCCCAAGGAGATTTAACCGTTTTCCTTGGCGTTGATTAGCAGAAGGAGACAGCGATATTTGACCATTCATGATTCATCATGTTAATCTGAAGGGGAAAATGTAGCCAGGACCCCATCACTGAAAACCTCCCAACACTTTGTCCTTGGAGGTTCAGCAGAACGTCTCCCCTTCTTGGGGTGGCATCACCTTTCGTTTCATAGATGCAGAAGGGCTGGGGAGGGGGAAGGCGGGCTCATCCCCGGAAAAATTGCGGGCCTGGAATCCAGCGTTCAGGTAGCTTGCAGCTTTTATGTTGGTTTTGAACTTCACATACATTAAAACTGCATCATCTATCAATCTTACAGTTACATGTCACTTATGAAAATCTACTGAGTATTGTTTTCATCTTGCCTTACAACGGGCTGCGAGGCCTCATGAATACTGAACAGTGCTGGAAATACAGCACATCTTTTATTTTTAAAGGTCTCGACAGTTCGGAATGGCAGGATTTCTTTGTTGAAAGCGGCATCTCCTCGCACCGATCGGGGCTTTCGTCTCCATTTTCCACTCTGCCCAGGAGCGAGAGGCAACAGCACCTCGCATCATTAGTACGAGGAGAGTGGTTCTGCCGCCGCCGCGGCCTCGGCCTGCGTTTGAACCCTGTTGGTGGAAGTTATTACCAGGGGCTGCAGGGTCAGGTTGGGGATTATTATTTGGATATCAGCTCGCAAGGAAACCACAGGCTGGGCAACCTCTACTGAACCATTTTGCCAGCTTCCTGGCCCTTTATCCTCACCCTTAATTTAATTTAATGAATGGACAAGAGGGAAAGATAGAGACACTCAAACAGAAAGACATACACAGATAGAGATACACAGTGAGAGGGTATTCGAGAAATTAATCGTGCGGTGGTAAGTATTTTGTATTGCACTGGCTCTTCAAAGTTTCCTTTCAACCATTTATTTATTCTATAAATATTTCCTGAGCAGTTACTCTGTGCTGCTTAAAAAGAGAGGTAGCATCTGTTTTCACATGGACCTTACATTTTTGATATGGGAGATGATGATGATGATGATGATGATGGTGATGATGTTGATGATGGCAATAAAGGTGATGACGATGATGATGGTGATGGGGATGATGATGATAATAGTAATCACCATTTCTAATCCCATGCTCACTATGTGCCAGGTATTGTTCCAAACACTTTACAGATATTTCTTGTAAGTACTTTATCAATAGTAATATATTCAATTTCTTGTAATACTTCTATGTGGCACTAACATTTATATTGCACTATCCCCCATGTTCCCGTTTTACAGATGAGGGAACTGAGGTATGGAGAGGTGATATGATCCGCCCATTGTCACAGAGTGAGGAAGAAGACCTGGGATTGAATCTAGGTTGCTTGGCTTGAGAATCTGCCTCTTTTTTTTTTAATTACTATACCTGCGGGCTCTAAAAATAGATAAATAATGAGATAAGTGAGATAACTTGGGATATTGACAACTGATATGCAGAAAACAAAACAGGATGAAGTGTGGGAGAGAGACTGGCTGAAGGCTGGGACCATACTGCTTTAGTTCAGGTGTCAGGCGGGGCATCTCCAACAAGGTGAGGTCTGGGCTCGAGAACTGAGGGATGAGGGGTCCGGCGAAGCAAGTTCAGATAGATGATCATTTCAGGCAGCGGAAACTACAGTGCTAAGACCCAAGGAGGAAGTGAGCTTGGAGGGGTCTCTGAAGAAGAGAAAGAAAGGGATTCAAAGGAGCGGAAAAGAAATGCCCGTGAGGAGGGGTGGCTGGAGGGGACGTCGCCGAGACCAGAGGAGGCCGGGTCACAGAGGGTCTTGAAAGGTCTCCTCCGTGGGTGCGTCTGCCGAGAAGCAGGCACGTGATGCTGTTCTTACCACACAAACATCTTTAAAGTACAAAACGAACCCAGAGCTTTAGGAAATGAAGGGAACATAAAAACAATCCACTTGAACCTGGACCAGGGAAGCTGGCTGACTTGCAGAAGACAGGGGACGCCTTTCCTGCCACCGCAGGAAGCCCAGCCGTGTCTGGGAAGAACTTCCCACACTTACTAATTCACAAGGAGGAACGGCCCCCCTGATACCCCGGAATGGAAGCAAGGCTAGCAGGCGGAGGAGCCAAGGTCAGCGGGTCACCGGGAGGAGCCGAGTCTTACTGCAGAGCTTGGAAACTGGTGTGGCCGAGGTGCTCCGTGGTGCACCAAGGTGCTTTGTTTGAATTGCCAGTGTTTTTAAAAGTGGTGAACTAGTTGCCAATATTTACAAATCAGAAAGATACGGAAAAGTTTCAAAAAGTCTGTGCAGAGAATTTTATCTGAAAAAAAAAACAAAACAAAACACCAAACCCCAAACAGAACAATCAAGTGGTCTGATGAGACTGGACCCACGTACCTGCCGGGCCACAGTTCGCTGGAGCCAAGCAGCACCCTGCCTTCCAGTTAGGACACGTGCCCTGGAGGTCACCGCACTCCACACCTCTCCCTACTGTCTCGTAGGGAACAGCAGGACCTGACTCATGTTACCTACCTGACTCTTGCAGCCACCTGAGTTTGCTGGTTTAATGTCACAGACATGCTAAGGCTCAAATCTCTTTGCTCTTGGAATCTCATGAAAAAAGATGGAAATATATATTTTTTCTGGAACTCTGCTAGTCCTTCATTTTAAAATATCTGGGAGGAAATTTTTTCTTTATATTTGCGCACCTTGTCATAATTCCCAAGGTGCCCAATAAACGACACGCAAGTCCTTGTGTGACCTATTCACAATGGCATGAGCGCAGAACCTGCCACTTCTAAGCTGTCTGCTTTTGTGCGAGTTAGGGCAGTTCTTTACAACCTTATTTTTCTCATCTGTAAAGTAGGATGATCCCCTCTCCTTACAAAGGTATGAGGATATAATGCACTAACACACGGAAATGCACCGTGGACCTATAATTTTAAAACACTAATACATCGATAAGTCCTGGGCTGATCAATTTAGGTAACCGGTTCAGGTCAACCCTGCATTTACAAGAGTACTCGTGTTTACAGACGTGCATTTGTACGCTGTGTGTGGGTGTGATGGCTCTGGAAACATGCACCTGATCGTACACTTCTGTCTTGGAGCCTATTTCGCTTACTGATTGGCACCAAACCCTAATGAGGCTTTTGGAGTTATTTCTCTGTCTCATGCCCACGTTTACTCGAAAAACCCTCCCTATTGCCCAGCACAGGCACTTCGTTAATTAAAAATCATCCTGTTGAAAAAGTGCAGACTCAAGTACAGGCCGGAAGTGTCCCTGTTCCTGGGGACATCAAAGCTAAGGGCAGACTCCAGGAGCCAAAGCCTCTCAGCACCACCGGGTCTGCCTGGTCGAGTGCGGATTTCACACTTCAGGCCGAACACTCGGTGCACTTCTCCGAAAGCCGAGGACGGGCTGGCTGTCTCCCGGGAGGAGCGAAGATTCATGCCCCGGACTTCTCCGAACTGCCTGCAGGATGCGGAGCAGAGGGGACAGGGCTGGCGGGCCCTTTAGGTCACGACACGTGACTGGCCCTTCCTTGCCCCATTAGCGAAGGCATAGAGGAAGGGCGACCGTTGCCGCCATGCAAAGTTGCCTTAACACTGTGGGAGCGTTTTGGTGTTCAGGCGTTGCGAGGAGGGAGCTGTGGGCACAAAACCATGGCTGTTCGTTCTGACAAACTGCCTGTTCTGATGGATTAAGTGACACCGTCACAACCCACGGAAACCTGCGAGTCTGGGACCAGAGCGCTTCCAGACGCGCTCAGTGCCTCCTGTCCGAGGGGCCCCATGATGGATGAGGGGAGCCCCGCCATTGTTGGTCAGAGGCGCCTTTGTCAAAGACAGGCACACGTCACCAGGTTCCGGTTTTCCCGGGGGACGCAGCACCCCCCTGGCCCCTCCCATCACTCCCTTTGCAGAGAGGCTCTGTCTGAATAAAATTATGAGCGAAAGCACATTTATTTTTTCTTTTCCATCAGCGTTTCCTGTCCTCTCACCTTAAAAAACAAAGCACAAAATGCAGCCCTGAGAACTTTTCAACCAAAAGCAGCCATGTGCGGCCCGAGTCCCTGCAGATTCACACAGGCCCTCCGCGAACATCCTGTCGGGTGCTAAAACCCCACAGCTGTCCGCGAGGACCACCCAGCTTGCCACGAACCACATCTGACAAAATGATACTGCTTGCTTCCAGAACCCATCACACAGTTATTCTTGGATAAAAGGTAAAGCAAATAGCCAGCCAACTGCTCACTGCTGCAGAAACAAAGACCATCTAGCCATTTATCAAAGCTCGAGACAACGGTTTGCTTTAAGCACAGACACCTCTCCCATTACGGCTTTAAACGAGAACACGATATGATATCAGAAATGACAAATGGCACCGGGGGTCCTAACCTATACACAATCGATACCTGCTCAGAAGGAAGAACCATCTGGAAAATATCGACAGAGGGAACGGCAATTCTCATAACGCTGAAATGTTTGCTCGGTGTTGTGCTGGAACTGGGGGCCCCCAGCACTCACTCGGGCTCGACATTTTTTTCACCGGCGCCGCGTAGCCTGCAGACATGTGGCGAGTGTCAAGTCATTATCACTGTCCTGTATCTGTGCTATATTGGATTCTAAGAGGCCCAGGCCAAGGAAATTGATTAGGTAGCTCCCTCTGCAGCTTAAAACTCATTTTGGCTACATGCACGCCAAGGCGGGGGCCCCTGGAACGGCCAGGCCCAGTGACAAATGGCAGAAGTGTAATTAGAGAGAGGACGCCCTAGGGGCTTCTTGAAGTCTGGCCCCAAAATGTGTTTTTAAAACCCTAGCATCCCTGCCCACACCCCGCCCCCCGGAGGGGGCAGGCTCTCGTGTTCCGACTGCAAAGCAGTGACCTACCCCCCAGTGATGGATGAGGGGCGACCGTGCACGCATGCTGCCTCCTCCCCCCGTGGGGCTGCGCTGAGGTGCACGCCAGGCACAGAAAGACTTGGAAAGGGCATAAAAGATTCGCAGCAAAGGCCGAGGACAGTGGGGAAAGGCGGCGGGATGCGTGCCTGCAGGCGGGTGAAAAGAACCATCTTCAGCAATGGCGCCCCCTTGGTTTGACATCCTTCCTCTCAACACAATGCCGGTGGTGAGGGTGGCAACCCAGGGCCACTCAGAGCAAGGGACAGGGACCTGAGTGCCGAGGCCTTCACTGGTGGTCCTTGGATCCTCAAACCATTTCCTGCACAGTTTCATCAGAGATGCGGAGAGGCGGGGCTTCCAGCCCAGTGTTTCTGGTCCAGGATGTTTGCAGTGCGGTTTTGAAATCCGTATGACAGAAAATTCTTCAGGCAATTCTGCTGTTGAGCCAGGTTTAAAAAATCAATGGCTTACAGCAGTGGTGGGCTGCTAAATGTTTAATACCTAGCTCTTGAAAAAAAAAAAAAAAGGCCCAAATTGTAGCTGTCACTGGCCATTTCCATGGTGTAAATATTTCTGCCATGGCCAGTCTTTAGAAACTGCTAAGAGTTTGAGAGAGATATACACAGCTCTAGCTAGACAGGACAAGCTAGCTCAAACATACCACCAGCTCACATCAAAGGGAGATGTGGGTAGAGTTAACAAGAGTGCCCGGCAGGGAGAAGTCAAGTGAATGATGGTCACTGTGGGGGAGGGGGGCAGGAAGGTCGCGTGAAAACAGAGTCGAGGGAAGTGACCCCTCACGTTGGCACCGGGTCCTAAGATGGCACCGTCTGCGATCACGTTCGGCTTGGACCAACCTCCAACCGGAGTCCTGAGAGCCGAAATAAAATAGTAAATATCGACAGTCAGCCAATGTTCGCACTCTGATGATAAGATGCGGAAGTGCATGATTTAAAAACCGTTAAGTTACTGATTACTAACCAAAGACAAAACCTTTATGTGGATGGTTGATGGGGACTTAACATCCATTCGGTGAGACAGTGAAGCCATAAAGATTACTTTCTCGGTGCCAGCAGGTGAGCTTCCTGTGTAACGGAGCAATCAAATCGCCACTGTCTTTGTTCTGGGGCTGTGCTGGGCATCACTGACATGGGGGCAGAGTATGTGTTTTCAGATGTATTGCAATGGAGTGGACAGCTCTGCTCTGTTCTGGAAACAAGTCCATTTGGCCCCCACGGGGTTTAATGTGTCACTTGTACAGGGGACGGAAGAACAAGGTAAGTGACAGCGCCAAGGAAGACTGTCTTCAGGACAACTGGCTCCATCACTTTTACCATTCTGGGTCACAAAGAAGAGATCATGCCAGATTAAAGCAAAATTGTGGAACAAAATGACTGGATACAAAATGGGGTCCTGAATTTGAGAGCAGTGTGATTAGCTCAGGTACAAAGAACTTTTTGGTGCAACTGAAAAAATACGAATATGGTCTGGGTATTAAAAAGATAAAAATTATTGAAATGAAAAAATAGACATTGTTCACTGAAAACAATAGGTTATGTAATAGAATGTATATCATCGTCTCATTTTATTTAACTATACCTCTGCGCACAGAGGATGTTCTGGAAGTTTACATACAATAGTGGCAATCTCTGGGCAATTGAGAGTAAGATGTTTTTATTTCCTCACTTTTGTCCATCGATTTTCTAATGTTTTACAGTTCATGTATTTTGCTTTTGTCGTTTTTAAAAAAGGTTAATTTTTAAAAAGAAATAAAAACCTCAGAAAAACAAGTCTCGATCTCTGAAAACTAGTCCCATGAAGATATCTTAAAATTCAGAAAAAGTGAGTAAAACAAATGCATCTCAGGAACCTGGATTGGTTCTGTTTTGTTCACAGAAATGAGCTATAGGGCCTTGCACGTAGTAGGTACTCAGGGAATTTTGGTGGCGCAGTCTAATCCATCGAGCGTTTCAGATTCGGTGGAGGACAGCCGATCGGAGCACTCGGGACCGGGCTCAAGCAAAGTGAGGAGAAGTGGAAAGGTAATTTATTTGATAGGTGCTGTGTTAGAAAGTCACAGGGCCCCCAGGGAGGGGGGACTGGAAGTTAAAAAAAAAAATGGCAAGACGGAAAGGCCAAAGAGAGCAAGCAGGAGGCCTGCGACCCGTTCAGGAGGCGGAGGGTCTGGGAGGGAGCAGCTTTGTGGTTCTCAGCCGCCCGCGTCTTCCCCACAGTGCGGGCGGCAACGCTCCACCCTTCCCTCGCATGGCACAAAGAACTAATTTCTGCAATGCTGAAATATATATATGTTTTGCTGGTCTGACCAAAAAAAATAGGTATAATTTTGGTTCGTACATCAGGCGGCTATTGCTGTGCTGGCTGTTGCCACATTTTTGTTGGACGGTCTCAGGGGGAAGAGGTCGGTGCCGCCGGCTCTGTCGTCGGTGCAGGTCTTGAAGACGCTTGCGGCGTGCAGGTGCCAAGTCGCGGGTGCGGTGCCCCGTCCCGGCGTCTCCTCCGGCTTTCTCAGGCTGACGCCCCTCGGGACGAGGAGGGTGGCTGGAGCCACGCACGCCCCCGGATCGATCCTGGAGGTGGATGAACCCGCGGAGCAGCCTTTCTGTCACATCTCCACTTCTCTCAAGGGGCTGACACGTCCGGGCTACTCTCCCCCCTCTGCCTTGCGAAAGGAGAAACCTGGACAGATGACACCTTGCGCTGCCTCCAGATCCAAGGCAGTGACTGGCTTTAACGCGGGTCAGGCATGATCTGCTCAGTGTCCATTTCTGCACGGCCAAGATATTTCTGATAGCTCGCGTATTGTCATTTTTTCCAGAAACACGCAAAGGAGCTGAGTGCGTGCGTGTATGTGTGCGCACGCAAGGCTGTGCGTGAGGACTCTGTGCACACCCAGGTCGGAGTCTGGAACCCTGGCGAGGTAGACTCATCTCCTACGACTTGAAGAAAGCGTTTTTGACCTCCCCCCTACCCCCCCTCGCCCCGAACTCCTGAGCACGGCCTCTGCTGACAAATAAGAGTCGGGTTTCCCACTGCTGTGTGAGTGGATCACGGTAAGCGTTGCAGGTGGAGGGATGGCCAATACGGATGTCGGCCTGAGAGTTAAGGACGCCGAGCGTGGTGCTGCATTCTTGGAAACTCTCTGCTCCGCACACTCTGCTCTTCCAATCAGTCTTCGAAGAGACCCTTGTGCATTGGGAGACCTGGCATGTTCACTAGAGAAGCACGCACCTTGAGGACCCCTCCTGCAAGACCCTCGACACTTTCCCGCCTGAGCGCCAAAGGGTGAAGAGGGCCGGGTCTGGAGAATGCCCTGTCTTGGCTGATGTCTTGTCTCCCAGCCAGGGGAAGGGTCACTTTCCTCGGCCGCCAGGAGCCCAGCACATACTGTTCTCTGAGCAATGCTGAAAAATGAGTTGGAAACTCGTTGCTCGCATGCCTCTTGTTTTGCATGCCAAGTTCAAGGAGAGGCCAGGGGAACAGCCCACTTCTTCTGACTTGGGAGGGTTTTGGAGTTCCATCGTAGCTAGGTAATCGGGAAAAAGGCACGAGTGAATGCCATTACATGTCAGTGAGTAATAGCTTATGGCCAAATTTGGGGGTTATCTTGAATACACACAGGCTCTCTCCCCTGTCAAAGAGAGAGACAAGGGCAGACAGACAGGCTGACAGACAGACTGATATTTAAACCACCCAGGAACAAAGGCAGGTCATTCTGATTCGGTTGCTTTGTATCCTGATTTATCAAAGGGGAGAAGGGAGCCGCAAGATCCCAAAAGTGAGAGAACTTCTTTGGCAAAAGGTGAACCATCTTAATTGCTAGCAACGGTTAAATAACTAGTCAGTGTAATGCTTCAACCGCATTAAGTACTTAGTGAATAATTTGCTTAATGTCTGTTGGACTGGAAACTCCACGAGGGCAAGCCTGGCCAGCCTGCTTTTTTGTTTTTAAGCATGTTTTGTTCAATCCGATTTCTATGGTCAGCGACACAGGCTGTCTCAGGAGAGCTGCCAATCTGTAACTAACAGCAATGACCCCTACTCCCGACCCCTCGGGGCGTCTGACCTGCCAATGGCCTGCTGCCTTACTCCCGCACGCTCGGTCTAGCTTTCCCAGGCCCCTGTTTCTTCCCGACATTGCTTGTTTTTGAGAGACGCTAAGCTGCTGTTGAGTTCCCTCAATCCGCCAGAAACGACATTCATTCGGACCTTCTTGCCATCGCTCACTCGCAGAGCCGCCCCGTCCAGAGCAGCGATAACGTCCGGGTGCTGCACTTGGAGTTGGGCTCCATCGCAGTTGCAAGAGAACAACACCGCCCCTACCCCGCGGGGGCCACCATCTTGCTGGGGGAGCAGAGGAGAAACAAGCAAACACGCCCATGAACAAAGGAACATCTCAGAGACTGGCGACCACTGTGGAAAGGAGGAAACTGGGGTGGGGGGCGGGGTTCTTCAGCCGCAGCGGTCCGTGAAGGCCTCAGGAGCAGGTGATGGCTAAGCAACGCCAAGGTAACAGAGGAGAAGTCGGAACACACGGAAGTGCAAAGGCAAGGGAGCAGCCGAGCTCACAGGGCATGTGAGCTAAAGGAAGCCGAGAGGGGCTGGGGCACTGTAGCGGGGGCCAGGAAATGAGAGAGGGGAGAGGTCAGAGGTCAGCTGGGGGTTCAGCTGAGGACCATGGCAGCCATGGCGACCTTTCGGAGCCAGAGTGTGGAACCTGATTTCTGTCTTTGACGGGACCAAAACCCTGATTCCTGCAAGAGATGCGTCTGACCCAGCAAGGCAACCCCTTGGTCCTGCATCCAACACCCCTCAGCAGCATGTGGGAGGAGGACCCTGGCCATCGAGGCCCGCCCTATAAGAACTGTTAAAGCTACAAAGTCTCCTTTGTTGCTTCATTTACCCTGAGCAGGCAAGACGGAACCCAAATCTGTAACAGCTGCCCTGGTGTGATCCAGGAGAAAAGCTGTATTTTACCCCAAGCTTAAGCAAATTAATTTGTAAAACTTGAATGAAACCCAAATTGGCTGACAGTGACCGAGGCTTCGCAATTTCCCGGTGGTTTCTTCCGCTTTAGGGTATCTCCCTGGGAACGGTCCGAGTTAGACTAAGCAAACCATCCCTCCGGGGGAGATGCCATCACTCTTAAAATTAGAACAAAGTTTGAATGAAGTAATAAATCCTCCCCATATGCAAACGTGTAACAAAAGATGGAATTTGGTAATGGGTTCTTTCTGCTGATGTGCTAACGAGATACAGCAAACGGTTCTATCAACAGGCTCCGCGGAGGGTCCGATCTCCAGCTTCCATTAGAGCGGCTCTGAAGCCAGCCAAGTAATTAATGGGAGAAGCGCTGGATGCCGCGTGAACCTCACCTAATCATTTTCAGAACAGATCCAGATTCTCTAAGTGCCCGTTGATGCTTCTGTAAGATGCATCTGGTGAAGTCTGTATTTTCTTTTCAGAAGGTGTTTCTATTATGGTTAGTCTGAACATCCTGTGATAGTACCGTTGCTAGGGTAACTCCATGTTTTTTTTTTTTTTAAAGAGAACAACAGAGTAAATAAGCATGTAAATCGACTTTGGTGCTATGTAAATTCTCGTGAATCAGTTATCGTTACCTTGACGATGAAAAAAACTGGCATTTGTCTTTTCTGGCCCTGAGTCAGATGCAGTTTGAACCTAAAATATACAAGGTATGGGTGTGGAAGTGTCTGCCCTTCACAGGCGAGGCAGGGCGTGGACCAAGGTCTGGGTGTGCATTCAGGGGCCTGCCTGCTCTGAGCTGTCCCAGAGAACGCCCGCCCGATCAGGGGGTCCCTGGGCTGCGGGGCCAGTCGGGAGGCTCATCCCCCGTTCCCGGAGTCCGGGCCCCTGACTGGCCGGAGTTCGTGTCAGCGGGGCCATGGGGCTCCTGCACTTGCCGTTAGCACCGATTCCCGGGGCAGCCCACACACGCAGCTCCGTCGTGATGACCGGAAAGAAAGCCTGGTGAATGTTGCTGAGTATTTTCCACATTGCCCATCCAGAGGGCTGGGAATTCCTTCACCCGGTGTCTGTTTTACACGGCAGAGGTTGGCGGTGGGGGCCGGGGCTGGCCGTGTGAGTAGGTCTGGAAGAATTACTTGGAAAAGACGAAGGAGGAAAAGACACGCACATGGAAATCCCTCCTGAAGAAGGAGGTGTTCTTGGCAATAAAAAAAACCCCCAAACCATCAGCATTTCCATCAATGCGGGCACTGAGATCAGAAAATGTATCGAAGAGGAGACTTGGGGCAGTGATGAAGACGCCACACGGAAACTGCCCGGCCGGCAGGAAGGGGGTTGGCTTCGCTTCCCCTTCTCACAAGCTCCCTAAAGCCCCGCTTGCACTTTTAATGAATGAACGCTTTAGATTGCGATGCAAGTGCCTACGGAAACTTTTGATCTAAAAATATTCATTTAAAGAGTACACGTGACAGGAATTCCTGTAGGAGAAGGTTTTTTAAAAAAGGAGGTGTATCTCCCAAATCCAAATTTATAGCAAAGTCTGCATCTATCATTTGGTGCCCGGATGCTATGATTATGTGGAGAGATCAGAAAATATTACAGAAGCCAAGCCAAAATTAAGTCCTGCTTTGCTCTATCTTCTCATGAAGCGAGGCTGATGACTCAGGGAGGAACATCTCCGTAATGGGGGCTGCGGGATTTTATCAAACCTCATAAAATATGATTGCATCCCCTCCACTCTGAAATCACCTTATTTTGATTTTCACATGAAAGAGGGAGGCAATTTGCCTGTACACTGAATACGCCAGTCCCCGCCCCCAGACGAAGCCTTCGCTAAGTCTCCCAGGCGTGCCTCCCTGCAGACGGAGTCTTAAAACCCAGGGAACCAAAACCGAGAGGAGCCAGGAGCGGGAAGGAACAAAGAACCTGGCGGACAGGGGTGGCGCTGCCTCCTGCGACCAGCCCTTGTGGTTCCTCCTGCCTCTCTGAGAGACAGGCAGGGAAATCGACAGCTAATTCCAGATCCGTCAGGGGCTGTGCCGCCCCCCTATCCCACTGGTGTGTGTACAGATCAGGCTGCAGACAGACGGACGTCTGCGCGCTGGCAGGAGGCTCACAGGAGTGTCACGGCAGAAGATCCCGGGGCACCGCTGTCTGTTCCATCCAGGAGACGGCGAGGCCCTTCTGGAAGGGGAACAGCAGGGTAGCGCAGAAATGGAAGGAAAAAGAGGTTAATTTATGGAAATTATCCGGGTCACGTAACAGTAGGACATGTCAAGCAGAGCTTTCCGAGAGGGGCGGTAATGTATGTAGAATCTGACTTTCAGTAGGTCGTGAGATGGTGACAGTTAGCAGGAGTCAGGCAACTTTCAGGAACAAACGCTTACACTTCCAGGGCTTCCTTGGCACCAGGTAGTAAGAGAAGCACGGAACCCTGGGGCAGGCGTGGTGGTCCCCATGCGACAGGTGAGGAAATAGGGGCTCGGAGAGTTTCGGTCCACAGTTAGGAACAGCCGACTTCCACAGCGCACACCGCGGGGTCCACCCTCAGGGGCCCATAAAAATGTTTTTACTTCTTGTAAAATCGGAAGAAAAAAACAAACTTCGAGACAACAGAATGTGCTTAAAACAGGATATTAGTCTATTCGACGTTGCATAAAATATCACGTATGCATATCTATTTATATTTATGGAGAAAGGGCCCCTGGCGAGAACGGCGGGTCCACGGAAGTCGCCGGGCAGCCCTGAGGGAAGGAGCGGGACGGATCGGCAAGCCCGGCGCCTGGCTGCCCCACGTGCGCCCTCACCGTGGAAGCCCCTTGAATGTGCGGACTCTCAGGCCGCCTCCGGACTGCTGAGTTGTAACCTGCACGTCAGTGAGGTTCCCCAGGTGGTTCCGACGCACCTTAAAGTTTGAGATGCACCCGACCGAACTCTTAGCCAACAGTTTATGCCGACTCTTGTCCTCACATCAACCCTGGCAGCAACGACCCCCGGGGCCACCCGAGGCGGTGCCGAGGGCCAGCAGAGCCGGCCCCTGCAGGGCTTCCCGTGGACGCTGCCCCCCTCTACGGCGGGCGGGCTAGAGGATGCGTACAGCGATACGCTCCTAAAATAGGGGTACAGTTTTGAGACAACAACGTTGATCACGTTGTGACTATTTTGCCACCTTAACTTAAGCCCTGGGAAATAACCGGGGAGCTCCCCGCCTGGGCACTGGGCACCAGGGACAGTCAGTCGTCAACGCCGTGTGGAAGGTGTACGGCGTGGACGGGAGCTCCGGGTCAAGTGCAGGTCTCGCGTGGTTTTCCATCACAGCAACACTCGCCGGCACCCCGAGGAGAAGGGCTTTGAGAAGCCTGCTCCCTGCACTGGCACTTGGAGGGGACTGAGCGCACAGGCCCACTGCCCCCAGTGTCTGTCTCTGACACCTGCCGGCTACGGAGGCACAATGACTTTTATGGATGAAGACAAGGAACCATGTCAGCCCAGGAGGTGTCCTTTGAGGTCTTTTGGGAAGAAGCTAAAGGGAGGGGGAAGTGCAAAGGTTAAAGGAAGAGGAAAGGAGAATGGGAGGGAAAACTGGGGGAAAGGATGGAGAGAAAAGCCTGGAAGGGAGAAGGCGACCTTGTCAGTTAATGACTCACCACAGCAGGTAACCCACCTGTTGTCAAACACCTTGTGCAGGAAAGAGCGAAAGATCACGGGGGAGATCACGGGGGAGCGGGGACCTGTGATTCTGCCTAATGAATGCCGGTATTGAGATCAAAGTGGGTGTTTCTTTCACAGCAGATGGACTAATCTGAAGTTACCTTGTTTCTTTCTTCTTTTTACTATGTGTCTGTCTCCCTTGCTAGAAAATGATGTCCATGAGAATAGGGCACTATTCTGCTCACGACAGCATTCCTCTCCCAGGACAAGCGGAGACACATAATACATGCTCACTGGGAACCAGTCGGATGACTGTGCCCAAGAGGGGGACATACGTCAGTGTGTGACCCCCTCTAGCCATGTCCACAGATCAGGGACCATGGATATGAATTTAAGGCACCTGGGTGAGATGACGCTGTTTCTCATCCTGGCGCGGATTCCCGATTCAGCGCATGGCCTGGAACAGCCGCTGCAACCCAGCCCCTGCCTCAGGGGTGGGACAGGGATGAGTGGGTGACCTGCCTGCCCTGGCAGGGTTTTATCAGGAGACAAGATAGGGACTGTGCGTGTGCCCCCCTGGAGGTAAGACCAAGCTTCCCCCCAGAAAGTGATTGACATGGGAATATAGACAGCATCTTCCCGTGGCCCTGGTCCACTCCTGACTGTGCAGGGTCATGCCAAAGCCACCAAGCACCACAGCGGAGGAAGCAAAAACCCAGGTCACCACCATCACATGGCGAGAATCATCCATGAGACACTATTGCGGCGTTTCATTCTGAGATCAGTGAAAGGGAACTTGTCGATGAAAGGCATTTGTAAATCAGAGGGCAACCACGACGCAAAAGAACGCTTCCCATTCAGACCCTCAGAAAGAGATGCTCTGTGACTTCCTGTTCGTCCTTCTCATTGCTCTCTCACTGTCGTTCCCTCTTCCTCCTTCCCACGTTCCGAGCGCTGTGCCGTTTTTGTTCAGGACCAGAACAGCAGGGGCTGCGCTGTAACAGAGGGAAGTGCGGGGTCTCTCCGACCCCGTGGCCTTCAGGCTGATAGCCTCTGCTGTCTCGCGCGGAGACGTGCTGAGCAGTCAAGGGGTTCCGCTCGGTGCTCGAGGAGACAGGGACGCAGGTGTTGTGTAGCAAAGACGCGCAGGAGCCTGGCGAGCTGACTCACGTGGACCAGCACAACCTTCCTCCGATCCCTGCTGGTGCCAGGTGTCGGTGACGGTCAGCCACCTCGTGCCCCGCCGCTTCCCCTTCTCCTGACCTGGAGGAGCCCGAACGCTGTCCTTTGTTTAGACAGATGGGGGTGTCATCTTGTCAGGTGGTGTCTTCTAGAACAGTAAGGGAAAGTTCCTTACTCCAAACTTTGACATTTTGAGTTCGGGCCTTTGAAAGTACCAGGCACGTGGACTTCGGATGAGTAAAGAGTAGTTATTACTCGGGACCTGTCTAAACGTTACTCTGTGGATGGCCCCCCGCCCCGGCCCTTGAAGTTCAGCCTACCCAAGTCCACTCTGGGTTTCCTGAAGGAGGTGAAACCCGTGCGTGGGTCACGATGGCGAATCTGCGAGTGCCAGGCAAACTCGGAGCTTTACGGCCGTCCACGGAGGCGAGTCCTATCGCGCGCACTGTGCGGGTGAAGGACACCCGTGGGCACGCGGCTGGTGGAGGCGGAACTTGACAACAAGTCCAGCCAGTCAGCAACCTCCCCCGCCCCCTTAGAGGCTGCTTTAATTAAACAAGGCCAGAGCTTTCGTGATGTGATCTTGGAAGGGGTGCTTTTCCAAATGGCGAGACTTAGGACTGGACACGCAGTTCCCGAATTCCAGTGGGGCTCGTGAAGATTTCTCCTTGGATCTGAATCTCTAGGCCAGGAAACTCTTACTTTTTTGACTTGACTTTGTCGATTTAAATACTAGCGAAGGGGAGAGCCTCCACCTTATTCTCCACCAGCGCCATTTTCCTCAGTTCGATTGGTTTCCTACTCGCTGCTGGGCAGGGGCCCTCTGTCGCCCCCGGCCCTACGGCTTTGCTTTCGCCCTGGCCCCCACCCACATCTTGTCTCCTTCCTCATAAAGCCATGGAAGCCATCGAAGCACGTGGATGAAGCGACCCTTGGCTCCGGTACGCAGAACTGATGTCTCCTCCTCTCCTTCTTTCTGGAATGTGCCTCGCGGTCAGAACCCCATTCTCAGCGGTTGGGGTGTGTGTGTGTGTGGGAGTCTGTAATTTGAAATTTTACTGAAGATTATAACTATTACATGGACTTTGCGGGGGGGGGGGGAAGCAGCCTATACAACAATAAAGCAAAAAGAAAAAAAGTTTCTGACCGTTCCTACCACAGAACCTGCTCCTGCTGACCCTCACGCACTCACTAGTTACAGTCTTTCCAGAACACGCTCATGTATTTACAAAACCCCTACTTACTCACCTCCTCATTCATCCACCCCCTTCTCCGTTACACAAATGTTCAGCACGTGGTTGCTTTTTTTCACTTGACACTAAACTTAGGTGACTGGTCCATATCAGAATGCACGAATCTGCTTTATTGTTGGTTTAGAATCTACCCGGCGCTCTACCACGTGGATTTGCCATGACTTGTTCGACCACCGCTCCATTGATGGACACTTGCATGACTTTGTTTTGCTTTATTTTATTCTGTTCTAGGCAATTACTCTTCCCCTCCATCACCTACTCCTGCTTTGGACTAGACTATAAGCTTCTTGAAGGCAGTGGCTGCGTTTAATACCAGTCACGACTACAGTGTAAACGCCCGTACGCCAAACGCAGTGTTCGCTGCCCAAATGTACTTACTCACTGAATCTTCCCAATACCCAGGAGACAGGTCTTGCTACCACCTGCTTGTACGGAGGAGGACGCTGAGGCTCATGGGGGACAGTGACTCAGCTGAGGTTATGCTGAGACCAGGGGGATTCAAGCCCATGGGGTCCGACTGCAGAGCCCGGCTCTCCCTCCTCCTCTGTGCTTGCCAGGTGGGTCCACCTGGTCACCCCCATGGGGATGGCAGGGCCCCTCATGCCCAGATCAAGAGCATCCAATGGAACATGAAGTCCGGAGTCAGCATTCCAGGGCTCGGAGCCTGCCTCTGCCTCGTTCTCCCTGTGGGGACTTCGCATGTACCAGAATGTTCTGCTGCCCCCATCCCCCCCTCTGTTAAATAGTGATAATGGTCGTGCTTATCCCTTAGGGTTATTGTGGGGATTTGGCCATCTATCCTGCCAGGAGGAAGCACCAAGTAAATTTTACAAGATATTCAACCCTAGCTCCCAGAGATGTGTGCTGAGCAGACGAATTCAAAACAGGAATTTCTTTTCTCTTATTTCCTCCTCAGTTATCTCCAGAGCAGCCTGCAGTTTAGTGGGTGCCAGCTAGAAGCTGTTGACTGACTGGAATTTTCCTAATATACCTCTTGAATATTTTAAATCTGAAAAACAAAACAAAACAAAAAAGCCACAGCCAGAATTCAGGGAAAGCAGGCATTTGGCACACTGGGGAAGAAATAAAAAGAAAAAAAATTCTCAAAAGATTTTTATTAATTGATTGCATGTAGCCCGTACTTGAAATTGAATTGAGAGAAACGCTTAAATTCTTGTGCTGTCGGGATGTACACTTTAATTCACTAAAACTAACCACATGGATATGGTTCAGGGTTTAAAGTAGAGAGATATTTCTTTACAATTTTTCATTTCTGAAATGACCCTCTTATGCTAGCCAAAGACAGACAGACAGGAAATTGGCATTCCTGGCCGGATAAACTGAGACAGGCATAAGGCAAATTTTTTTCCTTGAGAGTTACAATGGATTTTAAGGCTTCATATCTTTATGGTCCCTTTTTGCTTCCCCCTTATTTGTTCATATGAGGCAGGATGACTTATTAATCCAACCATAAATTTCTCCCTTAGATTGCAATTTTCATCGGCAAGGAAAATCCCTTTTCACATTAATGATCTGTATCATTTGTAGTAATAATACCTTTCTCCCTTTGTTTAAAAAAATAATAATGATCGTAATAAAAAGAGTACGGACATTTCTCTCCTTATCAGTCTATCAGGAAATAAATGAGGAACATGTATATTTTGATGCCATATTTTAGCCTGAGAAAATCGACAAAATTATTTTATTATATATAGAACATATAGCTTACACATATAGCTCAGAATCAATTAATTTAAAGTAATAATTTGTACAAACACCCTCACAAAAATTTTAAAGGATATTAAACACCCTGTTTTATAAACATAACACTTAATTTAGGGAAAAAAAACATTTAGAAGGTAATGCATTTAGGGTAAGTGCAGAACACATGAAAATAATAAATGAAATTTTCCCAGTTTAGAAAATGAATGTAATTAATTAACATTTAAATTACATTTTTAATTGCAATCATGCCCTCCCAGGGGACTCATAAGGGACCATAATTGCAATTAAAAGCATGTGGATTAGATAATAAAACAATGCACACTGTCTGAAATGTGCGATTTAAAATGGAAAACAGACATTGTTATCGGCACATCTAACTTAATTGTAGCCATAAAGCAAATGTGCTGTACAAAATAAAATTCACATACGGGAACATTTAATTCTGGAGTCTCTTAAAGGGGACACGCTTGAGAGCACATTTTATGACAGGTTCTGTTGGAAACAGCCCTTCAAGGCTTTCGGATGGAGGGCTGGTGCCTTAATGTTTTTGCATTAATAAAAGCAAAGCTGAATGTTCCTGTTAAAACACACAGCTACATTTAAGTAAGAGATAAAACTCAACGTCTAAATTGAAGCTGTGGTGCATACTCCTATTAGCTGGACAGACTGTAAGGCCATGTAATTTTGAAACTATGCTTTTTTTTTTTAACTTTTGGTTTTCAAAATTATCTTTCCCTCTTTTGCAGAGGATCCTCATGAAAGGGACTAGAGAAAGGAACGCCAGAGAGATGCGTGGTTGGCCATGGTTTGGGCCTGGCCCAGACTCGACTGCCTCGCTGCCCGAGGTATTTTGATGCCCAATGTCCTTCACCTCGAGGAAGCCAAACCGATGCTCTTCAATTAGATAAAAGGTCTCCTGTTTCAACAGCAAGAATAGCTCACCATCATCTGATCATAAAGCTTTTAAACACCACACGTGTGGGTATTTTCCTTCGGCAGTACATTTGGCAACATCTAGAGACATTAATGATGGCTCAACGTGGGGGAGGGGAGGCTATTGGCATCCAGTGGGTGGAGGCCAGGGACGCTGCTGAACATCCCACGACACACAGGACAGTCCCCCATGACAGGGAAGTACCCAGCGTAATAATGTCAAGGTTGGAAAAACCTAGTTCAGGTAGAGAGGAGAGAGGAGAGAAGGGGGAGAGTGGGGGAGGGGGAGAGAGAGCATGAGTTCAACCGATCTTGCAAACAAGGAAAACACATGCTTTCTCCCACTGTGTAAGTGCGGGTCCTGAGCAAATCTGCAGGGCTGACCACACTTTGTTGCCATTTAAATACAAAAAAAGAAAAAAAAGAAAAAAGAAACAATGCCAAACTCTTTTAATTAAGACTGATCGCATCTCGGTGTATGCCTGCTAGGAAATACAAAACTGTCTGTCCGTATCCTAAGAGGAACTGGTCAAAATCTTTCAGATGGCATTACAGTGGCTACCAGCGGCAGTCTTCCGTGCTGCAGCTTAGATGTCCATTGCGTCTGCTTACGCAGGAGAAACAGCACCTCTGTTTCCAGTGCAATTGTTAGCATGAAACGAGAAGCACCCTAATGCTAGAAAGGCAGTGCAACAATAGCAAAATGAAGGTCTAGACTCTGGGTTTGGATAGCTCTGCGCTGCAAGCCTAGCTCTGCATTTCTGCACCATGAGACTCTGCTCTAGTCAGCTCTCCTCTGCAAGCCTCAGTTTTCCCATCCACTTTGCAATTACGCATTCCTGCCATCCACCGTGGTGTGAGGACAGGAAAAGAAAATGAGCACATACGTAAATATACACACTGCACAAACATTCACAGTATATTTTCAGTAGTATATATAAATATACATATAGTACAATGCATACGTAAATAACTATATGTACGAGTACCTTTACGTAACTATAGTATACAATGTACATGTAAGTGTGCATTTGGGTACGAGCATGTGCAAAATTTGTTAAGTGATATGCAAGTTCCCATGAAAATAGAAACTGTTCGTACAACTTAAGTTGTTGATACCATGGAGAAGTGATGCAAAGTGAATTCTGTTTAAATAGGGAAGGGGGTCTTTATAGTACTTCCTTTGTATGTTTACATATATATACAACGCACCACATTCTACAAACTCATTCACTCACGGCTTTTTGGAAAGGTCCCCTGACAGGAAACACACTAGCCCTTGGGGATGAAGTTGAAAAGAGAGTCAGGAAAGGGGTGTTTTAGGTAGATGATAAAACAGTTGAACTTGATCCCAAGACCAGCAAAATCACAGATTCTTAAAGCCATTATGGGTCACTAAAATCAGAATGCATGGATGGGGAGAGGAGAGACTTTGCAATTCTGATGCTGGGCACATTTAGGGAAAATTGGGCTACCATAAACATCGTTTACTTGTAATTCTAGAAGCAACACAAAACAGGATTTTGACCACTATTCCATAAGTTAAAAACCTGATGTCTGGGATTGTGGCAGAGGTAATGTCACGGGTGTCACCTCCTGCTTCCTTTGCTTCTTCCCACAGGAAGACTACATTTCCCAGTTCCCTCTGGGTTTGGTTTTGGCCATGTGACCTCGATTCTGACCAATGAAATGTGGTCAGAATGCACATCACTTCCGGGACTTGCCCACACCTCCTTCAGTGATTTCGGAAGCTAAAATCCAGATGTTCCAGATGGTACAGCTATCTTATAAAGAAGGTCACACCCGAGTCACAGTTGGAGAAGGCCAGAATCAGACAGTGTGTGCATGAAAAAGAAACATTCCCTGTGTTAGACCACTGAGATTTGGGGGTTGTCTGTTATAGTGCTTACCCTTAATTATTGTAACTGGTACAGAGAGAAAAAACCAAAAATACGTTTCTGAGTATGTCACTGAATCCATACAAATTCAAGCAGTTTTTCCAATGTCATCATAATTTTTTTTCTAAGGCAAGGTCTTTAAATAGCCATAGATGCTATTTTTAGCTTCAGAGTTGGTATATTCGAGTGTATTTTTATCCTTTTGGAGTTGAACCAAGAATAGGTTCCATTCTCAGTAAACTGAAATATTTGACTAGGGCAGTTATTCTGAAACGGGGTTGGGCAGATTTTGTCCCCAGGGGACGTGTGTCCATGTCCGGAGGCATCTCTGGCTGTCAGGACGTGGGGGTGGGGTGCTACCGGCACCTGGAGGCTGGAGGCTGAATATGCACTGAATATGCATCTGATGATGCTCAGGGCACCCTTCGCAGCAAGGAATCATCCAGCCCAAAATGTCTACAGTGGCAAGGTCGAGAAACTCTAAACCAAAGCCAACGCTCGATCTCGGACACTAAGACTCGCTTGCCTTCACAAACCTGTCACGTCCAAGTGGACAGTGGCCACCTGGACCAGACAAGACCAGGAGTCAGACAAATCAGACTGCCCCTTCCTGGCAAGCCGACTATTCCGCCCCGCTCTGCCACGCGTGGCAGTTGGTTTGCCAGGAAGACACACAAATGTTCCAGGGACTTTCTGTCACCTGGACATGAAGACACAGCTTCAAGGACCCCGACACTCACGTGTTCAACTTTGCCTTCCTCATTCCAAAGTTAGTGTTGCTGTCACCAGGCCTGGCAAAAATCACACTTGTAAAGTCGTAACTTTACACCCCCCTTGCCATCCTTCCGGGAGAGGTGGCTCCGTATCTAGCGAGAGCGCACCCTGAGATGCTGCAGAGCCTGGCTCTCGGCCACCTTCTCCCCGCTTGCTCTTCCCCTCACACACATGCTCCTCACACAGCACGATTTTAGATCACAGCGTTTGGGGGAGTATGCATTAAAATGACACCCAGCTGATATGATTTGAGAACACCAAGAAGTCCCTTGCGGAACACACACGAGTTACTCCTTAACTTTCTGTGCCACGCCACCATGTCTCACTGCAACGTGGAAGAAGAACACAGCCTGGCGACGGAGAGTGCACTGTGAGCTCAGACAAATGCCAGTTTCCGCACCTCCTGTCTGTGCTCTTGGGCAAGTCATTTCACATGCCTGGGGGCCCGTTTCCTCACCTGTTCGGAGAAAACAACATCTACTTCATATGTATGTGTGAGGATCAAAGAGAGAAAATGTATAAAATGTAAATGTACGTGCTCAATTTAGTGCTCACGGTAAGTGTGGTCATTTATGGACATGCAATAAAAACCCTTCTCCATAGAGGACAGAGTTAGATGCCTCTTCTCCCCTCTGCCTTCATCTTCCCAGCTCATCTGCACCCTCGGTGCTCCAGCCGCCATGTTTCTGCTCCAGAAAGAACAAAGCTAACTCACTGTCACCCCAGGACCTTTGCACTCGCTGCTCCCTCTGTTTCAATGCTCCCCCTTCTTCCTCCAGATAGTTGTATGACTGAACTCTTCTCGGCATTCTGGTCTCAGCCTACATGTCACCTTTCTCTGGCCCCTGTTTCTGATGCTGTCCCTCGCTGCCATTCTTGGTCACTCGCTATTCCATTGTTGGTTTTATTTTCTTTGTAATACTTATCACCATTTGAAATGACGTTCGCCACATGGCCCTAGTCTGTTGGTTTTACCCTACCCCTGATGTAAGCTGCATGCGGGCAAGGAAGGTGTCTTATTCCATGACTGCAGACACCACGTTTAGAATGCTTCACACACAGTGGGTTTTTAATGAGCATTTCTTGAATAAGCTGAACTAAAACTGACTTGGTTAACAGAACTTGTTGAAACTATCCCAACACATCTCTTAATAACAAAAGCAGGGACAGGGACCATTAGCACGGGCTCTGTGATTCTGGCAATATCCTGAAAGGGCGGAGACTTCTGGATTTTATTACACCCCATTCTGAGCAAACCCTCACTTGTGTTAATTTCTGACAGATCACTGCAGGCAGAAGAAGTCCTCAGATTTGGGGCTGGGACCACTACACATACGCCACCATGTGGAACGAGAATGCTCATGTTGCATTTCCACTTCCGGGCCAGAGTGCAGGATGATGGGGAAGTGGTGGGGCCAGTCAGGGGCAGGCACAGTGCCTTCGTGCCTCTGCAGGGGTTTGCAGGTCCGGTGGTGTGCAAGCCGGCATGTGACCACACATGGGCAGTCAAGGGTGGCTTGGAGGGCTACCTAATTAAGTTTCAAATCGAACCATCAGGCCACTCCGCTCCGCCAGTATGTCACTTGCCCCACGAAATGGGTTTGAGATACAAACTACGCCTTAACTAGGCAGCCTCCATTCTTGCTGATCCCATTAGTTGCCCAATTGGGCAAGACGAGGTTTTAATTGCATGCCAGAAGCTTTATTTTTCTGCCCCAGGCAAACAGTTCACCGCATTAGTATACCACTGACACATTAGAAGTTGGTCAGCAATGAGAAGTGAAAGAGCCACGTTTGGAGAGAACTGAGGTACCTGTCAGTTTCTAGCATTTCCCCCCTAGCATCTGTAGCTACCTGAGGGGAAAAGATTTCAGCCACTACCACAACGTGTGACAAGGTGTAAATAACGCACGGTGTCGACACCCCACAGCCTCACAGTGTGATGCAGGGTATGGGGAAGGGCAAAGCTTAAAGGCAGACACACATGGTTCAGACACGGGCAGTGCCACGTACTAACTATTTCCTCAGTTTCCTCGTGCGTCAAATGGAAAAAATAGCGCCTTCCTCTCTGGGATATGATAAAATGAAAATGAAATGTTACAAGGAAAACTTTGGACTGAAGTTCTGACACTTATTAGGTCCACTGTAAGTGTTAATTATTATTATAACGTTTATCCATCTGTCCATCCACCCACCCATCCAATCATCTAATTGTCCACGTGTCCGTCCATCCATCCAGTTGCCCCTCCAATTGTTCATCTCTCCATCCATCCAACCAATCATCTGTCCACCCATCCATCAGTCCGTCCATCCATCATTCCGATCATCATCCATCCATCCAACCATCCATCCCAGCCTCTACAACAATTCTTATTGTTTGGGAGATTATTAGGTAGAGACATCAGAGATATCAGTGATGAAATAGAAGGGGTGATTACATAACCATCAATCAAGGACCCACACATCCCAAACATCAACAATGCCAGCTCCCTCTAGCCTTATCCTCCCATGTCATGCAACATATTTTAGGGAATGCCACATGGAGATGATGTTACTATGATTTAAATGTCATCCCCACAGGAAACGCAATCACAGGAATGCAGAGGGATGAGGGGCAGTTACTGGGTAGGTGAACACTTTAGTGTCTCAAACTTCAACTTCTTCCTTCTAATAGAAAGCCAGTCCTTTACTTAACCCCATGCGGCTATTTACAGTTAAATAGAATAAAATAAAACTTTCGCCATGTCAGTTTCACCGGCCACATTTTAAGCGCTCAATAGCCACTGGTGGCCAGTGGTTGCTGCTGCAGACGGGGCCGATGAATAACACTGCTGTCAAAACGGAAAGGCCTCTTGGACACCGCTGCTTCCGAGGGGCGTTGGCTGCTCTCAGTGTTTCGATCCTCAGGTCGGTTCAGTTTCTTTAAGAAGAAAAGTTGACCGTGGAAATGACTTACTTCTCTTAATGTCTATAAAACAATGAAATACTTTGCCTATCACAGTACCGATAATCAAACAAAAGACAAGGGTAAAATAAAGTGGAAATTCTTATACTTTTCTGGGGATAGTGTAATGATTTCTCCCTACCGAGAGGCAGCTGTGTGATAAGGATCAAGAGAAACACAAATATTCTCCCCTTTGGAGCCAGTAATCTCGCTGGTTTCCAGCCCTTACTAATCCCAATCTATTTTAAGATAATAGCTGAAAATGCAGAAAGAGCTCTGTATAAAAAGATGTTCACTACAGTGGTGTTTATAAAAGCAGAAAAACTGGAATAAGGTAAAAATGTCCTATAGTAGAGGAATGATTACGTAGACAATGGCACATATAATTGACGTCGTTAGCTAAACATAATTGTTACAAATCAAATGTAATAAATTGGCTGGACACCTAAGAAGGAATTAAAAGGGGAACTAATCAGAATACAAAATTCTGTGAGGTATCTATTGCTGTGTAACAAACTCCCCCCAGTTCTGCAGCCAACGACAGCAAACATTCATTCCCTCCCAGTTTCCATGGTTCGGGAATCTGGACGCAGCTTTGCGGGGTGCTCAGGGTCTCCCACAGGTCTGCAGTCAAACCGTGGCCTGGGGCTGGCGGACCCACTGCTCAGTTCACGAGTGCGGTTTTGAGAAGTGATTGCTGCTGGACTGAGAAGAGGCACGTCCTTTTACAGCCTCATCTGGGAAGTGACGTCCCCATACACTTTCCACACACTGTTTATTAGAGATGACTCAGTAAGTTCATCCGTCCGCAAGGGGACGTGAGCACACAAGGGCAAGGACCCCAGCGGGTGGGGATCGTCTGAGCTGTCTTGGCGGCTGCTTTTCACAGAGATCATGTGTACCATGTAGCCACGCCATTTGAAACACTAGAAAGGACTGGCTTCGAGATTTAAAAGAGGGAGGGAGACAGAGGCAGGCAGAGAGATGACAAAATGAAGCTTCCCTACAGCTCTGTCTGAATGATCAGACCATGGGGTCATTTTCTTCCACACTCTTGTACTGCTTTCCAATAACGAACATTTGTTTTTACAATTATTATGATGGCAACACTCAATAAATGTTATTTAATTGAAAAAAAAAACTCAAGAATCGCAGGTGCTATAGTCATAACTGATGGTCATTTTAAATCCACTTGTAACTCCGAGATCAACTTTTTTATATTCTTTTTTTTTTTTTTTTTTTTTTTTTAAGGAAGCTGATGCCCTGCAGTTTGTAGTGAGTTAGTTGCGTTAGGTAAGATCATCAGACTCTAAATCTCTTCTCCATCCTCCCTCCCTCCTGGAGCTCAGCTCCTGCCCTCCCACACGCCCTCCTGCCGAAGTCCCAGGGTACCTATATTTTAACGTCCGTCACGGCATGGGAGCCAGGATGGGCGGCTCTGCCGCCGGGTCGCAGGCTGACACTGGCAACGGAGGGTAACTGATGCTTCGCACTTGACGTAACTTTTCGATGACTGAAACCTGATCGCACTCGCCGGTCCCCGGGGGCTGACCTCATCGCTTTACCATCAGAGAAGCTGAAGCGGAGTTACCAGGAAAGATAAAAAGAGAAGCCGAGGGGGCCCCGTCTTGACACAGAGAGGAGCAGCTCATCTTTGATCCTTCGTCCAAAGAACATTCTGGATTCTCACAAACAGGGCGGCTGAACCCAAAATATTGCGGCAGCCAGCCCTCCCTCTGCCCCGGGCCAAATTATTCTGAGCTAGTGTCCACGCAGTTCTTCAGAGAAAAACACCAAGTTTATTATTTTTCCCTTCAGTTATGACTCTGAGGCTAATCTTTTATTTATAAAAGTTGAGCAGAAAAGAATAATGCAATTGACAAAACACTCTTGAAAGTGTTAGAAATAAACAACAGCAACAAAATGAACATTTATGGAGTGTTTTGAGCCAGGAGCTGGAGGCGGACGACATGGCCTGGGGCCACATCCCCCCCCCCCCCCCGCCCGCCACCAAGCTTCAGTTCGCTGGTCTGAGAATGGGTCCCCCGACTGTGCCTCCTCCTCGAGGGAAGATCAAAGACAACGGCCCACAGTGGGTATACAGTGCCTGAGACACCATGATCGCTTATTAAAGTGTGATCTTTCTCTGCCGCAACTCAAACAGTATCACTCATCTGCTTAAAATTCCATCACAGCTTCTTGTTACAGAGAGCGAAGCGGAGACTCCTCGCCGAGTACAAAGCCCTGGTTAATCCGCTTCTCTCTCTCAAGCGCTGCATGCCAGCGCCCTGCTCCTCTCTCCATCCTGCCCCCGGCCGGCGGTGTCTCCCTCCCATCCTAGGACCTAACTCGCTCTTCCCGCAGACACTTGCCTGGCGGGCCCTTTCCAGAGCCTTCTATGACCCCCTCCCCACCCTGAAATTAACCGGGGTTAGTTTGCGGTGCATGTAATCGGAGAAGTCTTATGGATTCAGGTAGCGATTTCCTTGAAAAAATATTTTGTTCCATTCATTGCTTCCTTCGTCCGCAAGCCCAACTGTATCTGTTAATGTTTTCACGACTTTGGCCTTCAGTCCTGTCCCTGATCTGCATTTACTTTAGTGGAAGCATTCACCGGCTTCTTAGCACCTTACAAAGAAATAGAGTAAGGGTGAGGGATAAGCAGACGAAGAGGTGAACTTGCAGATAGATGATGGGCTCACCGTGTTGGAGATGATGGTCAAAGCGTGTCCAGGGACGTAGTTTGAGCAACAGTTACTCTCAAAGGGGTAGGCTAAGTGCACTCCTTGTCTGTTGTCTGGGTGGCTGCGGTGGCAATACTGTATCTGAATTTGAAAACAGGGGTGACCCTCGGATACAGAGCAGGGGTACCGTGCATGACCAGTGATTAGAGCTAGCATAACTCTAAGGGATTTGATGCTAACTCCCGAACCCAGGAAGATGAAAGATCATCTCTTAATAAGGCACCACCCTCTTAATCCCTTTTGATGTCTCCCGCTTTCTTAGGAGACAGAGTAACTCTTTAACATGGGCTTCTGAGCCCCAAACGGCCAGAAACACCTGTCCCTCCGGTCTTCCCTCTCACCTGCTCATTGTCCTCCAGATACCCAGCACCGTACTTTGAACGTGCCTACCACACTCCCTCCGACCACGGGGCCTTTGCATATGCTGGCCCCTCCTCCTGGGATGAGGGTCCTCCTTCTCCTCTCTATCCGCTGGCCTTTCAGTTCTTACCGCGTGATGTCCTCAGGAACGCCGCTCTGCCTCGCCTGACTGGCAACCCTCCTCCTCCACGTGGCACTCCCACGAACATGCCACCCTCCACGGCACGGTCCCTGCGCAGGTGTAGTGCTATAATTATCTGATTGGCGGCTGCCTCTGTCTCCAGAGTGGGAGCGCTGTTCCGGCAGGAAGGTGTCGGATCTTACTCAGCGTGGGGCTGGCTGCTGCTAACACAGGCACCGGCTCAGTGTGGGGCAGACAGTCGGTAAGTGTTTGTTAAATGAACGGAAAAATGGGGCGAGGCAATTTACTTTCAGCACGGACCAAAAGAGTAAAGCCGGGACAGAAATTCCTATCTTGAACAACAGCCAACTTACTGACTTTACATCCCTTTACCTGTGTGTAACTCCTGATTTTTAAAATCGTTCATTCCGGAAGCATCTACTTTTCTTTAACTGACATTTTGTCACTGTCTTGGGAAGGGGAGATGGGAAGTGTGTTCTGTGAACTACAACTGATTCACTTTGATTTACTTTCTTTCCAGAAGAAAGGTCGGCAAACTGCTTCTTCTTTTTTTTTTTTTTTTGTAAAGGGCTGCAGAAGAAATATTTAAGGTTTTGAGGGTCATGCAGTTTCTATAGCAACCACTCAATTCTGCCTTTGCAACACCAAAGCTGCCATAAACAGTGTGAAAACAAATGAGTGTGGCTGTGTGCCAATAAAACTTTATTAACAAAAAGAAGTGTTGGGCTGCACTTGGCCCACGGGCTGTACTTTGCTGATCCCTGTTATCGGAGATGGGGGTGGGGAGGCCAAGGCAGAGGCCTAGGTGCGCCGTGTAAACTTTGGTGCATCGGTCCGTCTCTCTATGTTCCGGTGTGCCAGCGTGTCAAAGGGGAACAGCCACCCCAACAAAGCACGGCTGTGAAGATGGGGAGACTGAAGAAGCCAGAAACCGCACAGCTGTGGTCTGCATTAATCACGCCGCCGCTTTTATGTCTACTTTCTACCTGCGCCTCGTCACATAAGTTCTCCCTGTCGGTTACGATGCACAGTTACTTTTGAAAAATTCATGTTTGAAGGGGAAAAAAGCGAACCAACAGAATGTTTTAAGGTTGAAGAAAGACTGTTCTGAGTCTTGTGTGGAGGCGAGGCTGTAGGAGCTCGGCGTCAAGGTGACCGTGTGAGACGGAACTGCAAGAAACCCAGCGGGGCGGCAGGGGTGGCCGTGGGAGGGGCCGTGGGAGGTGGAGGGAAGTGGCTTGTCCCTTGACTGGCTGGAGTTCCTTGAGGTCAAGGGCCTTGTCATACCTGGAGATTCCCATGGCCCAACACACTGACAGGCACTAGAAGGTTCTTGGAAACAGATGTCGACAGAGGAAAAACGGCAGTCATTTTCTGGGGACACCAAGAACACGTTTACGAGACTGACGCCCTTTCTCTGGCAAGCTCCGACTTCAAAAGCTCCCATAGGCCCACCATCTCTCACAGCCTCCTCTGATGCCAGCACAGTCCAAGCCCTTCCCGTTTCTCACTGGGGGCCGCTGCAAGACCCCGGCCCATCTGCCAGCACCCAAGCACCCCTTCCTGGAGCCCGCTCACCAGCCAGCACGCTGCCAGGCTGTTCGCACATGGGTCACAAAATGCTACTCCCCAGCCTTTGAAAGGAGTCCAAAGTCCTTTCCAGGGGCCTGATCTCTCGTGACATCATCCCCTCTCCCCCGTGCCCCCTGCTCCAGCCACGGGTCCCCTGACACCCAGAGCCCACAGTGATGTCAGGGCCCTGGCTCTTGCTGCTGCTCCTGCCTGGGATCTCAAATAACCCTCAGCTATCCACACGGCTCACTTCCTGACTTCCTCCAGGCCTTGCTCCGTCATCACCTCCGCAGCTGACATCATCCCCCACGGCCCCATCCAAAGTAGCGGCGAGTCAAGTCCCCACCCGAGTTCCTCGGTTTTTCTCCTCCTCAAAGTGTCTTCGTGCCTGGTATTCAATTGTTTATGGCCCGATGCTCCCGTCCCTTTCCTCACGTTTCCCGTCGGAATGTAAGCTCCTTGAGGGCAGGAGTCTGTTTATTCTTCTCCACCACAGCCCGAATGCCGAGCAGGCACGCACCAGCTGGGCCCAGTATCTGTGTGTGGAGTAAACCAACGACGGCAGACCACCAAGGCGTCATCCATCCATTCATCTCTCCCGGTCTCCAAAAGCAGAAGCCAACCAGCCCCATTATCACAGACAGAAGAAACATGTCAACATGTGTGATTATGAGTGATACTAGTTTCACTTGGTAGAACCCAATCAAAATGTAACCCGTGCTTCCTATAGCACAGGTGAACTTTTCGTGATAAGGATCATTTCTCTGAGAGTATCAGCTCAATGTTGGGGGTGGAGTGAACTTGTTCAGCAGAGCCTGAGTGAGATAAATCTATAGAGAGTTCTAGAAAGCTGCAAAAAGAAGGTAATTCTTTTCAAACTCACCAGAGACACAGATAAAAGGTAGAATTCTTAAACATAATCAGCGTGTTTTATACCCACAAGGATCTAAGCTAGAACAAATTGCTCCTAGAAATTCTAAATTTTGAGCCAAGTGGGGAAATGAGCTTCTTTCCTCACAGAGGTGGGATTCTAGCAGCGCTGAACATTGAGGGAAGGCAGATTTGGGGAGGCGTTTCAAAGGGCACATGCCAAAAGCACGCCCAGCCGTAACTCTTGCCCGTCTGGCGGAGTTACGGGTGATTAGACGGTGTCCAGCAACGGAAAGGTCTAAAGTTTGTCTGCTTAACACAAGTTTGGAGTTCTTGACTTCCCTGAGGCTGGTAGAAGCTGCAAGATGCTATCCGTCCCTGGAAGTAGAGACGAAACTCAGGTCATTTCAACAGCTCTCAGTTTCTCCTCCTTATGGGAATGTTACCTTATACAATCTTTGGCCAACTCTAGGATAGACCCTACCAGGGCAATAGAAGAGGCAAAATCATCATCATCATCATCATCAAGGAATCAGTACGAATTCAGCAGCACCGTGTGGCAAGGCCTGCACTTCCTGGTCCCTTCTGAAATGCAGGACGAACCAGCGGTTCTTTTCTCCCTGGCGGCAGCAGCCTGGCCCTCTCTGAATCACGGGATTCTGCATGGTGTGATGAGAGCCTGGGTTTTATTTAGTCTTAGCACTTGCTTCCCGGGCAACTCCGGGAAAATCACTGAGCTTGTGTGAGCTTCTGCGCTGATGGGAGGTGCTGAGCGGGGCTCTGCCTTTCTCATGAGGTCATCGCGCGGTTTGAGTGAGATGTTGTTCACAGGCGTGTGCGGCTGCTGGAGAGTGTGGCTCAGGTTTGAAGGCACAGGGCTCTGTGTGTGGGGGTGGGGGGGGCTGCAAGCGCTGGGTGGCCAAGGGGAGCCAGGCCAGTAAGATCAACAGGGGAGGCCGCCGGGTTAGGACCCTTCTGTGCGGACACTCTCATTTGCATATGTAAGTGGAGGAAGATTCTTTTCTCGCACAGACACATGTTTTCTTTAATTCTACTTAAAGCCCTCTTGAACTAGCTTCTGCTGGGTCACTGTCGATGGGGGTAGGGGTAGAGAGAAATACGGCACAGCATTCAGAGGGTGAGAACAATACAAACGACAGAGGGTATGTCTGTCGAACCGTCCGATTGGAGACCGTGCGGACGTGAGACTGCGGCCCGCAGACACGCACGCTCAGCCGGAGCCGCCTGTCCCCGGGAGAAAGCGGGGCTCACGGACCACATTTCCTAACTGGAAGAGGAGCCTGGCACGGAGAGCCCTAGAGAAAGCCTCCCAGTGTTTAATTAGAAGCTATTTACTAAGCTCTAGAAAACACGGCGGGAGACGTATGTGGGGTCTGCATTGCCCTGTGGGCTACACGTCTGTGACCCAGACAACTTGTGATTCCATGTTTTCTCCCAAACCAAAGGGTCATGTCTGCTGCCCGCCTGGGGCCCACGCAGCAGCTCTCTGGACATGCAAATCCTACCCGCTCGCTAAGGTTGTAAGGCCCTTGGCCATTTCTCCTGGGCCCAGGTCCTGAGTAGGTGGAGCCCTTTTCTGAGTGAGGGCTTCCCACGGTGAGAGGACATTGTGGGTTCCACCACCTCAGGCTTCAGTGATCTGATCCTGGTAGCTCCTGCCTGCCCGGCACATCCACTCTGCCCCCCGCCACCCCCACCCCGCAGTCTGTGCCCTGGAAGGCAGACCTGGGATTGGGTCCCTGGGATCCTGTGTGCCCTGGCTTCCTCTTGGATGTGTCCAAAGGGAATGGCAGGGCGGAAGGAGAGAGAGGTGGGCACCTCGAGCAGGTGGCCACGAGCCCTGTGCTCCTCTCCTGAGGCGGATGCTCCTCTCTGTGCAGCCAGACCTCACCAGGTTCTGGAAACTGCTCCCTCCTCTCCCTTCTGCCACTCCCCTCGGGTCCCCGACATGTCCCTGGGTTTCTGCCTTCTCATTTCTACCACTTCTACCTTCCAGCTGTCCTTTTATTCGACTCTCCTCCCACTGCCCAGCGGAGTGTGTCCCGTGTCCCCTGCCTGGTCACCAGCTGATAGGACCAAACTTCCCACCACCGGTCATCCGAATGGTGCACCTCGAAGGGGACAGCTGGGGCCCGATTCCAATTCAGAGCCACAGACGGGCTCGCCCAGCAGGCCTTGTGGAAGCCCTCAGTAAATGGTTACCGGAAAAACAGATTAAGCTTTAGTCACCGAAACCTTCAAAAAAATCAATAGATTTTCTAACACCTCTCTTAGAAGAAACAAAAGTCTAACAGAGACTAACTAAAATTTTTTTCCAGCTTGAACCTAGGTGGTAGGCACTTTTTTTTTTTTTAAATAGAGAAGGTAAGGTTTAGATACCATAATTTCGGGAGGGGTGGAGGAGCCACAGGAATGCCAATAATAAACAATGATAATACAAGCGAAGGCGAGCTGTTACGTGCTTATTATTTGACAGTTTCGACGCCACACTGTTCACATACATTGTTTCATTACTGCTCCCAACAACGTTTTGATGTAGTTACATTCCTAAACCCATTTTGCAGGTGAACAAATTAAGGTTTAGAGATGCTAAGTGATGTCCCACGTGAAGCGAGTGACTGTCGAAGGGCTCAACCACAGGCCTCATAATTACCGCTCGACCTCGGTGTGCTCGGTTTCAAAGAAACGAGGGGTCAACGGGTGGCTCGGAAAGAGAAGTGCGACTGACTTCCTCGCATATTCCAGACTCTGAGTCAGGAACGCCTGGGCCACGTTCTACCTGGCTCCCCTGGGCAGCGTCTGCGCCCACAGCGGCTGGACATGGAGGGTGGCCATTTCTGACATTCCAGGCAGAGGACCCTGTGCTATGAGGAAACTCATTTCGAAACACATGCCAAGGGGAAGGGCTGTGAAAACGATCTACCCGGGGCCTTTGCACGCGCTGCCTGCTTTACCCAGAACAGCCTCCCCTCCGCTCCCAGACATCGCCCCACTGCCTGTCCTACCACCGCTCCTCTCCCGGCACCCGAGCACCCCCCCAGAGCAGCCCTTCCCACCTGCCCAGGAAGGCCTGGCTTCCGTCGTCCTTCTCGGGGCCTCACAGCCCCTCGCAGCATCGCTCCGTCTCGTGGGCATCATTACAGACGCCGTTCTGCGAGCTTCCTGAGTTTCGAAGCTGTGCGTTCAGAATCACTTCACACACACACCTTCCCGCATCCCAATCAAAACTGAAACTGCAGGCGCCAGATACGCTGGATTCAGATATCACCTGTGCAATGTGTCGGCAGGGTGAGCTTGGCCAGTCAACGAGTGCCGACTTTTTAGGCGTTGATTAAACATGGAGACCTGCCTCACTGGGGCTGACTAGGGCTAATACATGATCACTTGGTGGCCCGCACTTAAATACTGGGAGACGGTACATCTGGATTTTTAGCTTCTCTCAGAAGATCTGAAGACTGGTCACCCTGGGTTTGCATCTCCTGTGTAGCAACCAGCAGAGGGACAGAACAGCATTGTGGTCAGGGTCAGGGTCAGGGTCGGGTTAGGGTTAGGGTTGGATTAGCTTTAGGGTCAGGGTTCAGTAAAATGTGTTCCTTACCGATGGAGCATGAGCTCCCTCCCCAGGTCAAAATGGGGTCCCTGTCTCAGCTGAATTTACCGTGCTTTTAACGCTATGTTTATTACGGTCCAGGAAATGAAAAATGATGCTGCCCATCACATCATGGCACAGGAGAGGCAGGGTGGACGTCCTGATTTCCTGTGTGTTGTATTTGAAAACAGGAGCTTCTCGGCAGCTGGGACCAGGGTTCTTCAGGCCCCACAGAAACTGGAGTTGGCCAGCCTTGGACCTAATGATGGTTCACATCTTTTGAAGCATTCCTGTGCTCTAACTTCATTTGAGATAGAAATAAATCTTTGTATTTTGTCCCAAACTTCTGGCATTGAATCACAGTTTATAGAAGCATCCATTTTAAATGATTCATACATGTATATATCATTATATATTATGATATATACTGTGATAGATGATCTATCTAGCAATATATATACCTACAGATATACCTTCCTGTACATAGATATGTATCTGTGCTTCATCTCACATTATTCTAAGGAATAATTACCAACAGTTTCATGTGCATTACCTATGACCAACATTCAACTTTTAAAGTAACTGGAAGTTTATGAGAAAAGCCATAAATTATAAAAATATTTGCACTAGCCCAGAATCCTTTGTCCAGATTCAAGAATCCTGAAATCTACAAACACCAAGGCTTGTTTTTTTACCATATGTTACTTAGCAGAAAAATCATACCTGAACTTATTTGAGACATTTTCAAGCTTAAAAAAATATCTCAGTAACTAATGTTTCACTGCAGGATTATTTATACATTTAAGTATAGAATGCTATTCCTGACTTCACTGGGAGTGTTGTTTTGTATATGGTATATGTATCATATTCTCTGTCTAAATTCTGAAAAGTTATCAATTTCAAAAAGCAGCTGCCCCAAAGATGCGGGATCTGCGGAGATGCGTGAGTAAAGACGCCAGCCCTTGCGGTCATGAGAGACTTCAGTCCAAAGTCAAATTAGAGTCTTCCCTCAGCTTTGGTTCCACCCATTAGGTGAGGCTTGATAACACACATTATTTCTGCATTTCGTCCTTTCTCGACTCATCTGTGTGACCACGAGTGAGTATAATTGGACATCGGCACTGAACGGGGGATGGCTCCTCACGCGGTTGGCTCCTCATTCTCTCCTTTGGCTCCAGCCGCAGAGAGAGAGAGAGAAATAATGATGGAAAAAGCACAATCCATGCTCTTCCGTTTTAATAGGAGTGTGCTGTCAGGGGAGAGTGATATGATAAGGCCTTAAATAAATTGATGCTCTAACAATGTGTTGAGAATGGGAAAGGTAACATTTAATAAGCATGTTAGGGTAATTAGTTAAGTCACTTGTCAATTAACTAGATTACCTAATAGCTAATTTGTCTCTCTAAGCAGCGGGCTTTGTGGAGAAGCAGTCAAGGAAAACTTATTTTGAAAGGAAGGCCTCCCCACACAGGGATACGTAAGCCAGTCCAATTTTAGTGTGTCTGTTGGCTTCATGCTGCATTGATGAGAATCTCAGTTTTCTTATTTGTTTTTCAATGAAGTCCTCTTCTTTTTGTGTCCTTTCGTACCCCCTCCCTCTTTCCTTTCCTGTCCTTCCTCCTTTCCTTCTTCCTTCCTTTCCTTCCTTCCCTTTTCTTTCTTTCCTTCCTTCCTTCCTTCCTTCCTTCCTTCCTTCTTTCTTTCTTTCTTTTTTTTTTTCCTGTAGCTGATTTTACCTGAGGGCAGAGGCCAGCAAATTTTCCTGTCACCAGCCAGCCAGTAAATATTTCAGGTTTCATGGGACCAGAGGCAAAACTGAAGATGTTGCGCAGGTGCTTATTTAACAAGAAAACAGATTCCCACAAAAGTCTTAAAACCATTTACAACAGGTAAAAGTTATTCTTCGTTCACGGGTTGTACAAGACAGGTGATGCAGGCGATGCTGGTTCTGGGCCCTGGCTGGAAGCTGCTGCCCCCTGCTTCAGGCCACCATCCAGTAGTTCATCTCCTAAATGGACTCGATGACGCTGGTGATCCAGAGGCCCCAAAAACCACAGGGCCCTGTCCACCCCTCACCCTGTCAGTCAGAAGCTAAGAGCGTAGACTCCGGAACCGAAGTACCTGGATCAGAATCCCAGCTTTGTCAATAAACGTCCCACCCTGGCCAAGTTTCTGAGCCTCTCTGCGCGCCAGTGGCCCCATCTCCAAAATAGAAGTGCCCTTCTCATAGGAGTGCCACGAAGATTAACGTGAGTCTATAAGTAAAACACTTAGCGCAGTGCCTGGCATATAGTCAGGACTATGTAAATGTCAGCTTATTTTTATGACTTTGATAATGCCGGGAGTAGAGGGAGGACACTTCCCATTGCAAAGCAATGATAAGCAAGAGTCTGTTCTCGGATCCCGGGAGATCCATTTGGTGGCGGACTCGGTGCCAAGAGGAGAGGAGCTGTAAGGAGATATTCTTGGGCATTTTCCGAGTGCACTTCTGCAAACAGGATGCTGTAAATGTCTCTTTGGAGAAGGAGCCTGCCAGTAGGTCTCAGTTTTGCCTCATGATTTATTGGGAGCCTCTGCTTTTGTTCAAATAGGTTTTCCTGCCTCAGCTCTTCAACGATTGTGTTGCAAGCCACGGCCCATGGAGCACAAGTCTGTCTCCGTGCCCTACATAATGTGCGATGCGAGGAAGTGTTGTTCAAGAGGGTTCCTGTTTCGGTTTCCTCGCTGGCACTGCGAGCCATGTGGAATCTCTAAAGGACTTATTTAGCATGCACATGCTAAAACCGAACTACAGCTGAGCCTTGCATTCACAGCTCGAGAACTTGAAATGCCCCTGGCAGAAACTTCTCTCTCCCCTCTCCCTCTTTCTCTCGCTCCCTTTTGATGTTTCCTCTCTCTTTTAGCCTGTCCTTGACAGCGAGTGCAATCACACCACACACAGCTTTCTTTGGAAAGCCCCCTTTTTAATGATCTGGCAGCCGGTAGTCACTGAGGCCTTCCAGAAAAAAATTTCAATCCCTCTTCCCACAGCTTCCGCAAGCCCTGGTGATAAATGACACCTCTCATTCTGTCACAGACAAGGAGCACAGACGGGGGACGTCAGTGATGTATGGCCCACCAGAACAGGAAATCAACTTTTTTTTTTTTTTTTTTTGGAAAAAAAAAAAAAAAAACCTAAAAGAGCTGACCGACCAGGATGTTGTCAGGGTCCTGCTCCAAAGACCTCGCCAAAGACACAAACTGAAAAAGTTGTAGTTCAGGGAAACGGAGAGTGAGAGGAAAACAGGAGAAATAGCTAGTTACGGAGACGTTGGCACACGAGAGCCACAGACGGCCAGGGCATTGTTCAGTTCTCTGTGGTGTTCGGAGCATTAGCCAAATTTTCACCTACTCGCGTGATCTATGGAGGGAAAGGCTGATTCCTGCTCTGGGAGAATTCTGTTTTTCTCCTGGAGCCTCTGAAAAAAAAGTGAGCCAAGATTTGTTTGTCAGGCCTAAATTACCAAGTTTTACATCGCCCCCAACAAAAAGCAGTAAAATCCCCAGCGCTCGCCCCAACCCCTCCCGCCCCCGCACAACCCCTGCATACAAAGATTGTCCCCAAGCGATTAACAACTGTGCCTTTTTATGTTGATGGCTATCACAGGAAGGAGCGAACAGTGGCTTCTCTTTCTTTATTTTTTTATTATTTTGTATCACACTTTCCTTGCTCCCTCAAGAGCCATGCATATTGCATTTAAACACACGCGCAAACACATACTTTTTTCCCTATTGAAAAACCTCTGTATTTAGATCTACTTGGGCTGCTGATTTTCAGAGCAAACTCAGTCTCATCATCGGATTAAACCTGAGCACCTACTGCGTGTCAGGCCTGTACTGGACCCAAAACGGGAAACAGAAAAGTAATGGCTGCATTCTTTCCAGGCAGGATTCCTCGAACTCAGCACCGCTGACGTCTGGGTCCGATAATTTTCTGCCGGGGGCTGTCCTGTGAATCGCAGGCTGTTTGGCACATCCCTGGCTTCTAACACTAGGGGCCAGTAGCTCCCTCATCCCACCCCCGCAGCGCTTAGTTGTGACAGTAAAACGCGGTCCCTGACAATGCGGAATGTCTCCTGGAAACAAAACTGCCCCCTGTTGGGAACCGCTGTTCTGGAAGTCTGAAATCAAACCTCTAAAGAAAAACAACCCTCACGGGATTGGTGCGGGGGAAGAACCGAAGTTGGTAGGTAATTAAATGCTAAATAGTGTGACACAGAAAATGCGAGCTATCGGAATTTAGGGATTTTCCCCACGGAGACATTTGTAGTTACCGGGTTGGTGCAGGTGCCCCTATTTAAGCCGGTAACAAAAAGTCAGCCTTGTTACAAGGCGCAAAGCCACCACATCTTTTGTGCAACGTCTTGTGCATGGAAATGACTTCGCATGTTTACAGGCCAAAGCAGGTGTAAAAAAGAAAAAAAAAAGCAATCTTAGTTTTAGACAAGTCACGTTAATACTAGTGGGAGACGGCAACCAACAATCAAAAGTCTCTTTTCTTTTCCAATGATGTTATTAAAACGTTGATAATTATCACTTATTCAACAATGCTCGTCAACCTTGGTGAACATTTAAGGTTCTAAACGGGGTGGAGGAAGGTGGGACTGAACTCGAACTCCTGTTCCTGTGCGCTCTTTGTAGGTGACAGTGCAACAGTCGTCATTAACACGCACGCCTCCCAAATTCTAACGGAGTCGATGCGGCGACACGGAAAGCATCCTTTGACTTCCTCACTAAGCCGTGGGATGCAAAGGAAGCTGAGCCCAGTTTCTAGACACCATTCACAATATATAAGGTTTTGATCAACCAACGGTCGCCAAGAGAGATCCAGATTAATTGGGAAGACAGGTAAATGTATCTAGGTATAAAGCCAATAATGGGAATCATAATGGCAGGTTAAAAATACACACAAATGGATATGCTATACATAGTATATATAGGAAGCTGAGCTGTGATCGCAAAGAATAAACACGTTTTAAAACCCATGTAAAAAAGAACAGATCTCAGTGAATTAAGAAGAATTAGCGCACCCTGGGAAATGGAGCCGCTTCCATCAATCAGATAAAGCACTGCAGATGCCTCGCACACGGTAGCCGTGTGATCTGCAGAAATCCCAGGCAAACCGTGTAGGTCGTCGTTACTGTCATCAGTATAGGCACCAAAACTACTTCCATAAGGACGTCGCAAATGAGCGTACCCATCCTTTACCCGTCCCCCCCGCCCCCGCCTCCCCACAGAGCAGCTTGATCTCCATTGTTTGGGGTTCCGTCTTGGCCAACTTCAGACAGACCATTCTTTGTTCTCACAACACCGCCCTGCCTATCAACGGGAGTCCTAATAAAATTTTATGCTGTTACAGGACTTTCCTGTCTCCTCCTCACCTCCTGGTCTTGCATCATGTGGAGGGCAATTACACATTTATTTATTACACATTCCCAAATATAAAACCGCGAAAACTGTACCAGAGACAGCAGCTTTTCAATCATCCATCAAGATATACCAGTTTCAAAAGACAATCCCTGCGCCACATCCTGAAGGTCATTACTCACGCTCGAAAGCTCATTTCAAAGGCCTCCTCCATCTCCTGATACCGTTAGATAGTGCGCGCGCCAAAGTGCTGCTCCGGGATCTCAATGACTCCGCGTGCTCGCTCGCAGAGCAGGATGAGTGGGAGGGGTGGGCGCCAATTTAGGCTGTGTCTACACAATGCCAAAGCAGCCCGTGGAGAAATGAAACCGTCCATCATATGCCCGGCGGATTTAGTTACGTGACGCCCAACTGCCCTGACTCACTAAGCCGCCCCCTCCCACCCCGCTCCCCACGCCACGGTGACTGAGTATCTGAGTGCTTTCTGAGTATCCGGGAGTGGGTCTGCTTCGCATACCAGATTTGAAACGGACCGCAGCGATGACATGGTCTCAGCCGCCGGGCAGCACTCAGGCTCTGGACCCCTTTGCACAGGCCCTGCCTGTTCACCATGCTCTTGCTCAGCCCCATGCAGTCGGAGCACCTGGATCCACCTCTTCCTGAAGCTTCCAGGTCTTCTCCTATATATATATATTTAGTTATGTGAGCCAATATGATTTCTCCCAACTTTGAAGCCTTCACTTAAAGCAGGCAGTACTCCAAGTGCTTTGTATGTGTTACCTCCCTCATTCATTACGACAGCCCTAGGAGGCAGGTGCTGCTATTATTTACACTGGACTTCGATGACGGTGCCCGGTCTACACCTGCTCTGCAGGCAGGTGCCTCTCCCACCGAGCAGGCCTCCTGGGGACGCCTGTGCTCCTCTGGCTGAGGGCAACTGTCTGCCCCACACGAGGGCAGGCTGAAAATGCCGCGAGCGATGTGCCGGGAGGGAGCTGTCAGCTGGGGCGGACGGAGGCTGGGGGAAAGGGTCCCGGTCCCTTCCCCTCATCTGGGACAACTCCGAGGGGCGCGTCCTTTCCTGGCTCCCACACGCCCCAGCAGCATCCGCCTCCACTGCCCCCAGTGACAACTCGCGGGGTCCCTCGTCCTTCACTAATCTCTCTCCCTCCCTCATCTTACTTCGCCATTCCTGTCAGTGTGTCCAAGGATCAACAACCAAATAAAGTATTTGTTTGTGCTCAAAGCCTTGCTTCCAGGTCTCGTCCTGGGGAACACGTACGAAGACAGCACGTTTGTACTGGTCAGAAAACCAGCTCGGATGCATCAGACAACCGTGCTCGAGGAACCCAACCCGCTCCACTCCTTCCCCACCACTGCAGGGGTTCCCCTGGTCCTCCCCCGACTCCTTTCCTCCCAAAGCTAGCGGAGCTCCTGACCATCGCGGCCTGCACCGCCTGCCTGCTTGGACTTGCCGTGGGACCCAGGCACAAGGCTGCTTGACCCCTGGGATGTCACAAATATTGTAACTCTTTACTTTGTTCCCTATGGGCTTTGTCACTAGGAGGCTCAGACCCAGGCTTCTGCTCCAGTTTTAGCCACACACACTCCTGTGAAATTCCTTTTCTCCCAACTTTATTTTACTGTTTTAATGAAATTTAATTTTGCCACTGTTCTTTGTCTCATCTTTTTAAAACCACTATAAAGTATGTACATTATAAATCCCATATATAATGTTATACAATACATGACCATGTGTAAAAATACTATATACTAATGCATGTTGTCTTACATACAATATTACATAGGTAATATCTAACTTATCTTTTATATATTTACTGTCTTTTAGTACTGTAAACCCTGAGGGGATATATTGGTCCATACGACCTCGGAGGATGGGCAACACAGCATCGTATTGGGAGCCAAGTTTGAAAGTCAGTTCTTGCGGGTTCATCCCTCAGCTCCACGAACTGCGGGCCGTCGGGCCAGTGGCTGAATATCTCTGAGCCTCCCCGGTGGAACAGGGCCCTGCAGGCTCAGAGGACTCAGAACGTGCAAAGCTGTCAGAACAGGAACTGGCGCGGAGAAACACACTGCGTGTGTTAGCTGTTGCCCAGACAAGGCAAATCCGAATCAACATCATTACAGTCCCTTCCGTGAAGAATGTTTCTCCGGGGCATGGGCAGTTGGTCGTACAGAAAATCAAGGCCAAGTTTACTGTCCCGCAGCCAGCCTAAACTCTGTGGAAGTCCCCAGTCAGTGTGGAGGCATCTGGTGGAGGGAGAGGGCCCCGGCTGGACCTGTGAGGGGTGCGGAGGAGGGGATCCGAGGGCCTTCTCTCCCCAAGACCCTCTGTAATGTGGGCTTCCATGGTGGGGGTGTGTTCAGTCCTGATAATACCCCCACATGCCCCATCTGGTAGACGGCACCTTATGCGAAAAGCGGGACTGGGGAGAAGAGCCCCCAGACACCCGTCTTAAGTGTCACAGAGCAGCCGGTCACGTGAGTGCCGGGCGGAGGTGACGGGACCCAACTCGATCTGACACAGTTCAAGCAATGTGATGTGACAAGACACCCGCAAGTAAGCAAAAAACACTCTATTTTTGGCCCGAACGCTCATTATCATCTTATGTGCAAAAGCGCTGATCTGTGATAGTACTAAGTGGAGCGATTCTTTTCTTCATCCTGTTTCTGTTATCAGCTTGTGGCTGGGTTTGGGGAATGTTCATTGGCCCGGCCTCTCTACCATTTTCTGAATTTTCAATCTTTTGCATCTTCTTGAGCCTTCTCCAAGGGGGTAGGTCGCAACCCTGACTGGTGAGCACAGAGGTTGCTGACATATAACAATGCCTCAGAATGAAACGCAAGAATTACACAAGGCAGGGTGCAAATTGATGGGGACATCCGAACATGTGTTTTAATGCTGCCTGGCTCTATTCCTCCTTCTCTAGGTAACAAGACCTCACTTGAACTTTAGAACATCTTCCTCCTTAGTCTTAATATCTAGACTGTAGGTGTGGCTTGCCATGTGGCTCAGACCTAACCAATGAGAACATAGCCTACCTTTGACCACAGGGATTGGTTAAAGAATGGCCATGTGACCTGATCAGGACCAATGAGACCTCACAAGTCCTCTTTACCCTAAGCATTTGTTAGAGAGGTGAGTGGTATTCTTCCTCCTGGGCCTGAACTCAGAAGCCCTTTGGAGGCTACCCCAGGAATTCTGAGGGTGATGTTAATACAGGGGAAAGCAGACTTCTGATCAAGATGGTGGCATAGGTAAACACAGCTCACCCCCTCGCACAACCCCATCAAAATTACAACTAAATGATAGAATACCTATCACTCAGAACCATCTGAGATCAAGTTGAATGGAAGTCCGACAACTATGGAATTAAGAAATCACATCCATCCAGCTTGGTAGGTGGGGTGGAGATGTGGAGTGGGCTGGTCTCACGTCACAGGAGGTATATACAAATTCAGGAGGGATATCTTGGGAATGAGGAGTCTCAGCCCCATGCCAGGCCCCCCAGCCCAGGGTTCCAGTGTCAGGAAGATAAGTCTCTATAACTTCTGGCTGCAAAACCCTACAGGGACCGAGTCACTGGAAGAAACTTCTTGAGTCCCAAGCAGCTCCTCTTCAAGAACCCACACACAGACTTACTCAGACTCACTCCCTCTGAGCTGCAGCACAGGGGTAGCAGCTCAAAAGGCCCCAGTGGCACACAGGAGGAGCTGAAGTGTCTGGCATCGAGGCAAGAGCTGGGGAATAGAAAGGTAGGCAGAGACCACTGTCCCTTTTCTAAACCCTCTCCCACAGAGCCACAGAGCCCGCAGGCTGGTGCCCTATCCGAGACTCCATCAACCTGGATAATACTGTTTGCCCTGCCCTGTAGATACCATGAGGTTACATCCTGCCCAAGTTGTTAACAGTGACTTTTCCATATGAATGGTTGGTCTTGGCTCATGCTCCACAATTTCCTAAATCCTCTCAAACAAGCAGCAGCTGGGCTCAGTAAGCCCCTGGCTCCCGTACCTCTTGCTAAGTGACCCCTGGCTCAGCACCAGCAGCGGCCAGCCTAGATTCACAGCTTGGCTTTGCCTGGGAACCTCCAAGCCCAGCACAAGTAGCAGCCACCTGTAGATTGTGTTATAGCTCATTCGGGGTGGCCCCGGGCAGAATACAGGTGGGAGCTGATGCTGACCTACCCCACCCAGGAAACCCGATAGCCTGTGCACCCAGCGGACAGCTACAGACCATGTCAGAGCAACACCACCCTACCCCTGCACAGCTGATCCTCCACAGACAGTGGAAGTTGGCGGTCAGTGGTCATAGCCAGTCCTTGCCCCTAACTGGCCTGAGTAAATCCCTCCCATTGATCTGTCAACAGCAAGCAAGGCTCAGCTACAAGAGGAGGGCGTACTCAGCCCACATGAAGGGTACACATCGAGAACCCAGCTTGGGTGATAGGGGAGGCTGTACCACTGGACCCTACAGGACACCTACTGCATTAGGCCACACCACCAAGACATGGAGTCAAAGCAGCTCTCCCTAATACACAGAAACAAACACAGGGAGACTGCCAGAATGAAGAGACAAAGAAACACGGCCCAAATGAAAGAACAGATCAAAACTCCAGAAAAAGAACTGAACAAAATGGAGATAGAGCAATCTATCTGATGCAGAGTTCAAAACAATGGTTATAAGGATGCTCAAGGAACTTAGTGAGGACCTAAAAAACAAAAAGATCCAGTCAGAAACAAAGGATACAGTAATTGAAAGAAATAAAAATTTACAGGGAAACAATAGTAGAGTCCATGAAGCTGAGAATCAAATCAATGTTTGGAACAAAAGGAAGCAAAAAACAACCAATCGGAACAACAGCAAGAAGAAAAAAAGAGTAAAAAAAAAATCCAAAAAACCAAGGAGAGTGTAAGGAGCCTCTGGCACAACTTCAAGTGTTCTAACATTTGCATCATAGGGGTACCAGGAGAAGAGAAAGAGCAAGAAATTGGAAATCTATTTGAAAAAATAATGAAAGAAAACTTCCCTAAATTGGTAAAGGAAATAGACATGCAAGTCCAGGAAGCACAGAGTCCCATACAAGATGGGTGCAAAGAGGACCATGCCAAGACACCTCATAATTAAAATGCCAGAGAGTAAAGATAAAGAGAGAACCTTAAAAGCAGCAAGAGAAAAGAAGTGAGTTACCTACAGGGGAGTTCCCATAAGACTGTCAGCTGATTTCTCCAAAGAAACTTTGCAGGCAAGAAGGGATTGGCAAGGAATAGTCAAAGTCATAAAAAGCAGGGACCTACAGCCACGATTGCTCTACCTGGCCAAGCTATCATTTAGAATTGAAGGGCAGATAAAGAAAAAACTGAAGGAGTTCATCATCACCAAATCATTATTATATGAAATATTAAAGGGATTTGTTTAAGGGAAAAAAAGGTCAAAACTATGAACAATAAAATGGCAATAAACACATATGTATCAACAACTGAATCTAAAAACAAACTAAGAAATCAAGAAGAACAGAGACAGAATCATGGATACAGAGAGCATTTTGATGGTTGCCAGATGGGAGTGGATGTGGGGAAAAGGGTGAAGAGGTGACCGTGTTAAGAAGGACAAATCAGTAGCTACAGAATAGCCATGGGGGTGTAAAGCACGGTATAGGAAATAGAGTAGCCAAAGGTCCTATATGCAGGACCCAGGGCATGAACAATGGTGTGGGGATTGCCTGAGGGAGTGGGTGGAGAGGGTCAAAGGAGGAAAAAATGGGACAACTGCAATAGCATGATCAATAAAATATAATTTTAAAAATACTCTGCCCCCCAACAAAATGCAGGGGGAAGGCAAACCCTAAAAAAGAAAGTCGAAGAATTGTTTCATCCCTTGGACCAAACCAGGCCTGAGGGTAATGAACCCTGTACAATTCAATCACATGAGACAATTCACCATCTTTTCATTCCTTTTTCCTTTTGCCTTAAGCCACTTAGAGATAAGTTTTCTGCCACTAGCAACAGAAAAAAGGTTCTGAGTCAGAGATGGCATTGAAAAGGCCCAAAAGATGAGCACGGACTTCGAACTTCCAAGCAGAGCCCCCTCCCCATCACATGCCTGCGTCTGCTGCCCCACGACGGAGGGGAAGCCCCCCGGCGTGCCGCCGGTGCCCGGTGGTTGTCGTGCGGATGCTGCCCCCGTGTTCGGCTCCCGTCAACACCCCCTCTGGTGATGGAGGTTCTGTGTCTTGCTCAGCCCTTAGCTCCTATCAGCAGAAACACTTTGTCTCGCTGACACACTGATACGCTAAATGAATAAGTGCCGCGCAAGGGGAGGTCACCGGGAAGTTAACTGAAGGGATTATAAGGGACAGGAGACACACTTCACCAGCAAGCGGCCGGAGAGGTGGGGGAACTCGACGAGGGGCGCTCAGGCCCCGGGGCCCCTGGCTGCCCGCCACTCACGGCCCTGACAGCTGACTTCTAAACAGTTAAATATGGAACTGTCAACAAGGCCTTGTCTTAATAACCAAACTTGAGGCCTTTTATCCTGCAAGATTTATGAAGTAATTTTAAAGAGATCCAAGCAAACATCTGTCAATAAATTGAATGCCGGCTACAGGATTTACAAGCAAGACAAGAATTTCTCATTAAGTGCACATTAACACGGCGGGGATCATAAGTGGGAGGAGGCCCGGATGCAGGTCTCTGCCGCCGTCGTTGGAACACTATCTAAGAACTAATGAGGAAGTGATGGAAGGGTCCTAATGACGCCTCGGGCTGCCCACCGTCTCCGGGCTGAATGGGGCCGTGCGGAGTCAGACGACTCCGGGAGGCTGGCTCCCTGGACCTCTTTCTGCTGTTGGCTCCAGCGCGGCCGGTCTCCATGCCCACCGCGGGCACACGGGAGGCACCCACGAGGACCACTGCGCTGTCATCCCCTAAGGAATTAGGCTCCCAGAGCCCCCTTGATGGTTAACTTCGAATGGTCCCAGAGACATGCTCAACCAAAATTTCCATACCACCTACTCCATGGAGGATGCTGTGCTAAATAACTTTCCCACGGGGCAACCTCTGGACACACTGTTTGGTGTGTTTGGCCTTTGATACACAGACAGATAGGGCTTTGTCACTGATGGTGAGCTGTGGCAAAGAGGGGTTTAGGAAGGATCCTGGAGGGCCAGCCAGGTGCTCCATAAGCTCTCCCAGCTCATCCCCTTCCTCAGGTTGAGTCTTGCCGGCATGCTTTGCCCTGAAGGCCTCTGTACCCCAAGTGAAGCAACGGCCAGAGCCACCAATGGACGCGCTGGGGCTGATTAGACTGGAAACATTCACAGGCCAACGGAAGCTAGTCTGGGTGATGGGTGCCAGGCAAGCCCAGGAAGTGCAGCTGGGGGCGCGCAGAATGAGGAATGGAACCAGGAAGCCCCTGCCTTGGTGACCGAGGTCAAAGCCGCTCTTTATGTCCGGTTTTCTTCACAACACCTATGTTGTCATATTGTATCATATTAACATATTGTAACATATTATATCTGCACATATTCTATAGATAGATCTGTGTCGTCTCCTTTTTTCTTTTCTTTGTCTCTCCACTTGAATAAACTCTTTATGAGAGCAAGGGCTGTCTGTCGTGTTCATCACTGTGTTCCAAGCTTCTCCAGTCTGAACAGGGCCATGCAGAATCAGACGACTCAGCAAATATTTACTGACTGAATGAATGAATGAATGAATGAACAAATGAATGAATACCTAGGAACCCTGAGATCCAACTAGGCCCAAAAGTGGTCAGATAAAGAGCACACGCTTGTGTGAAATGAAAAGCACGAGTGTAGATGACTTTTGTAGTATGGGTCCCACAACGATAAAATGCTGAGAAAAAAATGCAAAGAAAGAAAGAAAAGAAAGAAGTGCTTTTGAGGGCACCTACAGCCAGCCAGTAGGTAAGGCTGAGTGGGAATCACAAGAAATAGTCAGATGGATTAATGATCGGAAATACAATTGTCCAAGGAACCAGAACAAGAGGATGTTTTGCGCATGACATGCATTAGGAATGTGAACAGAATGATAAATGATTGTAAGTTATGACAGCATCTTGGAGGCCCGGCCATGTGCCCTCTCCTTGGCTGAGCCCTTTCTTCGACGCTAGGGCCATGTGTCCGGCCACTGCGGACTTGCGTGTGCCCCTGGAAGCACAGTGCTGGCCAGGCGCGTGGAATTAGATGGGTTTATGTTGCGGGGACAGTGGGGGTGCAGGGAATGCAGGGAAGCACTCCCGACTGGGAAACGGCGCCCCCATATGGCTGAGCAAACAGAGTGGAAGACCTGTTCAAAGAAGGGCCCTTGCGTGGAAGGGGCCTCCCCTGCAGGCGGCAGCCTGCTCGCTCTCCTTGCACAGTCCGTACCTGCAGGGACAAACGGAGACAGCCCGCCGGCCGGAGAGCTGGCATCTTCAGACGCCATTTACTCGAGAAACAGCAGGCACTGCCACGTGCCAGGCCCCGCCCCTGGGGCGGGTACCTCGGGGAACAAAACAGACGCGGTCTCTGTCCCAGTGAAGCCGGCAGTCTGGGAGGAGGAAGGGTGGGGTGAAGCCACTATAATAAGTCTCATGAGTGTCACGGGAAGGCATCTGCCGCCGTGTCGCCATTTGCTGAGGCTAAATGTCACAGCGTAAGGAACTAAAGATCACTGCAGCTGAGGAGTGGGAGAAACACTCAGCGCAACTTGCTGCGACCCACTTTGCCAGGCGGGTGTGAAGTGTGACTCCTTCCTCCAGGCAGGTGAGCTGCGCGCGAGAATCCACTCTCCTGCAGAGCCCCTCCCACGGAGGAAGAATCTGCCTGACCTTCTGGGCCACGGAGTTCTGCATCTGGGCCACCTCGGAGCCCTTTCCAGGTGCCGCGCCATCACCGGCCGGTGCAGACACAGGGGTTTGGGCTCAGCTCGGCGGGGTTCGGTGGTTCCGAGCGTGAAAGGGAACCCCTGTTTAAAGAGCTAGAGTGCTGAGTGTCAGAAGCAACAGGGAGCAGGAGCACCGAGGCCTCGTGAGTGTGACCTGAGGAACTCCGAGAAGAGCTCACACAGATCGGCACATGTGACCTGGGCTTTGAAGGTTGCGTAGAAGTCCACCAGGTGGAAAAACGCAGTCCAGACAAAGGGAACTATTTGGGAGCAGGGGGGACTGGGAAAAGAAAATGCACAGATATGAGAGCCTTAATATGTTGGGAAAATGGGAAGTGTTTGATGGAACTAGAAGTGAGGGGAAGTTCTCGTTGAAGCAAGCTGGTGGGCCGAGGGAACGGGTAGGCAGCAAGGCCGCCAGTTGCTGTTTTGAGGGAACCGACTGCAAAGTAAATATCCTTAAAGTTGGGCTAAGGAGTTTGCCCTTCCCATCTCTGCCAGCGCTTTCCAAACTTCAGCCACCGCACACCACATTCACGGGTTTTGCCACCGCCAGTCATTGATTCAGGGCTTTTTAAAGCATCCTGCTAAAAAAACCCCTCACACTTTATTACATTTATTTGAAAAGGAGGTTTATAAAGTCAGCATCGCACATGGAAAATCAGGACCACCATGAGTAAGATATAACTCAAAACAAATACGTTACTGTTCAAACAAAACGTATCCATTTGTATATGACCCACAAATCATCGCACACTGCATTTCTGGAAACATTGTTTGCAGCTCCGAGACCCAGAGCACTTTAAGAAATACTTGATGAGCTCAGAGCTGTGCCTTACAGACACTTCTGTAGCCAGTAAGAAGAATGGGTTGGAGCGGCTGGAGCACCAGGACCCTAGAAGGTGATGAGTTGAACGCACCTGCCTGAAAGCTGGCCAAGGCCCTGAAGAAGCGAAGTGGTGGGGGCGGAGCTGCTGCAGAGGTAGGCGGAGCGAGTTTAGTAAAAGCGGATCAGGTGGGTGGGGGAGAGAGGGAGGGTGGCCTAGACTGACTCCTTGGTGGGGGGCAGTGCCTGACAGCCCCTTATAAACTGACGCCATTTCTCTCAGAGCCTGTTGCAGAAGCCAGGATCTGGAGCTCCCTCTCCGGAGTGCAGTTATGTAAGCTCCCGGGGCTGAGTTCTTGGTGGCAGAGCCAGACGGCGCCTTCCTCCGGAAGAGTGCTCCATACCCCATGTTTAGGGTTAAAAGAAGGAGGGAAAAAAGGAACACGACTGTGTGTGTGTGTGTGTGTGTGCGCGCGCGTGTGCGTGTCGCTCTGCCCAGCTGTAGACGCCATGTAGCTAATGGAAGAAAACTTTCGTCTGGCAGCTCTCCCTGTACTTTGTAAATCTCATTCTTTTTTAGTTATGGAAAAGTTATCACCAGTGATAAAGGCAAACAAATACTCACCAGGCCGTAACCGCATTAGGAAATTGCAGTCGGCACTTCGTTCACTTCCCGTATTTATATTTTTAGGAAGCCCAAGCTCTGCCGTCCCACACTTGGTGGTACGGGGCCACAGACAAGGGGCGAAGCATCCCCACATGCCCCTACCCCCCATAAATAATCTCAACCAGATGAGCCAATTTCACCTTCATCTGGCTTCTGTACGTAAGAACTGAGTATCTTCACTCAACAAGAAGAAAAAAAAAAAAAAAAACCCAGCAGTCATTTTAATCAGCAGGAAAGGAAAATTAGGGGGGGGGAATTCAAACATCTTTTTCATCCTCTTTCTTTCTCTGTACATTTTTTTCGTGTAATGGTGTAATGCGATGCTTTTCTTTGGGTAAAGCAATTTGCATCACTTAAAGGAATGAAAGGAAACTATGGTATCAAGTTTATCTAAACTACTGAGTGAAAAGAGATTCGAAACTCTAACTAAAGCCAAGAGAAGCACAGGCTTCTGGAAAGTTCCAGTGATTGGGAGGGAGCGTGGGTAGGAAACATCTTCGGAGACCTCAGCACAGCCACGGCCTCGGCTGTCACCTGCACAGGAGCCTCGGGCTCCTGTTCCTGAAAACAGGTAGGAGCGCCCGCTGCCTCAGGCCTGGGGAGAGCCGGGGAGCCCGGCTGGGCGGGGAGTGCGCAGCACGGTGCCTGGCGCGAGGAAGCGGCCGATCCACGGAGCAGGGGCTTCTGTTGTTTTTAATACTCTCGGTGGTCCATCTGCCATCCCAGCGCACATTGATTTTAAGTTCCCCCAACGATGAGCGCGCCCATCCCTCCAAGGCCTCAATATTTTAACCTGGCAAAACTCATGCACTACTATCAACTCTCTACCTAACCCTGAAGTACTGGAATTAAAATCCCAAAGGGAACACCCGGAAGGAGCTGGCGGAGCGCTGTGAAGTCCTCACTCCTGGGAGCAAGGACGAACACACGCAACCCGGCCACACAACGGGACCCGCCTTGCAGCGGACTGACGAGCCGTGTGCGGCAGCGAGTAGGGGCTCAGAGGCAGTGTGCAGCTCAGGGGGAGCCGGTCCCAGCAGGTTCATCACGCGGGCTTCTATCTATAGACACTGTCAGCAAGACAGGTCTGTGGCAAAAGAGAGCCGGGCAGTGGGGACAGGGAGGAGGGGCAGAGGGAGGGCCTGGCTGCAGAGGGGAGGAGGAGGACAGCATCTTTACAGGGACGGGATGGGACGCTTCTCTAGGCTCATTTCTGTGGTCACAATACACATCTATCCATGCGTTAAAATTCTAGAATTGTACACCATCAGCAAAGTCGATTTTACTGTATGATAATTTAAAATGCAATAAAAGCATCCAAACACAAATATCAAATCTTCCTTCTTCGAGGATGCATTCCATTTCACACACGCAGACCAAAAACCAAAAAAAAAAACAAAAAACACACAACCCCCCCCAAAACCCCTATACACAATGCCACAACTCGTGTGTGCATGTGTGTGTGTGTGCGTGTGAGTGCGTGCGTGAACCTGAAAGAAGACAACTATCACAGTGTACATGACAGGAGCCTGGCGGAGGTCCCTCCAAGCTGTTGGTTTGTACTACGGGCTGGGGGTGGGGTAGGGCGGGTGCGTGGGGCAGGTAGGCACGCTGTGGGTGGGGTGGAAGCGGGAATGGGAGAGTCAAACATTGAAAAAAGGAAAAATGAGCAACTAAAGTATAAGAGAGGCTCCTCTGGTCTTACTTGTGTAAACTTACACGCACACGTACAGAGACAGGGGCACGGGGGTGGCTCAGGGGCCACGGAACCGCGAGCCTGGCCGGGCCGGCGCGTGGGAAAAGCAGGCTTCGCAGCAGCGGGGAGAGGACGCGTCTCAACCCGAACACCCACACAGGCCCGGTCGGAACGGCGAGCAAGCGCTTCCCTTCTGAGTTCAGTTCGCAAGGTCTGCAACTGCCAGGCAACCTTTACGAAGGCATGTTATGCTCCAGGTAAAACGAACACTGGAGATTCTGCCGTGTCAGGAAAAAAACAAGTTGTTCTCTTTGGTACAAATACCTTTCCATTTAATATCGCAACACGGTTTGCTAACACTAATTGGCTAACCCCCCCAAACGCTCCTTGCGGGCCGTTTCGGGGAAAAGATGATAATATGCTCCATTTGCCAGGTGGAGCTGGGGGCAGCCGTACGCCGTGTTCACGTTAGCATGCCCTGGGGTGTCCAGAGCACTCCTTCATGTGTTATTTCAGAGCTCACCTACTAGCCGGGCCTGGTGAGTCCCGCCCACTCAACGGGCGAGACAACCGAGGCGCACTGCCGGCCACAGCTGACCTTCCATACAAACAGAGTGTTTTTAGTTTTTCGAGTGTTTTCACAGGTGGTCTCGCCTCCAGATAATATCAAGGACTTGCTCGTGAAAAATGTGGCCTAAGTTTTTAAGAAAAAGAGAAACAAATCTATCAAAGAATGCAAGGACAACATTCTTATAAAAGATGTTGGGAGGACAGACTGTTCAAACCCATGCGTTCCCGCAGGCAAGGGGTCCCGCCAGACAGACCTCCTCGTCCCGAAAACTCCTGCGGTCGGTGTTGGGGATGTTGATAAGGACCAATCAAGGACCAATCAGGCACGCAGGGTGCCGCTGGCTTTGATACAGAATGTACAAAGTTAGGACGATTTTACCGGTACTATATTTGGCAATGTGATAGGCCTTATTGGAATGGCTGGCTGTTCGGTTGATTTTTATTGGTTTTCCTAAGAACGCAGACTATACAGAGACCTTGATATCAGTAAAAATGTAAAAGTACTATTTATAAACAGAGCTGTGTTCAGGATGGAAATCCCCGCCCGCTTGTAGCGCCTCAGTCTTTGCCGGACGGAGTGGCTTTGAACAGAAGTCGGTGCTGTGTTCTCCGCAGGGCCTGTGTCCATCCCACCCCCGGGGAAGATCGCCCACATCCGCAGCAGCCTCGAGGAACAGAGACGAATGGGGCAGATATTGGAGCCGCGCTCACTGGGGACATTATCCTCACCGCTGCCGGTGTCCCCGCTGCTGCACCAAGGGGACAATGAGATTAATTACAGGAGATGGAGACACATCAAAGGCAAGGAAGTAGCAGATCAGAGCTTCTGGCTGAAGGGACCAGGTTGGGAACCAAACTGGGGGTCAAGTCAGAGTCAACAGTGGCAGTGGCCAAGGCAGAGTGCAGGGAAGCCCGGTTGGAAGACGGTGAAATCTCAGGGCTCGCAGGGTGGGCGGGCCCTGGTCGGAGAATTCTGGGGATGGACTCACCCCTGGAGGGGTGGGGAGTGAGAGGCCAGGCGGGCAATGCACTGAGTGCCCTAAAAACCACAGGTCACTGCTTTCGTGACATCCGCAAGCGCCAGCCGGGGCGGGGAGAGGAAGGGAGGAGAAAGGGCAAGAGAGAGGCCCAGGCCCGGGGAAATGCACAGAGAGCTCGGAAAGGGAACGAGAGAAGAAGGGAGAGCACAGCCATGGACCAAAAGACAAAGCTAAAACACATTTCAGGGGCAAATTAGAGCGAACACGAGATCTGATCAATGGTGCGTGTGAGAGCGAGCTCGTGAGACGGGGACCTCGCACCCAGGGAGTGCTCTAGTTAGTGAGCTTGTTTGGATCGCGCCGGGCTTGGCACCTGATGATGACAAAATGTCGTCATCGCACACCTGAAGCAAGACAAGGCAGGTCTGTGGGAAGGGTACTAACTAGCAAGGGGAATAGAGAGAGGGGGAAAAAAACCATAGAGAGGAATAGAAATAATATGTACACGTAGAGAGGAAAGACGGGAATAGAGGGGATTCTGTTTTTTAAAGAGTCGAGGTCAGGGAGCGGAAGTTCTTTACCTGAGATTAACGACAACTCACCAGGGTAGAAAGCATAGCAGAAGTCACCTCGATTTCAGAGACGTATCAATGAATCCAGCCCTGCCTGCAATCCCAAGCGAGGGCCATCGCCGCCGAGGGCGAGAACCCTCTCCCAGAATGTGGACCTCAAGACACTCACGCAAAGGGTATGCCAATACCATTCAGTCCCGAGCTTAGCAGAACAAGGGCCTCCGGAGGTCCCATGTCTCACTTCATCCTCCAAAACCCAGAGAACGCTGAGGCCAGAGAGCAAGGTGGGGGTGCCTCCCCCTCAAGCCAGCAGGCTGCTCCAAGGGCCACTTACCCGTCCCTGATCTCTCAACTCTCAATCTCCCCCCACCCCACCCCGGCCTTGCCCCCTCTCTCCCTGGACTCTCTCTCCATCTCTCCCAGCTTCCCACCCTCACTTGCTCCCTCCTTCTCTTTTCTCTTCAACACGCAGCAGCACACTCGCTGCTTTGTCCTCGCAGCCCCAGAAGATGGGGCTTCCCAGCGTGGTTCCTGGTTCTTAGGGTCCTTCGAGTGCAACTCCAATGTCAGGCCTTGGATGTCACAACCCGCGAATGGCATCCTATTGTTTTGGCAGCTGCAAATTACTAGGGAAAGGAAAGTTAGTGCCCCCTCCCCATTCTTTCCCAAAATCCAGAAACCCAGGGAAACTTCTTACAAAGTCACCACGGAAGGACTGGAGGGGGAACGCAAACCGTGCACCCCGGAAACTGCACCCCCGAGGTTCCCCAACTCTCGCTGCGGCTGGGGAAGCCGCCCCGATGACCGGCTGGATGGGATGGGAGGCTCCTCAGAGGGGCCGGCGGCTGCTCCGCTTTGCACTGATTTGTGCCTAGCAGGTGTCTCTGCAAACAAGAGTCAGAGAATGGCCTCCAGCTAAATTGCAGGGAGTCCCTGCAGAGGAAACCCTCAGAGGGGAGAGTCACTGAAGAAGAAAACGAAGATGACAAGGCTGTTGCTTCTTAATAAACATGATCACATTTTCGGCATGCATTATTTATTACTTTTCTTCCACTGATTTATTGTCCTAAAACCTGTAATCTAATAGGGAGAGGAGCACACACATGCCGACACAGATGTCCTGGTGACGGTCCTCTGCCTCACGAGAAACACAGTCCCCCAACGGCCCCACAGGCGCGGGGCTCCGTGGGATGCTGAGCCCGTCTCTCTTTTCCCCCTTCTCATCTCCTTGCTTCTTTCTTCCTCTTTGCGAGATGAATACATAGAATAAAATCGTTATCGTCGGGGGTGGTATTATTAGCCCCTGCTTAGGAAGCTTGATCTACTGTCAGGGGTTACCGCTACTTATCCAGTGTGAAGAAGAGAGCACTTCCTCGCTTCGCACGCCTGGGCGTGGAGGCTCAGAGACGTTAAGTGACTTGCCCGAAGTCACACAGCTAGAAACTACTGAGCTGGGATTCGAAGGTGGGTGTCTGGCTGCTGAGAGCAAGTTTTAATGGATGAACCACACTGTCAGGGTAGCAAAGCCGGGGAGTGTGGGGCCGGGTTCCCACCGGGGTACGCTGAGCCCAGAACCTGAGACCCTCTCTGTGCCCCACACTGCTGCTCCTCAACGTACAAATTCCTCTGAAAGCAGTCAGCCCTGGGACTTCAAAAGAAAAGAGAAAAGGTAACTTGGGGCTCTAGCTCTCCCCTGCCCCCTAAGTTTCTGTTTCTTTTTTTTTGTTTCCTTCACTTTTACGGAGACGGAGGTCACGTGCAATACCCATAACCACCTCCCAAGGCTCACATGGACTCACGCCCCGGCATCCAGTGTTAGGAAATTACTGACCACCACGGATGAGGCCTCTGGCAGCGAGAGACCACCAAGCGCCTTCTGCTTCCTTTTTGTGCCCCTGCCCCCTTTCCACGGGGGGAGTTAACAAGAGACAGCATGCCGCATCTCTAAGGATGCCTGCTGGTGGCTTCCCTTCCACGAAGGAAATGGGTATGGAGTTAGCTCAGACCTTTGCTGATACAGTTGACGTGGGGTCGCTAACGCAACAAATCCAGGGGCACCTAGTGGGTCAGGCCAGGGGTTTATGCTGAAAAGCAAAAGGCAAGCAGAAGCATGCCAGGACCAGTGCTGGGGGTGGGGAACCGGTCACCCCACAGAGGGCTGTGGTCCTTGGAGGGTACGGCACTGGGGATCATGGCGGCAGAACCTGGACCTTAAACGCTGCCCTTCATGCATTGTGTATGTGTGTGTGTGTGTGTGTGTGTGTGCGTGTTCCTGATTGTAACAATACATCACGTTCCACGTAGAGAATGTGGGAGTGATGAAAAAAATAAAGAAAAAAGAAGGCCTGTGATAAATCCCATCACGATGATGTAACCATATTACATAATAACGCACACGTCACCTTTATCACTTTGTCTGCGGCTGCACCTATCTCTCGGTGTGCTATAGCTGAAAACAGATAGCGTACACTATAGACCCACAGTGCACATACTGTTTTAGAATCTGCCTTTTGTTCATCCTATTTAATACACTGGGGGCTTTCTGCTTTACGAGCGTGGATTTTTAATGGTGGGTGACAACTCACTGTGAAGTTTCACCGTGTTTTAAAATGACCAGCCCCTTTCTAATTTTCCCCTATATTATAAATACTTCACCGGATATAATTTTTACATATATCTTAGTGGACATCCTACTGAATTTCTAGAAGTTGAATTATTGTGTCATGGGCCAGGCTCACTTCAAAGGCATTTGATGTATCACCTAGATGTTCTCTGGAGGCTGTTACTGGTTTGAACTTCCTCCTGGACCATGTGAAAGGGCTCACGCCCATTGCTCTTGAACTCCCCAATGCTGGGTGTTAACATAAAAATACATTAATGACTCGATGGCCAAAATAATAACATTAGTAGTAATGATGGCAGTACTTTGTGGTTTAAACTGCATTGCTTCAGTAACCAACTAAGATATATTCATATACACACACGCCAACATTTAGTAGCAATCTACTGTCCTAACACATGAGCAAAACAAAGAAAGAACAATGGCAAGAAACACGAATTCCAATTGCCCTGGTGGACAGCGTGAATACTGACAAGGAAACCAGTAAGAAAACCAATACCCCCAGGCAGAAGTGGGGTCGTGGGTGGCTGGTTGATGCTAAAATTATACCATTTCTAACAGTCAACACGGTTTAGCTCATAGGACCCGAGCTCTGAGAAAATGTGTCCTAAATGGAATCGAGACAATTCCTTTGATTGAAGAGTGTGTTTTCCTTAAGCTCCGTGTCCCTTTCCCCCTCCCTTATCGAATTCAGGAAGATGCCTCGGTTATTCGGCCATACGGGTAAAATGTACATTTCCTTCAGGTTCCTTTGTGAGTCAGGCGCAAGATGCGGTCCGCTCTCTGGGGTTGCCAGCAAGTTCCCCGAGCGAAGCCAGGTGACCGGCCTCGGAGAGCCAGGGCAGGGCACTGAACATGGCGCCCGTTTGCAGACCAAAGAACAGACTGCAGTGGACAAGGCTTCTCCCATCCGCATGGTCACGAGTGCGGCGTCTCCCTTCCCGTGAGGCAGTAGGTGGGGGGCGGGGTTGGGGTCCGGCGGGGCCGGGTTTCAACCTTGCCTCCGTCTCCGTCACTGTGGGCGAGTTCGAGTTGCCCCTCTGAGCCTCCCTCCCTTCCTGGCCCTTTCTGACGTGGTTATAAATATTCTCTCCTTCTCGGTGCTGATGTGAGAGTAAAGGAAATGAGGGTGCTGAGCTCCAAGCACGTGGCTGGCAGGTGAGAAGCACTCAGTGAAACGGCAGTCTCCTCTGATCTTTCCACAGTCCCTTGCGTTGTCACCAAGCAGGTCTCAGCCCTGACATCGCCACCCTGCCCGAAGCAGCCCCTTCCTTCTGGCTGCCCTCTACCTCGCTGCAGTGTTCTGGGGTTTTGGTTGTTTCCTTTACAACACTCAGCAACCTTGCACTGTCTTGCAATAAGCTAATTTGATTTTGTATTTGTTCTCTGAATCTCTCGGCTGAATGCAATTTATCTGAGAGCTAGAATCTTTTCTGTCTCATTAAGGACACATTTTTAGTACCTGGCACAGGGGCTGACACTTAGTAGGCAAATAAAAAGCTTCTGCATGGTTAAAGAAACCATCATCAAAATGGAAAGGGAACCGACCGTATGGGAGAGCACGCTTGCCAATGACACATCGGACAAGGGTTTAATCTCCAAAGTATATAAGAACTCATATGACTTAACGCCAGGAAGACAAACAATCCAATTAAAAAATGGGCAAAGGCCCCGAATAGACACGTCTCCAAGGAGGACATACGGAGGGCCCAGAGACATATGAAAGGATGCTCAGCATCACTAGCCATCGGAGAGATGCAAATTAAAACCACATTGAGATACCACCTCCCACCTGTCAGAACGGCCATCATACATAAATCAACAAACTGGTGAGCATGTGGAGAAAAGGGGACCCAGGGCACTGTTGGTGGGGACGAAGACTGGTGCAGCCACTGTGGAGAACGGTGTGGAATTTCCCCAGAAAACTGAAAATGGACCTGCCTTACGACCCAGTGATTCCACTGCCAGGACTATACCCTAAGAATCCCGAGTCACCAATTTAAAAGAACTTATGCATCCCAATGTTCACAGTGGTGCTGTTTACAATAGCCGAGTGTTAGAAACAGACTGAGTGCCCATCGGTAGATGGGTGGGTTAAAAAACTGTGGTATATTTACACAATGGAATACTATGCAGCAGAAAGAATGAATTCCCATCCTCTGCGACAGCATGGATGGAACTGGAGAGCATTATGCTAAGTGAAACAAGCCAGCTGGCAAAAGACATATATCACATGACCTCACTTACAATTGGAATCTAATGGATGGAATAAACTAATGAAAAAATAGAACCAGAGACACGGAAACATGGAACAGACCGATGCTGAGCAGGGGAGGCAGGAGGAGGAGAATGGAGGAAGGGACCAGTGGAAGAATATGTACGAAGGACCCACAGACATGGGCAACAGAGAGGGGACAGAGAGGACTGAGTACGGGAGAGAGGGGTGGTCTGGGTGGAGGGGGCAAAAGCGAAAACAAAATGGGACAACTGTAATGGAATAACAATGGCAAAAAGAAAATAAAAATGAATCAATCAATGTTCATGTGCACACGGATACCTATACGCATCTCTACCACCGACAGCTCTGTTGGCTAATTCCTATTTATTCTCTCTCCCTCTCTTCCAGCCTCCCTCCCTCATCTTCTCCTCCCTTCCTTTGTTTTTTTTTTTTTTCCTCACCACATAATTATTGAGCCAACCTCTCTGACAAATGCTGGCGACACGTTCCCGAACAAGACGGGACCTCTTGGAAGTGCCCAGTTCACATTGCTCTCTTTGTCTCACTCTTGCTTGCCCCTTCCTGACGGACGGGTCCTTCAGATTTCAGCTGCACGCCCAGGGGGTGCACGGAGCCTGTTCTGAGGCCGATTCTCGGGGGCTCCCGCCAGGCGGCTGCAACTGAGCACCCCGGCCTCCATTGCCAGCAGGCTTCCGGCTCTGACCGTATTTTACTTTTCTGTAAAATATGCTATTTTGTTTCGAGATCTGCTGCTGTCCACCAAAAATACAACTCTGTTACTAACCCTGCCAGCTCCTGAATGATACCTTTGTGGACACTAAAAACAATTTAATGGCATGTCACAATAGCAATTCGCTCTGTTAATAGTCCCGCTCAATAATACTGTATTGCATAAACCTCCTCCAGCCATCTGACAAATAATTCACCTTTACTCACTCCACAGTAAGCTCCATTTCACTAACAAATATATTTCTCCCCAAACCTACAAATACTCTCAGCATCTCTGGCCTGTGACAATAGCTATTTTTTTTTATTTGGATGAGGTCAGGGGTATCACGTTTCCATTTCCCCTCCCTGGCTTGGTCCCAGTGACATTCTTTTTCCACGTAGGACATCGGATTAGGAGACAGAAGCGCTCCCTAGGTCTCACTCACATCCCGGAGGACGGACCCTCCCTCCCGCACAGCTGCGGGAAGCCTTCTCTGCGGCCACCCTCTCTGCCCAACGCAGTCTGCGTGTGTGCGCGCTGTAGAATCCACACGCAAAGAACTCTCACCTTCCTGAGCGCTCGCATCTTTCTGTGTATTATTTCTTCAAGATGGCTCCTTCAGAGGCAGCGGGCACAGAGCGTCTTGACCTGAGACCATGCGGACCTTGCGGGTTCCATGAGTTCAGGCACTTCGTGAATGTGAATTGATTCTTTTTCACCAACCTTTACTTGGAACTTAGCACTTCCTCGACCATACAAACAGATGGCGGCACCAAAGCAGGGGACCTGTGACTTCGGCACCGGCACAAATCAACATGTTGCCGCGCCACCTTGCAGGTGTTGCAGAAATAAGGAACTGTCGAGGACATTTATTACTATTTCAAGATTACAGTATAGTAGTTATTAGACCTCCTGATAGGGTTATCTAAAATGTTAATAAAGAAGTGCATTCACACCCACATCAGCTTCTGTTTGAAAATATTTTGATAACTGCATTTTTCTATCATTGGGTTTTTAGGGGTCATCTTTATATTTTTATTTTATGCATGCTAAAACAGTATGCCAATGAGGGGCCCATAAGCTCCTCCAGATCACTAAGGGGTCAGTTAAGAACACTGCCGGAGGGTGAGATGGGAGAGTCAGGCACATCCCGGCTCAAATCTTCATTATTCAACAACAACAACAACAACGACAACAACAAGAAGAAGACAAGCCCTGCTTTAGTGTTTGCCAGGTGCCAAATATTGCTCGAAATGTTTTGCACGCGTTAAATTCATTTCCCCTTTCTAACCATTCTGTGAGCTCCGCCCTCCCATTTCCCTCCTCTTTGCCAAAAAGGAGTCTGAGACGCGGACAGGCGGTCACCTGCCGAGACCCTCAGAGGGGAACAGCGGGGAAGGTCAGTTCGGAACCGTTCTCCGCGCTCCTCTGCTGCCGCTCACAATATCGGTGGTGCCAGCGACAAGTGCTTCACAGGCAACACCACTTGGTCTTCCAAATCACCCCATCAAGGCCGTATTATGAGGGTTACTGTTCTCCTTGTTTGGATGAGAAAACTGAGGTTAAAGAGGAGCTCGGTAAATTGCTCGGTAAAGTGATACAGCCTGGAAGCAAGTCCAGCAAGGCAAACCCAGTGCGCGCCTGTTTGTGTAAGTAAAGTTTTATTGGCATGCAGCCACACGCATTTGCAAACACACTGTCTATGGCTGCGTCTGTGAAACAATGGCAAAGCTGAGTTCCCTGTTGCGGAGACCCAATGGCTCACAAAGGCCTAAATTATTTGCTCCCTGGTTCTTTACCCAGTTTGCGCATCCTGCTCTTAACCCCCAGGAGCTGAGGCAGCTCCTGGCTGTGCCTGCCACTCACTGGCCGGCAAAGTGGCCCTGAGAAAGGAAGCCACCTAAACCCTCAGTGTCTTGGGCTGTAAAATGGGCACACAGTGGTATCACAACCTCAGGGGGGCTGTGCAGGTGAAATGCATGAAGAGTTTGGCGCACTTCCTGACATCTGACTGAAGTTCAGGAGACTTGCTATTACAACCATTACTTTCACTTGAATCTGTGATTAGGAACTCGCATCGTATTCGAAAAAGTTGAACAGCCCAGCAAGTCAAGCTGGCGACTTCTGGTCATGTCGACCCACGGAGGAAACTCATCCTGATGTTAGGTTTGCGTTTCGTTCTTTGAAAACGTCGTCTACCTCTCAGGACACAGCGCTGCCCACGAGCGTTGCTCAGCCAGCTTTTTCACGACGCATGAAATTCAGTCCCCCAGTGGAAGCAGGCGATTGGAAGGAAACCTGGGCCAGCAGCCACCCGAGACGCAGTCGCCTCCTTGCAAATGAGTATGAAGTTTGAGCCCGTGGGGTAAAAGAACAGTGTCAAGCAAAAGGGACCCCGGGGAGGGCCAGGGGCCAGCCCAGGAGCGATGCGGAATTACACGAAGCAGGGTTTCCTAGCAGGAGAGGATGCCAGCCCCATCTCCCAGCCCGCTGCTGCTCAGGGAGACACTGGCTGGTGCTGAGAAGGAGTTGTCTTCCCCAAGCTCTGTCAGCAGAGGCAAAGAGAAAATTAAGATGATTACATATGTTTAGGGAAAATTAGAGTGTTTTGGCTTGGAGTTTGCTTTCTCTATCAACCATATTAAGCAGGCAATTACTCAACACTCCATTTGGCCTGGAAGATGCTGCCTGAACATGGAGAATCCTCTCTAGAAGCTCCTTCTAAAATGAAGGCAGCGGACCCCTGTGGTTAGGAGCCAGCGTCGGAGTCAAGCGTGCGTGGGTTCAAAGCTCAGCCCCCTCCCTTCCTGGCTCAATGCTCTCAGTTTAGGCTTCCGATTCAGGAGATGGGGCAGGATTTGCATCCTGGGCCCTCATTTTGGCCCTCCCTCTGTTAGCTGACCTTAGCCAGCTAACCGTACGGTGTCCCCGCTTCTGACTTCCCGAACAGCACAGTACTTGTCTATCAAGATGTTAGATGTTATCAAGTGTGATGTAAGACAGAAAAGTGAAGATGGTTTACATGACCCAGCTTGCTCACTTCCCCGCTCTGCCGCTGCTACAGGAAGGACATACGTCGGCAGGCCTGCTGGGTGATGAGGGAGGTCTGGGTCAGGGTCCCGGTCATCCAGGCCACCATAGCCATGGCTGTCCTGTATCAGCCACAGCTAGACTGTCCTCGAGCACGTGAGCGAACCCGGCCAAGATCAGCGGACCCCAGCTTTCTAAATAAGGCCAGCTAACTTCAGCCAACCTAGTCCCCAACAGCCGGCCCCCACCCCCCAGATTGGCGAGCTAAATAAATGTGTACTGCTTTATGTCGCTGAGGTTTGGGGACATTTGTTATGCAGTGCAGTCCTGTCAACAGAGAGCAGATGATACTTACTTCACAGGTTTGTCTCGAAAAATAAAGAAGATACCTAGCAAGCCTCCAGCAGAAAGTTGGTGTCTGACAAGCAGAGGTGGTTGGAGGCGCTAGAACTGTTTCCTGACAGATTAACCGGTGTCTTGTCTCTATCTGGTTCGGTAGTTAGGACTTGTGTTCACTGCCTCGGGGAAGGGGGGTGGCAGAGGGAATACAGACAAACCTTCCACCTCCTACCCCCCCAGAGAAACTAGGAGGATTTGCAACAGAAGTAAATGAAGAAGGATTTGGCCAGATCAGAGCTGAGAGTGGGTCTTCCTCCCTCCCGTCCCATCCCTTCCACACCCCCACCCCCACCCCAGATAAGGAAGAGAGAACTGTTGCTGGGAGGAGGAGGATGGAAGAGGGAGGAAGGAAGGTTGGCTCTGGTGGGTCTGGGCAGGCAGGATGTCAGAGGCAGCCCTGCAGAATGACAGCCCAGAGGCCACCGAGAGCTCTGGGACTGTGACCGACGTGTCTTGGTAACCCGGGCGCTATCCATCTTCCCGGAGAGCTAGCCCTCCCATCCTACCACACATCTCGGGGTGGCATAGGATCTGGGTTGCTAGTTCGACTTTACGGGACTAGACTGCAACCAGCTGGAGTTAAAATGTGCTGTTCACTTAGCTGAAGATGGAAATGAACTTGCGGTCTAAACAATGAAAGTGACATTCCTTGCAGGTCTTCAGTTTGTTGCCCTGGGACTCGGACTCATGAGATGATAATGATGTGATGGTTATTGATCAGGGAAACAACTACTTTTAAGATCCAAATACCACCTACATTGCTAAGAGTGGTAGAATTTGGGCCGCTAAAGGAGAAGACTTTCTAAGTAACAGGTATCAATAAATGACCTCGTCTCCAACAGATCAGTTGTAGGAGGGAGAGGGGGGAGTAGTGAGGGTCAGCACTGGCTGTATTACCCTCACCTGGTGACCCAGCTGCCCGGACCCCAGCAGATGACCCCTCCATAAAAGTCACACTTGGGCTGTCTTCAGGCTGTATCTGGCCAGGAAATGTATTTTCTTTGGCTCGCTCAAGGTTTATACACTTAAAAAATGTTATCAACCTTTAAAAATCAGGAGATACCCTCCTCCCAAGGGGCCTGGCTTCTCTCAATAAGAAATAAATAAAAGTTAAGTTAGCATCTCTTATGGAATCCTAACCTGGAAAGGGGGAGCAGCTGCTTCCTCTAGGCGGAGTGTCCTGAAGTTTACCGCACTCCCCGCTATTCCTTATAGTCTTGCCAATTAAAGGTGGAGTGACGACTGCCTGTTACCGTTGTCCTTGTTCTTGAATCTCTTAGGGTAGACTGAAACTCGCCTGTACCCGCGGCGTCTTCAAAGGTGAAAAAGGGAAAGCTAGACAAAGTGGCCTCTGCATGTCTAGCCCACTACCTACTTCGTTTACTCCTTCTGACTTGATTTTGGGCATTTAGTGGCGCGACTCTAAATTTAAGCCTTAAAATAATTTGGTGGCAGGATGTACAGGATTTCGGAAGAGAGAGAACTTGAAATGAAATCTATAGTTTTCACAAACACCTTCCCACAGTACGCACATGCACACACACACAGACACACATCTAGGGAGCAGCAGTTTAAGAACCACTTGTGAGCGATATTGCTTTTTTCTGTCTTTTACCCCCCGCGCCACTCCCCCTTGCCCAATAGGAATACCCGGCATGTGTTTTTGAAGGAATCCTGCATGTTTGCTGGGGGTGGGGAGGATGGAATCACTGGAACTTTAGTAAAATGTCGAAAAGACAGCAAAAATGTCATGGCAAAGAGGGGAAAAAAGGCCATTTGTAAAGGAGTACTATTTGTATCGAATATCATGAAAAAGTAAGTGCATCATGACAATTTTGTACATCTTCTGTGATTTGATTGTCAGTAATGAAGCCCACAGGAGAGTGATAAATGTGTGGAGAAAAAGTATCTATTTCACTTATGTGGCAAATTATGCAACTCAGGGCTTGATAGCACTTGGCAAAATACAAATGTATTTGAATGGAATTCAAATTGTTGCTCTTTGCCTAAGACACAGGAAATATCACCAGGGGTCCTGTCTCTGGATCTTTGTAAGAGGTAAGAGTTTAAGTAATAGTAGCAGTATTACAAAATTACCTTTAAACACTGAAAACATTTTTACTTTGTTACAGGGTGTAATTTCCACTTTTTTCCTCTAATGGCTCATATACAGAAAATGATATACTAATGCAATTTTTCAAATTTAGTTACCTTTTTTTGTGTTCTAAAATTATATGTTCTCGTCATTTGCCCTGTTTGTCAGTCTCCAGAATCCATTTATTTCCGCTGTTCTTACAGTTCCATAATTTATCTTCTTGTCATAGAACTTTCATAAACTTTTTTTTAAAGATACAAATACGTGCAATAAACCCTGACAAAAAAATGCTTCCAGTTCAACTTTTGAAATCTTTCAATTACTCCGTGAACCATTACCGAGCTTTTTAGTGTGGCTGTGCTGCGAAACTTCTCATGGACTGACACCTTACTAGGTGAGGGGGAAAATGACCGGAAAAAAACACTCAGTGCCACCGTTTCTATTTCTCTGCCTCTTCGCTGTCGAATCTGGGGGTTGCCGTCCTGTTCGCACCGTGTAGGGGAGGGGAAAGGGGGACGACGGAAAGAGAGTGGTAGCTGCTGTGGATGGAAACGCCACTCGGTCTGATTTCAATGATGCAAGGGAGTACGGGGCTGGGATATCAGGGGGAGACCGCCAGAGGACTCCACACGCAGAGGGGCTTACGGACACCGAGACAAAATGCAACACTGTCTCAAACAATCGGAAACGCTCAGGGTTAAACTGGGAGCAACTTGGTTACACCTCCATCATCACGAGGAGACCACGTGGACGGCGGACAGCATGTGGGGCAGTGGCGGTCAGCAGGCTCCCCCGTGAGGCTGAGGGTGTGGACAAGAGCTTCAAGGAGCCCCGAGGCCTGTGCTATCCTTTCCACTGGGAACATAAAGTGAGCCGCATGCTGCCGGTAACGAGTAACAAGTAAAACTAATTTTGATAATATGTCTTATGTAACCCAATATATCCAAAATGCTGTCATTTTTACATGTAACTAATGTAAGAAGTTATTGATGAAATTTTTCATTTTCTTTCTTTACACACTGCCTTTGAAATTCCAGGTGTATTTGCCACTTAAACCACATCTCACTGGGGACTGGAGGTATTTCAAGGGCTCAGTGGGTCCTTGGTTACCACACTGGGCCGCACATTTCTAGCTTGTCTCCCTTGGACTGGATTTAGGGCTCCTAATAAGAGCTCCCAAAAAACTTAATATTTTTTACCATAGCACTTGTCCACATTTCTCACGATGGCTTGTTTGGTTTTGTCTTTCTCGTTTCCTTAAATTTGGTGATCAATGGCAACAGACCCATTTTGCTCATTGCTGTAATGCTAATTTCTGGAACATAGTAGGTGCTCAATAAACATAATTACATGAATGAATGGATGCATTGTCTTTTGTGGAAAGGCAAACATTTTGGGGGCAGAATCTAGGTGTCGGAGAGTCCCTCCTGGTGGTACGGTCTCACAGCTGTCCTGGGTGGGAGCTGCTGGTTGCTCATGGCTGCCCCCCTCTGGGGAGCCGTCCTCAGGGGTGGACAGATGCCACCTTACCTGGGAGGCTGGCACTTCGCTAACATGCACAACCAACCATCGATGGACAGTGGGATACCAAAGTCCAGTGTCCTGGCCTCCAAGGAGGGAACCTCCACTGGGGTTTACGCTCCAGAGTCCTTGGTCTGCGGTTCAAAGGAAAGTCAGACTTCACCTAGACCACACCTTTCCTTAGCCCTGTCCTGCAGTCCCATCCCTTACTCCCGAGCAGCTGTTTCTCAGACCACGCCCCCAGAAAAATCAATGGTACCCAAACCCTTGCCTCAGGCTCTGCTTCTAGTGAACCCAACGTTAGCATTTCCTTCCTCCTCCTTCTTCTTCCCCTCCTCCTCCTCCTTCTTGCAGTATTTTAACTCTTCATTCTTCTACCCCACTGCCTTAAAATTTAAAACCATCTGTTGCTTAAAAAACCTTTCCCAAATATCCTTCCTTGCTAACCTCAACCAACCACCATGCTGCTCCGCAGGAACCGTTCCTGGTGCCGCAGAAGCCTTCCAAGGCATCTGGCTCTTCTCCTCGGACACCCCTCTTGCCCATGCACGTGCCACGAGGTTCTCTGAGCGTGCCAGTCCCACAGTCGTGCACCACAGCAGAGTCCACGATCGCGCAATTCTGCAGTTCTCGTGAGTGGTAATTCTGTCACTTCTCCATGTGGCCCCACTGAAATGCGAGTGCACGTGACTCCATGAGAACGCGTACTTCTCACACTACCTGGCTGGCATTTAGGAACAGGGAGGCAGGTGGGCTGAGGGAAAGCTTGGAAAGACCGGGTTATACAGAGAGAATCTCAGCCAAAACGTGAGGACACAGAGCGCCGTGGGACTCGGAGTGTCCCCCTCTTGTTGAGGCCGTGGCTTTTTACAAAGTGACTGACCAGTGCCATTAACTGAGCCTCAGGACCTTTGCACTTGCCGGTTGCCCTTCTGGGAATGCCTTTCTCCCAAATATTCGAGTGGCTGGCTCCCACGTATCACTTGGTCCTCAGCTCAGTGAATACTGCTGCTTTCTCCTTGTGTTCTTCTTTAACGTCTAACACACACACACACACACACACACACACACACGCACTCGCTGCCTCATGCGCTTGGCAGCAGTGAGCACCGGCTGGCTGTCTTACACACTCACCACTGTCTCCCTCTCTGGAGAGCAAGCTCCCCGAGGACAGGCACTTTCTCCTTGTGCTGTTCACTCCTAACCCCCCAGCGCCCCGAACAGAGCCCACCACATCGTGCGTGTTGGACAATCGTCTGTCCAAGGACGGACGGCCCAGGTTGTCTGAGCGGACCCGAGGCGCCCCTGCTGCCGACGGCAGGCACCGATGACACTGTCCAGAAACCTCCAGATGGGCCTGACCAGGTCTCTGGACGGCACGTTTGTGTCCCTTCAAAATTCCCACGCCAAAGCCCAAACCCCCAGTGGCACGGCCTCCGGGGGTGACTAGGTCATGAGGCGGGGGGCCCCGTGATGGGGTTAGGGTCCTTATAATAAGAGATGTTGCGAGTTTTCTCTTTCTCTGTCTTCCGGTCTGCTGTGTGGAAACCAGAAGAAGGGTTGTTACCAGAGCCAGCCATGCTGGTGTCCTGAGCTCAGCATTCCAGCCTTTGGAACGGCGAGAAATAAATTTCTGACATTTAAGCCACCTGTCCGTGAGATTCTGTCACGGCCGCCGGAGCTAACGAGACACGAGGCAAATACGCACACCTGCACACCAGCCTTTTCCCGGTGGTCTCGGGAAAGGCACTGAAAACAATTCACTGAACCTCCGGGGCGCGGCCCCGTGGCCTCTGCTCTGGGGTCAGAAGCTCTCGAACGCGGGAGCCTGCTATCCAGTTACGGCCCAACGTGCCCGAATTTCCAGGCCACGTATTCCCTGCTGGGAGCGGACAGGTGAGCTGCCTGGCACATCTGCGCTCGAGGCAGGTGATCGTATAAGAGCGGGGCTTTCCCCTTGCTGCCCAGGGACGGGGTCGGGGGGTGGTGACAGCAAAGACAGTGGGGGTTTGCAGGGGCCGAGTTAGAGCCCGGAGGGGAGGAAGAGTCAGAAGGCTGAGGGGCACGGGCAACCTCAAACCACCGCCCCCAAATAGTTCTCAGTTATTTTTGCTGTTGAAGATCGTTCACTCACCAGTGGGGCTGGGGGCTGGGGGGATGCACGTGTGACTGTGTCAGGGAGGCTGCACTTCACACTCGCCATTTGGACAACAGCGATATCAGCTTGTGCTCGGAATTTACTCATCCCTCCCTTCGCTCATTCGTCTGGCAGACAGTGCTGACCGCCGGCTCCCTGCCAGACGTTTGCACCAGCCTTCCCGCCGTGGGGAAGTCCGACACTGACTCTAGGGCTTCCTCCTACCCGCCTCTGGAATAACAGAACTGCGCATGTTAAAGGACCTAGAAAGAAATGGGTGCGTCCTGGAAGTTCAGGGATTCATTCAACAGACATTCATGTCTGTTGAATGGACAAGCAGCCGAGGCTTTTCCGCTGGTGGCGGGCCCACTCCGGTGCGGACGGGCCTCAGGCCCAGGAGCACATGAAGGGAAGCAAAACTGCCACTGAGATGCATGCCACGCAGAAAAGGTTCATGGTCACAGTGAGCAGATCACGAGGCGGCTGGCCCATTGTGGAGGCCGGCGGAGGTTCCCTGAGGACATGAGACTTGAGCCATGGTCCTACAAAGGAGTTAGGGTCACCTGGGAGAAATTAGGGGGGAGGACAGGGGCCCATCGATGGAGAGACCCCCCCCCCACCCTCTGGCGGTTCTACAGTGGCAGCGGACGCCATTCACACCATGTTCTGAGCGTGAGTTGCCCCTAAAATTGCTCAGTGAAGCTCCGGGACTAGCTGGGCGAACAGCATGGAGCGGGGGAAGGGACAGGGGACTGCGGCACTCCCAGAACTGACAGATGACAAGCGACACTGGATCAGGGAGAGTGAGGAAGGCATTCCAAGGAGATGGACTATGCGAGGCCACTGGCATTTTAATTTTTATTATTTATTTATTTTTTATTATTATGTATCGGTTTCCAGTGTACAGCTTAGTGTTTAAATATTCATGTACTTCACATAGTGTTCCCCTCGATACTTCCAGCCCCTCGGCCACTAGTATTTTTATTTCAAAGAGATTTGCATTGAAAAGGGAGCCTCTGGATTACCTAAGGCAGGTGTTTAAGTTGGCAAGAATGGTTTACCTGTGCAGCACGGTGAGCGCACAGCCAGATTCCGGGACATCCCCCACCCTCCCCTCCACGTCCATTGCTCGTTCGTCATTTTGGGAAAAGCACTGGAAATACTGTGGCTCGATGCAACGTAAGGTATTCGCAGCAGTCACTGCTCGGCGCACGTACATACGTACAGGGTCTCTGATCCCGACGAGCGCCACTGCAGAGAGGCGGCGTCATCCCCACCTCACGAGCGCAAAGATGGAGGCCCAGGAAGCTGGCAGAGCACGAGGAAGAGGGGGGACGCTGCGCAAGCTGAGTCCCTGCAGTGCCCGCCTCACAGTGGCTCAGTGGCTCCGCGACCATGACCATGACCTCGGCGACCCCACTGGTTCCCCATGGCTGGGCTGCGCCCCTCCCCTACTCCCTCGCCCCTCCCTCCTTTCCTTCCTTCCTCCCTCCCTCGTTCTTTCCACGGGAGCTCAGACTGCTTTGTCTTCATAGCTAAGCCCCGGCATGGTCTGGCCTGTGTCCCCAGCTCAGATCTCATCTGACATCACTGCCCCTCACCCACACCCCTCCAGCCCTCCGGCAGCTGTGCACCTGCAACTCTCCTGCCTGGGACATGCTTTGCCTCAGTCTCCTGTGACTCGTGTCCTCACATCACTCTGCTCTGACCACCTAACTGAGATGCGCACAAGGCCCGCCCCCTTCGTTCTCTGTTTCTTTGCCTCCCATTATTTTTTTTCTGTCACGGCACTCAGTAGTACCTAAAGCTAGAGCACTTATTCGTGGCCTCCCTCTTCTAGAAGGTGAGGTTCCCAAGCACACACACCTTGTTCGTGTTCCCAAATGGAGCACAGGGCTTGGCCCAGAGCAGGGTTTCCGTCTGCATTTGCTGAGTGCACGATCGAACGAACGAGGAAGCCTCGTAGGGTCGCGGGGACCCAGAAACGGTAAGATCTGGCCCCGGCAGGGACCCGTCATCCTGGGACGAACCACTGAGGATCGACATCACCCGTACGCGAGGAAGACACTGTCGTGTGTGAAACCCAGCTCAGGCCCCTTCCCCGGAACCAGACTCAGAACTGCTGGGCACAATTGTAACACGCTGGCAACTCTGACTTGGTGAGCATGCGCGCTGGCACGCTTCCGCACTTGCGGAAGGGAGTGAACGCGCACCCCGGCACAGCGCAACTGGACCGGAACGCCCGGGTAACCAGGCCTCCCTTCTACTGCTCCCGCCTCCACTCTGGGGGACTTCAGTGGAGGCGGGGCTTGTGCAAACTCCAGGACTTTGTCCGGGCGCGAGCAGCAATTTGGGGAAGACCCGGAACAGCGACATGACTACAGAGCCAGCACCCCCAGAAGTGTTCGCGGAGGCGCGCACTTGGCAGCCGTGTTTTCCGACGTGCTGACCCAGGTGCCCCGCACCGCTAATGGGACCACATGGCGGTGGGAACAGCGGTGTGGCAGCTGCTGTTTATTGTAGCTTGCTGTCTACTCAACAATATGCTTTAATCACCTCATTCCATCTTCATAACGTGCCCCTGAGCGGGGTTGGGGGGTGGGGGTAGGGAAGGGCTCTAGTACTATTTCTATTTTGGAGACGAGGGGCTGGAGTTCAGAGGTTTCCTGACGAGTACCAGGTTTGACTACTAACAAGGCTCAAGGCCAGTACGACACAGGTGTGCCTGGCTCCAACGCCTGCTTTCTGAGTGCTCATTTGAGATCATGCCTTCATGGATGCTTTGCGCATACCTGTCCAAAGATCACAGGTAGGCCCGTGTGAATAGCCCCAGGCACAAATTTATAGGAAATGAGAAAAGAAACCTGGTTCAAAGGGGACCAAGCATGAATCCCCTAATTAGGAACCGTCCGTGGAGCCGCCTGTCACGACTGTGGTAAGTGTTGAATTGCCGATCTTGGATGAGACCCAGATAGTTCACATGGTCCTGGACCGGCTCATGGAATGCGGATGCTCTTGGGGGAGGCTGCTCTATACAAACACCAATACTCGCCAATTTGCCACAAGAGGAAGAGCAGGGTACTGAAAGCAGTGAAGAGAGGGGGTGAGCCTGCTCCCAAGGACGGCCGGATCTTGTCATCGCTCAAAAACACACTCCAAGTCAGTTCTAGGGCACAGGGTTTTTTTTCCTGTGTATTACGGCACCTTCTGGGTGCAGAGGGATGGTTTATTTGCCTCTTCGATATTCCACACCTCTCTTTAGGACTTCCAAACAGTTACATTTACCAAGAGCCTTCGATTATCCGAGTGTCGCAAATACACGCGCAGTCCTGTCGGGCACACGCCAGTGCACGGAGCAGGCAGGCAGCCATCGGGCACGTGTTCGATACATGAGTGGCTTATAAACAAACATCCACTACACCGAACGGAGCTAAACAAACAATAAATAAGTGGATTTTATACGGTTAGACACGCACAACTATTTCAGGGAGATAAACAGCAACGGGAGAAATGATAGCTGCGTACACAGGGCAACGAATGAACAAGTTCTGGGAAGAAGAGGGAGAAAAGTAAGAAAATTCCCTCCCAGGAATTCCTGATAAGGCCGGCGAGCATCACTCCGACCGCAGTCCCAGTGCCCGTGGAGTCCGCTGATCTGTCGTAAGCTGTTCTTAAGCTGTTCTCCACCACCAGACACAGTACCGGAGAGGACTTTAATAAAGACCAACTATTTCCTCGGCCTGCCCCGAGCTGCGGGTTTATCGAATGCTCATCTCACTGCCAGCTGACACTCTTCGACTTGGAGTGAATCTCGAACTTGCAAGCTATGCAACTCGCGAAGCTGACGGTGCCCCACACCCCTGCCCTTCCCGTTCCCAGGCCCAGATGTGGGGGGTGACAGAGTCCAATAGCTTGGAAAACGACTATTGATACGGACTAGGTTATTTTCAAGTGCACTCATGTGACCTCCGCCGGTGGGGATTTATGTTCTGTTAAAAAAGCATTTCCTGTGAGGATGACCCCTCATCTGAATACGATTTCAAGGGCAACTGTTATGAAAAGCAGGAGTAGAAAGGACAGGTGATGGGTCCCCACCCAGGTCAAAACCAGGGCCGGACCTTGGGTGTAGGGCGGCGCCGGCGCCCAGGGCCCTGCTCTCAGAAGGGGCTCCGTGGTGGCCGTCTCCATAATTTCATCTTTCAGTTTGAGTTTTGCGAGCGAAGGGCCCTGGGACACCGGGCATGCGCTTGGAGCCCTGGCCCGTGGGCGTGGCTACCATCCCTGGGAGTGGACCTTGGCCGCTCCCTGCCTGCCCTCCGCTTGCCAGGTCCTACCTGGCTTCCTCCTCCCCGGCTCAGCCCTGTTACAGCCACCACTTTGCCTGGGGTGGTGCCTGGGTCATGCTGACAGGATGGGGACGGCCCACCTCTTGCCTCGACTCTCAGCGCCCAGTGGGACCTGGGTACGGGTGGGGGAGGGGCAGACTCACGCTCTGCAGCATCTCAGGGCGGGACCAGGCGGTGCTGCCCCTTCCACGGGCAGCACCGAAGTGTGGCCGGCCGGGGTCCCTCGCCTACCCTGATCCAAGCAGCGAGTTCATCCGGTGCAGCGGGCACGATCGTTTGGGGGCTGCCCACTCACTGTGGCTGGGGCGGTGGGCCCGAGAGAAGGGGAGATGCGCCTCCCTGGCCCTGGCCCTGGCCTGGGGCCAGCGTTTTCATTTCGCACCGGACCCTGAACATTGTGAAGTCATCCTTGGTTTAAAGAGATGAAGTGGAACTACTCAGGGCTGTGGATTCCGTCCACCCTTCCTTAAAGTCGCCTCTGGGGCAGCCACGGGGGGCACGCACAAGGGCCCCTGTCCGCTTCCCTGCAGACCCGCACCGGAACTGCGCTGGGCTGCTTCCGCGAAGCAGCTTTCAGTGGGATGCACATTTTCTTTCTCGCTGCCACGTCTCAAAGGGTGGCTGCTTTATCAGTCTGGGCCCTGAACGAGAGTGACAAGGATCAGAGCCCCTGGCACGTGTATGAAATAAGCCTTTGTTATTTTAAGCCACGGAGATTTGAGAGTTGTTGCAGCAAAACCCAGGCTCCGCTGATGGATAGACCCTCACATTGAATGGCTCTCCCCAGCACGCCTTCTGGAGAAGAAGGATGCTCAGTACCCATTTATTGAGTGAATGAATGACCTATTCCCGGTCAAATCCAAGTCTTATGTAGGTATATCGCCCTCTCTCCGTGGACGTGCTAGCCACTCCCCCTGTATCTCAAACTATCGCCCTGAAGCCTTAATGTCTCCGCTCGACCTCCTACTTTTGACTCTCTTTCTCCTTCACGGGCTCCCCTTTTTCCTTCCTCTCTCCTTGGTTCCGATTGCTCTTCCGTCTCCCTCTCAGAGAGAGCTTTTTGAAAACCACACGTCTGTGGGTGGCTTCTAAAACTGCAGCTCAGATCCACCCTTCGGCTCTCCGTCTCTTACCTTCAGCTGCACACAACCTATTTAGGTGCCCAGACGTCTATTCCGATGTCAGCTGGCGTCTGACTCAACGCACCCGAAATGGACCGCAGCATCACCTTCCAGAACCACCCATGGTCCCCCAAGTCTCTGCCTCCATCTCAGCCCTCCGCTTCTTTCTGCGGCTTTATTTTAGGTCTTGCATCTGCTTTTGAAAACTGCATTTTAGTCTCATCGGTCCCCACGCTTCCCTCTGCAGTAACTCTTGGGCGCACCACGGTCTCAGTGTTCGCAGCTCACCTCTGTTATTGTCAGTCTTCTCTGTCTCACGTCCTAACGGCTCGAACAGGTATCGACCGCCTTCCCTGCTTACAACATCAGATTTTATACTTTTTATTACGTAACTAGATCCTTCTTATAGAACAGTGATTCTCAACGAGCATGCCACCAAGTATTGATTAATGTGTAACGTGATTTTTTTCTTTCCTTTTCAAATTCTGGATTCAAACGCTCAGAGGGAGCATTAAGTTCTGAAGGTCAGGCTGTGAGGTTTAGGGAAGGGCAGAACTGTGCTGAGTCAGAGCAGCAAGCCTGGACCAGAGAGAGTGTGGGATTTACTGGAACAGGTATGGAAGTTTGGCTGTGGGGGTGAGGGGCGGGTTAGGACGGGAAACATAAATTTGCCTGTCCTTGTTTGGTGGGGCCGTAACTTACCCACGGACAGCTTAAGAGGACTGGCAACTACCTGGAGAGACCAGGCTGTCAACAGAATGAAGTGAAGGTGACCAGAGTGATGACGAACTTGGGGGTACCCTGACACAGGAAACAGTATGCTCAGGTCACGGTCACATGGAAACTAGGTCTAGTATGGTGAGATGCTCTGATTTTCCAAAGGAAGCTACAAATAGGGATTTTAGGTGCAAAAACTGAAATCAAAACTAAGTTTTAAAATTAAATATAGTGAGACTTAGAGCATTTCTGCGGGCCAGGTCCCGCTGGCAGGTTGTTATTTTGAGGTCCCTGGGTCTAAAGAGATGGCGTGAGAGGAGAACCCAGGGCAGAGTCCTAAGGAGCCATGATGCTCACAGGGTCCTCTGAAGCCGAGCAGAGGACAGTGTCGTCACAGAGTCAGGAAAGGAGGCTGACGCTGAGCCACAGCACAGGTCGGGTGCATTTCTAGGGCTCCGAGATTCTGTGCTCTGTTGGAATCAGCAAAATGACAGCAATAACAGCCACAGAACAGTTCCTTTAAAGGGGGAGACACCGCTGTAACTTCCTGGTACACCTGAGACTGGAGGAAAGGAGGAATCCAAGGTCACGTGCACTATGGCGGTACATTCTGACCACAGAAGAGGGGCTGCTGGGCAGCTGAGGCAATTAGAAAGTCCGGAGGGACCCGCTGGGGTTGGCCAAAGGCGAATGGGCAGAGACCGACTGGGTGAGCGGGGTAAAGGGGGACTTTGCCTGAGAGGTTGGTAATGAAGGACAGGACAGAGGCGAGGGTGGCCTCCAAAGGAAGCGTTTGCGCAGAGGATAGCGGACAGAAGACAGCTGACACGTAACTGAGACAGATGTGTACCCCGTGGAGTCATTAGTTGACAGGTGGTGAGCTGTTCCCATGACCTGCCATTTCCTAAAAGCCTCAGCTCTCACCTTATTTCATCCTCCCAAGCCCTGTGAGGGAGATGCCATATTTACACCCACTTAAGATGAGGAAACTGAGGCATCGGTGGAAATGCATTGAGGCATTTTAATTACTTATCTACTTGTTTACTAAAACCGAGATGGGAAGAGGTTTGAAAGGAGAAGGGAGAAGTCGGGGGGAGGAGAGGGTGAGAAGTTGGAGGTCTGTCTGAAGCAACTCTGGTCGGAAGATGGTGACGCAGAAATCCACGCGGTCGTCCTGTGTTCCCCGGGCGGGTGTACGGTGGGGCGCGTTCAGAGGGAGAGTTGTGTTTTCTTCCGAAACCACAGGGAAAGAAGGGGAAGAAATCAATGGTACGAAATTATTGGCAAACGAGGACATTGAAGGAAGAGACGTACAGCCTCTTTGCTTTTTGTTTCTTAAATAAATCATAGTGGACATGGGGCTCTGTTGTCTCGAGGATATGACACAGATTCTTGGTCGTGGGAGAACTTAAATGAATCATAAGACAGGTCTTGCGGATCGGGGAGAGATTAATCATCCATGAATAAACCAAGGACGGATTATTTCCTGTCTTTGGGTTATGCTCAACTATGCATCCAGCCCCACGAGCATGCTGAAGCCATATGGAATCCTTTTGGGTGCACCTGGTCACACAGCCGTCCCAAAAAGGATGCTCTGAAGTCAGTCTCCACTCCCGATGCTCGGAGATAATTCTCAGAACTTGTCAACTGTCCCTGCTGTCCTTTGCTTTGCCAATAACACATGCCCCCTTCCAGCTGGGATTGTAAACTGCTAGCCCTCCGCCTCAGGGAGACTTGCTCCTAAGAGTTGTGGAATACGGAATAAGAATGCAATCCTTTCTTTTTAGAAAGGAAGGCCCTCCCTGGGTGTAATTTATCTTGTCCAGAGTGCGACACACAGCGCAGTGGAGACCCTTCCCTTACTCCCCTCGTAAACACCGCCACATTCTCGAGCTCAGGCACTCTGAGGCTTCGTGTAATGTCAGGGAGCCGCTACACTTTTAACAAAATCCTCACCCGAGGATATGTTTATTGATTTTAGGGAGAGAGGAAGGAAGAGAGGAAAGGAGAGAGGGAGGATGGGGCGGGAGGTGCGGGGGGACAGAGAAAAGAGAGACATTGGTTGCCTCCCATAAGCACCCCGACCAGGGATCGAACCTGCAACCATTTTTTTGGTGTATGGGATGATGCTCTAACCAAGCCAACAGGCCAGGAGTCACTTTTTTGCAGATTTCTAACTCTGTGATTCCCAAAATTAGCAGGCATACACACATGGGTTGGGATGCTTTTAAAAATTTAAATTTTCAGGCCCCGCCACCAGAATTTTTTATTAAGTGTGAGCCAAGGTCTAGAAATCTCTGTTTCCATCCAGCTCCCCAGGTGGACCTTAAGTTACATTTCTACAAGCACTCTGCTACACATTTGGAAGAATAAGAATCTCATCCGGAATGGCACTGGTAGGTGGTGAGGAGCCCGGCTTTGAGAAATCAGCATTTGCAAAGGCCACACTTTCCTTCCCAGAAGGACAAAAGAGACTCAGGGTGCGTCATAAAGACAGAGGAGAGACTTTCCTCCCAGGAAATGAGAAGAATGCCAATCGACACTCGCTGGAGAAGGGCTCCCTGCACACCAGCAACGAGGAGGATGTGGTCCCCCATCCACGACCTGCTGGGAGGCGTGTGAGGCCCACACATGCATGCACGCACGCGCTCGCGTGCACGCACACACACACATGCACACACACGCACACACGCACACAGAACCCATAATGTCGGCAACCGTTTGCCCTGGCTCTTCCGGCTGTGGCTTGTTGTCCTGAGTCTGTCACATGGCAGGCCGTGATTCTGGTTCAGAAAATGCAGCCAACCAAAGGAGGCTGTGAGGGAAACAGACTGGAAACCACGTCTGCAGAAAAGGAAGGGACCTCCAGACTGCGAGATCCTCATAACAGCTAACAGAGGTGACGCTGTGTTTCTTACACGCGAGGGGGTTTTCTCATGAATCCTCACAAGCAAGGCCCACCAATATCTCCATTTTAAAGATGAGGAAACCAAGGCACCAAGAGGCTGACCTGACTTGCCCAAGGCCATACCACTGGCTGGTATGACCAGGGGAAGGAACTGAACCCAGGACCGCTGCCAAGTTCACGATCTCAGTCACCGTGATGGACCTGAAGGGTTCTGAAGATGAGGACCCTGGGATTCGGTCTCGAGGGCAGAGTGGGTTTGGGCAGGTGGAGACTGGTGTGGGGAGGGTCACATCACGCGAGTGCCTGTGGTTCGGGTCCTGTTCTAGGCACTGAGAACATCGGGGTCTAGGAGGGAGGAGCAGTGAGGGGGACGAGGGGAGAGGACTGCTCCTGGGACACCTTGGAGAGCGGAGAGGAACACGGTAGTGTCCCTGCCCGAGCAGGGAGGTTAGATCAAGCCCCGCGGGCGTCTGTGAGAGGAGAGGCTTTCTACGGGCGCCAAGCTGTCTCTAAACCTGTGGTTCTCGGCAGGGGCCCATTTTGTACTTCAGGGCACATCTGGCCTTATCCGGACACATCTTTGGTTGTCACCACGTGGGGAGGTGATGTCCTCCAGCTATGCAGTGGGCAGTGGCCAAGGATACGGCTAAACCTCCTGCAAAGCCCAAGACAGCCCCACAGCAAAGAATGTTCGTGCTCCAAGTGTCAAGATGGAGGAACTCTGCTTTGGACACTTTCGAGCAGGGAATGACGAGGACAGAGGTGAACTGAAAAAGGCACCGAGAGTCTTGCGAGGCCACCGAAACGGGCTCTGGGTCATGTCATCCCTCCTTCCCAGGCTCCCTGCTCCCTTTCATTAACTGGCTCTTCCTGGAGTGACTCCACTTTGAATACAGAGTGTAGGCATCTTTAACCAGATGTGACTTTGTCCTTTCGTGTTAGGATATTATTATTCTGCTGGTGCCGATAATTAACCTTTGTGTAATAGGAACCCTTCCCTGGAGGAGAGCCTGGCTTCCCTCTCCTCGAGGCAGCCTCGGCTTGAAGGGTGGGATTCATCTCCCCAAACATGCACGGGAACGCTAAGAGGACCGGGCAACCGTAATTGCTCTGATGCTTTGCATATTTATGTTTGAGACCTTCGTCTGAACTGTTACTTTAAAAAGAAGGATCAGTTCATCTTTAAAAGGAGGTGATTGATCGCTGCCAGTCGGGCATTCCTTCATTCTTGGCTTCCTCTTAGCCTCCGTAATAAGTTCCTTGCGCACACCAGTCTGCTGTTAAAGCATGGTATTCATCATAAGCCAAGCAGAGAGGAGGCAGAATTTGATGGGCACAATACCATAATTCAACCCACAGTGTCCTTTTTGTTCAACTCGATCTGGCGTTAACATTTGAGGAAAAAAACCCACAAAGACTTTGGTAAATATTAATCAGAAACGCACAGTCCCGTTCCCTGCTCCATTACCCATTACTGGGCACTCCAGGTGATAATGTCCAGCTCAACCTCCTATCGGCTTAAAATGCAAGTGAGAAGTGCTTTCTGCGGATTGCACGGAGCGCTCTTAGCAGCCTAAGTGGTCTGTGACGGTGGGGAACTCTTCCTGCTCTCCCCGCCCCAGCCCTCCTTTATTCAGTGTTCTCCCAGGTCTTCAAGCATCGGAGTGTGAGGCCAGCCTCGGGCCTGACTGCTTTCCCGATGGGCTGTAACTTTCGCAGATGTATCCGGACGACTTGGGATGTGCAGAATTAATAGCACGTGTGCCCGATGGTCAGCACACCCAGCCGCCCGTGGATGAGGGCCCCTCTGCAGGGCACAGTCTCTTTGAACTCAGAAGTCTATTTCCTTCCACTTCAGATCCCATCAGACCATGCAAATTGCCATCAACCTTTCCACACTGGTGGGAGCAGGTCTAAATCACGATCCCCCTTATCATCAGTGAAGTCATTAAAAGTCCATCAGATCAATTGGGCTCTGACATAACATTAAAAATGTTCTGGGGTGAAATCTATTTCTCCACTCCTCTAACTGGTGTAAGTTCAGAGACTCATAATGAAATCTTGTCCCATCCATGTCAGCTCCTCAAGTTAACAATGAATATTAAAATCTAGGTGGCAAGAGCTGGATTCATCATGGAACATCAGAATCTGAACCCGAGAGGCCACGCTCCTGGGAGCTGCTGGCTTCGCATAAACAGCACACACACATTCACCCCGACCAGGAGGAGGTAAGGGCAGGTCTTCCTCACACGCTTCCTGGTGGCCAGGGCCACCTGCCTGTGAGCCTGTGATCAGCCGCAGAGTGAGGAAGCAAGATGATTGTTAACTGAGTTAGTCCTTGGGTTGCAGACTTAGGCTGGTCTACATTTCGACTCAGCCCTCTTTTCAAACCAGGCTGCCTCTCTGCTTTTCCTAGAAACTGGACAAAACATTTTCCCCAAACAATGTCTCCCCGGCTTCTGCACACCAATAAAAGCAATCAATGCATAAGTATGCATCAGGCATTTGGCATATTTTAATTTTGTGAAAGGGCCATCTATGAACTTTCCCCTAAAGGTACCACCAGATCAGGTGGTTTTCTTTCCCCCTAAGGAATCCCTGGTGAGTCTGCTCTCTGCTGAGCAGTTGAGAGATAAAGATGGAGGCAGAACCCAAAGATACTGTTTTGCTCACGTACAAGCAAATCAAACCAATGAAAGAAAGTGATGTTATTTGATAGACGCAGGAGGTGCCTAATAGCTTGGTGTCAGGTTACGTCTTTCTACTCTGACCTGTGAGATGTTGGACCTGCTACGCCAGGGCTTTTGAACTTCTTTTGTACTTGACCCACAGTAAGAAACACATATGATATTCTGAACTAGTACACATGTGATTATATGTATAAGGAAACTACTATTTAAAAATATGACATCCTGTTCTACATCCAGGATACTCAGATATATTCTATTCTATTTTCTTTAAACGCTGGTCATAACCCACAAAATTGATTGGGCTAAGGGAATGGGCCTTGATTCACGAGGTGAAGAACAGTGCTCTGCCCTAAAGCACACGAACTGCCCAAGCCCAAACCTGGAGATGTCCCGAGTTCTAGCATAATTACCGTCTTACATGTTGATTAACAACAGGGGAGTCACTTACGAAGTATCTGTTACACCAGGGTTTAGGAACACTGGAGTGGACCCCCCCCCAGACACATTTTCAGTTAAGGAAGTGGTAGCCACACTTCATGGTTTCTGGGGGAATTTTGTTCCTTTTCTTTACCTCCCTCCTTCCTCCCACTCCCTCTCCCTCCCTCCCTCCCGCCTTCCAAATCACGCTGGGTTTCCATGACAAAAAGTGAAACACAGAGTTGATTGTCAGAACGTTTCCAAGTATCCAGATGCTTTGGCCTCCCGTCCTAGATGCAATGGCGCCCCCCCGCCCCCACTTCAGTCACTTCTGATGCAGATGTTTTGGCGGCTTGCAGAGAGCCTCAGGTAGGGGAATTCGGATGATGTTTCTTGAGCTCAAGCTGCACACATATTGTCCATTATTTATCTAATACAGAAAATCAGTTCCCATCAAAATGCAATTCTAGAGGGGAATTTCTCATTGCCTGGAAGGTTAGGTTCTGGAAACTTGCCATAACACCATTAGGTATTGAATAGAATTTGGGATAAAGTAGGTACGTCTTGGAAACCAGCCAAAAGATTTAGTTAGTTATTTATTATTGCAAAGAGACGCCTTCGAGGGGATAGTCCGATGAGGAGGGAGGCTTGCTAATGAGCTTCCCAAAGAGGTTATTTTCAAGCTGAAACTAAAATGTAATAGCTTCAAAATAGTAATCAATATTCGCATATCTGGTGCACACATTTGACTTTTGTTTCTTTTTTCACATGTGATGAAATGCTTGAACCTCATCGCGGATATGACCTCCACAGCAAATTCAGTGCGAGAACCACTTGAAATTTGTGTTGCCAAAACAAACTGATGATGGATTTTTCAGCTCGGTCCTCGTATAGAATTACAGAGTATATTAGCAAAAGAAACAAAAGAGGTGATTACAATATGATTCCAACAGCAGATAATAAAAAAGAGGAAGAAAGTCAACTGAACCATGTTATTAAACCTCGAGAGGGTGGGAAACTTCGGTTTCTCCGAACTCAGAAAGTTTTCAAGTCAAGAATGAAGAGGGGGTTGGATTCAGTGGACGACGTGCCTTAACTTGACTCTTTGAACGTTAAGAATACAGATATTTTAAACTGCAGAACATTTTCCTGGTTTCACCCAAGGAGAATGATGGGATATTAAAAACCCTTAAGATTATTGGCTGTCCCCGAGATTTGCAAGGCAATAAGGAATAAATTGATGTAAGTGATAAGAAAAATCGTTCCCCCCTCCTTTTTCATTATTAATGACCAAATATTATTAAATCAATAATTTTGGTGATGATCCGAACAGGTTATTAAATATCATGAATTATTAACCTAAAAGTTGATCAGAGCTATGGAAATAATTCAAGTTAATGGGAATCTCTGGATTTCTAATGAAATACCCAGTCATTGACAAAACATCTCTGCTCAGATTTTTGGAACATGAAGAAGCAGAGACCACAGATGTCCTCAAGGAAGGGAACAACATTCCTCGCTGGATTGCAGGAAATTAAAAAACCAGATATCCACGATCAAAACAATAGCTTAAATAGACCAAGTAAAAGGTGCCAATGGCTGCAGGGTCCTCATCGCCTCCCCCCATCTCCCTCCCAATTAATATTCCACCCATTGTTTCAGAAAACTCCAGAAATTGGGGAACAGCCGTGGGCGTACCTCTGGCGAGGAGGGGTCGGGCATAAAGCAATTAGTCCATGGCTCTTGGCAAGTAGCACTATTACTTTGCCTTAAGCCAGGTGTGTTCGGAAGAGTATTTTGTCCGGAGATTATACAATAAAAGGCACTGGAATCTGACTTAATTTAGAAGGGACAAGGGGATGGGAGAGAACGGTTGGGTGTAGGGTCCCAAGGGGGCCAAAAGGGCTGATGCACTTCGACCCTTCTGTGCAATCCCAGCTGCCGCTCCTGGGAACTCGGACCCAAGCCACCCTCAGATCCTGGCTGTCAGAGAGGCTGAAGGCAAACAGATGCCCCTCGCCCGCCCCTTGCATAGCTTACACAGGACACCGCCAGAAAGCGTCGTTCTGCGGTAGACTCCCAATCTTACAGGAAGTGACTCCACGACTGAAGAGTTGGATGACATGCTCTGTTTTTTGTTTTTTTTTTAAACCATTTAATGCAACGGGAGCCCTGGATGCTAATGGGGGAAAGCAGGCCACAGCCAACAAGGGATGTGGACTTGTGCAACACCAGACAGGTGGGGCAGGACCCGGGCCGTGGCCTGCGAGACAGGAGTGCGCCTGAGACAGTTTGCAAAGGGGTTAAGAGGGCGGGCCCCGGGGTCAGAGTGCGCACGTCGTTTGCTATCTGCGGGCTCTCAAACGAGTCGCCCAATCTCGGTGAGTCTCCAAGGTTAATAGCAACAACACGCACTCCCACCCGCAGTTGTGGGCTGGATCTGAATGCCCGCGTTTCCAAAAGCCAGCGCTCTGCAGGGCCTTAGCCCAGTGCCAGGCACCTCGTGTTCATTCACTCAGCAAATGCTGAATGAATGGGTCCCTTCCAGGTCCCCTCCAGGTCCCCTTCCCTGTTCTTGCTGTTGGAGCCTCGCTATCATGAACCTTACAGCCTAGTCCGGGGAAATGACAATAAATACAACAACAAAGTATGCATGATGTTTTCAAACAGCCGTCAGTACTGTTAATATAAAATAAAACATGCAGTTGCGACAGCGAGTGATCAGAAGGCAGGCCGCGTTCCTTTCAGATACGAGAGAGCAGGGAAGGCTTGCCGAGGGAGGTCAAGTCTAAGATGAAGCTTGGAGGCTGGGGAGCTGCTGGAACAGGGAGAGGGGTGGAACACTGTTCTTAGACGGAAGCCGCGCGGAAGCGAAGTCTCCCTGTAAACGTCGGACAAGGACCGTACCAAGCGCAACTGTGATTTGTGTGATCAGATCGGGCGTGGGACATTCGAGAGCAGCTCTACGGACAGCCTGCCCCTGGGAGAAGCAGCTGGGTCTCTGGTGCCTTGCCCAGGCTCCTCGGGGGCTGCCAGGTGGGCCCTCTCTCCTCTGGCTGGTGTCTAGGCAAAAGGCATCGTCTCATTACGGCTCAGACTCACCGGGATGGGGGTTGTCACCCACCGGCTCCCGAGACTCGATGGCATTGGAGGTGGCCCAAGCACGCGGCAAAGGCTCATTGGCAGTTAAATCGCGCTAAAACATAACAGTAAGTAAATATGCCCAGAGAGGGAATTTTAACAATCCAAGGACACAGGAAAACCACACCGCTGGCCTCCAAACTGCATTCCTCATATATCTAACCCATGTTCTTATGCTATAGGATAAACTAAATAAATCAAAGACTCTGGGGAAACATCAGGAATAAGCCTGCCATAAATTTCGTTAAACTTACTTGTCAGTGCCTTGCCTGGAAACTTCACTTCTTTTTGGAAATTAAAAAAATATTATTGAATGCTGTGGAGATGTGGCAGGAACTGAGAAGGAAATTCTCCCTGGAGTTCCTACCTAATTTTTGAGGAGGTTAAATAATTGAAGACAATTCCGTTTGGTGGAGATTCGTCACATGTTGGGCTCGAACGGGATAAAGGAACTTTCTTTTCTACATGGGAAACGTTTACAGTTTGGTGAACTTAAAAAGAGTGTGCAGCTGCTCACCGCTACCTTGGTCGACTTGAGCTGCTGAATTAGTAATTTCCAGCACAGCGCACAAAGCGAACACTAAATAAATATTAGCTGAATGAATGAAGGATGAATGAAATGGCTTGAAATTCTGTAAATTTGTTACATATGGTAACTGTATTTCTGAGTGCTTTCTGCGTGCTAAATGTCTTCCACAGATTATCTAATTTACTACCTAAGATGCAGGTTTGACTGCATGTCGTAGACAGATGAGCCGAGCCTGAGCAATGTGCAGCGGTCCACCGGTATTTATTAGGCACCGGCGCTGTGTCAGGCACACACAGCTACTAAGTAGCTATTTCGTCCGCCTGACTCCAGATTGTAGGCTCTTTACCGCCACGCTCTGCGGGTTCTGCAGGGAGGGTGCTGGGAGCTGAGTTTCCCACTGACACTGAGGTGGTTTCCCGCTGAGTCCAAGGAGCATCCGAGTCAGGGGAACGCGGGAGAACGAAGGCTTCTGCCATCGCCAGCTGCGTCAAACACCCACCCGTCCACGCATGCGCTTCTAAGAGAGCTGCACTATTCGTGGCCGGACCTACGTTTTTCATTAAACCTAACAAGCATTTTCATTACAACATGCAGGCCAAGTTTTAGAGCAACGATTTTCCATCTGGTAGCCAGACATTAGGACACATTTTAAGCAACTAACTGGACACACTGCATGGATCCCTTGGGCCAGATTGAAACTGGAAATAGAACAAGTGCGATCGGGGAGTCTTGAGGCAGCATTTCTGGGCCGAGAGATAAAGGCCAGGGGAGATGGGAGGCGGTCCCGCTCTCTCTGCTTGCTCAGGGGATCGGAGCTGCTGCTGCCAGTCACGTGGGCCTCGTACCAGGCCCTAGTTCCGCACCTCGGCTTGCACTTTGACAGGCTGGGCAGCCTCCCTGTATTTTCACTGGGAAAGTTACAGGACCAGCCGTGGAGAATAAAATATAGCAAGAGAATTCTTACTGCCCCAGGTGGTCATCCGAGTGGGTTTAAATCAACGGTTTTCAACCAAGGGCAATTTTGTCCCTCTTCTCCCCACCACCCCTTCCCCAGAGATATCTGGCCATGTCTGGGAACGTTCGATTGCCACAGCTGGGAGATGCTGCCAGCATCTAGGGTGTAGAGGCTGGGAATACAATTATACACCCTGTAGTGCATAAGACGGCCCCCTACCCTCCCAAAGTATGTGGCCCCAAACGCCACTGTGTGAGATTAGGAAAACCTGGTTTGCGTGGTAAGGATCATGGTCTTGCTCAGGATGACACCAACAGTTAGAGCTTCTACTTGCTGAGTGAGCATTCCAGGCCCACCTTTTGGGTCAATGTCATTCATTGTCGTTTAAATCTCCCACGAGCTCTCAAATTGCCTTTGTTTTACAGGGGAGCGACAACCAGGGCTCTGAGATCTCACGTAACTTGCCCAAGGTCACAGACCAAGAACTTGGGAATGCCGGGGTTCAAACGCAGCCCTTCCTGAGCCTTGGGACTCTCGGACCACTAGCCCACGCTGCCTGGCTCTGTGGCTGCTGATAGGTCTGTGGGGCAGCTCCGGCGGGGTTCGGAGGACCTTCCCAGCCAGGCCCACTTAAAGACGGCACAGGCAGATGAAGACTTGGCATGCTCTGCCACGAAGCTGTCAACCGCAGCCCTAGAAACTGCTCTTTGTCCTTTGAGCTTCCTTTCCCGCCTTCCACACTCAAGTTGTCACGGCAGACAGTGGTCCTCGACCCAGGTAACTTGAGCTCTCAGGGGACATTTTTGGTGTCACAACCCTGGGTGTACAGGGAAGAAAAAACTACTGGTGGGGAGAGGTCGGGGATGTTGCTAAAGATTTTATAAGGCACAGGATGACCCCCACAATAAAGCATTATCGGGCCCCAAATGTCAACAGTGTGAGGTTGTGAAACCCTGTGGTAGAGGCAGTGTGGAAAAGCTGGCCTTAGAGAGCACGCCAGCCTTCTACAGAGTGGGAATTAGTTGTTTCATTGTCCTGCCCTGCCCTCCACTCACCCTGCTTCAGATGATAGCTCTGACCCTGTTTAGGGATTCCCCAATCAGAGCCTGTGGAATTCTGACTAGGTCCCTCCCAGCTCCAGAACAGCGTGTTCTGGACTTATCAGAACATCCTGTTTCTCTGGCAAAAGTGCAGGGTTGGGCCTGACAGCAGCACAGCCAATCACATGTCATGAGACATTGACGGGAACTTCTGAGAGAGACCAGATCCTTGAGTCTGGACTTATTCCTAGGAGAATACGAAGCTGGGACTGCTAATGGCCACCTGGACCCCATGAGGAGAGAGACTGCCTCCGGATGGAGAAAACATGGCAGGAGCAAACGAGAGACATTTAGAAGAGAAAACAAGCCTCCATGATATAATTTGAGGCCTTGAACTAGCCACACCTGAAGCTGCTTTAGCCTGGGCTTTTGGTTTACATGAGCCAGTACATTGCCTAATCACTTCAGCCACGATGGGTTGCATTTTCTGCCTCCTTCAAAGGCCTGACCAATAGCCTTCACTTTGAGATAATGACAACACAAATAACTGTCCTTGAAACACAAAAATAGAATAAGGATATCTGCAAATTCCTTTGCATTCTCTACAAGAGATTGTGTAAGGCAATATGTAAGTCTAGGGAATATTCTGGAAGGCAGAATTTTCCTGACACCAGGACATCTAACTGAACAGCTACCGGCTATTCATAACACAAGAAAAAGCTGGCAGCTCTGATTTCTGGAAGTCAGGTACAGAGAGCTGTAGGTTTCATCTATCTTGTCAAGAGCCGAGGTGTTCTGGGAGAGCGGCAGCATTCTCGACGCCTGTTATAATGACATCCATAATGCAGACGTTCGTGTCAGCTTGCAGCCGACTCGTGCGCAAAGTTAGCAAGGGGACACCGGGCAGGTTGCCTAGCATGGTCGGGTCAGATTGGGGATCGTCCTGGGAGTCGCCTAAAGGATCGTCTAGAAGGGGAACGCTCTAACCTGCACGGCGTCTGACACCGATACACTGAACCTTCACCGGGGCGGAGTCCAGCAGACACTGTTCGGGGCTGACCGATGACTCCCCAAGTGTAGTCACAGACCAGAAGTGGCGAGCAAGATGTTTTTAGAGGGTCCTTGGGCGAACAGACTGGAAATTTTAACAGTTGTGACATTGTTGTTAACGCAAATGGAAATTAAAACATAGGAACATATCAAACATGGGACTTGGTAACTTCCATTGCTCAGCACAGGGGTCGGCAAGCGTTTTCTACAACGGACTAGAGAGCAGGTGCCTTCAGATTCATGGTCCGGCAATCTCCACTCTGCTGTTGGAAGGGGGTGCGTCGTGGGCAACACAGTAATGAGTGGGCATGGCCGTTTCAATAAAGCTGCGCAAACACGGGTACAGGGTCAAATGTGGCCAGAGGGCTGTAGTTTGTTAAACCTTGGCTCAATAGGCAACCAAGTAAAAGAAAGAGAGAAAGAGAGAGAGAGAGAGAGAGAGAGAGAGAGAGAGAGACTCTTAAAAATATAAGGGGCGTGTGGATATGGTGAAAATCACGGGGGAGGTTGGAGGTGGGCGAAGTCTGTATTGGGTCCTATGCTTTCCGTGTTATTCAGGATGCTGATGAGAAATCGGTTCATCACTATTTTATTTGGCATGTGTTATTTGAGTGTTTATACATGTCAGAACACCATACAAAAAATGCTGTGGTTTCAACTGCGAGCAAGGGACGCTCTGTCCCTGACTAATTCTGCTAAGAGTTATGAAGGAAATAGTTACTGACAGCAGAATGCGGAAGGCTTTTCTCCGGACACGTAAACAAACACCCAGGGGATGAGAAGAAACCAGCCTTGAGGAAGGCCGAGGGACTAGCGTTCTGGAGAAGAGGCGAAAGCACGTGCGAAGGTCCTGGGGTATGAAAGGAGGCGCAAGGGCTGCCACCGCGCAGCTGGAGCCCATAGGGAGAGTACGGAGAGCAGCGCGGCTGTGCCGGAAATCACCGAAATGCGATTCGCAGAAAGGCTTTAAGTGGAAGAGGGACTTGAGCTCATTTCTACGCTACAATTACTCTCACTTCTTTGTGGCATGGCCCAGAGTGGGTGTAATAACGGGTGAGGTTTTTAATCCAAAAGCACAGCAACACAACAGCGACAGCCTCCACCCGTGGGTGCGAGCTCACCGCGTCAGATCTGTGCTTCTCACTTGGAGGTCCCCCCATAGCCCCCCGACCGGAGGGTGTGTTGTCTCCGCCTTACAACAGCAGAGACCGACAACCTGAGAGGCACACCAGTAAGACGGCAGGGCTCTCACAGTGCACCAGCGTCGGGCACAGGATGCCACTCAGGCCCGTATGATGCCGAGGGTCACACGCTTACCTTGTATTTCAGGGGTTGGCTGTCTATAGCCCGAGGGCCAAACGGGCCCCACCATCAGTTTTGTAAGTAAAGTTTTATTGGAAAACAGCCCTGATGATTTGCTTCCCAGCTCAGTGACTGCTACAGAGACCAGAGGATCTGCACAGCCAGAAATATGTATTATCTGGCCCTTCACAGAACAAGTTTTCTAAGCCCTGGTCTAGGCTGCAGTGACAGGAAGTTCTTTTCTGCCAATCAGAATGTCCAGAATGAACAGGCCGTGACTAAGGCACTCGATCGTCAGTCACAATGTCCCAGAACGTCATTTCCACCACAGCTTCTCAGACCCTTCTCCCACTCTGCGTTCTCACGCAGTATTTTATTTGTTTTTTTTTTTTTTTAACCTGGGACTTAAAAATGATTTTAAGAACACAGCTATATAAAAATTACAACTGAGAGGGATGCGTTTCAGGAGGAGCTGATGACACACGTGTGACAGTCAGCATCATCCAAGGGACATCCTGCCCTTCTCCCGTGGCCGGCCTCTGCTCCCCAGGTGACGCCGTGTTTGTCAGGCTGTCCTGGGGGGAAACAGACTAGCAACCCACACGCCTGCTTTGTCAGACAGATCAGATCAACAACGGACCCAAGAGGACTCGGGCTGACAGATGCACCGCCGTCTGTCAGACGGGGCGGAGAGGGGGTGCCTCCGGGCTTTGAATCGTGGCCGAAGCTTAGTTGGCACTTACTTGACTCAGTTTACTTATCAACAAAATGGACGTGACAGGGCAGCTAGGCTGGCTTCCACTTCTACGAAGGTCCTCTGTACAGAGTTGGAGCTGACGTCAGGAGGCCCTCCCTTGGTGAACCAACAGAAGCCGGGCTTAGCATGCCCTCGGGCCCTCTGCGCTCCGGTCTAACCAAGTGCTTTACCCACGCCAGGTGGAAACGCTGTGTTTACAGCAGTGATACTTCGTTTCCTCCCGGAAAGGAAGTCATGATGGTTTTTTTTTGTTTGTTTTTTTTTTTGTTTTTTTCAAAAATCCAAGTTAAGGGAATGGATGGATCTTCCAATGAATGGAACTGCTTTGCACATAGATATCATTCTACTGCAGTATTTAATGAGAATAGCCAGAATATAAATGGACGACGTAAGTAGTAGGCCAATTTAAAAAAAAAAATGGCTTAAGCTACCTTTTGAACAAAGCCACTTAAATCTGCGGCTTTGCTTTCAGCTTGCCTGGCATTCCACGCCAGATAAACTGAGAAGGGGACATGAACTTCGGAGAGATGCCTGGTGATGACAAGATTCCTTTCAGGGGACGCTGTCTTGCAAGGCTCAGCAAATCGGCGTGTCCCTAATCAATGCTGCCATTATATGAGCACCTCCTGCACGATTGTTCTTCCTTTAAATCAACTCACTTCTTAAATAAATGTATTTGAACGGTAAGTTTTACATCAGGACTGACAGTGAGAATCCAGCGATAATAGCTACAAAATTGCCGATTTGCTTCGGCCCTCATTTTATATGAACATTATGCATTAAAATAAATACATTAGAATTAAATTGTTAAGAAGTTTAACTCTGTACCATTTCAAATGCCACTGTGTTCTCTCAGGGATTCACATACCTTCCAAAATACTCTAAGGGAAATATAAAAACTCACACATGTAAACATTTTATTTGATATGGTAAGCATTTCATTTGCATTAAATATTAAGTAGGATCAAGTGTGTACATGTGTTTTGTTCTATGGAAACACGACACGTTTCAAACAAACCAGCAAACAGAGGGTGGGGTGACGCCGCAGAGGGAGTCCACGCCGCGTGGCGGCGGAGTGTGCAAACACAGCATTAGTGACTTATTACCGCAACCTGAGGCTCGCTCGACAAAGCCTTTGTTTACTCGGCAAATCCAAGGCAAAATAATTGCCACCAGTTATCTTAAGATGATGAGGAAGCCACCTAATGCGCACCTGTGCCTGTGGGCTTGGCTCCATGGGAAGCAAGCAGCTCTCAGGCATTCAGGCAGGTAGGGAAAGGGGGCCGCCTGAGAGCTGTCGTGCATTCCATCCCAGCCGGGGCGCAGGGGCGCAGGGCCTCGCCCCGCTGCTGAGAGCCTTTCCATTGGAAGGAACTCCTCCTTCTGCACCACGGCCTCCAAACACCTGCACACCTGTCCTGGATCCTCACCCTGCCTCCTGGCACCCTGTCCCTAACCCAGGCAGGGTGGCCTTCTCCGGGCTCCTGAGCTCCCCACACCTTCCTCCGCCGGGCCAGCGCACTGGCTGCTCCCGTGGCCCAGAAGGTTCTTTCTTTGATCCTCATCTGGACAGCTTTTCTCACGCTTTGGGACTCATCTGAAACGCCATCGCACCAGAGAGTTCTCCGGTGGCCCTGCACCCCACAACAGGGCAGGTTCTGTTCGTAGCTTCCATCGCTGTCTGAGGAGCTGCACGTCTGCTTACACGGCTAACATCGGTGTCCCCACCCTGGCTGGTGGCTCCTCGTGGGCAAAGCTCTCCTCAGGCTCTCAGCGCGGGCACATGCCACCCCCCGGTGCCGCCAAGGACATTTCTTTAAAACAACCTATTTTACATCTCAGACACAACGATGACACGTTCGAGCCGGCGGTTTGCTCTGTAACATAAGTATAGGAGGACATAATGATGTCTATATTCAATCACGTGTGTGTGCCCACTCGCACTTTCCAAAGCCTGTATAGGGACTGCCCTCGAGCCAAGCCCTTCAGTCTGACCTGTGGTTTTATAATTTTCCTGTTATTCTTTGCATGTGGAAAAGTCACCTGGGCTATTCTACAGAGGACTTGTTTAACCTTATAACATTGAATAACAGCCGTTGAATTGTAGGAAGAAGTAAGGGGAAAGCATACGTAAAATGCCAGATCCAAGCAAACTCACGTTGGCCAACAGCAGCGCACACCCTACGGATGCGATTATTTTGGATCCCGGTGATGCTTAACACTCCCAAATTACGCTTCAAGTATTCGATATAATTTGTGGAAAAAAAAACATTTATTTTTAATGTTTCTTTAAATATAACACAAGGCTTATATTTAAAATGTCAAAAAAAAATCATCCTCAGTGCCGAGCACCGTACCTGGCATATAGCAGAGGTTCCATAAGGATTTGTTGAATAAATGAATGGATTTATGAAGACTGGCTTTCCAAACCCAGGAAAAATCCAGATGCATCGCTTCCCGTTATGGTACAAAACGTATATTCCATTTTCAACTTATTTGCCTGCCTGGAAGTTAAAGAACTCTATTAAAAAAAAAAATCCCATCCGTATACCTGTTACTGCAGGGTTAAACGAGCTCACTCAACGTGTTTTTTTTTCTTTGTGTGGGCTTTGCTTGGGTCCCGTAGAGGTGCCACGTATGTTTTATGAGCTAACATTTATTTTAGACACTTCGGCCCATTGGACACGATCTCGTAAGCCTGAACTCTCAGCTGACATGCTGTTGAACATAATGGGGAGATTTAAAAAGGCGTCTCCGAGGAGCCGAGTGGATTGCCGAGTGCCAGGGGCAGGAGGAGGAGGAGGCCGGGTGAGCTATAGGAAGCTTCATGCTGCTCTCCCCGGCGGCGGGAGCTGCTGCTGTAACGTGCGGTGGCAGGGCCCTCTCCCCAGCCAGGCCAGGCGGGGACGCAGAGCCACCCAACCGCTGTCCTGGGAACTCAGGGCTCCCAGGACACCTGGAAGCTGAAGAGCGGCATTTCCCAAACGGAGCGGGAGACTCGGACCTAGGTGAGCGGCAGGGGGCGAGTCTCCGAGTCGCTGTGGGGTGCTCTGGGGGGACCCCACGGGCCTCGGCAATTCCAGAACACGCTCTTCCTCTGCTAGGGTCTTCAATTAATTATGGAAGCTACGTTGTTGCTGGGCATTAATCAGACATTGAAGAAACGCCACAGCTCAATCTATAGCAGAATTCACATGGGGCAAAGGGAAGGTCTCAAAGATTTCTGAAAGCTGTAAAATCTCCATTTAGATAGAAATCTTTAAAAAATTTATTCAGTTATTCATTTGTACATTGGGGGCAAAACTGTCGATTCTGCAGAACAAAGGCTCCTGCAACCTGACATTTAAAACCCGCGGAGAGTTCACAGCAGTGTGATGAAGGGTTAAAGCTGGAGGCCTCAGTCCCATTCAAACCAAACACTCATTCACCGCCCAGCCTTTGCTATTATTGCTCTCAGGACAGACACAAACTGGGTCCTCGGATATTTCCGTCAGAGAGCGCAGCAGACTAGTCACTGCGGTTTCCGCCGTGCTGACGACCCTCTGTCCGCCCCCGAGACTAGAAACGCCAGGAGGGCAGAGGCGAGCTCATCCCTTCCCTGCTGGACTCCCAGAGGCCAACGCGGCGCCTGGCACATCCTTTCCAATACAGACTTCAAGTGAATCAAAGCAACTAGCCGGGAGGTGAGCGGGTGGAGGCAGAAGAGGGGACGGGGGCGGGGATGGATGGTAATGGGAAAAAGTACAATAAAAAGTCACTTAAAAATAAATCAAAAATGAAATCAGTCAGAGCAAGCCTCAGGACCTGCCCTCGCAAAGCTCCCTCCCTGCTCAGTAGGTAACACCTAAGAAAATGAAGGGACAGTAACGGACACTGAGGCCTCTGGCAGAACCACGTCCTTGTCGTTATGAGACAAAAGCGCAGGGAGGGAACCAGAGGGCTTTCTGGATGCTTCCAAGAGGTGATGGAGTACAAGGTAAAGCCAGACAGAGGAAACAGCTTGGGAAAGGGCTGCAAAAGAAAGGTATTTTGTCCCTTTCCCCGGAACTTTAGTCCAAAAATTTAGTCCAAGGTGGTCTGTTATCTAAACAGCCCGGCCCCTGCCACAGAGATTCACCTTCCCTCAGGCACATCTCGGCAGGGGGTGAGCTGCCAATCCTACGAATGTGTTACCATCATTTAGCTTCCGCCAATCATCAAATCAATAGACTGACTTTCCCCCCCTCTAAATAGATGGTCAAAATGTTAAAATATGCATGAGAAAATAAAAAAGAGAAAGTTCTCCCCAAAATCTTTATCGAGCGCTCTAAGTACTTGCAAGTATCAGTCCCAGAACCTTCTTTTATAAGGAACACAACTCAGAAGCTCATTATGAACCAGCCTACACACTCAGTAGAGGGAGGGGTGTCGATGCTGTAATTAAAACTTCAATCTACAATCTTTAAAAAGTCTGTCAATAGCTGGAGACCGAGGGCTCGCCGGAGGAAGGCGAAGCCCCAGGGGCCAGGTGTCCGACCAAAGCGCCGGTGACTCGGGTCAGGGCGTGTAGTTCGTAGGTGGCCGCACAGACTGCGGAGGAACTTCGTAAGCCATTCTCCGTGTTCGGGAAACTCTCCGCTCAAAAGGACACATGCAGGGGTGGCCGTGGGAGGTGAAGATTCCCTCGGAAACACCCCTTAGAGGGGCCACTTGTCGACTCAGAAGAACCTCTGACCCTGGACCGAAGAACTTCCCTCTTCCGACTGAGCTCGATTCTTCTCTCCAATCACAGGAAACTACTTCTCGGAAAAGGATGTGAGGCTTAGCCTGCGGGAGGACCGGCTGTCTGGAGTGGGAGCCCCGCCGATACCCACGGGGCTCGTCTCCTCTCTTCCGTGTGCGCTCAGGAGACCCCGTTCCGGCCACCTTCCCGGGCCCTGCTCGCCAGCAAGGGCCCTCCTCCCTGACCCGACTCTTCCTCTGCTGCCTTCTTGCTTCGCTTGCTCCTTGGCATCCACCACCTAACATACTGTACATTTTATGCATTTATCTTTCCTTTCTTTCTCCCTGACTCGAAGTGAACATACTTAGGCAGGGATGTTTCATTATTTGGTTCACTGCTATACCCGCCGCTTCTGGAGAAAGGACTGGTACAAAGACAGCATGAATGCAGGCACCCCTCGCTTTGCCGGGCGTTTCACGACCACAGAACTGTGCAAAGTGTAGACGTTTCCAAGGTGAGTTTCAGCTAACACACACATGCACAGTTTCAGTTCACACCAGACCATGGGCTGCCTGCGAACGACTGTGTGGGTGAACAGATGGTCCTCCTTGATGGTCCAGGTGCCCGGGGCCCTCGCAGTTCGCCCTTTGCACGGCACATTGTTCCTGGCAGGACACCCTCCACAACCATGTACGAGGGACCCTTGTGTCGGACATGCTCAGGGATGATCTACTCAGACCACGCTTTACGTTTCTAAGAACCGCACTCCTGAAGCCCTAACAAATTCCACCTTAGCCCTAAACGACGGGACTGAGAGTAGACCACCCAGACAGAGCCACACCTTTGGGAAGGAGGGGTCCGAGAACTTGGACGGAACGGTGGGGATCTGGAGAGAGGGAATGGCTGAGGGAAGGAACTAAAGCTCTGCAAGGAGAGGGCCGCGGGGACAAACCGGGCTGCGTGTGCCTCGGCGCCCCGTGGAGTCCGCCTCCGTTCCCCCGTCTACGCCTCCTCGCCACACCGTCCTGGTGTCCTCCTTTGTCCTTATGGCCTGCACTCCTTCCAAGTGGGTCAGTCTTCCTCAGGATCCAAAGAACCCTGATTGAGACAAGCAGCAGGCACCCGCCACTGTCCCACCAGGACAGAGATACCAAGAGACTAGAAGACATGGTGACCCGCAACGATGCTGATGCCAGACCGAGAAGTCAGGACAAGGACCAGCTGGCAACCAGTATCACGGACTGAATGTGGTCCCGAAGTTCACAGATGTGAGGGTACCTGGAGGTGGGGTCTTTGGGGATCTTTGGGAGTTACAAGGGTGGAGCCTTAGTGGTGACATCGGTGCCCCATGAGAAGAGGCCACAGGGCCTAGCTCCCACTCTTTCCACCATGTGAGGTAGAATGAGCTGCCCTCTGCAACCCAAAAGAGAGCTTTCACCAGAACCTGACCATGACGGCATCGTGACCTTGGACTTGCAGCCTCCAAAACTAAGAAATAAATGCCAGCTGTTGGACAAGCCAATCTATTCATGGCTATTTGTTATAGCAGCTCAGACTGACCAAGACTCATGCCTAAGCCACATGCAGAATGACCCGGGGCCTTTGGAGGTACCCTGGCCAGGTTCATTTTAACTGGAGAGAACAGTGACGGGCCCTCGTGAAGGTCTGTGTGGACTCTTCAAGGCCTATAGCAGGGGTACCTGGACCCTGGTAATCTTGACCAGGGTCGGTTCAGTCTCACACTGGGAATCACTTGGGCTATTCAGGGAGATTTTAAGGAGCCCTAACTTTACATGACTTGGTAGCTAATTAACCTTTCTGCCCCTGAATCCTGGGGGATAGAGTGATTAAGAACGTGAGCTCTGGACCACATGGGTTTAAATCTGAGCTTTGCTACTTACCCTGGGGAAGCCCTTACCCTCCTTCCGGTGCCCTCATTTCCTCATCTATAAAATGGGAGTAATAGAGTAACACCTAACGTGTAGTACGTACAAAGCTTCCGACACGGGGTCTGGCTGTAAATGCCGGCACTGGACACACAGGTTTGTCAAACTTCAGAAACCAAGGCACTGCCGCTGTCCAGTCACTCCCGGACCCGTGTCTCCCCTTTCTCCATGGCACACTTCTCCGGGACAAGTGGGAGTTATAACTACCAGTGACAGACCCGCTATGATCCAGCACAGGGCTACAATCTTCAGACATATAATAAAGTAGGTATTCTTATCCCATTTTAAAGGGAAGCAGACTGAGACCCAGAGGGCTGGTACAGCGTTCATTAGGTCTCGAATTCTAGTTAAATGGTAATTAGTGTTTATAGCAGGAAAAACTAGCAATTTCCTTTCTCAATAAATTGCTTTAGCAAAAGCTAAATGTAAGTTCAAGCCCTGCTCTTTGTCTTGATCAAAGGTATTTGCTGAAGAGTATGAACAGAGTTTCACTTGTGATTTTAAAATAGAGAATAGGTGTTTACCAGGTGAAGGAAGGAAGGAAGTTAGGCAAAGGAATGAATGAATAAAAACAAAAAAGAGACCAATAAAATAAAAACTTAAGCATGAAATTAAGGGCTAGTCTTGCTCAGAAATGCTTGCCGACAATCAAGAGGCAGGCACCTCACTAACCAAATGGGTGAGGTTTAGTCAACAAAAGTAAGTATTCTCTATGCGGACAACAGCACCCTTCACTTTTTAGCTAATGATATACGAGGTCTGTCCAGAAAAAGTCCAGCCATTGTTAATATAACGAGAATGGTTTGCATGACAACAATATAACCTGGCAGCCAAGGAGAGTGGACTGGAATGCGCATGAGTGAATAATGACGACGTCACTGTACTAGTCAGTGGGGTTGTAGACACTGTTGAGTGAGCATGTGCACTGTGTGGCCGTCACATTAAAAACGACTGGGTGAGTAGAACAACGAATCCGCATCAAACTTTGTGTTAAGCTTGAACGTTCCTCCATGGAAACTATTTGGATGATTCAGAAGGTCACAGCTATGGGCCACTGGTGATTGGCAGCTTCATCATGACAATGAGCCCGCTCATGCATCACGTCTTGTGCAGAGCTTTTTGGTGAAACATCAAATCACCCAGGTGACTCAGCCCCCCTACAGCCCTGATTTGGAGCCCTGTGACTTCTGGATTTTCCCCAAACTAAAATCACCTTTGAAAGGGTGGAGATTTCAGACTGTCGATGAGATTCAGGAAAATACGATGGGCCAGCTGTTGGCAACTGGGAGAACTGTGTGAGGTCCCAAGGTGCCTACTTCGAAGGGACTGAGGCATCCTTCTCCTACGTACAATATTCCTGTGCCTTGTATCATCTTCAATAAATGTCTCTATTTTTCATTTTACATGGTTGGATATTTTCTGAACAGACCTCGTATTCTTAAATTGCATCTCAACACAACTAGTGAATAATATGGAAAATATTAGTGAAGAAGAAAAAAACTAATTCCATTTGAATGTCCAAATTGCTTTAAACACTCTTCACTACAATATAATTCCAGCACAAAAATAATTTTAGGAGTTCTTTGCAATTCGTCATAAAGCACTGTAACCAATATATAAACACTTGTTCATGATTCCAAGGCCTGAAACTAACCAGAATGACAGACATAAACATCTTTAGAGTAATTGCTGTGCACCCCACCATTCTTTGCTCTTCCTGAATTATAAGACTTTCGTCGTCATGGAGGTGAAAGTATTACTTATGATACATTTGATTAATGTTTATTCTGTGGCAGGCATTATGAAAAACAGCTTACCTATATTATCTTATTTAATTTTTAATAATATTTTATTAGTTTTTTTTAAATCAGAGAAGTCTAAAGAACAAAATAATAAGAAAGAAAGCCTATGATTTCACCTGAGGTACATCAAAAGACATTAAACAGAAAAGTACAAAGAAAAAGGGCAATAAATGCTATGGTTAAATCATTTAAGTAGAATGGTAAGAAAAGTTGTAAAAACAAAAGATCTTAAAGCTACACTCTATTCTTTTCCTTAAAGGTAACCCTGAAAATGGGGGGCTTCTAACTGATTTCTTCCAGCAACGAAAGATACAAGGCTTCAGGCTCTCTCATTTGATGTTCGTCTCCGTAACAGCCCTACGAAGCCAGCCCTGCTCTGGGGCCTGATGCGAGGACCAGGAAGCTGACTCTTCAGTCAGCTGAGTCATTTGCCTGCTGTCCCACAACCAGTAAAAGTGACAGGGACAGGCGCCTGTCTGACTTGGAAATCTGTTTGAGCTTTTCCTCAAGCAGCCCAATCACATCGGACCGTTACCTTTCGTGATGTGGGCAGCAATGAAAAGAAAGTGGGTGTGGTGAAGAAGAGACCACCAGCCTTAGTCATATGGGCCAAGCCAAATCTGAGGCTGCAAAATAATTATTATTTTTGCGGGCATGTTAATTTGGAAACTACATACAAGGCTAAATAACACATTCCAGGCTTACAGATACAGATATTTCTCCCCATATGGTTGGGTTATGTTTCAATAAACCCATCCCAAGTTGAAAATGCATTTAATACACCTAACCCACCAAACATCATAGCTTAGCCTAGCCATCCTTAAACATCCTCAGAACACTCACATTACCCTACAGTCGGGCAAAATCATCCAACACAAAGCCTATTTTACAATAAAGTGTTGAATATCTCATGGAATTTATTAAGAGTATCCTTTTCACACCATCGTAAAGCTGAAAAACCACATCAAACCACTGCAAGTTGAGGACTGCCTGTAATTTATTTACTTGCCCAGGGAAGATGACATTTGGGGACTATTCAAGCAAAAATGAAATTGGTGCATACATTTAGGGGTTAAGTCGGCAAACACAAGGGCATGGTGTCCGCTTAGTGACAAGTCCGTCAACACAGGCTCCTCTCTGTGAATGCGGACGAGGTAAAAAGTCCAGCTCTCTACTGCAGAGCCGTTGAAACTCTGATGGGGAACCTGCTGGATGTGTTCCTTTCACAGATGGAAGGTGAGGGAGAGGGCCGTGGTCTCCCCTTGGCCGGCCGGAAGAGCAGGGAGAATATTCTGGTCTCTGAATCCCCTTTGCTGAGGGTTTCCCCCTCCCCTGAATTTCACCGCTAAGTGTCAGATCTCTGGCCCAGCCTCAGTCTATTCAAGAACACCCTGCTTCTAATATTCCTATCAGAGGAGAACTTAAAGTTTAGTGAAACTGTCCAATACAACATTTAACAAGATTTGGCACGAACGATTTCTTAGGAATTACTGCTGTAAGTACCCAGCAGTTTCACGTAATGGACTTTGTGGTTTCACAGATGAAGTGCAGGGTTTTCACCTGCCCCACCCCTCACATAAAATCAACTCTCTCCAAATAGATTCTTTAACATTTAGATGGCTTATCATTTCCACCTTTGTCCAGCGTGCTCTTCGGAGCTGCCATTTTGGGGGAAAGGCCATTTATGAGGGAATAATCCAGGCGCAGGAAGACCTTGAGAGGTTTAAAATATTAGGTAGTCCAGCCTACACGATGTTTTCCAAAAATAATGCACTTTTGCTAAAAAGGTAAAATTAACATCACATGAAGATCTCTTAAGCGGCTCTGAAGCTGAGATGACGATCAGCGGCGTGCAGGTACTCGGTGCAATCAGCCTGCGCCGCGCAGGTAATTACTTTTACTACTAATGGCGCCTCCCGCTCCGTGAGGAAGATAAGAGGCTCCAACCCCACTTAATCACGGGGCTTCTTCATTACCGCTCCACCGCCTACTGGGTAAAACAATTCGCTCGCTCTGTTCAGTAACTCTCACAAATGAGAAAAATTTATTAACGTGTGAGCAGAATGGGACATATTTAGTCTGTACAAAGGAGATCACCTACTTGGTTTTAAAAATACATAGGCAATGCAAATACTTGTGTGATCATCTTGAATTAAGGTCTTTCTGGAGAAGTTTTATTCCCATCGCGACAAAGCTGGTTGGGGTGACCTTGGCCACATTACTCCCATCTTCTCGGAGCTTATTGTCCTGCTTGTGGACAAGGAATAAGAACAATACTATCTGCTCCATTCTTATCGAAAGCCTACTCTGCTCTAAGCCATGTGTGTGTTTCTAAAGCGTACCAAGTGCTTTCCAATCGCACAATAAAAACCATACGGCTAATGGGAAAAATGGACTTAGGAGTACAATACTTACATAAGTAACGAAAAACCAAAAAAAAAAAAAAAAAAAAGAGGCACCTAATAAAAATGGTAGCACTGCTTTACACACAGTAAAGCGTTCCAAAGACATAAACAGTATTTGTGATAAATGCAGCACTTCGCCTTGAGATTTTTGCGAGTGGGTGCCAACAGGGTTGAAGCTGTGGGTTCGTGTGGAGCGATGGGGGAGATGGGGGAGGGTTATCTGACCTCCAGGAGAAAGCTTTTCTGCAGGACGCGGATGGGCGTGGCTCAGAGTGCACCTGGTGAACTGAGGCAGCTGCTAGGTGTGTTTGCCTTTGCGTGCCTCTGCGCAGCTCAGCTGGGCGAGGTTTCCTGTGTCCCCCTGGTGTTTCCCGCGGACGAAGTCAGAGAGACACAAATGCAGAACCTGCATTCGGGCGACATGTATCAAGATAGAAACAGATTCCTATTTTCAAAAGAAGTGCTACAGCAGAAGGAATGGCATTCTAAAGATGAACTAAGCTAATGTTGGTGAGCACACAGTAGGTACTCAAGAAGCATCATTGTCCCTTGATTTCCATGGCTACCTTGATTCACCTGGGGTCAGAGTCATCCCCAAACTCACAGTGGGGGAATTTAGGGAGGTTGCTGATGTATTTGCTGCTCTAGATCCGCAAAAATGGTACAACTCTAAAGCAGCAATTTTTAACTGCTGTGCCATGAGAATTTTTAAAACATGCAATACCTGACTATGTAGTCAGGGGCACTGACCTCTTTTCCCTTAGATTCTAAAACAACAACAAAATGAATGACAACAAGCAACGCAACAATAGCTGTCTGGTGTGACTGAATCAGAATTATATTTACGTTTTGTCAGATTGGCAAAAACGACATCTTTTGGTGGGCCACGGAATGTTCATGACTAGCGTCCGTGTGCCAAGAGAAGGAACAGGCTGCCCGTTGCTGCTCCAGGGTGTCCCCTACCATGTTAACAGATGACTCCATGCACCGGTTAAATGTTTCCACATTGTGCCTTCGTCCTTGCCTACAACAGTATCATTTCCTGTAATGAGTTTAAGAACAAAGCCAGGAAACACCGTCCTTTTCCTTAAGTAGAAATTGAAAACCACTCTGTACGGAGCAAGGGTTTAGCTGCCTTTGCAGGGCGGAGTTGGGTGTTGCTGTTCGTAGTGTTTGACTGGCCCTGGAGATCTGCAGATCAATTTCTCTCCAGAGCCCTTTAGCAAGTCATAGTAACACCTCCACAAGGCTCTCTGTGTGTCTGGCGCTCTGAGAGCTCTGGATGTATGAGCTCATCTAAGATTCAAATCATCATAATGGCTTTTCAAGTCTTGATGCTTCTTAGCAGGTGAGGTCAGCTGAACAAGTTTGGGAGTTTGGTCAGATTTCCAGCGAAGGAAGCACCACGTTTTTACCAGGCAGCCACAACGGGAAGACCTGGGCCGGGGCATCAGGCCCTCAGAATCCTGGCCGCTCTGAGGGCTGTGTCCTGGGGCTCGTGATGCAGCCTCGGCAGGCCTCAGGACGCCCTCCTGTGAAGAGGGGTGAGAAAGACCATCTCCTGGTGCTGCGGTGAGACTCAAATGAGAAGCAGGATATAGGTGGTTCACGGGGCGTAAGGCACAAGTCGAGGCTCAGGTGGTGGTGATTCTTATGAATGCCACTTCATTGCTGGTGTGGGCCCAGCTGGCAGTCACACTGGTAGGTGTCCCGGCACGTCACCCAGCTGCCTGCAACACTGCCTGGCACAGACCAGACCTGGTATCCGAAGACCTGGAGACCCTGCATCCCTGAGCTTCCCTTTCTGTGTCCCCGATACACGACGGCACTGTCCTGTCACCGAGGCACCGAGAGGCCTGAAACGTTAAGCGCTACTGTCTGGCAAACCGTGTGAGATGTCCGCACTTCCTCGCAACCAGCCGGACCTGGCGTCTCCCCTTGCTCTCCTGAGAAGGCCTTCGTGAGCTCCGTCCGGGGGCCCCACCCTGCCAGGTCCAGCGGGCGCCCTGGCCCCTCGCGCCTTGCAGGCCTGTTGGCGGAGTCGGCCTCTTTACTGCCTCTCGAACACGCTCTTCTCTGCCACTTGCCCAGATTTTCTTCCAGCCCCTCTGAAGGCGCTCAGTCTGTGTCTTTCTGTGGGTTCTTAAACCCGGGCCTCCCTCCCTCGGGGCTTGGGGCCCTCTCCCTCTACGCTCGCTCTGCGCATGTGCTCCTCCGTCGCTGCAGCGCTCGTTGCCTGGTTTCTTAGGACTTGCAAGCTCGCACATCGGAGCATAAAGCTGAGATCTCGACTAGCACTCAGCGGCATTCTCCATCTCTCTCAAATGTCGCGCAGTTATCTCCCAGTCCCCACCACCACCCGTCTCATTCCCCGTCCTCTACGAGGTTCAACGAACGTTCAAGTTCTAGTGATTTTACCCCCTAGATGCACCTCACTCAACTCGCCTCTGTCCAACTCCATCGCCATCAGCTACCATTTTTCCCACCGTCCTCATCGGCAGCTCTGTACCCGTCCTCAATCTCCCTCAATTCATCCAGCCCTGGGCAGCCGGGGCAATGCTTTGAAAAGGCGGTTTGTTTATGCGACGCCCCGGTTAAAGCCCTGTCACTTCCAATGCCCAAAGACCTACTACAGTGTTACTAACATGGCCTACCAAATCCCAAATAGGACAGGTTCCCTCTATTCCGTTTTATTTTGCACTGTTTTATTTCTTTTCATTCACTCATGCATTGAAGAAGTAGCTAATGAGTACCTACTATGTGTCACAAACATGATAGGCTCTTGGACTTGGCAAATTTCTTACAATGAACACTCTTTGAAACACAAAGTTTAAAGAACAATGCCCAGCTACTCATCTAGAGGAAGAGAGGCAATGGAAATGGAACTTTGCCGGCCGCAGTCAAGTCCCTGATTTGAGCAGTATCCCTAATCGCCAAACTCCTTTCTCACGTGTTTTCAGACGTGGGGTCTGGATCTTTGGTTTACGGGAGTGTCTCCTGTAAGCCCAAGCACACGGAAGTTGACTTAGTAATCGATGCGAGCCCTTCTCCCTCCCCCACGCCCCGCCTTCGCAGTGGCTGGCCTCTTGGAAGCAGCCGGTTAGGCAGACTCTGACTGCGCCGAGGAAGTCGGAGAGGCTGGCCTTCCCAACGCCTAGAAGGTAAGGGGCCTGGGTAACAGGAACTCCTCCACATCGTACGCAGGGCACATTTCAATTTTCTGCCGCAGTACTCGGAGGAGATTAGAATGTTTGTAAATTCAGGAAATTTCAGAAAAGACAGGCAGAGTGAGCAGCCAAATTCCATTGCATTTTTGCAAGTGAGTATCAGGAAATTTGTTATTAATTTTGTCCAAGGTGATGTAATCCAAACATTAGTCACTAGCCTCCTTTTCAGAGATAACAAATGATTTATTAATTGTCACACGCACTGGCTCTCTTGTCAGGCTGCGTTCTTCTGTGACCTTCCTGCCGCATCCGATGCCTCCACCAGCACTTCTGAGTGACTCGCTCTTGGCTTCCCTGTGCCTCGACCTCTGAGCCTTCCTTCTGACTCGGTGTTCCACCTCGGGGTCGTCCCAGTTCAGCCCTCACACAGGGACGGGCCCCAAAGCTCTGCCCTCGCCAACCTTCCTCCTCTCTCCGATGCCTCTTCCTGCGGGACTAATTCCTTCTCCCAGCTTCAACTGTACCAGCGGTCCCCTCAGGGTTACCTGTGCCATTGATCTTTCTGCCAAGCTCATGGTCCCATATCTTCAGAACCCAGGGGACTACTTCCGCTTGGTCACATGCTCCCCGTCCCATCTCCTGCCTTTCCCCTAAGATTTACCCATGCGCTTACCTCTAAGCCCCAGGTCTCAGGAGTACCACTGTTCGCCTTGGCACAATTATTCAAAACTCAGAAATGGCTCTTAGGGTCCTGTTAATAACCCTTTTTAATGACTTCCCATGGGTTTTGTGTCTATGATTCCCTTTTATAATTTGACCCTTTGCCACTTTTTAGGATCCTCTGTCTAGTCCTCAACCACACAGGGCTTTTCCACCGAATGTACCGACCTTTTCCTGCTTCATGTCCTTGGCAAATACTGTCCCCGAGTCTCAAATGTTTCCTTCCACAGCCTGGTCTTCCCCACCCCAACCAACAGCCTAACGCATCGTTCATTTTTCAGTTGTGAGCTTCAACCTTTCTCGTCTCAGTGAGTCTACCTGGCTTCCCAGTCTGGGTTAGGTCCCTCCGTCCGTCACTTGGATAGTGTCCAGCACATTTTTCTTTCACAGCACTAAGCACAGCTGAAGTAGTCAGTCTGATGTTGGCGTTCTACACTAGACTGTGAGCTCCATGACGTCAAGGGCAAGTTCATCTCTCCACCCCCAGTGCCTGGAACATGTACTTGCACTCAATAAGCTGAATGAGAAAAATGATGGATGAATGAAATGCTTTGGCAGCTCCAAAATCAGCCATGGACAGTGACCCACCAAGCTCTGCAATCTTCTTGTTAATATCACTTCATCCTCCCTTCCTGTCCCCACCCCCCCCCCCCACCTTTCTGCTCTTAACCCCAGTCCAGGTTCTCATCATCTCTTGACTGGATTATTGCAATAGCTCGAGGGGATTCTTTGGGTCTCTTCGCAGCAGTCAGTGTGGTGAACTACTGCCAGATTGATCTTCCTTAAGACAAACAACTCATGGTGTCATTCCTCTGCTCAGGGCTCCCTGCAGGCTCTTTCCTGCCTGCAGAGCTGAGTGGGACAAGTCCTAGGGTCTCAGAGTTGAAAGGAACCTTGACTTTCCTCTGGTGTAACCATCTCCTGCTGCAAACGAGGAGACGAAGGTCAAGAGGGGTTAGATGACTCGCCAAGGACCACAGAACCGGTATTTCAGTCTCCACACAGAATAGCCTCGAGGATTTGCCTGCTTGAAACACACCCACGCTCTCCCAGTACACAGAAAGAACCTCCCAACTCCTTCCCAGGGATCCGCCTCGCCCGGGGGAACCTGGCCCTTGTCTGGGGTGACTGACGGGCACCTGTCTGCCCACAGCTCTCCTCACATCAAAACGGAAAGTCCCACGGCCCGAGAACCCCCTCAGTCACTTGGCCATCTGGGATGGACGGCCACCCTGCTCTGTCTTCATTTTTATTCTCGTCTCTTACCAGGCTCCAGGGAGTTGCTTAATTCTCAGCAGCCACATCTGGCCCGCTTGCTGCTTCTAGCCCAAACTCATTCTCACCTAGGACCTTTGCGTTTGCTGTGCCCCCCTCCCCGTCTACCCACGGTTGTTTAAGACTCGGACGTGAGCATCCCCGAACTGTCGTCCGGGGCTCTTTCGTTAACTTGGCATGTGACACTTTCACAATCTGGCTGCAAAGTCCCTTTGTATTTTCTTATTTCCACTCTAGTCACGCATATGCTCTAAACGGTAAGCACTGAAACGATTAAAATATCAGCTCCGTGAAAAACCCAAGCTCTCTCACTCCCATTGCACAGATTATTAAAGTGGTAAAAAGGGAGATGTTTTGCTTGGAGCAGTCCATGAGCCTGACAGCAAAAAAAAAAAGAAAGAAAGAAAAAAGAAAAAAAAAAGGCCATAATGGAAAAGTCTGAGACTACCTGTCTCTTTTTTATTTATTTGCATTACTCAATAGATTCAGATCTTACTCATTATAACAGCCCAGGGCCCTTCAGGCCAAGCACATCACAGTGATCTATTGTTGGGATAAAAATCTCCTGGCGACGACAGCCAGGATTGACAGGGATGTTTAAATCCTAAACTAGGCTTTTGGATGACATTCAATTTTTTGTCATGAAATTTCAAAATGTGACTGGAGCTCTTTCAAAGCTTTCCACATGGAGGAAACGCCAGCAACATAAGAGGACATGAAACAGCTGGGGTTGCGTGGGAAGGACGCTGGACTTCAAGGCAAAATACCTTGGGAGGCATCGGGGCTCTGGCTGCTGAGCTGCGTGACTTCAGACCCACCATTTGCTTCCCTCTGCCTCGATCGCTTCATCTGTAAAATGGGACCCATAATACCTCCCCCTGGTGATGAAGGAGGAGTGATGCACCCTCCCTGGTACAGAGTAGATGTACCCTAAGTTTTTATTTACAAAATTACTAATTTCTATATGTTCCATGAAGCCCTTCCCAAATCTGAACATTCCTTTATTATAAAGTTCTTGAGACTCAGACATAGTAATCGCTATTCTTTTATATATGTCCCCCCCCCGCCCCAGTTTTGTCTGCCTGTTTAGTCTGCGTCTCTTTGAACTTTCTTTACGAAATGCAGTCTTCTCTTCGCCTTTTACACAAATCTCTGACTCTGACACTTCATACGGCACCCACGTCCTTCGGACCTGTGTTCTGGCCAGCTCATTCCCTGGTGAATCACCGAGGCCCTGTGAGAAGCCTGGGGGACACGCAGACCAATAAATCCTGTCCCTGACCTGTGGAAACCCTAGTCCAATAGAATGAACACATACATAAGGACGCACTGTCAGCAACTCAATAATTTTCATAAGTGAGTCCAAACACTATGAGAAAAATGGAAACATTTAACTTCTCGATCCAAGGAGCAAACATTTACCTTCGCAAGGAATAGTCAAGGAGGGTTTCATGGAGGAGGTGGCATCTGACCATAGGTTTAAAAGACCCATGACCTTACCAAGGCTATGTAAGGTGAGAAGCGGTTACGTACATGTCCCGTACAAGCCCAGAACTGGCAAGGCAGAGGCCACCCCTGCATTTATTGTCTGTGCAGCCAGACTGCAGATTCCGTAAAATTTGGAAAAGCACCTCACATTCCACTGGATGCCTCATAGTACGTAGCAAAGTCATGGCCCAGAGAAATCCTGTAACCAACCCTTATGATAAATGGCCTCTACTTTTAGCTAATGTATGGTAAGAATAACAAACACTGAAGTCAGTAGAAAACTGTAATTAAACATGCATATTTCATCAGAATGAAAAGTTGTATCAATCAACTTAGACCCCCAACTAAAAGTAGAGCAATTTTTTTTTTTTAGCTTGGCAGAAAAGAGTTAACAGCAATTGGGAAACACTCTTTACAGCTATCAAAACAGTTTTCCTGGACTGTTGAAAAGCACCCATTAGCTCATCCCATATCGTTACCTTCCTTTTAAAAATATTAATTTTATTGTTAAAATGACTCATACTTACTGTATTTAAGTAATAGAGAAAATGATAAAGAAGACAGTTTAAAAATCATCCAATATCCCAGCATCCAAAACTAACTCTACCCATGGTTGAATTGCATTTCAGATGTGTCTCTCTCCACATATGTGGATGGAAATAGACAGCCAGAAAGATGGATGGATGGATGGATGGATGGATGGATGGAAAGGCCAGATGCACAAATAGGCAGATGAGTATCTTCCCCACCCCAACAAGGCTAATGATCTCTCCCCACTTCTGGTGACTTTACCTGCTTGGCCCTCAGTGAGCCAGAGGAAAATCTCAGTCTGACATATCTAATTCCTCAATTCCCAGATTTTTAACGTTGACATCCCAGAAGAGAAGAAGAAAATGAAGCCAAAGCAGTTATTTTTTCATGGTATCCATTAAAATCTATGATAGTTCCGGAGTTCATGGGTTCTTAGCAATAGGATGGAAGTCAGACATTACTTAGAGTCACTTTCACAGGTTACAACAAGGAGTAAGTGCACTGTGTGGTAATTAATATTGCTACATTGTTATTATGTGTTTCTATGTGCACACCACATTTTTTTTTTAAGCTGGGAACATGGGCTGTGTAACCTTAAGGAAATGTAATCTAATAGAGGCGAAAGGGTTTCTGGAATGCCTTCTGCTCCAACCCGACTCAGCCCTTGTGATACTTTTTGGTTTGAGTGTGTGGGCCAGGGGTAAAGCCCAGCAACACGGCAGCACAGGGCACTTGGGGGCCAGCATTACCTCATTCCTCCCCACGAAGGTTGCTCAGCCTTGGCACCATGGATTTTTAGGGTTGGATAATTCTATGTTATGGGGCCACGCTGTGTGCACTGTGTAACATTTAGCAGCGTCTCTGGCCCCTACCCACTGTGTACCAGTAGCAACTCCCCAAACTGCGCCCAAACATTGCCAAATATCCTCTGGAGGTAGTGGGTGGGGGTCAAATCACCCCACATTGAGAATAAATGCTCTAGACTCTGACAATGCAAACTTTTTTGTGTCTCCCATTTTTTAAAAAAAGAAGAAAAGTGAAGGGGATTTTTGCTTTTGTTTTTGTTTACTCAGGACTAAATAATTCTCCAGGAGTCGTCAGAGGATGAGAGCTCATTCATGGATGTCTCTGGACGCATCCTTGTGAAAAAAGGAGAGAAAAAAGATCTTGGAGGGGTGATAAAACCCCATGTCAACGAGTTTGGATCAAAAAAAGTCGGTGCTGGCTTTCCTGGCCTGTACCTTTAAGAATTGCAAGAACAGGTAAGCCTGAGAGAGAGGCCCCTCCCCCAAGCCCTGCCCTTTTTAAAGCCACAGGAAATACAAAAGAGGAGGGCTGGAAACCTTGCAATCTCCGATTTCCATCTGACGCACTAACAGGAAAGGAGGGGGCGGAGCCGGGACGGCTCTGACTTTTTGGGTGACTTGAGATGTCACCGCTTCGCCCCGTGACGGCAGCTGCAGTTGCTTCGTCTTCTGGGGACACCAGCAGCTCACAGAGTGCGAATTTTAATCGTCCAGCCGGGGTTCAGATGGCTGGTTTCACAGCGTCTGGAGGCTCCTGGAAGACCGTCACTAATTAATGAGCGTTAAGCCCTGGTTTGTGCGACGTCTGAAACAAAGCAGGACAAAGCTCTCTGCGCTGTGTGTACTTGGGGGACCTGCGGAGGAGCCCGAGGAGGGGAGCAAGCTGACAGCCAGCAGAGGCCCCTGCCTGCCTGCCGTGAATTCCTGTGACTCACCAATTCATCAAGTGGAGGGTTTTTTTTTTCTCCTCTTTAAGTATGACTTTTATTCCGAGCAAAAACTATCATTTGAGGAGTCAACTATGTGTGTGCTATTTAGTAATATAAATGTAACTGTGAGCATCTTACTAACCAAATGGAAAATTGTTTTGTTCTAACGGCTTCCAAACTTCCCCATCCTTCAAACAAACAGTACCCATTACTTTAAACACCTCAGTGTCTCGTAATTGTTCAAAAATGTGTCAGGCTACCAGTAATTTAAGTCCTGTCAAAAATAAATCTCAGACACTCACTTCTTCCAGTCAGTGACTTGAGAAACACGCCCACATGTCAATTACCGGAAGCTGTAGCAATGCTTCTTTGTTCTGAATTTTGGTAAATAGAAGAAGGTTCTTCCTCAGTAACAACTGTTTTCTGAAACCTATATAAATGTTTACGTGAACCTGCTTGCAGGAACACCTCGCAGAGGCAATAAAAGCCGCCATGTTGGTAAATACACCCCCACCCCCCACAGGGTACATGCCTTTGGTAATAAATGTACGAGCGTGAAGGAGCAAGGTATTGACTTGTGAATTACTCTTTCTGCAGAGGCCTGACCTCAAGAGTATTTACATTGAAAATGGTAAATCAAAATGAGCTACATTTTCAGAAGGTAGCAGTCACAGGCTCACTGCAGTATTTCCGAAAGAGATTGCCTCACAGATAATCTCAAAATCACCGGTAAATAAGTGAGTGGAAAAATGGGGACTATAAAGCAGGACCACCCACAAAATTGGCAGCTAATTAAGAGAGGCTATTCGACAGTTTCTCTGTGTAAAACTGGTTTCCACAACTAAGACTGATAAATCTGGTGGAGAGAATCCTGTCCCTACTGCAATGCACACCTGGTTGTAACAAGCTATAAATCCAGCTATAGATTAGGTGGGTTAGTGATTTCCTAAGGTTTTGCATTTCTACTATAACAGTATTTTTATTGAAGAAGATTATAATCATTTAATCACCAAATTGCCAATGCCCATTATGTTATAAGGTCTCCATGAAGGTTTTTCTTGCTAAATCAGATAACTGAAATTCAAAGAAGGAAGGAGAAGAATTTGCTTGACCTGATAGTGATTGTTCCCTGGCTCTCAGATGTAGGCACTAAAAGAAAAATTAATAAATACAACTGTGAAAAATACACAGATGGACAACGCAAAGATGCTGGAAGGAGCCCCTAAGTGGTCTCTTCTTTCCAGGGGTAAATTAGAATAAGTTGATTTTCATTAAGCAGGAACAGATCAATATTTCATTATTAACATGGTGACAATTGCATGTTAATAAGAAGTCATCTTTTTTCAAGCGTCTAACTGCTAAGCCACGGGGCGAGTGGTTTCTCTCATCCTGTGGAGTCTTTTTGCATTTCCTCTCTCGTCCCATGGACATTCAAGCAGGTGTGTGTGTGTGTGTGTGTGTGTGTGTGTGTGTGTGTCAAAGCACTGACCTTTCCATAGGCAGGATTAGGAAACGCCTACTAATGTTTCCTTCAGGAAGCCAGGGATTTTGCTAACCTGTTTCCCCTTAGGTTTTTCTTCCCCAAAATGTTCCCCATCAACTTGTTTGTCACTGGGCTTTAGATAATGATCCAGTTTGGCGGATGGTAGTTTAACCGATAAAAGTAAAACCTTTCCCCCTCCCCCCTCCTTTCAGGAAGGAAGATAATAAGATAAATCATTAATTAAAGGGGCTGCATATGGGACAGATGGAATTCTACCCATGTGGCCACCTCCCCCAACAGTTGAGGGGCTAAAAGCACCATAAATCACTCATGGTCTAGCAGCCTTCAATAGGGACCGTCCTGCCCCTTCCGAGCGGTGATAAACAACATATACTCCCAGTGCAGCCCATTAGGTATTCCGGAGTAGGTGAACTATGAGATAACGCATTTATCCTTCTTGGGAAGGGCTCTCTGCAGGTCTCGCGTGGCGCGGAGGAAGCACACCCAACTGAATGGTGACTAATGAGGATTAATGCCTGACCCCACAGAGGGCTGCGGGCGCCCCGCTTTTGTGCGGGAGTTAAATAGTCGCAAAACGAGATAGAGCGGCTCCCGATGCTTCCCTGGGCCGTAAACCGGGCACCGAACACACTTGCTTCTCTTTCTCTTTTGTTCTTCTACTTTCTCTCTCCCTCTTTTTTTGGAGGGCTCTTAGATCCAGTTGGCACAGTTACTGCCTGTCAGTCGTTATGGGAACATGAACAACAGGAAATCTTTCATAGACTCCTTCGTACAGTCAAAATTAAGTGATGAGATACTACAAACCAAAGATCACGGGAAACCAGCAATTTCTCTGAGTATCACAAGTCCTGTGAGGGCCTCCTAGGAGTAACCAACGATGCCATCATTTAATTTTGTATTTATGGACTCTCGTATCTATTCATGCGATAATTATTTACTAAGCATCTACTGTGGCCTGGACATCCTTTGCTCTACCTTAGGCAAATGAGATTGATATGATTTCAATAGTCACACATTATTTAATGATACCTAAATAAACAATAAATAAAGAAATCTCACACGAATAAATAAGGAACCACGCGCAAATCCATCACCAGTCGCGGTGAACCCCACGAAAGGAGGACTCCCGGAGATGACGGAGGAGCGAGACTTCGTCCGGATGCGCAAGGCGGGCTTTGTGGCAGGACGAATGCCGGTGTGGGCAGTGGTGGCGCTGCGCACGGTAGGGGATGGGAGAGGCAGACACTTCCGGAAGAATGCATTACTTGGCCAAAAAAAAAAAATCCACAACAACAACAAAAACTCCTAAAGTAGGAAGGGGCATGACAATTTAAGAGAGGGATTCAAGGCCGGTGAGTTTGAGGTACAGAAGAACGCAGGGACAAGGACAAAAGGTGGGACTGAAAGTTAACGAGGAGTCAGGCTTTGCGAGTCCTTGCAGGTGATGATAAAATGCTGGATTTTATCGGAAGAAACCCAGTGTTGTGGGCTGAACAGTGAACCCACAAAGGCAGGTTGAAGTCCTCACCCTGGAGTCTATGCATGTGACCTTATTTGGAAGTAGGGTCTTCGCAGATGAGTTAAAGTTAAGAGGAGGTCATCAGGGTGGGCCCAACCCAACATGACTGGTGTCCTTCCAAATGAAGGACATCTGGACACAGACACAAAGAGAAGAGACACCACAGGAAGGCAGAGGCACGCAGCGGAGGGAACCGTGCCTTCGAGGACGGAGGCCGAGACTGGAGGGTTGCATCTGCATGCTGAGCCATGGCCGGCAGCTCTGAAGAAGCAAGAAACAATCCTCAAGAGACTCTAGAGAGCATGGCTCTGCCTACGACTCGATTTTGGACTTCCAACCTCTGGAGCTGTCAGACGATACATTCTCGTTGCTTTAAGCCGCCCTGTTTGGGGTCCTTTGTTCGAGCAGCCTTAGGAAATTAATACACCCAGGAAGCCACTGAACAATGTTAAGTCCGGGATGAAGTTTTAAAGGAGGGAGCAGGGGAGTGATGTGGAACATTTTCAAAAGGACTACAAAATGAACATGACCGAATCGGAGAGGGTCAGACAAGGGGCGGGGGACTGAAGGCTCCCAAAACAGCTGAGGGGAGAGCTGCGGGGTCTGGAAGTGGGGAGCTAGCAGGACATTTGCCCGATGCATGTGCTTGGCGTGGAAGAGAATGTGGAAGGCCAGAAAGAGAGAGCATGCTTTCTTCGGGGGGCACTCCGTAAACTCGGGCCTGTGCATTTACATCGCACACGGAGATGCAATCTGCAGACCTCAACCGGAGCCTTCGAGTGATGTTGGAATTATTTTACCACTTCGCACATGGGCTTGTTTTTCTCTGAATTATAATTGCTTTTTACATAATGAAAAATCTGCTCAAGAATGACAAAGCATAAAGAACTACTTCTCACCTCCTTTAAGACTGTAGCAGAATAGGATACGGCTGAAACAAAGAATCAGTCGGTCCAATAGAGAATAGGCAACGAATTCGGCAAGCTGCGGACTCTGTCACAAGTGGACTGAAGCCGTTCACTGGTCCTGTCCAGCCGTACAGATCGCAGCAGTACGGTCACGGCCACCCCTTCGGGAATCGCTGACGGTGGGTCATGTTTTTAAGTATTGTGGCTGCATGATGCCTTTGAAATACGAGCAGTGCGCCCCTTCAGGCACCTTCTCTGGCCATGTGTCCCCCTTCTGGAAGAGGCAGCCCGTACCCCAGGAAATGGGTCCTGGAGCAGGAAGCAGAAGCAGGGAACTGAAGTCTTGGGTTGGGATTTCATCAGCAGCAGACACCCTAGCATTTAACAAAGTAGCTTCAGGAGAACAAACTGCGAGCAAACAGGACAGTGGAGGAGGAGCCTTCCTGCAGACTTACACACCAGAGCGTTGGAGAAGAGGCTCTGGGTCCTCCCTCCCCACCGCTGTTTGCTGAGCTGAATCCTTAGCCACTGGTGGGGTTGTTGGTATGAGAGGCGGCACGTAAATGAATCCTTTAGATGAACCTGGGGATTCAGGAGCAGAGCCTTCTGTCCCAAGGCCTTGCGCAGGAAGGCCGCCTCCCTCGCCACCTAGAAATACTGCCAAACTAAGCCAGGGGACCTGACGCCTTGTTAGACAGGAGCCCACAGTTCCAGAGTGGCTTTCAGCCAGAGACCATCTCTGCAGCAGTCGGTGTGGACACAAGGTCAAAACTGAGGACCACATGTGACCTCCAAGTCTTTGGCTGTCCATAAGCCCCCTGAAGGCTGGACACAATTCCAGGAGGCTAAACGGACCCTGGTCCTATGACGTGACTCTGATTAAGTTCTGTCATCCAAAGGCATAGGTGCTCATAAGGAGAATTTCATTCAGGTTTAGGAAAAAAAATGAAGTTAGGTTTCTTGCCATATGGGCTCGAGGCCTCTCCATGGATATCTGCTGCGTGAGGCTCCTCCGGAGGTAGAATTTGTCGGGAATAATAGAAAGGCGTCCGAGACCCCTTCCCGAGAACATGCACTTCCGGCTGCTTCCCAGGGGCGGGGGTGGGCCACGCTGGGCCATCTATGATGTCCCGGGGCCCCATGAGTATCTCCATGCAGCCACACATCTCGTTCTTAAGAACACTTGGGAACGCAACCCCTCTGGAAGTGGGATTCCTTGGAATCTGAGTACTGCGTTTTATTATTCTGTTTTCGCCTTCTACTTGTACAGTCTTCAGTGCTCTTCGAACTCCTTCTCTCTTTCTGTCTCTTCTGCAGGTGTTCAGAGCAGGAGGGGGAAGGTCATGCTCCCTTTGACAGATGAGATGACGACGGCAGCACAGAAAGATCTGGTAACTTGTCCCAAGTCACAGAGCGCAAAATCATGACCATCATCCCAAAACAACAACTGTTTGTGATCGTCATAAGAATAGTCGCTACTTTTCCCTCTCCCGTTACCTGTGCGCTAACAGCTCTCCCTGCATTACCACGCAGGGTGAACAGCCCCGTTAAGGAGGCGCCATTTCTAACACTGTACCGCAGAGAACAGGGCTGAAGCCCAAGGAAGGTCAAGGGTACTGACAAAGATCACGCACAGGAAGCAGCGTCCGCACACACAACTCACACACTGGCTGTCTAACTTAACCCTCCAGGAAGATGCCAGCCACCATTTCATTTAATCCTCAGACATCAAATAAACCCATTAACATGTGTTAAGGTTATTATTACAAGGAACAGAGTAAACCCTGCAGGCAAGCAGGAACGCCTGGGAAGTCTCACCATCGGCCCTTCACCCCGGGGATCGGGTAGCATCTTACAGGCAGGAGGATTCAAACGTCCGACATCTGCACGTCGACCTTCTTTTTGGTCCTTTCTTTATAGCTCAGGAGTTCTCAAAGTTGGCGGGCATAAAAATGGTGTCTCATCTGTGTGCGTGTTTGCGTGTGTGACTTGAATGAATACCGAATTTCAACCTACTGGGGGAGGGGCTCAACGTTTAAAGAAACTCAACAATAGAAAAAAAAGGCTTACGGTTAGAAGATTTAAGGAAATTTCCGAGATAATTTGTCTCTTTCCTGGTGGGCTGACTTCAGAACCTAACCCTCATGTAAAACGGGAAGCTGCTTTAGAGAATAAGAGGTATTAAGAATTAGGACCACGTGCGTCTGTCTCCAAGGCCCTTGTTTAGTGCTGTCTGACCTTTCAAGTCAGGGCCGGAGATCTGTTCCCTCTTCCGATGCTTCAGGCTTTTTCCCGACTCTAATCCAGCCCAGCACAGAGTTAAAAAAAAAAAAAGTATACAGATAAGTGGCTGTGTCATAAATGCTTGTTGACTATCTTGCTGATTGACCAAAAATAACACTGATTTGATCCTATCTGAAATTTTTATTTTAAATGCCTCAAATAACCCTCAATCTCGCCAGCTCTTAAGAGCCAAGTGCCTGCCATGTAGATACAGTAATTTGCCGTGTCCCTATTGAGAATCATAACTTGAGGCTTCCAGTTCTAATACGGAGTAGCGCAAGCAGAATGTCAATTTCCCGCCGAGTTCAGATGGGTGTGCTTCCGACTCCTCTTCGAGGTACGCGCTGTTTGCTAACACTCACCTGCAAATGTGTGTTTATCCTTCCTTCCTCCAGCTCTAAGTGCAATCTACTTTAATTCCCCCCCCTCGCCTAATATCCAGTTGCTGATAAACACACATTCAGATTTCCTTGCATATTCATGCCTATGATTCTGTGCTCAAATTGAGTTCCCGAGCAAATCGGCTTTGATTTTCGCATACACAGACGCCTGCCACGTACAGTTCCCGTTCACTTGCCATTGCGGGCAGGGGTTTAAGACACGATGAGACGCCAGCCTTGGAATAACAGGCCAAGGTCCAGAGCCCCTTCTTAAGTAACTGGAACTAGGCTGGCAGGTCCCATCTTCCACAAGGGCTGAGTTCGCAAAGTAGTAAAAATTTAGAGTTAAAAATCTACCTTATGATATTTAAACTGTTCATAAATTATGTTAGATATCATTTTATGTACATATCCCTATACAATATTTGTTAAAATGTGTAATATCTAAAGTTACGTGCATGTATGTTTGTGAAGCAGAATTTTAGAGTATTCAGTATTTTACATGAAAATGTTTTGCTAAGTGCATAGAGTTGTAAACACCCAAATTAAATGTATGTTGTAACTCCTGATACCCTGAAGTCATACTGCCACAGAATAATTATTAGGATGGTTACATTCACTTTCATTATTTCCTTTCTGAATTTGTATTATCCCAGGATTTTCTCTAGCTTATTGTTTTGTACTCAAGAACCTCACACACTACAATTTTTGTTTATATGGAACTTTATGATTTGCCAAGTAATTTCCTGTAGATTACCTTATTTTACCCTAATGACAGTCCTGTGGGAAGACGCAACTAATTTTTTTAAAAAGGCTTTGTTAATTTTTGCTTGTGTGTTTTTTCATTGCAGCCCTAAATAACATACTTAAATAGGAGTTAAAAGATGATGTGACCTATAGTTGGGGAAATGGCGTCAGAAAATGTTGGGGATTAAACATGAAGACTGTTAACCTTTATTTCAAGTGGACTAGCTCTCCAAGGTTTCAGGCAAATGAGTGAAGTGCATCTATTGATTTCAAGGGGGATTTGAACTTACAAAAAAAAAAAATAGTGTTTCTTTCTATTGCCAAATCCAGAGAATCAGGCCATTTGGAGGACATCGCAGTGAGAAGCCTAGAGTTTTTCTAGAAACTTCCAAGGTGATGGTTTAAATTCAATCCACAAGAGGAGTACAGGAAGAATAAGTCAGCCTGTCAGGAGAAGGCGGCCTCGGACTGGGAACGCAGGAATGGGAGGGTCGGTCCACAAGGTGAATGCCACTCAACGGCTGTGCAAAGCCCCTCTCCCAGGCTTGGCTGACCGTTGGGAAGACTGGAGAAGTCCGGACTTGGGGTGCGGTATTCCCGAATCCGCCTCTTTCCCCTCCCATCTCTCAGGCTCCTCACTGGAGTGGTTCAGGGTATCGTCTGAACAGCCACCAGGCGGGAGTTCAAACAGGGGATGGTTCAGGTCAGCGAATGTATCTGGACCCACATTATGGGCTCCCTCTCTTTGATGGGTGTGCTGTCCCTTTGGAAAGGACTTGCCGGAGAAAGACTCAAGGTCTCCAACCTTATGACTATCTTTTTTTTTTTTCCATTTCTGGTTTCCATCGAAAGGTCTGAAGCTCCAAAAAAAAAAAAAAAAAAAGGTTCACGCTTGCATGTAGTCGTTCATTTATTAATTCACTCACCAATGTTCTTTGAGTTGCTACGGTATCAATTTTGTGCTTAGCGGTAAGAAACGACGGCACGACCTTGTCTCTGCCAGTAAGGTGCATACAGGTAAGAAGCGGCCAACGTACAGGTGCAGCCGTGGATGGAAACACAGGACGACTTTGGTAAAAGACACCCAGCCTCGGCGGGGAGGACCGGAAGGGCCTTGGCGGGAGCGGGGTCTGCCCTGAGTGCTGAGTGCGGCTGGGGAATGGAAGAAAACCTGCCCGTTGGTTTCCATTCATTTCGGGCTTTGAAGGGAGTTCTATTAACTTACAAAGGACATTCTTGTGTATGGGAAGGCGATTTTAATGCTTCTTACTCACCATTACGAAACACTGCCTTCAGACACTTCGGTCCTTCTATTCGGAATCCTATTTAGCTCACCTGTTTTCACTACATAGCGCATCACTCGGAGTTTTCCGAAGGCCCGAGACTAACTGCCAAACTCGTGGTGTAAGCTCCAATTTTACCTTTCTGGAGTGATGGCAATCCAGTCTCCTTTCAGCTATGATGTGACTTAGTTTAACTCTTGCTGTGAATACCCAGATCCTGCCAAGCACTGTATGGAAACCCATTTTCAGGAAGGAAACAGGAAATTGGGAAGACCCAACTTTTTAAAGAAGTAACTTTGAACAACATGAATGAAATAAGCAACTGAGGGGGGGTGTTATATATTAGTCTCAAAGCATTTCCAATCTCGGTAGCAGGGTAACATCTGCTGAAAAATAAAAGTTATATACTGTAGACCCTCGGCATTTTAAGAGATATATTTTGCAGCCTTAAAAAACCCCTTAATTTATGAAGCTACCAGAGCATATATTTTCCCTCATAAAATGCAGTGGGGTATATCCGAGAAATTTAAGTGACTTCTTTAGGCTCTTACTAGCTGTATAAACAGAGAACCCAAAGTCGTTTATAAAGAGTCGCCCGTTTTGTGTGCCCAGCTTTAAAACAACACCGGCAGACACGGAGGATGTAGTTCAACGGAGAAGTTCCAATTCACGCTGTGCGGCAGCTCTGGGCAGCTCACTAGTACACTGCCCTACTCCCACCCCTGAGTGTCACCTGCCAGATACGAGCCCCTACCTCAAATGGCCAAAATGCTACGTGTCGTGAGTCCTGGGTCATCTGCCCGGTGGACCAAACCATGATGCTACCTCTATCTGCAAAGGGCATGGAGTTATATGCAGTATTAGGAAAGTGCTAACAGACCAAACGAAATGCTGAGCGGCCGGGGATTCCAGAGAGAGGCAGCTCCATGATGAGCTCGGGGGGGACCTCCCCGCGTGGGGAGAGAGGCAGCCAGGGCCGCTCCTCCGGGGCACGTGGGAACAGGAAGACCGGCACCTGCCGGCGACGGGCATGTCAGATGCCAGAAACGGGATGGAGACAGGCTACCGGAGTCTTCCCTGGCCTCGGAATAAATCTCAAAGCTGCAAGAGGGCCTGCAGCCGATCAATAACCTTTAATTAATCCCACTAAAACATTTTGATAACACTATCCCTGAGAGTGGACATGAATTCAGGGGACATGACAGCTCATGTCCCGGTCAGAAAACATCCCGGGCGCCTTTCCTCATCTGCGAGACCCTGCCATCCATGCAGGTTTCCATTTTTGTAAATCATCTTTTATTTGGGGAAGGAGGGAGGTATTGATTTTTTTCCTCGTCTTTTCTCGGAATGTTAACCTTGTTTAAGTTCTTCATTTCCTCCGCCTGAAGCACCATGTTGCAATAGAATTAAATGCATAGTAAAATGGCCATGTGAGGAAGGTTTATGCATTCTGTTAAAACCTGCTCCCTTGATAAATGGGGCCATTAGGGTCTGGAATTCTCTGCATTAGTCTACTTAGCTCAATCCAACAACATGCCTTAAAAGTCTCACAAATTTGTTCAAATGCTAATGAGCTGCACCACCAAACCTCATCTGTTGGAGAAGGATCTTATATTTCCAGGGGTTTAATGCATTTAAGAGCTACCCATGGACTCACTTTACCTGACTTGGCAATTCAAGACTACTCAGATTAATAGACCGGAGGAAAATGTATACATTTCATTGTGCAGCAGCCTCAGAAAATGCACTCCATGAGCCTTAATAAAAATCACTTTTGTTTAAGGTCAGTTTATCATCATCTTACTGTCAGGATAAGATGTGGAGAAAGATCTCTTCCAAAAGGTCATATATATGTATTTTTTTTCCCAAATCAACTGGTTAAATGTAATAATACCCGAGTCATCTCGAAGATAGAAGGCAGTCATACTGCTCGTGTTTCCCCAGGGCCAGATATCAATCTCTGGGTCTCTACCGAACTTCCAGAAGAAGAAAATGCCAGAGTAACTGTTTGCTTACGGACTTTTGCCACCTGGTCTATAGACGAGAAACTCGTCTTCGTCCAACAGCCTCTGCTGAACACGGACAGCGTGCTGGGTGCTGGGGAAACGGAGCTCCTTTCTCTTACTGTCCTTCTCCTCCTGGACCTGCTTTTAGGACACCTGTCACAGCCAGCTTTGTGGGTGTGTGATCCACGCCATCGGCCAGGGCCCCACGCTCAGAAGAGCCCCACTGTGGGGGTTTAACGCTCTGCTATTGCCTCCTTGAAATTCTGAAAGGGGCCTCCAAAATGACAGAGCCTGGCATGACTTTGAGTGAATTGGCCTCTGGGTTAGACAGACTTACCAAGGCTAGTTTGGGAAGGCTGGCCATGATGGCGCATCCTTCAAGCCTCATCTGAGACATTGCTGCCTCCAGGGTGGTCTCCCCTGAGGCCGCTCTGCTCTCTGTTCCCCTCAAGTCTGGCTTCCCCCCTGCTGGTCCTCCTTCTCATCATTTTCTGCCACTACTTGCTGACTTACATCTTACACTCACTGACTCTGGGCTCCCCGAGGGCAAGCACCGTGTCGTGCTCACCAGGGCACCTGAGAGTGTCCTGGGCTGCTTCGTACATCAGGGATTTGGGACATGGGGCACGGCATGAGCCAGCTTCTCAGGGGCCTCTGACAGGGTCAAGGGCCTTCCAATCCTCGGTGATTGGACCAAACATGCATTGGTGGATACACAGAAAAATAAAACTTAAAATCATAACCAATAATAACTTAAATAAGTGAACTGTTAGTATTTTCTTTAAAAGGAAAAAACTCATACTGAAGGTGGCGAGTGGGTGCTTTTTAACAGGCTTACTTCATACCGTGTGGGACCTCCCCGAGTGAGCTTCTAGGGTTCTTGGGAAATGTTAATGGTCATGTATGACCTAACTCTCAGCACAGTGGCAGGGACCTGGCGCTTACTCAAGACTTAATTCAGGTCCAGCATAAGTGGAGTGAGAGAGGGAAGTACAAAGATAGGTAGGAAATAGTCCTTGCTTTCAAGATGGTAGTAGGAGGGAACGAAAGACTTGGAGATAAGGAACCATCAAATAAACCCTAAAGTATGGAACTCCGTGCAGAGGAGAAAGAAGAGCAGACAAAAGTAGTTCTGAAGTAGTATGTCAAGGTGAAGGGAGAGATAGATTAAGTGGAGTGTAAATATTTATTTCCAGCAAGTTACAATGCATGAGGCAACAAACACAGGCAGTATGGAATAAGGTGATAGGATTAAGCAGAAAAAAACAAAGAAACCTTTCCTTACACGGGTCAACACTTCAGAGAAAGAAACTCATCCCTTGGGTCAGACAGGGTTAAACTGAAATGTTTGGTAGCTGAGAAGGAAGGTGAGTGAGCAGCCTTCCTTTCCTTGGCAAGTAAGAGTTAGCTCTGGTTCATGACAACGGCCTTGGGCGAAATGACATACATGATGATTTTCATTGGTTTTACATCTGGGCTTTCTCTTATCAAGTTCAAGAGATGATGCCCTAGAACACAGTGCACTCAGGAGCCCTCTCTGCGTTAACAAAAGGCCAAAGCATGAATTTATTGAAGCCACTCAACCAAAACATAATGTGTACTAGGTTCCAGGTAGAGAGAAATACAACCCTTAAGAAGCTTATCTTCTCATACGAGTCAGACACAAACAAGCAAACAAAAGCTAAGTGATTTCAGGTAATAATCATTACTGTGAAGAAGATAAGCGGGAAAATGGGAAAATCTCAGAGGTCAGCAAACATTTCCTATAACAGATTGCTTAGTAAATACTTTGGGTTTTGTGGGCCAAACCATCTAGGTTGCAACTCAAGTTTCCAGTTGTAACACGAAAGCAGGCATGGATAAAATGGAAACGAATGAATGTGGCTGTGTGCCAATAAAACTTTATTTACACAACAGGCAGCAGGCTGGATTGGGCCCGCAGGTTGTCATTCACCAGCCCCTAGGAGAGAGCTGGTTAATAGCTAAGAGGTCCCAGAGAGTTTTTCTAAGGAAGTAATGTGTCAGCTGAGATCTCAGTGATGAGAATGGTCCAGACATGGAAATACTTAGAGAAAAAAAACAAAACATGAGGAGAGGCCATGGAGAAAATGAACGCAAACGTTCAAGATGAGAGGGGGCAGTTTTACTACCTCCAAGTACTTCAAATCACTCAAAGTTCACGCAGGGAACCCCTCCCCCCAGGACCCCAGGGCCACGGAGACATGCCGTGGATGTAAGACCCCACCCTGCCGCGTGCAGGTTTTCTTGCTGTGAGGACCTGGAACGCCGTGTCTGGATCACGGCAAACTCCAGTCGTCCCCAGAGCCCGGGCCCAGGGAGGTGCACTGTCGCCTCGGGCCCTGCCTCCCCCCTCTAAGCCTGGACGTGGGCCACTCTGGACACAGTGGAGAACCGAGCTTGGGGGAAACTCAGATTTACTGAAGAGGCACAGTTAACAATCAATGAACGCTCGCTGGATGATTTCAAAGTAATTTAAAGAACCCTAGGTCGGTCATTTCAGCGTAAAAGCTTTGGACGGCAGTGGTGTGCAGAGGTGGCTGGGTATTTTCAGACCCACTCCTTCAGCCTTTTCATCCCGGACAGCGAGGGTCCAAAACAGACTGCCCGCTGATCAAACCAGGCCTTCTGATCAGCTTGGTTGGTTGGTAACCAGCATTTGGAAGTCAGAGGATGCGGATGGACGCGGAAGTCCGAGCTTCTGGCTACGCTTGAGGGACCTGGCTGCACCGGGCCCTGGGCTCCCCATCTGGGGCCCAGGCAAACCTCCCCTTCTCTGAACTGCCCACCTTGCCCGCTGGGCTGGTGAAACCTGAGGCTTTCAACCCTGGGAAGGGCTTGTCTTTAAGAAAGTACCGCAAAAGGACGGATGGGACATGTTTGCGGCATCTCTGGTAACACCAGAGGAATTACAAACTGAAAAACGTCCGTGGGGCGCAAGCTCGCAATTCCACGGAACACCCTAATGCCGCCTAACACCAGACACGAGGGGAAGTGTGACGAAGGGGGTATGCTGCAGGGAGCTACCGCCCTATTATCCAATTTGACTTAAATAACATGCTTTTGCAAATTTCAGGAAAACACACTATCAGTGACAAAAGCCAGAACCCCTGCTAAGTTTCCTGTGAGGGGCCAATCCATCTTTCTCAGCTGCTTTTCCTTAATTTTTAATATTATTATTTTTTTGTTGTTGTTGTTACCTGCCTGGACTCTGTAAACACACGAGTTTTCAAACCCTTCAAAATGAAGGATTTCTAAGTTCTGTGACATTGTAAAGTTCTGTGGATTTGCTTTCGTTCGTACTTGGCAATATTTTCTTGAGAGACTCGTAGCCCGAGCTAGCTTCCCTTATTTTAGTCTTAGAATAATCTGCCAAATGAGCTTGACAATGGCTAGGCTGTGTGGACTTCTCCCCGTGGTTTGCGAGCAATCTAACACATCCGAACTGCCGAGCAGCGTGGAGGACCGAAGAATTCAGCCATTATCCTAAACAAGTGACAGGCGAAGTCTTACGCCACACCGGTGATCAAACAAATGACAAGTTTCTCTACTTTCTTTGTAACAAAGTTGGACGGCAGCCGCCCTGGGAGATGAGTGAGAAGGGGCAAGTTCACCGGGTTGCTCCAGTAACGAGATAACTGGCCCCCCCAACGCCGGGCTGTCAGGCGGAGGAGGGCCGACTCACGGTCAGCCGTCCCTCTGTTCGCTCTGGATCTGACTCCGATCTCTTGTCAGTGTCCAGAGCGAGCAGGCAGGGTGGGCGACCCCCTAAGGATGTTTTAACCTGGTCTTCACTAAGACCAAAACGCCGCTGGACACGTGGCCAAGAGCTCTGACGCACAAAGCACTGGGAGTTCAGTTAGCGCTCCACCATCAGTTGGACAGAGCAGCCTCAGCCTCAGGTGGCACCTGAGTCCCGGACACTGGGCAACTCGAGACAAATGCAGAGGCGTGCACAGACACTGGAACGGAAACTTGCCACTGCTGTGGAAATGCAGGAGAGCCCAAGCAGACTTTTACTTTGGCACAGGTCCCTTGCATGGAGGGACAATTCCTGCATTTGCGGATAGCTCAGAAATGTTTTATGTATGCGCCATCTCTAAAGAGTCTTTTAAAATTTCCTTTCTCATACTATAATCAGTTGTTACCCCTCCTATTGATTTCCCTAAAGAGCACAAGTCTATTCCATTAGAAATAGAGCAGAAAAAAAAATGTATCGCTTTTAAGCTGAGTGGAAGCCGTTTTCTTCCTTTTTTTATTTGGAGGGAGTAAGAAGGGGAGGCGGTGAACCTGCAGTCTGCCTCCAAGACAGGTGCTCCGAGCTACATTTTTGAGAGGGGCTTGCTCGCTTCTGGTAGAGAAAGGGGGAAATTCTGAACACCCCAAGGCCAGAGATTTGCAGTCACAAGGCAAAAAAAGGAAAAGAAAAAGGAATAGGTAGAGTGGATGCAACGAAGTGTCCATTAACTAACAGACAAACCCGTGGATACACAGAACACTGCGTGGTCACACAATGGCGTGCCACTCGGCAACAAAAAGGTGCGAACCACGGGCACACGCTGCAGCACGCGGGGCCCTTGAAAACGTCCTGTAAATGAAGGAAGCCGAACACAAAAGGCCACATGTTGTATGACACTCCACTCATGGGAGTGTCCCAAACAGGCACACCCACAGAAACGGAAAGGAGACTCATGGCTGCCCGGGGCTGGGGTGAGGGAGGTTCAGGGAGTCGCTACTGGGTATAAGGTCGCCTTTGGGGGTGACGGGAACGTTCTAGAATTGATTGTGGTGGCGGCTGCACAAGCATGTGACTATACTAAAAAATCCGTTGCATTTTGTGCCTTAAAAGGTAAATTCTATGTTGTGTGAATTATATCTCACTAGGGCCATTTAAAAAATGTAAAGGTTATAAAACCACTTCTAGATATTTATCCAAAAGGACTGAGATCAGGGTTTCAAAGGGATATTTGTATGATTATGTTGGTGGCTAAATTAGTCACAACAGCCGAGAGGTGGGAGCAGCCCAAACACCTATGGGTGAATGAATGGATAAACAAAATGCGGTGTGCACACGCAGTGGCTGGAGGAAGTTCTGACGCAGGCGAGGCGTGGATGAATCTTGAGAACAGTTTTCTGGGGGAAACGAGCCAGTCACAGAAAGACAGCTCCTGTCTTTCCGAGGTACCCAGAGCAGGCCAATCCGCAGAGACAAGGGGCAGAGAGGTGGTTCGGGAGCGGGGTGACTGGGGAGAGTAGGGGGACGTTGAGTGGGTACAGAATTCCAGCTGTGCAGGGTGAGAAGCTCTGCAGATCGGCCGCGCAACTATGCACCCACGGTCCCGTCACTCTGTGGACCTGCACTCGTGTCCCCGAATCCGCGGTCCTGCGCCTGGAGTGATTTTGTCCCCCGGGGGACATGTGGCAATGTCTGGAGACATTCTGGGTCGTCACACCGGGAAGAGAGGTGCTGTTGGTCTCTGGCGGGCGGAAGCCCGGGACGCAGGCCGAACAGAGAAGGAAGTGGTCCCCGATGTCGGCAGCTTGGACGGACGGTGAGGGATGGCCTGCCCCAGTTCTCTGGCCAGCTGAGCCAACCTCTGACCTACTTAATTCTGGTGGGAAGAGGTGCAGGGTGTGTCTTTACGTCGCCACCCGATCGCGCGGGGCTGTGCTCCTCACACGCAAGCCCGGCGGGCGGCTGGAGTGGGTGAGCGGCCTCGGGGAGCCCCGCTCACAGAGTACAGGCAGAAGGGGGAGGAGGAACGCTTTTCTGCAACAAGGGGAGTAAGGACCTCGCCGCCCCACGTGGACAGTGTAGGCTTCCCTCTCCCCAGACGGGCGGGCGGTGATGAGGTGCCGCGTGGACGGTGATGTGGGCTCCGCACGCAGAGGGCTGAGGTCATTCGCCGGAAGCTGCCCGGCCCACGCCTGGCAAATCAAAGAGCTGGTGGTAGCTGTTGAAGGCAGAGGGAGCTTTTCCATTCCACCCTTGATCAGAAGCAGGATAATGGGCCCGATGATGGATTACTCGGGACGTGTGTGCTGAAGAGAGGCAAGCGAGAGGCAATACGGTGCGATTGCCAAGTCCCGGGCAGAAGATGAGAGGAGAACGCCTTCCGAGACGCACCACGAAAACAATTACTCGTGATTTTGAAGAAAAGCAGTTCGGCTCAGAGTCATTAGCTTGCTCTTTCTCTCTCTCTTCTTTTTAAAATGTAAGTAGGTGGAGGAATTTGTAACTTAGGCAAACAGAGATCAAAGAAGAGTGGAAGGGCCCGGAGTCGGAACGCGCAGGTCCCGGGCTGCCTCTGACCTCACTAACCTGGGCACCAGATGGTGACGCCGCGCGCCGAGGCTTCGCCTTTGAACACGGCGGGTGGGAGGGGCCTGTGCTGCCCGCAGGTCCAACTCGAGGGCGCCTCGGTGTCAGATGGGCCCGAGAGAAAATCCCCTCTCTGCCACTTACCAACCACAGGCCCTTGGCCGCTGCACGCCGTGCGTCCGTTCCCACGGCTGACGGAAGGTGAGAACGGTAGGTACCTTTCAGGGTTGCTCAGGGGGTCACGGTCAAGTCATACACGTTCAGCACCTGACGCTGCCTTTAGCCCACAGTATGCACTCAATACTCAGAACCTGTTCTGGTGTTGGTGCTGATAGTCATTTTTAACATGTCACATTTTATTACGATATACTCTTGTCACGTCTGTGGTGGAAAATGGCTCTGTGTTCTAAAGTGGCCTGCAGATCTGTTTTGCTTGGATTTCCTAGGGTTAAAAAAAATCCACATTACTCATGCCTTTGTTCGTTTTTCCTTTGGTCACAGATCTCTAGTCTTAGTTGCTGTGTATTTGGCCATCGAGAATAAAGACGACACTCTCCCAGCCTCCGTCACAGAGGTAGCCATGTGGCAATGTGTTAGCCAACAGGATGCGCGTGGCCGTGATAGTGCAATTTCCAAGTTATTCCTTTAAAGACAGGGTGCGCCCTCCGCGGCTGCCTTTCCTGCTGGCTGGAAGAGGCACACGATGTCAGGAGCTGCAGCAGCCATGTTGGACCACGAGGAGGATGCCTCGTGTCAGGCGGCAGGGCAACAAGACAGAAAGTGCCTGGGTGCCAGACACCAAGGAGGGCCTGCCAGCTCTCAGCCACCCACCTGCCCTTTTAGGGGAGACAGAAACAAAATCCCACTTGAAGAAAGTGTCATTCGGGGAGTGTGGGGCCTTGCAGGGACTCTGCTTTTCCCAGAGCCAAACAGGCACCCAGTTTAAAAATCAGGAGATCTCAGGTACAACTTTCGACTTGTAAAAGTCTTCCTGAGAAGTGGGAAGCTTTTGGAACCCTGGGACGGTGTTGTCCTATGCCCACGTGCTTCCTGACAGGGGGCACGTGGTATTCCTCCAGAACCTGCCTCTGCACATCCCTGGCGTGGGGGCTGAGCCCTTGGTGTCACTCCACAGAGGGCACCCACGGGAGAGCACAGCTGAGCTCCCTGCTCTGGACGTGCATTGCGGGCTGATGGGCCAGACCCCAGGGGCCGGCGTGACCCAGCCTCCCGCTGTAGGCGAGGGGAACGCAGCTGGGAGCGGGCGCTGCGCTTGCTGAAGGTCGCGGCTCTGTGGCAGGGGCTGTCTGATTCCAGAGCCTGCACACCTAGCTGGTTCCTTCTCTACGACTTGAGCTGAGCTCTCAGGTTTTGCTTTTTGAATCAAGCGTGGACTCATTTGCAGAAATCGAAATGAATCTCAGAAGATTTCCTGGTAATTAAGAGTTTGGTTCCTCTGCACTCGCCGCACCAACTTGCAGCAACCGTTTATATCGTCTCATTACTGGTGAACGGTTTAGCTTGGGGTGATAATGTCTTGTCATCACGCTGCACTGTTCAAAGGTGAGGCCGCCGGCATGGGCCGGGGGCCCTTTGGCTAACCACGGCGTGCCATGAAAGCAAAGACCGGTCCAGACAGTGACTGAAGTTGGCGGCAGAGGTCACAGGCTGTGCAGGCTTTCAGAACATCATTTCCTGGGAAGGTTCATCATCAGACATGCACAGTTGGCTCATGTCAGTGTTCCCTGGATGGGTTCAAGGCCAGAGCTTGTGGTTTCGGCTGTTCCCATGCTTGCCTCATAGTTTGGCTTCGGGCCCCCCTCCCGCCAGCAGCCCCCTTGACAGATACACTCTCCAGACCCACGCTGAGGCGCACACTGGGAATGCTTTGAAAGCCGAGGCAGGAATCTGCAGACCCTCCTTGCATCTTGGAATCGCAGAATGTCAGAGCTGGAAGAGACCCGAAAGCTTCTGGTCCGACCCTTTTGATTTATAAGACAGGAAACAGATACAGGGAGTGGAGAACTGGGCAGTACTGGTCCACATCAGCCTTGACCTTGTGACCCCATTTTTCTGCAGATCAAAGGTGAAGGCCGGGCTGTACCCTGGGAAGAAGAAGAGGAGGAGGACGCGGCCATGATGACGGTGACAACGGCCATGACACAGCAGGGGTGCTGTTCCCGTCCTGGGCACCGCACTCAGTGCTTCACACGACGCTCTCACGGACTCCTCGTCACAGCCCCCCGAGGTCACTGCTCTGATCCCCACTTCCCGTTCCCACTCATCCCCTGGGGGCCTGGGCGCTGAGAGTCAGACCGCCCGGCCACGATCACACCGCCGTCCAGGGGTCTCTCCTAGACTCGAAGCCGGGCTGCGCGACTCCACGGCTGGACCCTCACCGCCAGACTGGGCTTCAGGTCCCGAGGGCTGCCCATCCAGGTTCTTACAGGGCCCGAGCTGACTCTTCCGGTCAGTGGAACGGGCCAGGCAGGGCCTGTGTGCTGGTGAGCAAATGCCCCACCTAAGTACAGTGTCCCCTTCCCTCGACGACTGTCACGTGGCCGCTCCAAGGCTACCGCTCAGAGCAGAAGATGGGAGCGGAGACACTTTATCTCCAAGTCGCAACGTTAGTGCCTGACGAAAAGGAAGCATTTCTATTTGGAGGAAGAAAGGATGGGGTGAGTACTCTGTTCACAGAGAATAAAGAATTACCTAGAAAACTTGCTTTGTTTCACCGCTAAACAAGTGGAAATTCGTAGTGCTTTTCACCTTCGGTTTCAAATGAGACACAGATGTTTGAGATTAAGCAACTTAATATTCCCAGAAACTATTAAATTTATCAAGGTTCTAGCTGGTATCCTTTGGTTGTATAAATAATGAGCCTTCCTCAGGGCTCAGTTTTTTACTCTGTGAAATGGAACAAATATTAGTGGATTGCTTTGCTTGAAGATGACTGTAAACTTTTTAAAAAGACAAATAAAAAGAAATGCTACATTTGCACAAAGAAAATTTGTTCTGCCGGTGGAAGAAAAAGTACCATATATTATGTCCATATGGCAAAACTATTGATGCTAACATTGTCTCTTTGATTTGATCTTTAAAAGCACCAGCAACAATATTTCTATTTGAGTATTAGAATTGAGACTTTGTTTTATTGATGTTTTCTAAAGTGTAAGGTTAATGAATGCTTATTGTAACACACTCAAACAGTCAATTAGGGTATAAAGCAGGGTTTCTCAGTCTTGGCCCTGCAGATACTTCAGACAGGATAAATCCTCTGGGTGGGGCTCCCCTGTGCGCTGGAAACTATTTAGCGGTACGGCTGCCCACACGGTGTCCAGACATTGTCAAAAATGTATCTAGACACTGCCAAAAGCACCTTGAGGGGCAAAGTTACACCCTGTTGAGGGCCGCAGTATACAATACAAAGTGTAACTGAACATGCCTCCCCCCGGCGGGGGACAGCTTCCCAGAGGTAGCCACTGTTATCAGTTCGGTTTATATATTTTCAGCGATTTCTGTGTATGACCCAGTGTATACACACTCACCTTTACCCCCATATGGACACAGAGGTTGAAATCCACACCCCACCCCCAAATTAGGATTATGTTATCCTTCGGCATTTTTTTTTTCATTTAAAATACATCTTCTTTACTTGTTCACATATCTACACTTAGAGCTTCTGCACACTCTTAAATATCAACACTATAGTACATTGGATTCCTGTACTCTCATTTATTTAACTGACTGTTCACTGATGGGTGTTTAGGTATTCCCAACTTTCCCTTCTATAAGCAATACAGCATGGAATATTCTTATACTTACATCTTTGCACATTGTTCTTTTCTACCAGCATTTCTGTGGCATTGTTGGGTCAAAAGGTATGCAACTATAATACCGATCGATTTCTACAAATTTTCCGGTATATGCTTTAGCCTCTTTGGTAGCCTTGGAAACCAAGAGGTCCAATTTCTTTTCCCTTCTGAACTTCCGTAATAGTACAGCAGTTAACAGCCTGGTGAGATGTCAGCAGTTCCGAAGTTGAGCAACTTTGCTTTTAAGTAAAGGAAACTTACATTTGAGTCCTAATTCCTCCACACATTCTGCAAGTTTCCTTAGACAAACTGTTTAAGTCTCGCTTGCCTAATCTGCAATAATAATGATAGTAGAGCCTCCTTCAAAGCACTGTTATGGAATTTAATTGAGATTATATACATGCCTAGCACACCGCAATTAATTATCGTTGTTAATAATAAACAGCAAGGGGGTAGGAGGTGCAGAAGGGTGTATACAATCTAACAATTACAGAACACTGTGTTGCCAGATGATTTAGCGACCGCTACAAGGATGAACTTCAGATGAACATGATAGAAGGGAAAATATTTTTCCTCACCAAGGAGATCATAATTAATGTTTGAGTCACTGGGTGCTTATGAATCCAGAAGAGAGATAAATACCTCTATTTATATACATACACACGGAGGATATGAATAAACATGCTTTGAAAACACGCCCCCACACATTTATGTAAGAGCATGCTATGGGCAGACGGATTTTCCCTCCACGCGAGAGGCGGGACAGACGTCCGTCCGTCCTGGGTGATTTCCGAGTGTGCCTCTCCGCCCTTGCCTGCCGTGAGTCACCACCATCGCGGCACCTGCAGAACCGACTTCTGACTTCCCCCGCAGTGCACCAAAGACACCGAAGGAGTGGTACACACCCATAGGGCTGCACGAGGGCCGTGGGTTTCCAAGACCATTGTGACCCTGTGTCAACACTCTTCCTCTGTACGCAGGTCTAAGAAGACCCTTGAGCTTGGCCTGGGAGAGAGAAGACAGATTCCTATTCAGAGGCTGCCCTGGCCACTCACTAGCTACGTATTTTTCATTGACTTAACACTTCTGGGTCTTGCCGTCTTCTTCTTCAATGGGATAGTAACTAAGCCACAGGTCCCCCGAGGGTGAAGGAAGAGAATGAGTGAGAGTTGGCAACTGTTGGTTTTGCCCACCCAGCATCTGCTAATTGGACTCGCATCTTCCTTGAGAAAACACCCCCTTTCTGGTGCTGGTCCTCAAGGGACCCCGAGGGAGCCCTTTCCATGGACTAACTCCTAGGCTGCTGCAGGGTTGAGCACAAGGCTCAGAAAGTGGCCAATCAGAACCCTGCCTTGTCCTGGGTAGTGACTGGTTTATTGAACCCCTGTCTCAGAAAGTGGCCAATCAGAACCCTGCCTTGTCCTGGACAGTGATTGGTTTAAGCCTGGCCATGCAACCCAATCAGAACCACGGGACTCAATTCCAAGGTGCCTATGAGAAAAGGAAAAAAGTAACTGAGGTGTTAAGATGGAACCTTATGTTAGCACCCTGCTACATCCTGGGCACAGAGACATCCAGAAGAAGGCAGAGAGGGAGAGAACAAGATCGAATGCCGATGATACCATTTGAGTCCTTACATGCAGCTTGGCCAAAGTGCAGGCATCCGTGGCCTTTTGGAAATATGGGGCAACAATTAATCTTTCTGATTTAAACCAACTGGCCGTCCAGTCCCTTGAGACTCGGAGCGCTCACTAGTGCAACGTGCACGCATTTCAGCCCCCTGTCTGTCGTCTGTCTGTAGCAGCGGGGTGGGTTCTTGGCGGGGGGCTCTGTTACTGCAGAGACGAACCGGTTTTGTTTCTCCCCGGCATCTGAGGCGAGGGCTGACTGACAACCCTGGGAGATCAAGTTCATGGCGCAGTAATGAAAGCAGCTGCTGTGTGAATAGAAAACAACGACAGGAACCCTGGGCCCAATTTACTCGCACCTGGCACCCGGCCAGGCTGCAGGGTGTCGCACTCGGGGAGGGAGCAGACACTGCCGCTGCCGCCACCTCAGGAAGGCTCTGCTGCTGATGCAATCGGTCCCCGCTCTGTGATCAGCCGGGAGATGGCCAGCGTCACCTGGGGAGAGGGTCATCAGCTTCGAGGGGGGACACCAGTGCTCCAGGCAAACAGGACAAGAAATCACAACAGACCCTGCCACCAGCTCAGTGCTGAGCTGTCACAGGCAGGCTTCTGAGAGAGGACCGGCCTCTCTGAGATGACAAAATGCACAGGGGAGAATGCGTGAGTGGGCCCAGGTGGGGCACAGAAGGACGAGCCGTGGATTCGCAGAGCCCGGTTTCTTTCCTGGCCTCGCTGACCCCAACCTGTGCAACTTTACTAAATGTTCCATGTCTCCCCTTTGCTCCAAACCGTCCAGTGGAGTCCCACCTACACCGAAGGCCGCTACAACCAAGGCTGAGAATTCTCGAGTACCCCACAAGCCTCAGTGGGTGCCACCCTCTGCTCTCCTGACCGGCTCCCACCACTGCGGCCCTTTGCTTCTTCCACACCAGCCCCGCCGGCTCTGTGCCGCTCCGAACGCACCCGTAGGCCTCTGCCCCAGGACCTTTGCACTGGCTGTGCCTTCTTCCTGACGGCTGCTCAACCTGCTCCCTTACTTCACCCAGGTCTCTCTGGGAAAGTCACTTTGTCAGACAGACCTTATCAGAAAGCAGCTTGTCTTATTCCAACGCCATTGCCCACCTTGTGTGTACCTCTCCCTGAGAGGTTACTTAGTAATGCTTTTGTTAACCACTGTCTTCCCCTCCTGCAGTGAGACTTTTGTTTTGTTTACTGCTGTATCACCAGTGCCTAAAACAGTGCCGAACACACAGTAGGTGCTTCATAAATAAATTTCCATTTATTTAGTTGTTTCACACATCTTGACTGGGCACGTACCTGTGCCAGGCACTAACAAAACAGGATTGAGAGAGACAAGGGTACCTGCCCTTGTTGAGAAATATTCATGTCGACAAATGAAAGAACAAGAGGACTCACCTAATTTCAGAATTGGAATGTTCTCTGGGGTGACAAATGGTGACCGGAGAGCAGAAAAAGATTTTTAACGAGGTGGTCAAGGTAGGTCCCAAGGTGGAGGTGAAGTCGCTAAAATGGTGAGAAGAGCACATTCCACCAGGTACGTATGAACCAGGAAGGAGAAGAAGGGTTTCAGGTGGAGAGAGCCGCAAGTGCAAAGGTCCTGGGGCAGCACAGGATTTGGGTTGTCAGACTACCTAAAAGCCTAAAAGGTGAAGGTTTCGGACCTTTTTCTAAGTAAATGCTGTCATTATCTTGCCACTTTCAGACCCAGTTTCTTCTCTCATGAAATGGAGGTGATAAATCCCCCTGGCAGGGGGAGGGCTCAGCAGGAAAAGGCGAATACGGTGCCTAACACAGTGCTTCACAGGCACTTAGTAGGCACTTCATACACAGTAGAGACGGTACACTCTTCACCCGGGAAAAATGCAAACTTGACACAAGGCAGCAGTCGGCTAGAACATTCAGTTTCTGCTTCTCCGACTCAATGGCTTATTGGTGGGAATGACCAGAAATGAACTTGAAGGATCAAGTAGGTGTCAACACAACGTTAGAATCCTCACAGTTCCCGTCTGGTACAGGGCAGACTGCCACTCTCCTCCCAGACGTGATCCTGCATCAAACAAAACCACGCTGCCCGGGCTCAGCGCGTGTACAGTCAGCAGAGCGGACACCAGTATTAGTGGCAAAGTGCGGCTTAGCGGGGCATTTGTGGAGACCCAGTCAGGCGGTGCCCCGCATTCTGCCCCAACAGCTACCCCCACTGGGCACTCGGGCATCTGCTGCCCCCGAGGGAGTTACGTGGGGAGAGGGGAGGCCCAGAGCATGCAGGCGAGTCCTTCCGGCAGCTGACTGCCCAGCACCCAGGCACTGCCCCCCGCACCAGGCATGCCCGTAACAAGTCTATTTACGCACAAGAGGCGAGAGGGGAGTTTTGTTTTATTCGAGCAAAAAGCCTCACTCGTAGAATGCACAGCTGGACAAGTCACCCGTACGACCCCCTGCTGTTAAGCAGGTGGAAACCCGCCTCCTCAAAGACCACAGGTACCCGTCCCTAAACCTAGGTCCCAACCACAGCCCAGGGCCTTGAAGGAAGCAGGTATGAAAACACTTAGTGAGGAAATCATGTGCTTGGGAGATGATCTGAATATCTGAAAAATTCCTTTGATCTAAGGGCTGTTCAGTTTCAAAGAAAACGTACTTGTATTTGGTGTCTTAGGTCCACGCAACCGCCTTGTGAGCCTCAGGAGGAAATGCTGCGAGAACCCCGCACCCCTGGCCAGCCTGTCTGCTGACAAGGCAAGGTCCCACTCGGGAATCTCGCCTCTCACAGAAGAGCCCTTTCTGTGCGGATGACTCCGATGCAGCGACAGGAAATGCCAACCCCACGCCACCTCTACGAATTGAGCTCTCACTGACACCGGGCGACCTTGAGACAGGTGAAGGCCAACGTCGGGAAGCCTTAACCCACGAGGCCAAATCTGGGAGGTTATCGTCAAAGATAACTCTCATCTAGCTCATGAGATGATTCTCAGGACGGGAATTACCGGGGCGAACAATGCACGATTCACGTGTCTGACGCGGGAGAACCGCAGCATGCTAACGCTCCAGTTCAACCCACCCCAGCGCCACGTGGCCAGACGGCGGGACCCTCCACAGCGGCTAAAGTGTGACAGATGACTCGAAGACTGAAGTCGCACTCGTAAAACCGTAAGAAAGCAAAGATGAAACAAGCATAAGCAATACGACCCCCTTAAGAAGATGTGTATTTATCCGTAAATACATATAATAAAGTTTATGTGACACGATTTAATTTATATTATATAGCATATAGGAATATGAAGTATTACATACTTCTATAGCTATGGAACACATAATAAGTATAAATTATATAATAAATATTATATGCTTATATAATGTGCGTATTATAAACATATATAATATTAGTATTATGTATAATATCATAAAGTCAATCTTTCCATAATATATGTGATCCATGTAATATATAAACTAGAGTGGGTTTTTACTTATTTTAAATCTTAGATTCTTTTTCTCTAGTATTATAAACATGTGTATACAGCTTCATGTATATTCACACACAAAACTCTCTATATGTGCACATGTAAGACAGACCATATATGTATGCACACATGCATGTGCACACTTATATTAAAGGTATATCTGAAATGCAGATTTCCAGACACATATTTCATAATATAAAAAATAAGTTATTTTTTAAACGACTTCTAAACACCTCTGATAGCGTCCCAGAACATGACTCACTTATTCTAATCACAGCATCTTGCGCGAAGCAGGTGCTTAATCAACGTTCGCCGCGTTGAGAAAAGACAAAGCCAGGTAAGAGAACAGAGTCATTTCAGCGAAGAAGGAACAGCCCCCAACCCCCTGTGAACCCGGGTACACGTGGGTCAGATTAAGCAGACACAACTCCATACGATTTTACTCCGTTCGTTGCTCGAGCAAAACAGAAAACCACCGATTTCTCTGGTCTAGAGGTGGGATGTTTTCACGGGTTTGGAGAACAAACTCATCCGGAAGCGTGACACCGAAGGACGACTTTGTGAAACGTCTTTCCTAGTGACTCGTAAACACGCTTTATGTTTTGGTGAATACCAGCTACTCCTAGTACTCGCCGCAACACGGCCTTAGGTTCAGGAACATCCATCTGATGCCAATGATTGGATGCATGCTCTCTAGTCCTTACAGTTTAAAAAGAATGCTGAAAAAATAAAACTCAAAACAGTCCTGCCGTGTCTGTCGGTTACACTTTGCCGGTGCACAGATCGCTGCCCTCGTGCTGTGTAATCCGGGGACTCCCCTTCATTTTACTGCGTTTCTTTGGTACCTGTCTTCCCCACTAAACTGGAGGCTCCACGAGGGCAGGGGCCCTTGTCCGCCTTGTTTACCCCGTAGCCCAGCACAGAGCAACCCAACAGCACCTACGAGGTGAAGAAACACATCAACGGAGCCTGTTCTTACGATATTCCTACAGGGAAATACTGTTTCAATTAATGCACCAGAAGAAACACTTACTATTTCTTGGGTCCTGTCTTGTATCTTATGTTCATAGGATTCCATTTTATCATCCTTTGAATTTTTACAGCAGGTTTCCTTGGAGCCTTTTACGACACTAAGTGGGGCCCACATTAATACTGAATTACAAAAACAAAAACAAAGAAAAAAATAAACCAGCAACTCATTCCAGAAAGCGGTCTCTGCCACGTTGCTTTTTTCCCTTCTCTGCCCGGACCACTGCTGATTTCACACCCACTGTCCCCCCGCCCCCACACCTCCCCAGGAACCAGAGCCGAAGCCCCTAACATCCCAGCTCAGCCTTACAGGGGAGAGAGGACCGGCCTCAGCAGAGAACAGGATGCCCCAGCGGTGGCAAACCGCAGGGCAGAGGGCAGAGGCAACGGAGGATAAGAAGTGCCAGCCAGAGTCCCCGAGGCTGCTGGTGGTGGGCTTGCAGCACCCAGGCGGGCTGCACCCTCCGCCTCCGCCTCCCTCCTGCTACCTCCAAGCCGCGTCCCATGTCCGCGCCCTGAACTCACGTCTGCCTCGCCACGGCCATCCCCTGTGTCTCAGCATCCCTCCCGGGACGGAGCTTTGTAACTCATCTTCCCACAGCCTCTCCCGCCCTGTAATTGTCACACCTGCCAGAGGAATGACCTTGAGAAGGAAATCACACTCTGTCACCTATCTGCGAAACCTGCCAATGGCTTGCCATCAGACTTAGAATAAAACACAAATATTTTTTCCCCTCTGATTATAAAACTTTACTGACTTATGTATTTATGTATTCAGATTCCAATCATTATTATTTGAATAATTATTGTATTATTAGTGTTTTAACTTTCAGTATTACTTTGTATCAGTTGCAGAGATACAGCGTAATGGTTAGACAATCGCGTACCTCACAAGGTGCTCCCCCGAGTATTCCCAGTACCTGACACCAGGTCACTACGATGTCACTGACTGCATGTCCGAGGCTGCACTGTGCGCCCCCGTGCCTGCTCTGTGCTTCTCAATGCCTTCCCCTCCCTCACCCAGTCACCCTCCCCCCGCCCCCGCTCCCTCCTCTCTGGCAACCAGCAGTCCGCTCTCTGTATCCGTGAGTCGGCTTCCATTCTGCAAAACCAGATATTTTGTGCCGGCCTGTAAAGCCCTGCAGGACCGGGCTTCTGCGTGCCCTGGACTTCCTCGTGGGCCACACTCTTCCCTGCTCGTCCTTGTTCCCACCGTGCCGAGGACGTGGAGCAAGTGCTTGCAGCTCAGGGCCTTTGTACGTGCAGCTCCCTCCATCTGGGAGTCTCTGCCCTCAAATCCTGACTCGAGGACGATGCCTAAGAGGTAGATTTTCACTGTCTCTACAGGGCTAGCACTTTACTTTGCAATATAATAACAGAAGCTAGCAACCACTTACAAGCCAACGACCCTCAAACATAGCTATTATTACACTCAATTTGCAAACGAGGAAACCGAGGCCTTGACAAGTCAGTGAGCGGTCCCAGGACACCTAGCCTAGCGTGGGCAAGCCTGGATTTGAACCTGGCTCTACCTCACTTCCAAGTCCATGTTCTTAGCTGCCTCCATCTGCTGTCGTGCACGCGCCGATGTCCATGTTATTACTGTGAATTGATCTCAAGCAACTCATTTCCTCACCGGTTTATCCAAGAAGCGTTTGTCGAGAATGGCACGTGTCCCCTCTCCTGCGCTAAGCTCCCCGGAGTTCTCTGTCCCCAGCACTGCCACGGTCACCCTCTTACTATTCGGAAAGTGAGTTTGGATCGCTGGAGCGGGAAACTAAAGGAAATTCCTGGGGTAAAAATAGCATGTGCTGAGCGCCTTCTCCTTGCGGGTTGTTGCTGACCTAGGCCCTTTGCTCTGTCTCATCTAATCCGCACAGGCAGCTCGGGAAGGCAGGTTACACTGATCTCAGTTTAGGGGCGACGGAACCGGGGCCCGGAGAGGTTCAGGGACGCCCTCACCGAGGCAGAGGGCGGTAGAGCTCGCCTGCCTCCAGACTGTGCTCCCATTTCCACATCGCACGTGGACGCCGGCACACAGCAGGAGGCACTCAGTGACTGCGTGTCACGTGAGTGAACGAAGCCCCGCAAGCCCAATGTGTGACACAGAAAACCCCTGCTTTTAGCCTGTCCCGTACACGAGTAACTCCCAGCTAAAAAAAGGGCGGACCTCATTTTGAGAAATCAGTTTCACTATGTGAGTAAAACTGAGGAGTCACGGAGGAATCGGTGACCGTGCACCACTGTGCAGGATGGGCTGTGGCGGACGCAGGATTTAGGATTTACGCCTGGTCAGCCGCACTCCCAAGCCCATGCACTGAGTTATTCTGCCACCAGGCCTCCGGGAAGCAGGGAGCTGGGGTTGGGGCGGGGTGCGGGGGAGCGGAGGGCGGACTCAGGACCTGGGGAAAAGTAACTCAGGAAATCTTTACGCCTCCTCATCGGTTCTCACAAATCCCTATCAAAACCAAATCCAACAATGAGAAGTAATTTTCCCCCAGGGTCTGACCCCCAAATGCTTCGGGAATGAACTCTTTGCTTCCCTCACCACAGAATTATTCAAGGGCTCAAAGGCAATTGGTGGCTTCTGGAACCCGACCTCAGAACCTGTGAGGGCCTGGAGGATGGTCCTAACGATGTCACCAGGGCTTCTTCCCATTTTTGGCCTCAGTCAGGGTTCATGTCCAAGGATGATTCCACCAGATAGGCACTGCGGATGTGATGGGATTAGCCAAGTTTCAAAGCTTATTTTTGACCTCCTGCAGAAAATTGAGCACATACGCCCACGAAGGCCACGGGGACTACGGGGGAACGTGAAGTTGATTCATCAAATTAGCTCCAACATAATTGTCCTGCATGACTGGCTATAGAACTCGTCAGCTATAAACCTGTCAAAAAGCCATCCGCTCTGATGTTAAATAGAGACACGGAGTAATGTTGTTTGGAGTCTGACATTTGCTGGACGTTCGCCTGATGAGGGTGCTTCGTTTCCTCTTGGAGGAATTCCTCAAAGGATGCAGAGAGCAGATAGATGGGAGCAGGGGAAAAGGGACCCCCACGCTGGTTTCTAGAAATACCAGGCTGCATGCATCTGAGGCGTAACTATATCCTTTTCTTTGAGAGAACCCGTAAAGGTTAAAGTCGCACATTTTGAATGTGTGGGTGTGGATCAGTTCTCTCTCTGCAACGGGATCGCTCTTAGGAATAAAGATGGCACCTGCAACATTGGAAATCTGGGCTTCCTCCGCTGAACGTGTTGTCTTGCCTGCGCGCGCCCCTGTGACGCTAAAGAATGCAAGTGCTGGCGATGGGAAACTTTCACAGAGAAAAACCTACACGACGTCAGGGCGAGATGCAAGCCTGACGTAAAAGCACCGCCCAGCCACGGCTGGAGGGCAGGATCCTGCTGTCTGTAGCTGGTCATCTCAACCCCGAGCACTTTGCAGTTCCCTGCGGGTGCGCCGCAGCCCCTTCTCTGTGCCCGGCTCCGGGCCCCCCCCTCCCCCCGCCTCCCCGGGCGGGCGTTCGACGCTGCTACCAGCCTTCCTCCCCGAGCCAGGCGGCTCAAGTTCACCTGAGGCTCTCCACTCCGGATCTGAAAGTCTCTCCCTGTTGTCTGACTTGTCTTCTTGCCATGACTACTTGTCTGGTTCCTAATTTTTATGCCATTTTGGGGTAATTTTTCCCTTTTTTGTTATTGACAAAGACAGAGGAGGCCTGCTATAATTTGTGGGTGACTGACAAGGCTGCATGCTGTTAATTCAAATGTTTTGATTTACATCAGAGGGGACCCCCAGGCCTCAGGCATGACAGGCTGAGAGAGCTCCTTCAACGCCTGCGAATATTAAATCCCAGTAAGTCAGTCCTTCGTGTGCTAGTCAATAAATTCTCCCTCCTGGGGCAATTTGGCAGGAGGCATCAAAGGCTTACCACAGGCATACTCTCTAGCAATTCCACTTCTGGGAGTCTGTCCCAAAGAGAGAAATGGACGAGTGTGCAGGGATATGAATACAAGGATGTTCACCTTGGTGTTATTTAGAATTGAAAAAGTTAAAAAAAAAATGACATGTCCAGCAATAGGGTTGATATGATGCAACCTTCCAGTGGAGTATTTATAATCTCTAAAATTTCTTATGTGCATCTTTATTGTTGATGGCAAAATACTTGCCATAAATATCAAGTAAAGCAAGATTATAAAACTCTATTGCATTATGTCATCTACAGAACCACATTATGTGTCTGTATGGGAAGAGCTTTTGAAAAGGCACAGTCCAAAAATTAACAGTGGTGGTATCTGTGGGTGATTTTTAACTTCTTCTTTATTCTCTATGATGTGTGTGTATTCTTTTTACAGCCAGAAAAAAAGGTGTTTTTTTTTTTTTTTAATTTTAGAAAAGCAATGCTCGCTGATGTGAGAAACTTTTCATATACTGTGACCCATTTAAAAAACCTGTGTGTCTCATCACATTCAAATGAACGGGCCTGATAGTAAAGGGTCACCAGAATACAGCACTGACCAGGAGCCCAGAACACCTTCTGTTGATTCTTGCTAACCATGGCTGTGTTTGATCTTGGCTTCTTGGCAGACCGAGTTGAAATTTTCTCTTTGAAAGATGAAACTGTGAATTTCCTGCTAGGCAAGAGCCAGGTCGATTATCGCTGAAGTCAGTGCTCTACTTCTAGTGAAACTGAAAACCTTCGGAAGATGTCATCCTCATCAAAACTCGACCATTCACAGAAGGGACAAAAAGGAGCGGCTGAGCCTGGTGGGTAAGAACAAAACCTTGGAGGCGGGCTGCGTGAGTCCAGACATGGAGTGGATCGTACCCCTTCCTGGTGGTGTGGCTTTGCAAAAGAAACCGCCAATGCTCTCTAGGCCTTAGTGCCCCCCCGATGAGATGCAGCCCACACTGGTGATGCTTTCGGCCCTGTAGAGTGGTCGTGAAACTTCAGTGAGGCACTCTGGGTAACTGGTGCGTGATCAGTGCATCAGAGACATTAACGACTGATGTAACGGCCATTCGGCTCCTTCCCGGGAAGCACGGTGGGCTGGCACCGGGCAAAAATCTCTAACTTACACCGTCAGGGTTGCCAACCTGGCTTGCAGCTTACCTGTTGTGTGACCTGATATTACCTGCTTCTGGAACCCTAATGTGTCTGATCTGGATTTGCGGGCCCACTGAGACAGAACCCTCCCTGTGAACGTCGACTCTTACAACTACTCTCATCCTTATTATCATATTCTCTGGCCTTGAGCTTAAATCCTCCCCACCCCACCCCCGGACCCATCGGTCTGAAAAGGCAGCAAAGCAAGACAGGTCTGACCTATTCTCTTACAGGAAGGACAGACAGGGAGCAACCTACGGCCTCAGAGCCAAGGTCAGAAGCAAACAGCTCCCAGGAAGGATGTCACCCGAAGGCCCTCAGTATTTTATTTGGCACACACAGCAATGTTCAATTTAATGAATTACTCTCAACATTTAAAAAATTGGTACAAATCACAATAACTCCTAGTTTCCAGAATTCTGTAAGAAAAAGGAAAGCTGTTCTCACTTCGAACTTCGTAAGAAAATAGACTCATACTATGGTTTTTAACTTGCTTTGCTCAGGATACTTCTTTCTAAGATGCAGTCCTATGACTCACACAGCCGGGCTGTCTTCCCCTTCACGCCTGCATGGTAGTCCACCGTGTGAAAAGAACGCCATTAACTTAAATATCTACGTACAGGTATTTGGTTGTTTCTAGCTTTTGGCTGCAACAAATGATGTTGCCATGAGTATTTGTACTTGCCTCCTTGTACACGGGAAACAAGTCTAGACAATACCCTGTTTGGGGAGGTAAACCCATGTGGTAAAACTACAAAGAAAAGCAGGGGGGTCATAACCCCCCGACGCAGGTGAGGTGGGGGCTGCATGTGAAGGGAAGGGCTGCATGGGAAACCTGAACAGTATTTGTAACATTCCAGCACATTGGGCTGTGGCCTCCTAGGTGTTCCTTTTATTGGTGTGCTTGATAATTCATGCATCTATTTTACACACAGTTTTGTGTAAGAATCTATTGAAAAGATATTTTTGAATGAGCTAAAAGAGAGAGAGAGAGAGAGAGAGAGAGAGAGAGAGCTCTAGCAACCCAGGGCCCACATTTTAGCAGCTGCCCCTGTAAGGACAGGCAAGGACTGCTCGGTCCGCCAGAGCCCCACCTCACTGTTAGAGGACACTCGTCTGCGCATTCCTTTGTGGGGCCTGCCTGCGTCCCTGGGCACTGGAGGTGGAAATCCCGGTCCTGAGGACGGGGTGGTGTCCGGAGTGCAGGCTGGAGGAACATGTTTCGCTCCCCACAAAGTCCTTTCTGGGACACATACAGCATGAAGAAGATGCTCGGCTATCCAGCACTCCCGAGAGTCCGAACACCACTGGGGTGACCGCCGAGAAACCCACCCACCTTCCACGGGAGGCCCGAGATCTTACGGCATGATCGCGGCCAAAAAAGAAGACACTGAGTTAAAGCAACTAACCGATGAGGAGAAACAAAGCATAGCCGACCCTGATCTGGAGGCCGTAATTTCGGGGCCGAGGAAGCACATCGCCGACGGGCAGCTTGGGCCAGTCACCCACCGTGGCTAACGGGCCTCGCGCCGCAGGGCTCCGAGGGCTGCCTTGCCATCTCTTCACCGGAATAAGGAGGCGGCTTAAAAACGGCCTGCCAAAGGTGGGATGTGTTTCTCACAGACGTTTATTCTAAGCATGAACCCACATAATTCTTAGCACTGTGCAGAAAACCCACTTGCTCCATGCAGGTGAAGGAGGCGGTGGGAAATCGGCGAGCTCGGCGTCCGTGAACCTGACCATCTCAGCTGCTCAGCACTTATCCTGTCAGCACGAGCACGCGCCCTGTGCCTGCTCCCCGCCACCGCCATTCCCCAGGAGAACCCCTGCGCTGGGCCCAGGGCAGAGAGGGGCCTGCGGGTGGCCGGCCCTCTGTGGACGCCGCTTCCACACAGCTCCTCGAACGGCTCCTCCGGCGTCTCCGTCCCCTAACCCCTGCCACTTCCTCCACCTCACCGGGCCGCTTCAACAGCACCCCCACTTTGCTCCCAGCTGCAGTCTGGTGTCCCTCCAATCAGGTGTCTACCTGGTGACCACCGTGATCTTTTCGGTGTTTATTTGTTTTTAAAGAAAACTAACCACTCTCTCCTCCACTTAAATAAAGTCTTCAATGGCCCCAGGGTCCTGTTTGCCAAGCAGAAGGTCCGCCGTGTGAACTGCAGCCCCCACGCGGTCTCTATGCCCGTCTCCGGCCCGCCGGTCTTTGCGTGTGAGCTCCAGTCAACCCGAACTGCTTCCCTGAACCCAGCACGCTTCCGCCCCGTCCAGCCCCCTACAGGTGCGACTCCATCCACCTGGAAAGTGCCGTCCTCGCCCTCCACCCCTCCTTCCTCCCTCTTGCTGCCACTCTGCCCCCGGTTTTCCTGCCGCCCTCTTTGCCCGAGAAATGATTTCTTTTTACCAACATTAGGCAAAGTATCGTATAACGCACAGGCTATAACAGCACATGCAGTCGAACTGTGCGTACCAGATGAAGACTTTTATGTGTACATGAAGACATGTGTGTACATATTGCTACATGTATGTGTCCATATGAAAACACACATGCATGCACACACTTTAAAATAAGTGTGGAAAGTACAACCCACAAGCACGTCCTTTGGTTCAATACCAGTTTTTGAAACATCCCAGGAAAGTGAGCATGCGTGTGTTCCAATATTTAGCTGTCCTTTTTTATTAGAATGTGATTCTGAAAGGCAAAACATTGGAAATAACCTAAATACCCAACAACAGGGGTGGATTTGATGAATTGGAGTCTCTCTGTTCAGTGAAAGGTGATTTTGATCTGCAGAACGAGGCTGTAGAGCTCTACTTAAAATATGAAAAGACCTTGAGGATTAAATTAGCACGGGGATGATATTAGAAAATAGTAAATGTTTTAAGTGTAGTAATATTTTGGTTAAAAAACATAAAATTGTAGAGAAATGTGTTAAAAGCATGTTACATGCGAATATGATAGTTAACTTTTACTTTCTTGTCCAAATTTTCTTTTTTTTATTTATTGATTTTAATCAATAAAGAAAAGGGGAAGGAGAGGGGAAAGGGGAAGAGGGAGAGAAATATCTATGTGTTTTTCTACTTATTGATGACCTCATTGGTTGATTCTCGTATGTGCCCTGACCAGCGGTGGGACCCGCAACCTTGGCCTGTCGGTACAAGGAGGATGCTCTAACTGAGCTGGCTGGCCAGGGCCTGAATTTCCTGTGTACGCCGCAACGAATGTGACTTTTTCTCTGGCATAAGAATAACAGCAGTTTCACTGGCTTGTCTCGTTATTGTTGTTGTTGTTGTTGTTGTTGTTGTTGTTGTTACCGCTTAGAAGACTGCGGGAGGACGCCTGGGGACCCGTACCTGCGCAGGCACCTCAGGGTACTGCCGTCCGGATGCAGGGTGGCATTCCGGAGAGGGCAAGTCCTGGCAGAGCGGGCGCCGGGGAAGCCACGCTGTCTTCTGGCAAACCTGCCGTCAGACTGGCTCCAACGACGCCTGCCCTCCGGTACCCGTGCCTGCGAATTCGGGCAACCTCCGTGTGCGCTGGAGGGGGAAGCTCCAGTGTTCCTGACTCAGGGCCAGAAGTAATTTCCTGCTTGGAGAGGAAAAAAGTGAGGAAGCGCATCTGCGGGGTGCGGGGCACATGGGACACCCGTGAGCAGGAAGCTGTCACTTCGCAGCCTCCCACACCCTGAGGGGGTCTGCCTGTGTGACCAGTCTTCCTTTGGGGGGCTTCACGGGTCCCCCAGGGGTGCCGAAGAGGATCCATTTTGATACTGAGAGAACAGATAGGAACCTGAATTTATATTCCTTGCTGTGTAAAACACTGTGATTTTTATCTTAACTTGAAAAAACATCCATTGACACCTAGTCTGGGTGGGAGTGAGTCATCTATCCGGCCAGTGAGCCTATGTGGGCGGGGAGCCCAGGGGGCGGAGGGCAGCCGGGACCCCTCCCTCCTTCCTCAGGTCCCGGCCTGTCCCGGGCAGGCCAGCAGGGCAGGTGGACCTCCGATTTTAGTAGCTAAGCTCGCTGGGATCCATCCACCTGGATCCGCACAGTTCTGTCTGAAAGCTCAGCCTCGGCAGTCGCGTAAACCAGTTCACCTCAAAAAAATGTGCAGCCAGACATCTGAATCAAGGAATCGTGAAAGGATAAACCAAGATCTTCGAAAACTATGAACCGGGTTCAATCGGTTTGCTCTCACTGCGAATTTTTTAAAAACAAGAGTCAGAGTTTGAAAAAATACTTTACGTAGGATAAAATTATATAATATATACGCATACATATAATTATTACATACTGACGCATATATTTAAATATATTATATATGCTAATGTATAATAGAAATATATATTATTTATCTCGTCGTCTTAAAATTTCCAGTTTGTACATATTCCAATGAAGCGCATTTTTCACTTGTACAGTGGCGCGCGGGTATAACTAATAGATGCACAATATACATAATCGAGGGCTGCATGCTTAATGTTTGCAGGCGAGGACGGCACAAAACGCTGGAAACCGCGGGTTCGATGTCCCTTCTCACCTAGATCCGAGTTCTCTGAGGTCAGCGACTAATTACCAAGCCTTTCGTAACCTGTGATCGCACGTGCCCGGTTCTGAGGCACCAAATACAGGCTCGTCCCACGGAGGAGACGTCCCTGCCAGCTCGGAGCAGAGGCAGCCAGAGGACGAGAGGAGCGGACGCCCTGGCTCCCCGTGAAAACACGAGGGCTCGGCCCGACCCCCAACCGCCGCCCCTCTGCACCGTCCAACAGTTCTCAGGTAAGATAACTACTCGTGTACGTATTTATTTTGATAAAATATCAGACCGTATGCTCTGCTTACAACGACAGCCGTATTTTTCCCTTCACTCAAAAAACCCGAGAGTGGAATGCATTCTCTCCCCTTCCCACCCACTCTACTTCAGGAAGAATAAAAAAAATCCCCAACCCCCCGAAGAATGGCCTCCCCTTTACGGCAATTTGTAGCCCAGAGCCGGTTTTTAGAGCTGAGTAATAAATCCCAGAACAACGTGACTACAATGGAAAGGCTGAGAGACATTTAACACTAATGGGGCAAACAGAGGGCACGCAGGAAAATACTCTGTCAGATCCCACACTGAATGTTCGCAGATCGCTCGCTGACGTGCTATTTTTTTTCCAGTGGACAATTTGCCTGTTCATAAACAGCAGAACATTTCCAAAAAGAAAAAAAAAAAAAAAACTCGCAAACTCTGGGAGGAGAAATTTCCTTGATATTCCCATTTCCCACAGGTCAGGTTATGTACTAAATACTGACTTCAATTGCTTTTGTTGCTGTTGTTGTTTTTAACTAGAAGGAACAAAAATGACATTTGAACCATGACAACTTGATAACTAGTTAAAAAAAAAGCAAGACTTAACTATAACACTGCAACTAAAACTTGAACTAGGACAGCTTTGTATCAACACCACTGTCAAATCTCCCAACACTTACACCACCTCCTTTTCTGTGCGGAGGCTGAAAGTATAAAGCACGAAACCGTTAAATTAACATTCAAGATAAGGAAGGGGAAATAGCTCTGACCCCTGAGGTTTATGTGGAGACCTTAACACTTAACCATCCAGAGCAAGGCTTTTTGGACAGAAGTCTCCATCTGCCTGTGCTACCTGTCACGTCCCACTGTGTTAGTGGCTCCGTGTTGGTTTAAATCCGGGACTGTGGGGAGAGCCGTGACCACACCCCGCTGTCTCACACAGGACAGTCGGAGGGTCTCACGCGTGAAGGTCCGATGCGCTCTCGACTCACAGCAACACGTCTGTTGAGAACACTGTCTCATCATCGCACGACCCTTCCGTCCGGAGTTTGAGGAATACGGAACAGCGTGTTTGAGGGTGGGGGAGAAACATTCCTGGGTGAGGTTTTACGGACGGATGGGCAGGGGCGGTGGGGGGTGCATTCTGAAGTGCGGAGGTGCACTTTCCAACAGAGTCCTGGAAACCCAGTTCGGACAAGAGGAAAAGCAATTACAAATATTGCATCTCCATGGTAATAAAACCGTTGGACCTATTCCTGTAATTACTCCATACAAATATCGAAGATGTAGGCAGAGCGAAGCTGACATTTTATCATCTCAATTGATCCTTTAGGCTCCCTCAAAGCAACTCTTATTTGACTCAAACACGCATATTCTGCGAACAACAATCTACACAGTTTTGCATCAAAACCTGTGTACGAAATGAGCCAATAGGCCTGGCGTTTTTATGAGCAACTATGGATTTTGCAGACCGATTTACATTATAAGCATTCTAAGGAAGGACTGGGACTGGAGAAAATGTAGATATATTTTTAAAAAGATGCTTCCAGTGCACGGGGACTCAATTTTGAAGCCCACTCAGGAATTCTGCATGTACAAGCACTTTCTCTGGGTATAATTTAAAGGCAGTTTGAAACTTTGGCCCAATTTGATCAAATATTGATAGACGGTCCAGTGAAACGTGGTATGGGAAGCAGCTACTTTACTGCACACTGACACTGTAAATTTGAATAGACACTGTCAACCTGCTGAGCTCTGAAATTTACTTCTCTAAAAGGCAGATAAATCCCACGGCGAACACCGGGGATCTGGGTTAAATATACATACTCATGTACCTTACGTAAGGTCCTGCACAATAAATTTCTCTTGGAGTCTAGTGCTAGGAAATAGTTTGTCTTTCCTGATGAATGTGTCTGCTTTCCTATTAGTGAATGAGGGCTGTGACTCATCTTGTTTCTCTTCTCGCCTTTGCAGCCAGGAACCTCCGAGTTTTCTTTTGTGCTCAGCTGTAGTAGCTCCTCTTAGCTTAGGTTTTGTGGTGCAGCTCATCTGCCCCTTCATTATGAGCCTCTTATTTTTTCTTCCCCTTTGCTGTCATAATTTTACTTGTATTTCTTTTATTAAATGTCGTCTTTCATTCTTTTTGGAAGAAGGAAGAGGAGAGATAGTTAAAATCATCAAGTCCCAAGACTCCTTCGAGTGCCCTCCATGGAAGTCTGTTTCTGACTTCTGTTCGCCTGAAACAAACCAAGCACGTGGGCATGCACGTGCGGTGCCCTCTCCTGCCGGCCAGCACCCAGCTCAACTGTATAGGGCGCTGTCCCATTATCCTGCCATCGAACATTAGGGCCAGCCAACGGCCCACCAAGAGGTCACCTGTACTCCTGGTGAGATCCCGCGAAGGCTGTCAAAGGCCAGCCCTACTTCACACCTGAACGAACTTTTTAAATAATGCAAAGTAGAGTCGCCTATTTATCGTGAGGGGGAATTATCAGAAGAGATTCTTTTCTCTGCATTTTGAAAGGGAGAAATTCGGTTCCAACTAGGGTGACCTGGAATTGTTACGTAAGGAAGGGAAAGAAGGCAAAAACCAAGCAGCTTCGACATGGGTGGAGTCACAACGCTCACTGAAACCTGCAGTTCTCAAACCGGCTTGCACCCAAATCCCCAGCAGGGGTGTGGACTGCCTGGCTCCGCCTCCAGCCTCTGATTCCGTAGGTCTGGGCAGGGCCCGAGAGCACGGGAGTCTAACAAAGTTGCCAGGTGATGCGGATGCAGCTTGAATACCTTCAGCCCTGTCCTGGAGAAAGGCCCAAATTGGTTCAATTACAGTCCTAACATCGTTCTGCTCCCCTGCCCCCCATATTCAACCCTAGTGCTGCTTCACAGCATGAGGTGAAGAGAGAGGAAGAGAGAGAAGGAAAGGGCAGGAAGGTATAGATGTGTGGCGGACAGACTACAGTTGATTCCAGCATTTCTTAGTCACAATAATAACAAATGATTTTGCAGCACTTAACTCTACGCCCCATTCCAAATGCTTTGCAAGCCTTATTTTATTAAATTCTCACATGACTCCCTTGAGGTAGGAATTGAATCAGCCCCTATTTACAGATGGGGAAATTGAGGCACAGAGAGGTTAAGTCACTTCCCTGAGATCACACAGCAGCCTGAGATCACACAGCAGCGGACCTGGGGTTTGAGCTCGGGTGTGTGGTTTCAGAGCCTGCAATTCTAACTACTAGACTGCGGAGCTCTCCTGTGAGGCAGAACCAGAGACTTGGCAGCCTCTGTTGTTCGTAGAAGATTCTTCCTCCGGAAACATGGTATCATCGCGTAAAACCGGGCCTCTTCCCTAGAGTCTGAATTTCGGTTCCCCAGCATTCATGGCAGGTGTGCTTTCCACTTAGCCCTGTGGAGCAACACTGAGCTTCTCCGCAGCAAGGGGATGGTGGTGCTCAGCCATGAGCTGGGGAGGCCAGTGGCACTGTATGTCGTTGGAATGTGGCCGGGATTTTAAGAGTAAGGACCTCTTCACGGGGCTGACAAGAGCCACAGGGGATGGTATTTCCTGGCCTTTTTACAAGTGGCAGAAGTCAAGATGCAGTTTCACGAGTTCTGCATCCCGGGTGGGAGTATGGGCTGGTACCCTGCCTCCAGGATCTCCGTGGTTATTGCTGGCTCCATGAGGACTGCCCACCCTGTTTACAAGGATGCAGTGAAATGTGCTAAATAAAGTGAAGTGAGACTAAGCCACAAGGAGATGAGGGAAAAGAAACCACCGGCACGAACAATTTAAATGGACCCCACATAAGATGACTAGTGACAACGGTTACGGCGGTGATGACGGTGGACGTGCCGGGTGCTGATGCTCTGTCGAGTCATGGGTTCCTTCGCTCCTCAACACAACCCCGTGGATAGCTTCCGCTATTGTCCTTATTTTACAAACGAGGGCGGGGACTTGGAGGAAGCACACAAGTGGCCGGCGTGGACATAATTACCAGCTGGTGAAATAGCAGTTCGTACCCAGGCAGAGTCCTGACCTTGGCAGGACACGGGCTGGGGGCATGGGGGTCGAGGACCCAGACACCACCTCCGCACACTTGGCACGTACCCCGCTGGCACGTGTCCTGCTCCTCACTGCAAAGGCATGGCCGGCCCTCCTCCTCACTCACAGGGGCCCAGAAGCCCGCTGGGCTGGAGTCTGGACCCAACAGCCACGCTGGGGGCTGCGAACCCAAATGGGTAAGAGCTCCAGCCAACTGCGGCCACACAGGACGGTGGTTTCGGCATTTTCCAGCCGAGCTCCTACGGAGGCCCTACGTCCGGATTTGGATAGGAAGTTTCCTGAGTTTTAGATGAGGCCTCTCATTAAAAAAAAAAAAAAAAAAAAAAAAAAGGGCAAGTCGCACTCCTTTGTTTTAAGCCCAGTTGTGGGCTGGACACGCCACATCTGGGCCCAGGTTTGGACGGCAAGCCTTCCCAGCTCCTGAGCCCTCTCCTAGGTGCCAAGTGGCCGGAACCAGGTAGGGCACCCCTTGCCCTCAATTCCACAAATAAGGCAAGTTCGTTTCCCCCCTATTTTCTCCCAACGCTGGATCTGCGGAACAGAAGCCTAAGAGGGGGGAAGCCCTTTAAATAAGGAATCAAATATTGAACAAATGAGCGAAAAGAATAAATCTGTTTGAAAACAGTCTTCCAGCACTAATGACTAGGATCTAAAAATAATCTCGACATATTTTTAAATTGGAAGAACATCCAGAAAAATAAATTGAGAGACAAATCAGGGAAGACATTTTCAACAAGGGGGAACAAGACCGGATTCGGTGTGGGGCTGAGGACCGAGGAGCTGCGTCCTGAATTGAGCTCTTCCGAGACCTTTACGGGACGCCGAGTAAAACCGGGAAAGGGGACTGCGGAACGCGGCACCACCGCAAAATCTGGCACGAAGGACAGGCGGTGTGCAGGGAGGGCAGTTCGAGTTCAGTCCTGTACTTTTAGGCAACCTGTGTGGGATGATGACAGAGTGATCCCTTTCACGGTGACACAGGATGGTTAAGTACTAGTTACAGAATGCCTCGCGTCCTCTGAAGTCAAATCCATGTTTCTTATCATCTGCCCGGAGTGACTATTTATTTGCTAGCAGCCTTCCAACATCCTTCCTCTTCCCCTCTCCTTTCAGTCCTTTGTTTCCGTTACAGACCCACAGGATTCTGGGGATGCAGACCCCACTTCCAGGTTTCGAGGTGGAGCAGGTGACCCAGGCTAAGCCCATCAGTCCAGTTCATGCCCCTGAAAACTGAGACTGGTTTTGGAAATTGGCATATGACAGAAGATGGTCTAATCCTAATGATCATCCACACCTTTGGGGGGAAGATGGGGAGAAAAACACTTTCTCTTTCCTACTGGATGTAAAGAAGGACGCTTATAGCTCCAGGGTCTTCTAGCCATCATCTTGGGGTCACATGTGAAGGCAATCTTAGGAGACAGAAAGAAGTTGCTTTCTTGGTGATATTGTCAAGCTGCTAGATCAAGCCATTCCTGAAGTATGTATTATGTCTAGGTTTTCCAGTCACCTGAACCAGTACATTCCCTATAGACAAGTTTGAATTGAATTTTACTTGTTACTTGCAGCAAACCCTATTGATACAATGTTTATCTCTCTTGCTAGATTGCAGATTCCGCAAAAGGAAAGTCTATGATCTTATTTTAAAATATATACCTGGCCCTGGAATTGGAAATACCAAGATTAATAAAACCCCATGAAAAGTACATAGTCTAATGGGGGAAGACAGACATATTTCAGAACTATTAGAGAATCTGATTGGTCTTAAACTATATGTTACTGAAGCACAGAGGGGGATGGTTCTTAATCACTGGGGCGAGGGTTGGTCAGAAGAAAGATGACGGGCAGTTCCCAAGGCAGGTGATGTCTGAGTGCCCTCCTGCCCAAGGGCAGCCTTGGTAAGTATCGGGCTGTGTAACGGACTCCCGGCGTGCAAAGAGTGGACATTTCCAAACCTGTACCAACTGTGTGCCCCTTTCACACTTTCCCTCGCACCTGTGTAACAGGCTTACTTACCTAATCTTAAACATTGACTATCGTTGAACTTGAAATAGTTAAGCCTCAACGTAAACAATACCTATTAGATTGTGATGTGGCCATGTTGGTTGTAACTTTTTCAAACACACATGGCAATATACGTAACTATTAAAATGAAAAAAATGACATCAGTCCCTATGCTGCCTGAAACCATGCTGGGCAGCGCCAGTGTTAACGTCCAGAAACCCCGAACGGGAAGGCAGAGGGTGCTGAGCTCAGTGTGACTGCTGCGGTGCTGGGGAGCGGTGTGTTCTGTGGGGTCAAGCAAACCAGAGGCCACGCCCAGCTCTGACGTCGGGCAAGTTCCTTAACTCTGAGCCTCATTCAGAAAAGGGGACTTATCTCTCTCACTAGATCGCTTTGCAGGGTTGCTGCGGACACCCAACGAGATAATACGTGATAAGCACAGGTCCTGGTACATAGCCAGACCTCGATAATGGCCTCAATTACTGGTGTGATGATGATGATGGTGACTAGCGTTCTTTACTTACAAAAAGCATTCGGCGTTGGGGTGATAAGCAGGGTTGTTCTTAGTTATTTCAGTTGTCCTCCTCCAAGTTCATAGTAGGAAGCGACAATGTGGTTTCCTTGGAATGTAAAAGTAGCGATGGACAGAACCCTCTCTGTCCAACTCACGTCTGATGTATGTGGTGCAAATAAAATGCAGGTTTTTATTGCAAGTCACTGCCCCTGGGGGGTGGTTTGTTTTGCAGGGCCAGTGTCCTGGGCATGCAGCCTGTGCAGCCCACCACTCTCAACTCATGTTTCATCTGCAGCATGAGCAAAAAGCACATTTTTCACATGCCAAGTCTCTGCAATGGGGGTGTTTCTTGTTATAGCAGCAAAACCTAACCAATCCTAGCTGATACAGGCATGGAATGCAGTAGTTGGTTCCTCACTTACCCGTTTACTTTCTATTTCTTGATTTCTCACAAAATTAGGGAACCACAAGGAGGAAAACTAGTTCTCCGGGGACCAGGAATGCCCCAACCCCACGTGAGGGCAAGTCACGTGGTGGAGGGGTGCCGGTGCTGAGGGTGGGTGGGGAGAGGCTAGGGCTCCGTTCTCTTTAATTGCTTTAGTTCCACCAATCAATTAACATTCGGCTAATAACCCCTCTCAAACGAGTCACTCTCACCAATTACAGGCTGATTTGTTGCTAACGGCACTAGCTCATGGTGAGCCTACCTCATGCTTCCGAAACCGCCTGGTGGATGCTTTGGTGGGAGTTATGGCTGAGCGAGACTCCCTCTAGACAGTGACAGAAGAAGTCGTGAGGGAGGAGGGCCGAGGCCGGGGCAGGAGGAGAAGTCCCAGGCAGTGCAAGCCTGGATGATTGAATCGGAAAACGAGCCGTTCCTCAGGGTTCGAAAATGATTCCTCATCAGGCGGCAGACTATTAAGCACACCTAGATAATAAACGGATGATTTTCGCAGTCATCCTGCGAGGGCCTCATCTTTTCCATTTTAGAATTCCATGTTACCTTTAAAGGATCCGTCCATTACGATGATTTACATCGCTGAGCCGAAACAACGATGCCCTTTAATGTCAGAGGCAGAGCATGATTATTTATCATTAAATCAGCCTTTTTATTATTTTTTTATTCTTCCTTTCCTGGCACAACCTTTGAAAAATGCTCCTGTCAGGACACAGATGGGCGTGATCGCTCCTTCGAGCCCCTCGAACAGGGGACAGTGCGCCGCTTCGAGCATCCTCGGCAGAGCGGCGAGAGAAGAGCCCCCGGCCCAGTTCCCACCCTCCCACTGCTCCACAGAACAGCCACTCACGAGTTAAAACGGCACGGTTTTACCTGAGAGTGTCGGTGGCACGGCACTGAATACGGATTTCAAAACAATGAAGTGCTGGTCCCCGCGTCCATTTCCCCCCTAAATTTCTAATATAGCACTTTATTTATCCACGCCACAGACCCGAGTTAAAGGAGCGCTCTGGGCCAGGCGCTGTCTGACACCGTGAGAGTACAGTGGGGAAGTGGGCAGGAGACGCCCCTGTCCTCACAGGGCGCGGTCCAGCCCAGGGCCCTCAGTCTTGGCTCTGTTGGCACGGGACCCGATGAGGCGCTGCTGAGGGGGGCGGCCTTGCACACTGCGGGGTGTTTAGCAGCATCCCGGCCCCTACGCACTAGAAGCAAGTAACATCCTCTTTCTAGTTGCAACAACCAAAAATGTTTCCAGGCATGGCCAAAGTCCCCCAGGAGGCAAAACTACCTGCGGTTGAGATCCCCCGTTCTAGCGGAAACAAGACGTGAAATATACACAACGAGAGAATTTCATGTGACGAGAAGGGGAATGAAGGAAATTCAAGCTGAAAAGGTTCAAAGAAGATGGGTAGGAAGATGCCAGTTCAGTGAAGTGGTCAGAGAGGGCTTCTTGGAGGAGGTGTTAACGAGAATGTTGAAGAGAAGCCCAGCGAGGGGAAGAAGCAGGGAAAGAGCATTGGAGGTGCAGGTAGGAACAAGTGCAAAGACTGGGGAGGGAAAAATGGGGGGGCTGTTTTTAGAAACAGGAGAGACAGAGAGGCATCTATGAGGGACGAGGGAGCAGACGATATCATCGGATGCTGGAGAGATGGGGAGGGGAGCAGGGTAGAGTTGGGCTTTAAGTGCATTGTGGGAAGCCAATGGATGTTTTAAAACACAGGAGTGGCATTACAAAATGTATCCTTTCATTCCACGTATATTAACAGAGGACCCATTCTGCACACACCGATGTTGTGGGTAGTGGGGCTGGAAGGGTGGGGGAGGGATGCAGAAGTTGGTAAGGTACAGAAACAATTAAGTCCCTGTCCCTGACCTTGAGGGGCTCCAAGTCTACTGGAGGACACTAACTTGTAGGCAAATGAAAAGACAGTCAAAAATGTCACTACAGAGATACGTACAAAAAGCTACGGGCTCGTATTCAAGAAGACAATGTGGAACCTTAATCAGGACGGGGAGGATGGAACTTGAGACAAGAGATCCCTGCTCCAGAAAACCCACCGGGGGCCTCGGCTCACTGCTGTTTCCCCACATCCCAGCAGAGTTCCTGGTTCGTAGCTAATCCTTCATCAGCGAGATACAAGTGGCTAATTTTTGTATATTCTTCATGTGTAGAGAATGCCTCTAGTTCCTTCCTACGTTTTTGTGGACTGAATTGTGCCACCCCCCCCAACTCCTATGTTGCAGCCCTAAGCCCCCATGGGATGGTGTTTGGAGATGCGGACTTTGGGGGGTGGTTGGGTAAAGAAGGGGGAGCCCTCGTGAGTGGGGTTTGTGCCCTTATAAGGAGAGACGTGAGAGCGCCTGCTTCCCCTCCCTCTCTCCGTCACGTGCAGAAATCGGGGAGAGGGCTCCCGCCACACCGGACCGTGCCGGCACCCTGGGCTTGGATTTCCAGCCTCCAGAACTGGGAGAAACAAACGTCTGTTGTCTGAGCCCCCGTCTGGGTGGCTGGGTTACGGCGGCCGAGCTGACTAACGTCCACACCTCACGTTATCCCCCTCATCCTCGCCCGACCCCACGAGGCAGGTGGTGCCAGGCAGGCCCCAGGACAGCAGGAAGCATTGCCTCTTGCTGCCGTCCCTTCGCCCCCGGTGAATTTGACCCGGCGTGGCACACGCCAAGTGTATCATCAACATTGCTGGAGTGGATAAAGACATACACTGGAATGCAAAACAAAGGAGGTATTTTTTAATCACGTAGACAATGGGAAGCTATCATTGCTAATTAATTAAGTTTAATTACTTTTTATGCCTATTCTATGCTGACTACCACTCACTATGCATTATTGCATTTATTCCTCGTCATTTTTGTGTTAGGTTCAGGGGGTCTCCTGTTGAATGAAACTGATGTGGTCCTACTGGACTGTAAGTGAGGGGCATAATATTAATAAATGGATGATGGGGACTTTCATCTAGTCTGAAAGTCATGGTCAACACTCTATAAACATTTGCTAAGTTGACATCATTGAAAAAACCACTTCCTGTTCATACAGAAAATAGCTCAACTTCCAGGCTCATGTCAGTTTACATACTTTAGGGCCTTCTTCTCTGTGTGTTCATACAGCTGGCTACCTTTTTATTTGTTGGACAAAAATGCTTGATCTCAACTATTAAGGGCAAAAATGAACATGACTTTTCCATACAGGAAATAGCCAACTTCCACTAATCAGTAGAGCCTGCTGGGGAGTCATTGTTAGGAAGTCTTCACTTCTCTTGTCTCAGCTTTGGATAATAAAACCTTTCCGGGATTGGGTGACCCCCAGGTGGGAAAAGACAGGCCTGGACCCCCACCCCCACACCTTTTCAGCACCATGGTTACACAGCTGCGGTGACCCATAGATATTAATCCGTGAGGTTACAAGATAATTTTTTTCAATCAGGTCCAGGGTGAAATAAGTGAAACAAAATCCTCCCAAATCATGATTTTCAAATTAACTATTCCCTTTAAAATCCTACCCTATTCTGAGATCCTGAAAGGATAGTTACAGTTAGTTATCATTTATTTTCTTATTGTATTTTAATGTTTTTACTTGGAAAAATAAAAAAAGAGCCACAGGGAGTTCATTTCCCCCGGATTTTACTGTTCTTTGAAATCCCAAAGATTCCGTAAAAGTGTGTGTGTGGTGGGGGGGCCATAAAAAGAGCTCATTTAAGAAAAGAAGGAAATCCTAGAGCGACGACGAGAAGGAAATGTCCCCAAAACAAGGCCATGTTCTAAAAGGCTCAGCTACTTGGGGGTCTGAGAGACAGGTACCAGACCCACCCTTGTTAAAATTTAGTGAGTGTTTGAACCGCATAGGGATCTTGTTAAAACGAAGACTCTGATTCATTGGTCTGGAATGGCCTGAGATTCTGCACTTCTTACAAAGCCAGGCGACGCTGATACCCCGGGTCTGCAGACCACACTCAGAGTGGCCAAGAGTTAGAAGACGCCCATGAATAAACCCATGAATAAAGGGAAGAAGGGTGACCCTTTGGCCAACTGGGGTGGTGCTGGAGGGGGGAAGACGGAGATAAGGGTGGGGACTGTGCTTACTGGGTATCAGTGAACCCACTGGTAACTAGGATGCAGTCCACTGGTCAAACCTGGGTAGTAGGGATTCATTATAGGGCCGTTCACCTTCAAGTATTTTACATTAAAGTATAAATCGATGCACAGCAGGTCTGTGAACAGTCATGAACCACAAAGTAGAGGTCAAGAACACTGGCTTTGGACCCAGACTTTCTGGGTTGAATTCCAGCTGCGTCACTTACTAGCTGTGACACCCTATTTCCCAACCTCTCGGATTCTCAGCTTTCTCATCTGTGATGCGGTGATAACTGTACGATGGCAGGACTTGGCCTCGTCGGGCGTACGGAGCATGGCCAGGCACACAATCTCATAACCTATTGGGAAAGCGGACAGGAAACTGACAGTAGAGTGACTCAAAGAGGGTGAGCCATCTGCTCTTTGGCCAAAAGATATACTTTGAGAGGTAGCCGTGAGGTTGTTTGGTCTTCCCAGTTTAAAGGAACAGCCCTCAACACTGACCATGGGGAGCTTACGGATCAATTTTAATTTTCCTTCTTAGACAAATATGGTATGTGGCCATTCAGCCACCTGTTTGTTCAATCAACCATGAAACAACCATTTCTTGATATTCTATTATGCTCCTACGCTACTTTTTCCACATACTCCTGAGTGCCATTTGATATTCATGAAATTCATTTTCATATGTGTATTTTGTTGATACACTTTCCTTGAGGCGAACTATATTATCCTGCCAATGCTGAACTATTGAACTTCTATAGCACACAGTAAGGTCCTAGCTTTTTATCAATACTATAATCATGTTGGATTGGCTGAAGGAGCAGGGTCGGTCCTGTTATGTAACACCTCGGGTTTATTTATCTGACTCTTGTTTCACCGGAAATGAGAGCAGTCAATAATTTGTCATTGGTATTAGCAGTGAGATTCTCAGCTAAAGTTACTATATCTGATACTGGGATCAAAAGGGGGGCGCCCAGGATTTAAAGTGTGCCTTCTGCCAGAGGGCAGCCATACACCCGGCACACAGACGGTGCGCTGATTCTGCTCGGCCCGGTGACTTCACGCACAGCAAACCGAGGACCTCACACAGCAGAATTCAGGCCACGCCGGATCCATGTATCTCCTGAGATGTACAGGCCACACTAATAAAGTCTGCCATTTGAGCAAAACTGATCAAATATGATATTCATTTTTTTTATTTTATTGCTATTATTGTTTATAAACATTTCTGTTTAAATGGCTGGGTTTGATTAAGTTATAAATGTGACTTTTATTGCAGCTAAATAAATCTTATGGTGAGACTATGTAATAGGGAAAATATCCAACTCTAGAAAATAATTCCAGTTTAAGCTTTCAGTTGGTTGAAAAATAAGACTAGTAAAATCGGAAGGATATCAATTAGTGACAGTTTGGGGGAAATCTTTAGCATTTCAGGTTTGCCACCCCTCAAATATGTTTGAGGTCTTCGATTTACAAGGCAATAAAGTTGTTTCGTTATACATACAAAACCATATTGGTACTTAATTTGTTTTGCTTTTACAATCAGTGCAGCAGTAAAGCTGTCATACCCTCCCCCCTTGTGACATGCGTCTTGGTTCGTCATAACTCAGCACGTCAACATTTTATTTTGTTTGGTTTCGTTTCCAGCCCCATTGGCCAAGCAAAAGACGCTCAGTGACCTCCCTCCTAGAAGTAGGAGGCTGGCCATACATGGAACCCGGCCAGAGAGCCCTGCGGCCACGGGGCAGGACCGTCGCTGCCTCCGAGCGCCTTGTCCTTGCTGCGGGTGGGCTGGTTCCCCTCTGCTCCACCCCCTTTAGAAGTGTGCGCTTAGCTACAAAGGGTCATGGCGGTGGGATTTGGAAGATCCGATCAGAACGGGGACATGGTGGACCTTCTCTCATTTCGCCGCGTGATGTGATGTGGTGGATGGTTAGGAATTCAAACACTCCGGCTCCACCCAAAGGACTTCGGAGTTGGGCCTCGGGTCACAGCCTCTGAATGACTTGTTTTGTCGATGAATGAGGGGATGGCCAGCATCTGCTCAGACGCACAGGCGAGCAAGTGAGGTAGGAGCCTGGGCTCCAGGGCAGGGCCTTCTGCGCATTCCAGAATGCCAAGGCAATCGGCGGTGGTAGCGATCGTGGTGATGACGACACTCAGGTTACCCCGAAAGCCTGAGGTTCCACTGAGTCACAAGAGCCAAAACCAACTCAAAACCAAAAACAAAACAAAATGAAAAAAAAAAATCCTTCGAGGTCTGATTCGGGACTTTTTTTGGAAATTCTGTGCTGAAGAACTCCCACACGGATGGGAATCACCTGGTGCTTCTGGTGACTAGTGCGAGGGGCCGACATTGGCCCCTGAACTGACGTAGAAATATCGCTTTCCACGTGGTATCTCAAAGGCCTGAGTTTGGACAGAAGCTTTTTGGCTGGAAAAGTCTCCCTCCTGAAGAGTCTCCTAAAGGTTTGACGTGAGGATGATATTGAAAGTTTATGCAGTTGATAACGAAAATAATTGATTTCTGTCACACTTGCCTAATGTGGCTCTTACACTGACTACTTTTTTCTCAAAGACTCTTCAAATTCCTGATCATTTCGGCCTCTAGTCTGCATTGAAACTGTGCCACAAAGCTGTAATTTTGACATCTGTTTTCAAAATGCTTTCAGCAGCATTTTCAAGAGAATATGTGAATTCTCTTTAAAAATGACTAGTTCATTAAAATCACTTTTAAATTTCCCTCCTTGCCTGAAAATATCCAGTCCCCCTACATTCTCCCTCTGTGTCAGGGGAACAACACCCCCGCCCCCAGATTCTTAAGCCCTTATAAACCTTTCAAACGTTTCCGCCCACAACTGTACTCAGCCAGGGGGACTTTCTACGTGCCCAGGACAAGGGAGCAGTTCCGGTTTCGGCGATTGCCCAGCCCGTGCCTCCAGAATAAGGCATGAATGAACCACAGACTGGAGTTCAAGTGACGCCCAGTCCCCAATCACCCAATTAACTATATTCCTGAAATGCCTTCCCCTCCCTCCACGCCCCCACCTCGTTCTCCCTCTCCTTCATAAAGACTACACGCACTGTTCACATCATTAAGAAAACCACGCTCAGAACTACAAACTGTGCTTTCATTCTGAATTCTAGATTCAAGGCCAGCTAGGTATTGATTTAAGTTAATCTTTTTAGCCTTGAATATCAGTATTAACCTCCATGCAATCCAGTGGAATTGGTTCCTTGGTGTGAGATATACAATGCTTTTTTTCTTTACAAACAGGCCTGATAAAATAGACACGCTCGCACATAATTTATAATGATATAAATTAGTTTTGTGAACAGAAGATGGAAACACAGCCAGTAAATTGGCTGTGTTGTATTATTTTATTATTTTTAAATTATTTTAATTTTCCTCTTCAAACTTAATTTGGATTTTAATCATTAACTGTGTCATGCTCGCCGTCACTCGGCAAGCACTCAGGGATGGCTGGGTGTGCCGTCTGTGTGCAAAAACACACGTACACAATGCACAAAAGCAAGGTACCCGTCCACTGGCGGACGCACCGGAAGACGCGCCGGCTCTCCCCCGAGGATGCTGTCACCGCCCCCGTCTTCCAGCACATTCCCTGGGTTGCTACATAATTATCCTACACCGTGTCATCACTAGAAATTATTTTGTTCAGCACAGACTTTCTACAACTTCCTGCCTTTCACTTTTCTTATGCCCAAGCCATGGTTCTCTCCTCTTTTTTTTTTTTAAACTTTTCACTGCTCGGTTACTATCCTGCAACTAACCTTTTCCAAAAGACCAGGTGCCTGTAGACTTTTTGCAGCCCAGCAGGATTTCCTGACCTCCTTCCATACCGCTGTTTCCCTTTC